>CM010616.1:6574239-7774239 GCA_003430845.1 Xanthoceras sorbifolium | reverse complement strand
TTAATAAATAATAATCATTAATATCTTGATTGTTTTTATCAAAATTCCCACTGATCATATATGCCTTCAATGGAGGAAAATAATAATAATATTTTATCATATCTCGAATTACTTTTTTCACGTGTACAACCATGAAGATGAACATCTTTTTATGTGCTTATAAAAAAGGGTAAGACAACGGAAAACCCATGACACCATCTTCAACAAAATGAGCAGCCACTTTCTTCAATCTGTGATACTTCTTGCATTGTTCTTCAACATTGTTGGTGAAACAGCAGCAATTGAAGAAGTTGGTAATAATCAAGTGGCTGCAAGCGTACACGTTACAAATGGGCTGCCAGAGAAGTCCGAGGCAATGAAAATAGAGTGCAGTTTCAAAGGTAAGAGACTTGGAATACATGATGTGGGTGTTGGGGAGGAGTATAGTTGGAGTGTGGAAGAGAAAGCATTGTATTTCTGTGAAGCTATTTGGGGAAGACAAATGGGTTCATGGCATGCTTTCCAGCCCCGTAGAGATGCTAATCATGCCACTGTCTTTTGGCTTGTCAAACAAAATGGATTTTTTCTTAGCTGGGATAACTCTACTTGGATCAGAAGATCTACTTGGGAATCTGAGTGATTCGTTGCTTCTTTTTCTTCTTGTGTTTGATTATGTTAAAGTGCCTTTGTTTTACTATTAATCTTTTTGATTGTTTCATGATCAGAACTTCCTTTATATATTTGTTTCAGATAATTTGCTCTTGTAGTTTACAAATGAATGTATAATATTATAAAGTTATAGAACTTATTCCACGATATTATAAAATAAAAATTTTAAAAAAAAAATAATTAAGGACTAGAGAACCCTAAATTGAATATATTGGATTTAATATATATTAGTTCCTTGGTTTTGAATTCATGTCCATCATAAAGAATCACAAATTAAACTTTTAAGGGATTTGAAATTGTCAGTAACTAAAATAAGTAAATAACACAAAAAAAAAAAAAGAAAAGAAAAGAAAAGAAAATCATTATTGCATTGATTACTGAAAGAAACTGGTACATTAGTAAATTATACAACTCTAGAAAATCATTTACTAATTTGAGTCCTCCAAATTGGTTGATTATGTAATTATGGTCAATTATAAGATTAATAATAAGTTTATCAGGACCTATCGAGATCAATCATTAAATACGCAGTCTAAATATTTACTCCAATAATAAAGAGAGAAAGCTACCCACACATGCGTATAGTGAGATTTGAACCCTCACTATTAAAGTGGAAATGAAATGCACTAACCACTTGAGCTGTGACCTATACTTTATAGTACCATGTTAGTGAAGTATTATCTGTCTTAAAACTAGACTGGATTTTGACAAGATGAGGTTGACTAATGAGATGAGGATCATTAATTAGGTTATATATTTTCATATATTATAAAATAAATCATTCGCAAGTTAAATAATAACAATAAAGAAAATAATTGATAACAGTAAGAGACGAAGCAAATAAGAGAGAGAGAGGAGCAAATAGTAGAGTTTTTATTGTTTCAATTCTTCATCTGTCGTATTCAGTGTTTGTCACGATTCGGTTTGAATCGAATCGTCAGTTTTGAATCGGGACTGACGGTCTCGATTTAAAATCGGTTAGGAACAGATCAACTAGAACAGGGATCAACGGTACTGATTTTGGTTAGCCCAAAAGAAAAACCGTGTTCACGGAACGGGCAATTCTATTAATTTTGGTTCAATTCTTTTTTTTTCTTTAAAAAAAAATTTGTAGACCGTTGTTCCATTCCTAGAACCGGAGGAGGAACTGAAACCACGGTTCCTCCCCCAGTTATAGAATTGAAACTAAGATCGAAATTCTACAATCCCGATTTCAATTCCTTTTTAGGGAGAACTGAAATTGCCAGTTCCAAAACTACAGCCATAACTAGTTGTATTACAAAGCAAGACACTCTCATACATATATATATATATATATATATATATATATATATATATATATAATAGTCCAAACAAATAGACATGATGATGGCATGGTATTCATTACCTATGCCATGTGTAATTCACATATAAATTCAATAATTGATTCACACTCATACGCAACACCATATGCAGTGCCCTGTTAATATGAAAAACTCAACGGGATAAAAAAAATCTTAGCAAAATATTTGCAAAGTGATCGTTTGATCATCATTTAAAATATATAATTACCTTTTTAATTATTCTTTAAAATATATACCATAATTTTTTAAATTATAAATAATATTTGATATGTTCAAACAGCCTCGTTAAAAATCTTACCGATAAAATTTAGTGGGATAAAAATTAATCGAAAGAAAAAAGAGTAGAATGCACATATATTACTTTATTCAAAACTTTACCCCCTCTGATTGGACGCTTTCCCTTATTTTATAAAGTGTAAGATATAATAATACATTAATCACATTAAGATATGATACTTCAAGATCAAATATTTCATTTAATATATACTCGATCTCCAAGTCGAAACAATATTCAACAATTTTTAAGAGCTCTTCAAGAGTTCTAATTAAATTATATCATCTACATATACTTCTACAATTGCAAATACATATTCTGATTATTTATAAAAACATGTGGGTATATAAGATCATTAATATATCATTCTTTTATAAAATATTCACTGAGACAGTTATACCACATCTGTCCAGATTGTTTTAATTCATACAGAGAAATTTGTAACTTTATCAAATACAAATTTTGAGATCTGGAATTATATGCTTATAGAATTTTAAATCCTTCAGGGATTTTTATATAAATATCTGAATCGAGTGAATTATATAGATAAGCGGTTACTACGTCCATTAGACGTATTTCAAACTTTTCTGAAATAACCAAATTTAATAAAAATGGTAATATAATCTTATTCATCACTGGTGAATTGTAGCACCCCCCGACCCGATCCGGCCGGACCGACCCGGGGCGCGCCACTCGGACTTTCACATCTTTTCAAAACTTCATTTTTACATTTTAAAATCCTTGTGAGCCCATAAAACAATAAATAAACTTTTTACAAAAAATCCGGCAGAGTGCCGTTTGTTTTTCGGACTTCCCAAAAACCTGCTTTTTCACAAATCAATTCAAAATTCACATTTTTCACACAAACACTTCTATCACTTTCAATCAGTTGCGCACTCTGCCGTTTAGTGCGACTTTCACAATCAGTTTATAAAATAATAACAAATCAGACTTAAACATTTACAATCATTTTGATAATAGAATACAGAAATCATAAACTAGTTAATTACAAAACATTTTACAAAACATATTTACAAATTCCCTGTATATGCATGCTTTCAGAATATATACACATAACAAAAGTATAGCTACCCAACTGTACAATCCTGAGACTCGGTCTGCAGCTTGCTCCTCCTTCAATCTTTAGCCTCCTCTGGATTCCTGGTACCTACGCGTTAGAAACAAACTAACGCGCTAAGCATAAAGCTTAGTGGGTGTACTAAAACTCAATTAAATAAATTACAGTATAATTATTCTTTTAAGAGACAATAAACTACACTATGAATTTCATTTCTAAATCAAGTTCCAAAACAATTAATGTCAAAATCAAAGCATTTAAACAATTTTAAACACTTGAAATTCAACGTATGAATTCGATCCATTAAATCATTCAATTCAGTTTCAATTCAACTCATTTCTGGCCACTAGAATACTAAACATTCTAGGACTGGAATATGGGTCCACGTGATTGTCCGAGATTGCCCCGCAACAACAATCACTAATATCATCGCGATTGTCCGAGATTGCCCCGCAACAACAATCGCTAGTATCATTGTGATCGTCCGAGATTGCCCCGCAACAACGATCACTAAATCGGTGTGATTGTCCGAGATTGCCCCGCAACAACAATCACACAATAATAACGGCGCAGTACTGCTAGGTAAAACCCAGCTGGTATACCAACCTCCTATATCCGTTTCTATGTCTAAGTATCCTAGGGCCGTTTCAGTAAATAATTTTCATAAGCAATACTCAATAAATATACATTTCGCACAATTTTTCTCAAGAATATCAACAATATTCATACAAAAATATAAATCATGTATTTTTGACAAAATCGACACAATCGGAATACGATCGAAACGCGATCCAGTATAAAATCAGTTCGAAATCAATAATAAGTGCATCAATCATCAATTTTTTTTCATATAACGCAAACACTTTTCATACCAAAAATCGAAATCGAAAACTATGAACGAATTCGAAAACGAAAATAAAAACGAGGAACGAAATCGAAAACTAAAATGAAAAAGTAAACGAAAGACAGCTCGAAACGATTTCGAAAACGAAAGTACACCTACCTCGAATCCGTATTTTTCGTTCGAAAATCGCGGTTCCACGATTTCGTTTTCCCTTCCCTTTCCTTTCTCCTTCTTCCTCTTCTTCCTCTTTTTCTTTGCTTTTCTTTCTTCTTCTTCTCTCTTCTTCTTCTTCTTTTTCTTCTCTTTTTCTCGGTTCCTTCTCTCTCTGTTTTGGCTTCTCGCTTCTGCGAGAAGCTTCTATTTTTTTTTATATTTTTTTCGCCATCGCGACCGCCGTCGCGACCTGTGGTCGCGCCACCAGGTCGCGGTGCTCACTGGAGTGCGCGCACCGCCTTCGTCGCGAGCGCGCCTTGGTCGCGCGAGAGCTCGCGCTGCTCACTGCCAATTTTTGACAATTTCGTCGCGAGCAGTCCATCGCGACCTGTGGTCGCGGTGGCTGGTCGCGTTGCTCACTGCCAGGTTTTGCCATTTTCATCGCGAGCAAGCCATCGCGACCTGTGGTCGCGGTGACTGGTCGCGGTACTCACTGCCAGATTTTGCGTTTTTCACCGCGAGCGAGCTATCGCGACCTGTGGTCGCGGTGACCAGGTCGCGATGCTCTCTGGTCCAGTTTTCCAATTTTTCATTTTTCATTCATTTTTCACTATTCAATTCGGTCCGCTGGAAATCATAATATAAACATACATTTAATTACATTTACACCCCCTCAAATAGTAAAATTTTATTTTCACATATATCATATATATCAAAAATTCGTCACCCGAAATCCGGGATGTTACATGAATACGTTTCATTAAAATCAATACCAGGTCTATGCGAGAAACCTTGTACTACAAGTGGTGCCTTATATCTCACGACTTCATTTTTCTCATTACATTTCTGTATAAAAATCCATTTATATCCAATGGGTTTGACAACTTCAAGTGTCTGGACTACGAGTATAAATACTTCACATTTGACTAATGAATATAATCTGTTTGAATTGTCTCTTTCCATTTAGGCAAATCATGTATTTGTCTACAATTATCAATACTATGAGGTTTATAATCATCATTAATAATTTCAGTAGTTACTGTGTATGAAAATATATCATCGATGATTGTTTCTTCACGACACTACATTCTCCTTGTATAATTTATGGATTTTTTTTATTTATTTTAAGATTCTTGTATCTCTTCAAGGATTTCTGTCACTTTAGGGGTTTTTGTCACTTCAGGAACTTGTATCTCTTCAGGGATTTCCGTCACTTTAAGGAGTTCTGCCACTTTGGGGCTTTTGCCACTTTATGGGCTTTTATTACTTCATGAACTTATATCTCTTCAGAGACTTTTGCCACTGCAGGGGCTTTTATCACTTTAGGGACTTTTAACTCTTCTGGAGTGAACTTAGCAAAAATGGATTCATTTGTACTCGAGTTTTATTTATATCAGCATCCTGATAATCTACTTTCATCTTCCGTATCTTTTGATCCAAGTGGTTTGCCACGTTTCTGACGTACAATAGACGATTCATTTGCTACCATTTGTTTAGATCGTTCTTCTAGAACAATAACCCAGGTTGGTACATTAGTAGCTGATATATATGATTTCGTTATCCTAGTAGCATTTGTGAATACATCTGCTAATTGATTAGCAATTGTTTGAAGATGCACTGTTTTGTATACTTAATTCTCACATTGAAATGTGTATGCATCTAAATATATCAAACTTAGAATCTTCCAAGAAAATTCTTACTTCTCTTGAAGAGAAGTTTTTCTTTCCCCTAGAGATGAAAAATTTATCTCATCAAATGATAATTTACAAATCGTGCGGTAAAAAGATCATTTGTCAAAGATTCCATATATCTAATAATTGATGATGAATCAAAACCAATATATATCCCTAAAAGTCTATAATGTCCCACTTTAGTTATTTGAGTAGGAGCAATTTGGACATATATAACACAACTAAAAGTATATAAATGAGATATATTAGTTGTTAACCAAACACAAGTTGTAACGGTAAATACTGATGATAAACAGTGGGTCGAAGTGTAGCAACATGTAAAATAGCATGTCCCCATATAAAAATTAGTAATTGTATATGTAATAATAAAGTTATAACAATTACCTTGAGACGTTTAAAAATTTTGCTAATTCATTACGGATGTGCACATGTGGAATTAGATGTTCAACATTGTTGTAGGTGATTTCTACAACAATACTGCCGCGTCATCACTAGCAATCAAGCGAGGTCTTTTAGTCCAATGTGTGGCTCTCTAAAGACGAAAGTTGCTTTGACGTCGTTTGGAAGTAAACAACTAAGAAGGCTCTCGGCTGAGAGGAGAATAATCCAAACACAATCAATGTTCTCGCAGCACACTAATTGACTGTCAGCGGGGAGTCAGCGAGAAACAGTACAACCTGTGTCAGTGCTAAACCTGACAACCTGCGACACGTCTGATTAACATTAAAGACGAACCTGACTAGAGTCAGAATTTTGTCATCAGGGAATTTAGGCGTATTAATTGCCCTAGTGCTATAGGTTACCATTCAACCACACATCCTGTCCCATCAATAGGCAAGCTCTCCGAGAAAGAAGGTGTTGTATGTTTAAGGTAACAAACAACTGACCACACTTCTAGACAACCTGAACATTCCCAAAATAGAGGAAGGCGGGAGAATATCTGAATGATTATAAATAAGGTCATTGATGAATAGAGATGTATGCTATTTAATATACTCACCAACCTTAAAATTCTTTGAATCAATCCTTTAACTCATTCACTTATTGGAAACTGACTTGATCGTCAGAGGATAATCGTCGACTAAAGTTCGGCACCCCTCACTGATCTTTCTTTGTCTAACTGTCTCACGATCAGTATTCAATAGGTTCTCATCATCACCGAGAACCTTCTCGTAAGATTCAAAGGGGCAAATACGATTTCATCTGCTCAACCGTCTACTAGACTCTCTTACGTGGTATAGTTGACTATTGTTGACTGTCTAATCCATTTTTTTACAATTAACAAACATCAATCCCAACTGCTATGCAATACTCATTAAAAATTTTGGATGTAAACTTACTAGCATTATCAAGGCCTATCGATTTTATTGAATAATTTGAAAAATATGCTTGAAGCCTGATAACCTGTGCAAGTAATCTGGAAAAAGCAACATTACGAGTAGACAATAAACAAACATGTGACCATTTTGCATAAGCATTAATTAGAACCATAAAATAGCGGAATAATCCAATTGATGGAAGAATAGGTCCATATATATCCCTTTGAATTCTTTGTAAGAATAATGGGGATTTAAAACCAACTTAAGAATAAGATGGTTTAGTCACTAAATTTCTTTGTGAACACGCAGCACATATATTCTCATGCCACAAAAGAATCTTCTAGTTCTTTAATGGATGTCCACGAGAATTTTCAATGATTCTACGCGATGACCAAGATAGTCATGCCAAAACATAAATATTTTAGGATTTGAAAACTTCTGATTCAGAACTGCATAAATATATGTATATTTTATAATTGTATAATATAATCCAGATGACAAAACACACAGCTTCTCTACGATGAGCTTCTAGCTCGATTCATTAGAAGTAATGCACAAATATTTAACATTTTTATTAGTTTTTGTCTGAATAGATATCTATCAAACCATATATATTTGAAACTAAGTAGATTTCTTCTAGATCCACTTGAAATATAAAGCATCAATAATAAATAATTTAGTATTCCGGAGCCTTCAATCAGATTTGCTGGAACTGATATAAAATTAACTTTTGTTTTGAACAAAGTCAAACTCAAAATATTTCCGTAGAATTGTATGTGTTGTTGCATTGTCAGTAAGACATATATCGCTATCTTATTTTTCAATAGCAAACATTTTATTGGCTATAATTATATCTTTTGTACGTGTTAACATTCACTTTTGGAAATATTGTAGAATCGATCGAGAATTAAGAATAATCACTTCCTTTGGTTTTTACTGAATTAAAATTCTTAATATTTTGAATTAATTTATAAGCAAATCACTATTCTAGGAATCTTTGTACTTATTTGTAACATATTTATAACGTGTTATAAAATAAATTATAACCAAGCTAAATAATAACAATAAAAAAAAAATGATAACATAACAGTACGAGAATAAACAATAAGAAGCAGACGAAGCAATAAGAAGCAGACGAAGCAAATAAGAGAGTTTTTATTGTTTTTCTTCATCTCTTGTATTACAAAGGCACGAAGCAAAGCACTCATACATATATATATATATATATATATATATATATATATATATATATATATATAGAGTCCAAACAAACCGACATAATGATGGCATGGTATTCATTATCTATACCCATGTGTGAATTACACATATAAAACCAATAATTGATTTGCCGTATGTGCGGTGGAAATTCACACGTAGATATTGTTTTATTAAAAAAAGAAAAAGAAAAAGAAAAAATCATCACTCAGTGTCCCAAGGAGATCTTTGGATCCAAGTAGAATTATCCCAGCTAAGAAAAAATCCATTTTGTTTGACAAGCCAAAAGACAATAGCATGATTAGCATCTCTACGGGGCTGAAAAGCATGAAATGAACCCATCTTCGTTCCCCAAATAGCTTTACAGAAATACAGTGCCTTTTCTTCCTCCACAGTCCAACTATAATCCTCCCCAACACCCAGATCATGTATTCCAAGGCTCTTACCGTGGAAACTGCACTCTATTCTCATTGCTCCTGACTTCACTGGCAGCCCATTTCGAACGTGTACGCTTGCAGCCACTTTATCAGTACCAACTCCTTTGATTGCTGCTGTTTCACCATTGTTGAAGAACAATATTGCAAGAAGAATAACAGATTGAAGAAAGTGGCTGCTCATTTTTTTCAAGATGGTTTCAACTGTCGTGGGTTTTTCATTGTCTTGGCCTTTTTATTTATAAGCACATAAAAGATGTTCATGGTTGTAATTGCGAAAAAAGTAATTCAAGATATGGTAAAAAAGGCAAATATATCAGTGAAAATTTGATAATTAAAAGTTTATATTCAAATCAAGAAATTAATTAAAAGTTTACCATAATATAAAAGATTTTATATTGGATATCTTTTATATTTGACTTTAAAATTTAAATTATTTCTATTTATTTTATATTTTCATTTTAATGTAATATTTTTGCCTATAAATAGATTTTCTATCCCGATAAAGAAAATTATTTTTCTCTATTAATGTTTTTTTACAGTTTAATAATTAAACGCACAATAATTATTTAATTTATAAAATTCAAAGGAAAATGACATATTTATTTATGCCTATTCCACCCAATATTTCTGTTGTATTTAATTTGGGCCTCTGTGGCCCTTGAGATCGATACAAATTCCAATTTCACTCTTGCCTCTGTCAACTACTGACCTTTCATTTTTATTTCAATTTTATAATATTATTATTATATTTTTCCTATTAACTTGTACCTGAATTCTGAGTAGCTGGATGCAGTCAAGAGCGGTTTTTCATTAAATTTTACTCGCAAATTTTTTGAGTCTTTCAACTCTATATTTTAAACAATTTAATTTGATCTTTAACTTGATTATATTATTTCTCGATGAATTTTTGTGTAATTATGAACAGCCTTACTTCGTTGAAGTAACAGGCAGATTCCTCTCATGTTGAGTTAAAAAAAAAAAAGATAAATTATATAGACATTTGGGGAATTGGCAAAAGCAACATAAAAGTTGTGGTTACTTTTAATTTTATTTAACAATTAGTACAAAATAAACTCTTAATTCAGCTAGGTCCTACTCAAGTCTTGCCCTGAGAAGTTTTTCAAAGAAGAAAATAAGGGGCAGCTAAGACTTAAGAAAGTAAATTGCAGAAGGAAAAAGGTGATGGTCCAATTAGGTACGATTCAGTGAACCATGTTGGGAGCAAGTGGCACCAGCCTGTGATCCTTTCACTGCCAGAAGAGGAAGGCTGTCGCTGCTCTGTAAAGCCAGCCTCACGCTTTATCCTCCACTCTAGGAACCATGCGGCTCGAGCCTTCGCAAGAGTCACATGGCTCAACTCCTGGCTTGAAACGGGCAAGCTAGTTACTAGCCACACTTAACCCGATTCACTGGATCGAGTCAACTGTTCCAGCACCCAATGCCCCCACCTGGGTTGCAAGCTCGCGTTACCAAGCTCGGCGACTACTGTTGGGTTGTCATGTGCTTATAAACAATTCCAAAATATGTCCTCTGTCGATGTGGGATATGTATTGCTTTCCCTTGTCTGCTTCATTCTCTTACAGGTGATAATTTATGATAAAAATATGTACATTAATAGATATTGTACGGGAATTGCATGGCTCCCAAAATTTGATTGCATTCTGCCTTTTTTTCATTTCATATTCATGCGATTCTAGTTGTACATTGGTAATAGTTTGATTTCATTTTCATGGGAATGGGACGACATCTCTTATTTGCAGATTCTTACATCGGATTAATGGAGTCCCGATTGAATAACTCAGGCAGGTATGCGATGAAATTTACAAGGCATTGACATATTCAGACATCAAACCAATCTTGTTTTCTTTTCCTAGTAATGGAAAGAGACTGCTGCTATTGTGGTTCTCATGATTTGTCTCAGTCTTGTGATATATTGAACTGCTTTTGCTTTGATGTTAATTGAGACAATGCAAAATAATGCTTGTAAGGGAAATTTTATTTTGGTCCCCAAGTGATTAACTTTTCATTGTATTTTAATAATATTTACGTTTTTAGTTCCTGTGACTCATAAATTATTAGAAATCCATCCGTTAAGATTATATCCTTGTAGTCACCAAATTTGGTCAGGCCTAAGATGTCAAAGACATAGTCTAGCCCAAGTTAGGCTATATTTAAAGCTTGAAATAATATGGGCCCAAAGTTCAAAACAAATAAATCACTCATCTCCATGGCTAAATACTTATTTAAGCCCAATCATGGGTCTATTAAATAAAAGGCCCAAAGCATCATACTACGGCCCATATCCAAGACCCAAAAGCAAGGTCTATATGTCGACAAGTAACCTCAACGGTCGACCCAAGTGTCATACCTCATCCTTGATGGTCGATTAGGGTGTTATGGCTTAACCATGTCACTCGATAATAGGGTCATGGCTCGATCATGTCACTCGACAATGGGGTCATGGCTCGACCATGTCATTCGACCAAAGGGTCATGGCCCGACCATGTCACTCGACTAAAGGGTCATGGCTCAACCATCACTCGACCAAAGGGTTATGGCTCGATCATGTCACTTGACCAAAGGGTCGTGATTCGACCAAAGGCTCATGGTTAGACCTCATTAGTCGATTAAGAGTCACAATTCGACCTTAACTGTCAGCTCAAAAGACATACCGAGGTATAGTGATTAAAAACAGTCTAAGCCCAAATAGGCTAAAGCCTGCATCAAGGCCCAACCCAAAGACTAAGTCCACAAGACTCATAGGCCTAATACTTTGACAAGTAAGCCAAGGACAAGCCCATAAGACAACACACCTGAGGAAGATGTCGTGCGACCATAAGCATAATGGCTAAGAAAGTGTTCGACCATAGAGCCTTGATTCAGTGGTATTGTTCGAACCTAGGATCAACACCTTAATAGCGATTCGACTATGACATGACTCAACCATGTCGTTTGACCAAGGGCCTTAATCTCAACATAACTCACCCTAAAACTTGACCCAACCATCAAGGGTCAAGTGTAGTTCGACCATAACCCCATCGACGCTTCGACTATCATTGATAATAATGAAGACCATTAGGTAGCTCGACAGTCCTACATGCGCCAGCCTTGTTAACGTATTGAGGGTCGTCGTTCGACCTTCATGACCCTTCACATCGTAGGTTATACTTTGGCCTTGACTACTGAGTCAAACCTCATCTATCAGACTTTGAATTCAAAGTATGATGGACTCCATCAAGGAGGCAATCACATCCCCTTTGATTCGGGCTGAGAAATCAGGGATGTTGATTCACCCACCAACGGGTGGATCACCCCTATAAAGTCCAACCCCCACTCAAAGTGAGGGTTTACGAATTTCAACCCATCTACACTATTCAGAGTAGTTCATCAGACTTCTGACTTTTCAGGCTATGCGATTCCCGAGAATCATCATTCTTAAGCGAATTTCTACTATCCGCGTACACTGTTCATACACGATTTCGACCATCTCCAGTTCATACTTTCTACTATCGTTGATTCGTACTTAGGAAGTATATTTTACTATTCATTCGCTAATTCTATTCAATTTTTTTCAAGCGGACTAACTTGATCATCAGAGTGTATTTGGCCGGCATTGTCCCGGTGTCCAAGTACTCCGGTCGACCGTTCGACTCTTATTTTGCAGGTTGTAGTGTCCCGATCCTCGTCCTATCATTTTCGTGGTCTACACGATGTAAGGGGTGTTTTAGTCTTAACACATGTTAATATACTATATTTTGACACATATTCCTCTTATCTTTTGACATGTGTAATTGTATAAATAAAATCTTCAAAAAATAAATGTATAATATAAATGAAAAAATTAAAGAAACAATGTTAAAAAAAATAAATAAATGCATGTTTGAAATAATATAAAATAAATTATTTGTATTGTTTAATTATAATTAAATTTTTTAAATTTGTTAAAATTTTTATATTTTGATGTTTAATTGTTTAAATAATTTATTTTTAGTTATTTTTTTATCTTTTTATAGTATTGTTAAAGATTTTTTAAAAAAATTATTTTATTGAAAATACAAAATTATATGATAAGTGAACTTGCAATTTTTTATTAGTAAGAAGATAAATAAATCTTGTAATATTAATATTTTATTAGTAAGAGTAAAATAGTTAAATATCATTCACTGTTTTGTTTAACCGTTAAAATATCGGTTAAATGAACTAAATTAATTAATTTTTAATAATTTAGGTATTACGGAAAATAAAAATAAAAATATTTTTAAAAAAACCAATAAAAAACTAATCACTTAGGGGTCAAAATAAAAATTTCCCACACTTTTATTTGCTTCTTCAAAACGGATCGGAAGGCATTGCATGACAAGTGATCCTATTTGATAAATCATGGTCATGTCAGTCAGTTGGTCACTGTGCATGGGGTCTTCAACTTATATTATGAGATCAAATAAACTCATCATCCCAACATTTTACACATTTTTGGATGTCTTTTTCATCCCCCACCATGCACCCCAATAATAGCAATCTAATAATATCAACTTATCAAGTGTAGACCTAATATCTTTGTAATTCAAATTTGTATCGTGAAAATTTAAGAGAGCCATGCGTTTTATTCCTAATTCGAGGCTAGTATTAAATAAAATTGAGAAATAATTTTATATCAAATTTTGGGATATTATTAAAATTTGAGATAAAAATAAATTTTATATATGAAAATAAAATAAATAAAAAGTTAATAACAAAATAAATTATTAAAGTAATTAAAAATTTGAAAAATAAAAAAATATTAGGAGGAGGCATTATTAATTTTAAAAATTTAAAAATTATCAATTTTTAATAATTATTTTTAAAGATAAAATTAATTTTTCTATTTTTTTATTTTTTCAGTTGTTATTATTTTATTTTTAGAATTAAATTTTTATTTAATAATTTTTCTTTATTTTTAACCTTAATTTTTATTTTTGTGTGTAAAGACTGAAATACTTCTAACATTACTAAATTTGACTAACTATTGAATAACTGAAAGACTAAATTGATGAATTTTTAAAAAGTTAGGGACTACAAGAACTAAAAAAAGAAAATATCGGTTAAAAATTAATAATTCAAAAAAGTTAAGGACCAAAATCATTTTTGTCTTTTTTTTAATTTATGATCTCTACTGTCAATTTCTATGATGGATGGTGAAGATCCATTTTTTTATTTAAATTTTTTAACTTTTATTTATTTCTTAATTTCTTAAAAAAATTTATGTATTTTTTTTAATGTTTTTTGTATTTATGATCTCTATCATCCATCTATGGAGGTGGACAGTGAAAATTCATTTTTTTATTTTTTATTTTTTACTATTTTATATTTAATCTCTACCGTCTATCATACAGTGAAACAATTTATCATATGATGGATGATAAAGATTTATTGATATTATCCCTTAAATGAAACTAGAGGGAGATTTTGGTCATCAATAAAACTAGGGGGGAATTTTAACAAACACACTAAAATAGAGAGGAGATTTTAATTTTAAATTGTTTACCTCAAACCTCCCACTTACATTTAATTAAAGAGTTGAGAATCTATGTCTAACTCAATACATGAATGATTAGATATTGAAATAAAAATATTTAAATTATAACTTTTTTCTTTATTTGAATTAATTCATTTTCAAGATTAGGTTAAATTTTTCAATAAAATCCAACTAAACTAAGGGGTGTATTAAAAAATAATTTCTTTATTTGTTATATTTTTTGAGTTAAAATAATAGATGGAGTTTCCAGATTAAGTAGATTCTATATAAATTTTATAAGAATTATATATAGAATTTGTTGAACTTTTCAATAGATTTATATAAATTGTACTTAATATTGCTCATTTTATTTCATATTTTAAAAAGAGAGAAAAATTTGCGTAGATCCGGGCTGCAAGAAGTGCTCCTTTTGGGCTACAGTGAGCAGATAAAAAGTTCGATGAAATGAAAATCACAACTCACATCATAACAAAAGAATTCTTCTTTTTATTTAATGTTGACCACCACTATAGAGATGTTTCATGCCATTCATTTTTTTTTGTTTTCCTATTCTGCTATCAACGCAACCCTTTTGTCATCTTTTCAAATAAATAAATTTATAAAAAGAAAAATATTGCCAATTTTTTAAAAAAATTTAATTAAGAAAGAAAAAGAAACATATATATATATATATATATATATATATATATATCTGCTCTCTGTTTAATTCAAAATTAAATGGTCATACTCTAATTAATATGACCAACTCAGTACAAACTACTTCAGCTTAAGTCTTTATAATTTAAATATAATATAATTCAATCATCAACTCCATATGCTAATCAATTTCGGGGTTGTCTCCTATTCATGTGGAATCGGTTGCTCTAGGTGTGATTAAAGTCCTTCAGGATTGTTCCGTTCCTTGTACGAATTTGGGGCTGATTATTTCTGATATTTTTTATTTAGTTAGTCGTTCGAATGCTTTGAGCTTTTCTTTTATTCCTAGAGTAGTTAATAAGGTGGTTGATACTCATATAAAGACATCGCTTTCTTTGTTATATATTTATTTTAAATTAAGTTATGTCCTTTCAGTATGGAGTTGTTAGTCCAGGAGTATTATCCCAGATAATTTTTTTGTTTTCTTGCAATATATTGCTCTTTGCTTAAAAAAAATACAATCACCAACTGGCATTTTATTTGTCTATTTTTTCTGACTTGACAAACTGGCGATTTCTCAGATACATCTGCCAATTAAACAACAAAAATTGTTCATTCAAATAAAATAGAATTTAAGGATTCCATGAAATCAACAAAATCGTACTTTATCTGGGAAACTGGGATGTCCATGCAAGTACAACTATTATCATACTCAAAACCAAAAAAATAAAAGAAGCAAAATTCAACTTGAAGCCATTGCTGTTTCCTCTTAATACCAAGTGCAATTAGATTTATAAAGCAAATAAATCCAGAAAAAATGAAGAAGAGAATATCAGTTGCAGGGTCGTTATATAATCACCAGATCAAATAACAGATATTGTGGCCTCTAGATGGCCATGACAAAAAATCCTGCAAATATGTTTCCATTTTGTTGTGATTATTAACTACAGTAATGGTGCTCAAAATAATGGAAACTGTAGCCTGTGTACATATCTAATCTATCTCCATATATAATATATTATGGACCTCAAAACCATGAAAAATCTTTCTTCCAATTTACTTCATCGTTGCTGAAATAAAACCCGTCTTCTTTCACCAGCCAAGAGCACTTCCTGAAAGGATCATAGCACCTACGGCTGTCTCTACCGACACTAAACGCGTCGAAACGCTTCCTCGCGGCGTCCCATTTCATGGTGCACAAGAAGTTAGTAGACCCCCAGAGGTTGGTCTTGAGTGACCAACTGAAATCATCACCTTCCTGGAGGGCACGGCCGCCCATATCGCCGCCGTCTCCGGAGGAGCACCAGATGACCAGAGGCAATGAGGAGTTGTTCGTGAAGCCATTGATGACACGAACGTTGTATTCTATGCCGTACAAGTGCTGTGGCTGTAAAACGGACATGAAAATTATGCCTAATAAAGAGAGGCAGATTATGATGAAAATGGTAGTGAGAAGCTTCATGTCATGAGAGAGAGTGATGGTGCAAGTTGATTAATTTGCTGTTTTCACCTTCATTGCTACAATATATATATATATATATATATATATATATATATATATGAGGTGCTATTGGACTCCTCATTGATGAGCAAAATCTGTACGGCTTCAACATTTATGTTTGTAGATTATAATTCCATATATTGTTATCAACGCTGGATTACATATAATTATCTTGTGCACATATTAGTTCATAAATTTCAAAATGCAATGATTTATATAAAAGAATATTTTAGTTAATAGTATACTTATTAAAGTTTATCTACTCTTTACAAGGGGAGGAATCTACTCACAAAATTATGCTTTTATGGACAATGATGAAAATAATATATACCATCTAGATGTTAAATCCTGGTGATTTGAAGGAGTTTGAAGCTCCTTAGAGTGGACTTATGGTAGTTACTAATATACCATGGATGCTTAAATGATATCATAATATCATGGTCATAGTATATATATATATATATATATTATAATCCTTTTGGCACTGTTTTAAGGGCAGATATGTATCCTATAATTTTTTTCTTACCATTATAATCTATTCCCATATATAATAAGGGGACATCTCTTAATACATACGAGTAAATGTATATGGTGAGATTTGAATCTCTAACAATTAGGTGGGTGAGCAAGTGCACTAACTACTTGAACTATGAATAAATAGTGCATAATATATTCTCAATATATATATATATATATATATATATATATATATATATATATATATATATATATAACACAAGGGGGATATATATTCTTTTAAACCCTAACTAATGTAGCAAGTTTGCTTTTAAAAATAAATAAAAAAAAAAACTTCCTGAAATTAACTTTATGATATATAAACTATGAAATATCTTGTGGTTTAAGATTATAATACTCGAGTGAGATATCTTGCGGCAGTGACGGGTAATGATTGTGGGCACAAACTGGATGATTTAAACGAAGGTCAAGTAGTACCAAAAATGGATCGAACATCTAAATAATGATACCCTTTATCTCTACAAAAACATTCTTGCAACTTGCAAGTGATAAAAACCCATTTCTCATGTACTATGTACTTCTTTTTACATACTCCAAACCCAAATATAATGATGAAAAAGTGTATACTTTAACATTCGAGCGAATTCTCGCGCACAAGTTGTTGTTTTCTAATTCTATATAAGTATATATTGTATGGCTTTCGAAATAAAATCTTAACCAATACTGGAGAACATTGGATCCAAAACGCCATATCTTGACAGCAAGGACAACATAATATGTGGGATTATAAAGATGTCCCAATAAAATTAGGTCAAGTCACTAGTGGTTCCCAAAAATGGATAAAAGCTGTCCATTCTCTATCTCTACTCTCCACAATTTGCATTTCTTTAAACAAAAATTACAATTTGGCTACATCAAGTTGTTATGTAATGTAACCCTCTAATTTTATTGGTAATTAACTACAAACTTTAATTATATCACCATATTATTTTATTTTAGGGCAATTATCAATTTAATCACTAAGTTTTGACGAATTTTTTATTTTTTTAACGCAATTTTCTTTATTTGTATTCTTGGACATTAAGTTTTTGTAAATGCATCAAATAAGTCCTTCTATAAGTTAACTGTTAATCAGAGTTAACAGTTTCAAGAATATTTTTATCTTTAAACTATGCATATCCACGTGTCAACACCCAAAAAAAAAATTAATATAATAAAAATCATTTAATAAACTTAAAAAAAATAAAAACAGCAAAAAAAGAAAAAGAAGAATGGAGACCCATCCCTGGGTCTCCATTGCTTCATCATTGGGAGATGGAGAGCCTAGGTCTCAATAGGTTGAGGTGGAGACTCATCGATTTGCGGTCGATGGAGACCTAGCTAGGTCTCCTTCACAGATTAACGAAGACCCAGCGATGTCTCTTTCGATTTGGCGATGAAGACCCGGCAAGGTCTCTCTTGATTCCGGGTCTCCATCTCAGATTATACAGGGTTCAGTAATTGTAAATTGCGAAAATGGAGAGGTGATGAATTGAATGAGAGTGTTAGTGATAGTTGGTTGGAGTTTGAGTTTGAGGTGAAGTCGGAGATGGAGATAGAAATGGAAATGAAGATGGTGATGGTGTGTATGAGGGTGAAGGTGATGTTGATGGTGGGGATTTGATCAGATCTAATGAGAAGATGGTTTGATTTCAAAATTGAGGGTAAAATTATATTCGCATTCAGATATAAGAACGTTTTACTCTTAACAAACTTTTTGTAAAATTGTAATTATTATACTTTTTTACGGACAAAACAGTCCTTTTAGAGTTAAAACAAATATTTTCTTAATTTTGTAAGATTTGACAGTCAGAAAATTAGTGAAGGGAACCAAATTGATGTATTTATGAAAATTTAGGATCCACGAATACTATAAGCAAACTATATTAAAAAATTGATGATTGACAAAAATATAGGGACTAAAACAAAATTTACCCCTTATTTTTATTGCTTGCTTATATGTTGCATTACATTAATTAGCAGTACTTATTATTTATGGCCAGGAAAATTGCTTCTCATAAGCATCATGTTCCTTGATATAAAGAAACATTCCATCTTGTTGCACTTTCCATAAGCATTTTTCATCGCCACACCTCAACGCGTCTCTTTGTTCATTAAACATTGTAAAATGTCCCGTAATTTTATCATAACTCAAGTCACAATCGTAAATGGCAGGTGAACCTTTACCAATCTTGAAATCCCAATTGAAATGAGCTTCGCGTTCCAGTACATGTGTGCCCAAATCTTGGTCCGTCGATTTGCAATGAACAGTGAGGGTTGCGTCAGTGCCCAAGATGTTGAAAATGAACACTTCGAAGCTAAGCACAACAGGAGAAATTGAAGTTGCCAGTGCCAAAATAAATAGCACTGCATAGGTTTTGAAAGGACTCATGTCTTGATATTTTTTTACATATAATTTCCTGAGTGGATGGTCACAAAAGCGTTGTCATTTGGCTTTAAATAGATTAATTTTTGTGAGATAAACACATGAGAAGATATGGATATGTTTTGCTAACATCTAAACATGGCAACCTAATCTGGATTATGAAAATCTGAAAATACAATCTTCTCCATTAATAGATTTACTTATCAGACAAATTCAAAATCCAATATGCACGAGAAGATCCAATTGATTTGGTGCAGTGAAAAGGTCAATGAGTGATTATCATTATTATTTTTTGTTTTTTTGTTATTTTTTGTTTTTTTGTGAACTAGTGAATGGGATAATCATAATAGTTCGTTAATTACATTAACTTCCCTTCAGATTTGACTTAATTACAAATATACCCATTTAAAAAAGTTGACACTATTACCTATCAAGATTAGCAATATATACACGGTCCAGATATCAACTCCTATAAAATATGCATAATTAAACTCATATTCCCCACCACAAAAGGGCAAGCACATTAAAAAATAAAGAAACTAGCATTCACCTCCCCACCGCCCGCCGTTAACCGCACCTAGTTAATATTAGTGATGAATTATTTTCAAAATGTAAAAAGGTCTAAATTGTTTAAGAAATAAAATAAAGTTATTTTTTCTCATTTTGACCATACGATGGTAATGAAATTATATATTAAAGATATAAAATATTGTATTTATAAAAATTAAAATTTAATTAATAATAAATTAATATTAAAAGAAAATAACAACAAAAAAGATAACTACATAAAAATTAGCACATTAATTTATTACTCAAATATTTAGTACATTTTCTTTTTCACCTTAATGATAGAGGTTCAAGTTCTATTATATACATTTACTCGTATGTGTGAAGAATTTTCTCCTCATATTATTGGTGTAGATATCTCTTATTTATGAAAATAAATATTAAAATTACACATATAGCAATTGATCGGTAGGTCCCAACAAACTTAAAGTAAATTTTGTAACTGTAATCAAAGGAGGTTGTTGTCTTTTTATCATGAATTTATGATCAATTTTAGGCTCAACGTGTAGAAAGTAATTTCATATTATTTTATATTTTGAAATTGTGAAAATGGGGTAAGTACGTAACACCAAATGACCTTGTTTTCAGTCATTCTCACTAATTTAATAAGTTTAGTTTTTTAGCACCGAAGAAAATGAATTGACTAAATTATCCTTCATTAATAATGATAAAAAAGAAAAAACTATCAAGTTGATAGTTAAAATGAAAAATATCGAATTTAGACTTATGGACTTGGACTTAATTGAAAAAACAGATCTGAAAAATTTAAAAAAAAAAAAAACACATGAGTTTAGACTACAAAATTGAGACTTAAAATAAGTTTCTATAAGATAAGTCTCGACCAAGCCAAGACTTCATTTAAGTCTCAACAAATCTTTGTTGAGATTTATTTTGTTCTTTTTTCTTTTAAATATATTTTCTTTTTTTTATTGGGTGAAATTCAGTTTGATCCCTAACTTTTCTAAACTTATTACGTTTTGATCGATATTTTCTTTTCTGACTCGCGTGATCCCTAACTTTATAAAAATCAATCATTTTAGTCCTTTTAACTAAATTTTTTACAGTCATTTTTGGCATAATATGCACATTGATCATTTTAACTTTAACTTTAAATTATTAAGTATGAAATACAATTTTACAATTTACTTTTTAAATTTTAATAAAGTAACCTTAACTTGCATGTCCAATAAGAATCTAACATGTGTCAATAAAAAAAAATTAAAATCATAAAATACACAAGATTTATAAAAAAGTCCTTAAATATTAAAAATACATAAATTAATTAATTACACCAAAAACCTTTAAAAAAAATAAAAAAAAATCAGTACAATAATAACTAATTTATAAAAATTTATTTCAAAATGGCACTTCAAATTGATATTAAAATATAAAAATAAATTTTATATATGAAAATAAATTATAATAATTTAAAAAGAGTAAATAATGTCTACCTCTTCTGAGATTTTCTCAATTACAGGTGGAGTTAATTTTTGGGTTTATTGATAAAGACCTCCCATCTCGTTAATCAACTTTTAAGTTTTTTTTTTGCAAAGACCTCTCCCGACCAACTGCTACATTTGACCAAATTTTACTAAGGGCAGTGGAGATATTTGTCAATAAACGATAAAGTTGACTTCACTTGTAGTTGGCAAAACCTCAGGTGAGGTCGATGCAATTAGCTCATTTAAGAATTAAAAATAAAATAAATTATTAAAGTAATAATTTTTTATTAAATTTTAACCTTAATTTTTATTTTTGTATCTAAAGACTGAATACCCCAACACTATTAAATTTGACTAACTGTTGACTACTAAAATGATTAAATTGATCAATTTTTAAAAAGTTAGGGACTACGTAAACTGAAAAATAATACATTGGTCAAAACTTAATAATTCAAAAAAGGTTAGAGACCAAAATAATTTTTACCCTTATTTATTAAAAAAATTATGCAATCTCTTTTCTTTTTATTTTGTTCCTAAATTTATTTTATATATTTTATTCTTATTTTAGTTATTAGAAAGTAATTGAAAGATGTTTGTCTTGAGTAAAGAAGTAAAGTCATTTTTGTTCGAAATCCATTTTAGATCAGCTTGACAAAATAAGGGTCCAACTTGAGCTGTATATAAATTCGCAAAATATTCGTAAATTTTAAAAGAGCTCAAATTTGACCCTTAACTATTTATATGGGTTTCAGGTATAAGTTTGAACTCAACCCGTAAAATATACGGGTTTTACTCAACCCTTAATTTAATCATATTATTTACCTATATTTTAACCCAACCTTTTACGGGCTGAATTTTTTTTTTAGCGGCTAAATTTTGTTAATTTTGTTTCTTGGACCAGGTATCTCTTCTTATATATATAGATACACATACATATACATATACATATATATAGATATATATATATGTAGATATGTAGATGTGTATATACATACACATATATACATATATGTATGTGTATGTATATATATACACATATATGTAGACATATACATATATGTATGTATATATGTGTGCGTATAGATGTGTGTGTATATATACACAGAGCACATATCTATATGTATATATATGTACATTTATATACATATAGATGTGTATATATACATATGTGTACACATATGTATATATATATATAATATATACATGTGTACATATATATATATATATATATATATATTATATGGTCTTGATGTTATCTTCACATCACACTCATTGAATAGCAGAAAATGAAGAAGAAAAAATACTTCAAAAAATTTCATCTCTGATCAAGTTTGTATCAATAAAACGAAGTAGCTCAATTTATTTTGAAAACCCTTAAAAAAAAATTTACTAGTCATTTACGGGTTTAGATTCAACCAGCATTTGAACCCGTAATTAATCCGTATTAATACAGGTTTAAAAATTAAGTAATATTATGATTTTTTTTTTAAAAATATGGTTAGAGTTTAAACCCGAACCGTATTATGCGGGTATGGTCCGGGTTTAGCAAACTCAGACCATTATGCCAACCTTAATTTTAGGTAGAATAAAAATTCATATTATTAAGTTGGTAATAAATACAAAAATTAAACATCAATAAGTGCTATAAAAGCTAAAGGGTAAAATTTATATTGGTCCCTACCTTTTTTTAAATTATTATTTTTAAAACTCTAGAAAGCTCTAGCATGACAGACACGTGGCACGCCTTTATTGGCCCTCACACGTTTCAAAGAGGGAAAACGAAGAGACTCCGAGTCGCTTTAAATGCCTATTCACCCTGAACGACCTAATGTTTAAAACCTGACAGTTGCCTCTGTAATTATCATTTATTACTTTGAATATTTGAAACATCACCCAGTGTGATAAATAATGATGGAACATATTGTCGATCTCTTATATCACATTATGTGATTAAGCATCACCTAGTATGATATATTATGATCGACACATTATCGATCTCTTGTATCACCTTGTATGATCAAGCATCACCGAGTGTGATAAATTACGATCGACACATTGTCGATCTCTCACATATCACCTTGTGTGATCAAGCATCACCCTGTGTGATAAATTACGATCGACACATTGTCGATCTCTCACATATCACCATGTGTGATTAAGTATCACCGAGTGTGATAAATTACGATCGACAAGTCGATATCTCTCACATATCACCTTGTGTGATCAAGCATCACCCAGTGTGATAAATTACGATGGACACATTGTCGATCTCTCACATATCATCTTGTATGATAAATTACGATCGACACATTGTCAATCTCTCATATATCACCTTGTGTGATTAAGCATCACCCTGTGTGATAAATTATGATCGACACATTATCGATCTCTCTCATATCACCTTATGTGATTAAGCATCATCCAGTGTGATAAAATACGACATAATGTCAATCTCTCACCCGTGTGGTAAAGTTTGATTGACACATTCGATCATTTGCATTATATTTGAGCTCTTTTCATACTACTCTCTGTGCTTTAGAAAGAGTATAGACAAACTGTAGTAGTCAAAAATAGCCCAAGTTAAGCTTGAACTCATAATCAGCCCAACAAGAAATTAAATACGGCTAAGAAATAAGCCCAAAAGTTTGGAAGCCCATCAGCTGTACACTAGTAGACTAAGTCAAGGCTGACCAAGTCAAGATTGGAGTCTCAACAGCCCAACCCTCCTGGATAATATGGATTGCTGATATCTCAGAGTAAGATTCTCTCGACCGACCTCAATGATCACCACTCACCCTATAAATATTAACCCAAGCTTTAGAAGTAAGGGTCACACGAATTACATTGAAATGCTATTATTTTACTCTAAAATAATCCAACCTCCACTCAACATAGTCGACGCCAAGTCTAAATATTCAGCTCAACCGTGTCTACGTTGACACTAGTGACTACTGTACACTCGACCTATATACAATTACACTATGCTCGACAATATACAATTCCAGGTTTATCTTTTTCATTAATTTTTTTACTCTTCACGATTTCATAAGCTAACTTGAGCTTCAGAGACTATTTGACTGATACTATCCCAGTGTCCCAAAGGGTTCGACCGTATTATCTAATTTTGCAGGTTGTTAGCCCTACCTTCACCCGACCATAAATCCCCGGATCAACTTAGTAGATTTCAGCATGTACAATATATATTATTATTATATTTTAATTTAAGAAGATATGCAGTTAGGGTATGTATATTAACTTTATATCTAGACTCTATCTGAATCCACAGGGGGTATGAGACTTCATATTTAAACACATCCGCTTATTCAAATAGCAATATATACATAGCCTTCCATTGTGGACAGAATACTCGCATCTGAGGCTAGAATTGTCATCCCTACAAATATGTAAATCTATAGAGAATTATATTTTGAAACTTTTTAGCAAAATATTTAATTTTGAAGAAGAGAAGTTACGGGAGCTAATAGGAGCAACAATGACGTGGTCTATTAAGATATCCTCTTTTTTTTTTTTTTTTTTACGACCAATATCAATTGGGTCAGGAATTTATCCGGACTTAAGAAGATTAACCACTACAAGTGCAATTTGGAAAGCAACTCCCACTATAGGAGGGAGGTCTCCTCATACATTATTTATTTATTCACAATGGTAGAATTTAAACCTCTCACATAGGTGAAGTGAAGGAAAAGTGAACTATCTACTTAATCTTTAAGTGGATGTGCCTATTAAGAGATATATATATATATATATATATTTTAGGACTTTGGTTTTTCAATGTTATCATGGACGAAGGATAATGTAGATATAACCCGGCCTAGATTTGAGAAATTTTTTAATTTAATTAAAAAAATAACATTAAATTAAAAATGTTTTGAAAAAGAAACATAGATCAAGCATGATTCTCTAACGCAATTAAGAAAATATTATCTTCCTATCCAAGTAGAAAAAGTGAATACCTTATTGAAAGATTATTTATATTTGAAGTACGGAATAAAAAAAATTAGATTTAAAATTTAAAAGGGTAATATTAATATAGATTCAAGATGGAAAATAAATAAATTATTAGAATAAACTTAAAAGTCAAACTTTGGCCATCCACATGGAAGAATATAATTTTTTACATAAACTTGAAGTAAGAAAAAATATGTCAAAATAAATTAGATTAATATTAAATTAAAAAATCATTTTTTTTACTTACAATTTTATACTGGAGAATCTATATTATGTTTATGATATTTAAAGTTTATTGATCAAAATTATTGATTGTGGCCGAACATTTAATTAAATTCATGACTCAATAATATTATTTAATAATATTTCTTGATTCCAAGCCTATGGCAACTTTTAAATAAAGATTTCGAGGTCCGTTTTTCACACCGTATTCTTAAAATAAATTCGTCCCTTATCGTGGATACATTTATTTTCCAGAATACAATTACTTTGAATGATTGTCGAAAGACAACCCTAACGAACCGATAAATGTCAGAACTCTATTACTCTGAAATAATAAATAAATAAAAAATAAAAGAACTCAAAAAGGATTTCGAAATTTTTGGGTATATTTTTCTCATAGATGCCAACATATATCAATCATGGGATACACATTATGTTTATTTATATTTCTGAATTGGAATTTATTTATTAATGAAAAAGAAAATTACAATTCTAAAGATACAGATTACGACATCAAATTTACTTAAATTAAAACGACGATGATGTAGAAATCTGCGTAGGACACATGCATGGTAGTTGACTATTCTTAGGGCCATGAAAATTGCTTCTCATAATCCACATTTTCTCTTATATAGAGATAAAGCCCATCACGTTGGACCTCCCAAATGCACCTGAGGGTGTCGCACCTCATCACATCTCTTACTTCATCAAAAATCCTGAACTGTCCCTTCACATTCTCAAAGCTCATGTCACAGACGTAGAATGTAGTTGAATTGCTCTTCAGATGGAATTTCCAATTGAAGTGGTTCCCGTCATCAACCACCACCGTCCCCAGATCTTCGTCCTGCGATTTGCAGTGAACCGTCAGCTTCGCGTTGCCGCCCAAGAGGTTGAAGATGTACTCTTCAAAGCTGTTCACAACTGGGGACATTGAAGCAGTTGCCACTGCCAAAACCAATAGCACAGCACAAATTTTGAAACCACCCATCTCTGCCTATTACTATTGTTTGTTTTTCTTCTTCTTTTATACGTAAAAAAAGCTTTTTTATATATAACAAAAGAATTGGCGAGAAGCTATATGGAAAAGCAATTATGAACAATGCAGAATATTGGATCTGGAAGTTACCATATATCAAATTTTACATTAAATTTGTATTGCCATATTCATAGAATTTCTATTACTATAAAATAGGCTGCCTTTAAAGTGTATACCATAATTAGATTTTTCATAACCATGGCTGTCTACAAACTCAATTGGACAAGGATCATCTCCTAACCTAAGCTTTTCCTAAACTTTTACAGATCTAAAAATATGTAAATTTAATGGTTAGGATTTTATGTTCTATTTTCTTTCTTTTTAACAAGTTTTTACACATCTAATAACATGTGACACATAATCAATTTATAGACATTTAATTTTATGACTGATGTAAGACACTTTCGAAAGGCCTTTGAGATGACAAATAACGTTCGATTTAGGCCCATAATATATCATTAGAATTGTCACGACAAAAATATTCTTTGTCACTCTTATTAGCGTCTGTTCGTTTCTCTCTCTAGCTTCTAACTCTTTATTTTTTAACTTTAAATTTGGTGGGTTTTGGTTTGAGAAGAGAGCTAAGGGATATTTTTTTCCCAAAAATAATTTTGATGCTATGATACGGTTATATTACCATAATATTCTTTGGATTGAAATCCGATTGGTTTAGAAAAAACAATACTTTAAAAATAAAAGATATGAAAATTGAGAAAAATTTTGTAAGTTGTCTCATAATTATAATTACGGTGGAGCCTATATAATAGCAAAATCATTGTAGTATTACCATATTAATGTAGAGCGTGTGTATACTTACATATATATATATATATATATATATATATATATATATTAATAACAAATTTGTCCGATTCCCAAATCTTGACAGAAGTATCAGACGAATAAAATCGTTTCCGATACGCACGAGAAAGGCTGATTTCAGAATTTGTGAAGTAAAACGCCAATGGCATTAGTATAATATAGTTGAGTCTAAATTAAATTCCCCTAATTTATTAATAACAAAATTTAAATTGCCTGTGCATAGAATAGATCCATAATGCATTCCACAAAGGGCACGTGATTTGAGGGAAGTTGGGTACTTATCAACCACTCGTGTTGTGGCATTACTAGTTTGAAATTTGAATTCAGAATTTCTTTAAAGCAAAATTCATGTTTTTTCAAAGATGCTGATGATATACAGTTTATGAAGAACACTAAAAATTTACATTCACATGGAAACCAGTCACCATTACTGAGCTGGAAAAGAGCATTGATGAAACAAGAACTAGGGGCATATAACAATTTTCAAGAAAACTATGCTGGTGCTATTGATAGTGCACCAATCCATAGAGAAGGCAATGTCCATCCCGGCATTTCATGGACTCAGTACCTTGGACGTCAAGTAATCGTGGACAGAAGAGCTAAAAACCAAAACTTAACCACCATTAGTCATGCCAACTAACTGAGAAATCACATCTTCAAGGCAAGAGAGTTGAGTCAAGAACTTGTCCTGTAGTTCAATAGAGTTGGACTGATTTTGCTGCCACTGGGAAATCCCATCACCAATAACCTTCAATCCGTTCTGCAGCAATTCCACACCTTTGCTTATTCCGTCAGGAAGTTTTCTTCTCTTATTACATTGGATTTCACCATCAGTTTCCATGCTTACGCAGCCTGTAGGTTCTAATTTAATATTTGAAACTTTTTGAGTGATTTCTTTCAGCATCAGGCCGTCTTTCACAAGCAACTCAAACTGTTCGGAACTATGTGCAACTGTGACAAGCGCCAATTCCTTATCCAGAAATACCTTAAATTCGGACATAAATCTACCTTCATTTGGCTCATTTCCTGACACCAAATCATATGAAAGAGCTGCATCTTGGGGCACAAATCTCCATAACTGAGTGCATGAGGTACGAGAAGCAAAATATCCAAATGCTGCAAGTGCCAGATGAACTAGAGCCCAATGCCGCTCTCTCATGAGCATGTGGTACAACTCCCACACAGCCACACTCTTTGCACAATCATCACTTTCTGACATCTTTATGTGAGCAAGTCCCGACAGGAAAAGAGCCAGTGCTGCTTTGCATTGATAAAATTGAATATCTGACACTTCTGAGCCTGAGATAAACAAGTCTTGAAGCTCAAAGATAACTTCATCCATCTCATCAGATGTATATAGGTGCTTCATATTTGAAATGATCCCTAGTGTTTCACTCAAAATTTTACAATAATGCTCCTTCATCGTTTTGTCCACCAGATTTCTGTATCTACGAATAGTGGCAACTAAAAACTTGAGGGTCTTCATGTCAATATCAGATATGTTGACCTGGCTACAAAACATATAACATCATTTAATACTGTTAAGAATATGCGACTCAGGCACATTAGTTAAGAAATCATCTGCACCAAGTCTAATTTTGACATAAGGGGTCATCAAGAAAATTATGGTAAAAAAGTTGAGAAGCTTGAAGAATAAATTGTGTTAAGATTTTTGGAAATGGAGAAGACATTAGATGTTGATGATAATTAGAGCAGGAGAGAAGGCTGAGAAGCAAGCTAGCCACCTGAGTGACGTATAGATTACGTATCCATGAAATCAATCAAATAATTAAGAATTCAGTTGGAAGTCATTCAAAAAGTTAATAATACTTGCTTATTGTAATTTACAATTAAATGCAAAAATCAGTTTCACCAGCAAATAATACAGGACTTCTACACAAATTTTGGGATTATGTAATAGTTATCAGATGGAACGAAGAGATAGTTTTCAGTTTGAAATATTAAGTGTGCAAAGAAAAAGAACATGATATACTTACAGTGACTGCAAGGAAGCAGATAGAGCAAAAACTGGGACCCCAAATGCACCAGAACAAGGGGCACTTATGGATTTGTTGTCTAAACTCTCAATGAAGCTGAAATAATCCGTAATGATTTTTTGTTTGGCAAAATTTCTTAAGTTATCTGACAATGAATCCACAGGAAAACCTTCCAGGAGCAGGGCTACGTACATAATTGAAGATGATTGGGAATTGTTATCATCAACGACGTTATTGTAAACTTGGTCTACAACAGACTGCCTACAATGTGTGAGAAGTATGCAAACTGATCTTGCCATTTTTCGCACTGCAGAACCAGGAACAAAAACTGATTCTGAAGATACCAATAACTTCATCAATGCACAAAGTTTGTCAATAATGTCATTTACCAAGTCCATCTCAGCATGACACACCAAAAAGTGCCAAAGTTCCATTACCATCTCCCAACAAAGAAAGTGAGGATGGAAAAAATTTTCAAGCAGAAAAGACATCAATTCCTCCCAAGCCTGACACGAGGACACCACAATGACAAAGGTTTTCAAACCATGCAAAAGAGCTGAAAACAGAGGCTCCCATACTAGTTCCAAAGTTTTCCCAGAACTATATAATACGGGAATTTGTGAAACAAGAATGGAAGAATATAACTCTTCATCAGTTAAGATGTCCAAGAACCAACCAAGTTTTCTGGTTATTGCAAGTTTTACATCTTCGTCAAGATCAGGAGAATACATCAGAAAGCTAAGAAACAATGCAACTTGACCAGGCAATAACATATTTTCCCTAGGCATAGCTTCACAACTCACGGAAAAGATTTCATCAGTAAAAAATGTCCTATTACTTGGATCACCATGGATAGAATTTGAACGACATTCCTCAGTGAATAACCAGTTCAGGAGTTCAAACTTGAGCTCTTGTCTGACCAGATCTGAGTTCAGTAAGGAATTAAGTAATTCCAAGGATGATTTCTCCAGAAGTTCTACTAACACTTCACTGGCAGCTTTTAAAGGTTTTTCACGGCTCAGTGAAATTCTCAAAGTTGAGATAATAAGCACACAGAGTGTTATCTCTTTGTATACCAAAACTGCTTGGCTAGGAAATAGAGAAGATATCTTTACAGCATTAATCAGGTAAAACTTCACTGGAACAAATATCCTTCTAGCTTCGTTTACAGAAATGGCTTCCTTCTGCACAGAAGACCAAGCCTCAACACCACATCTGAGAGATTCATTGACCAATGAAGTTAGTGTCACGATAATATCTGCTACATTCACCTTTATAGCTAATGCCCCCTTACCAAGCTGAAGCAAGGTGACCACACCTTTCCATGACACATTAAGAATTGTTACCAGGCTCCCACCACCATTTGCTGCTAGAACGCCTAATTCAGACAATTTTTCTATTGCACATTTTATTATATTTGCAACATGATTCACAGTCACAGGCGTTTCACAGTCTATGCCAATTTTATATTTCTCGTATCTGGCATCACAGGACTCCCAGTTAATAGCTACAGAATAATCTTTGCAAAGTCTTATAACAGCATCAATGACCGCCTGTGCAACCTTTAGTATATCCAAGCCTGCCGAAGTGATTGTCTGCTTGGAATTAACAAAAACGTGTTTTCATCAACAGACACCTCTAGTTGAATCTTCAGTTATCCTAAGAAGCACAAACAGAATGACAGTTTTCACCCCCTCATCAATTAGTGTCTACTTCACGTTGTATTAAGTGAAGGAAAGTAATTCCTTTGTCAAGCTCTAATATAATAAATATAAAATAATTTTCAGGCAGCTAAGAATTTTTTTGTGGAAGGAAGAAAAAAGACAAAGATCAGTAGGAGGAACCCTTCTATGATGGTTGTTCCGTACACAAGTTTGGAGAGGATAAACATCAAGTACGTATAAGAAGATAATTTAAACTTGAAAGAGAACCTTTGTAATGACATCAAGAAAATATCTGCTTAATGGATTTCAAATGGATAACAGCTAATGGACTTTACAGAAAAGATTTCCTACTATGCACCACTATACATGATAAATCCAACAAAACTGTGAAAGAGCCAAGCTGAACTATTTAACTCAAGATCTGTTCAAGCATAACGCAAGGGAAAAAAAATGTAAAGTTGGGTTCAAGAAACGTGCCATGTTTACTCACCAGTTACTAAGTAACCCTATATAAATTACTAGACAAGCACATTACAAACCCATGCCACACCTCAAAATGATGGAATTAACTCATGCGAGAATGGTTCAAAAACAAATCTGATGAAAAAAAATATATATAGCCCAATTCCTCACAATCAAAATTAGAGAAATTTTAGGTAATATATCACTAAACCTCTCAGTTTCAATCCTAGTTATGTCTTAATTTTCATGAGCTAAATTTTACTAAATTTTAGTACATATTTCAGTTGTCCAGAAATAGGACCTTAAGTCTCTCAAGCTTGGATCACCTAATATGTGAATTAAGTTTGACTGCTTGTTTGCACAATAACAATCTAAAATAGTTTCTTCCTTAGATATCAAATTGAAGATCGTGAAATTCAAAATGCATGGTGCAAGCAGAAAAAACAATGAATTTCATCAAACATGCTGCATCTATCACTAACTTTTATGTTTAAAGATTCATATAAGCAAAAGATAAGCATTTTCCTTTTACCACACCCCACCCAAACCAACCCTATGCACAAACACGAATTAATTGAATCCCTGTCCAAGGTTGGCATGAGGGTGATAAATTCCTAGACCTCTTATTCCAATGCAAAAGATCTAACCAACAAAATTATCCTCTTGGAGAACCCAAAAAAAAAAGTAGAACATGAGATAAGTGTCAACTCCATTAGCAACTTGTGTCAAACATGAGAAAAACAGAACTTAGCAAGTGAAACACAATAGTAGTTTGATATAACGACTTGCTCCAGGAAAGACGAGCTATCAAAACAAGTGAAAGCTAATTACCTTACTTTCTGATATTGCATCTTTTGTTAAAGTTAACTGTTCCAGAGTGAATTTCTCTACAATAGACGTTGATTCTTCATTATTTGAAACAGGATATCTCATAAGAGCTGAAAAACTAGCAGCAGAAAAACTCAAGAAGTCCAAAAGCAGCTGCAAAAATAAGGTTAATATGTGAAAGAAATTTCGTTATCCATAAGTTATTTGGCACACAGTGGGCAGAACATCATCCTTAAGACAGGTCTTGCTAAAGTTTCAGAAATAAACAAAATGCAAATGTGCATGTTCTGTGCTAGCACAAACTCCACATCTTTATAGATAAAACAAGGGAAAAAAAAAAAGAAAAAAGAAATAGGAACCGAAAGAAAAATCTTAGCAAGAACAATAAGTTTCTCATTGAGCATGGAAATATTTTAAACATCGTACAACAATGAGGAAGCTAACCACAACTGACTATGTACACTTGAAGCAAAGAAGTAATATTGAGGCACTGAAGCGACCATATATCAGATACAAACAAACTATAATTTGCTCTCAATGACTTTCCTGCTTATGAGCAATACCTGCTCCAGACCACTTCAATTTGATGACATGTTTTCGTCATGTCAGATAGAAATATGACCTTGATTAAAGCCAATAGTATTGCATACTTATGTAAAAAGGAATGTCACAGAAGAATGAACCTTCCAATTCAAAAATGGATAAAAGGTATGGGTGACATACGTATCAACATCTGGATTCAGATAACAAACAAAAAACTACATTTATTGGTACTATGAATCCATTTCAAAATCATACAGTTGTAGCAGAAAGCCTAAACAAGAACCACTTTTATTGCTAATGCGATTACTGAATAACCATGTTTTAATTAATACAATCATCAAAAAATATATTTAATCATTTAACTTGATAGCAACTCAAGATAAAACTTAATGTGCATCCAAATATAAACTCAAAGCTGATTAGTTGCAACTTAAATAAAATATATAATATAAAATTTTATTCCACGACAAAATTACTAGCAAATTAAATATGAAATTAAGATACACATCACTGCTAACAAATATTTCTTGGTACCAGATAGAGTATATAATAGATAATGGTGCCGGCATAGTCAGTGAGCATATCACAGTAGCATCAAATTCAAAAGTCTTAAAAAGGAACAATCAATCAAGCCCTGTAAAATATCATTTACCTGAAAAAAGAGGCTGCAGTGTTCTTCTTCTTGAGAGTCCTCTTTTGACATACGAGTCATCTTCAAATGCTTTCCACACCACACGCTCGCCTAATACATACAGTACACACAAGCTAAGAAACAATAGTACTAACGCAATGCGAAAACCACAAAAAAGAAAACAGTCCTACCTTCACTCCAAGGTGGAGAAACTGTAACAAACAGCCAGACAGGTCTGAATCCACATATCTCGTCGCCACATGTAAAATATTTTTGTTCAACATGCACTGTGATACATCCAAACAAGTGAAATCTTCCCAAAATGACTAAATTCCTCGTTAAGGCAACAGAAAAAAAAAATTCACAAATTGATTACAAAAGCAATCGTGATAGAATCACAAAATCAACAGAAAATTTCACAAGTGAAGGATACGGTTAGACAGTGCATGAGATAAGTGACATCGGAATTCTCGGATAAGTCTAAATCCCTCAATTGAGTGAGCAGTACAACGCGATTCTCGACAACCTGTTAATTATGAAGGATTTGAGAGTGAAATCGAATTGGATATTATAATCAACGAGAGTTAAAAAAAAAGCTTACATCTGCAGATTTGATGGCCTGTATCAGGTTGTGCAGCTCGTTGCTTGAGCATACTCTCTCCATTTTCGCTCTCTTTTTTTTTTTTTTTTTTCTTTTTGTCGTTTCAATTATTTAAGAGGGAATATTTCAATGTCAACCCAAAAAATTTATATTGCCTCCCGTAGCTTTCCCGCCATCATCAAAGCCTTTGAATTTATTTTATATTCCCATTGTTGCCCTTGGTTTTCAGTCGTCGCGTATGTAGCCTTCGGCTTCCGCTAATGGCTAATCGGCCATTTGCCAGCCTCCATTTTTATGGGATATTTTACAAACCACATTAGATTCGAATTTTGTTTCATGAGCGATTCTTTAATTTTAAATTTAAGAAAATTTTTATTTTTAACTTTTAATAGTAGAAAATGAAAAATAAAAGCCTGAATTTTTTAGTTACTATTTAAATAATATATTTCAAAAGAACTTTTATATTTAAAAGAGCTTTCGAGACTGTTTGAATGAAATATTTTAAAAAGTCTACAAATTATAATAAAATATTTTTACCTTTCAAAAAGAGTTTTTAAAACTGTTTGATTAGAATATTTTATTATAATCATTACTAAACATAATTTGAACTTTATAATAAAAAATACATGTATTTTTTTTTATATATAAATATTTAGTTCATATGGGATAATATAATATTTCTAAATTTATATTTCATCAACAAAAACAATGAAGTAATTAAAATTCATTTACAATTTTAAAGACATACAGACATAATAATTTACTACAAATTATGTAGATAATATTAGATAAAATCATAATGATAAAAGTGAAAAGAAATTCATCTTAACAATAGTTCTCTAGCAATTCTATCACGAATGACCTTCATTTCACTTTTATCTATTGTTAAATCTACAAATGATTCTCCATCCTCAGATACATAATCTTGATTTTCATCGTATGATTGAAATTCAACATCTGCAATGGCCTCTTTCCTTATGAAATTATGCAAAGCCATTGAAGCTGTAATAATAGCTACTTGCTTATCAACCTTATAATTAGGCATGTTTTGCAAAAGTCTCCACGTACTTTCCACACACCAAAACAACACTCAATAACACTTCTTAATGATGAATGCATATAATTAAACATTTCTCGAGAGCCACTTGGTTGACCACTGTTGGCTCCGTTTCTTGATAAAAAATGGGTTTTCATTTTTACCTACTTTTATTTCATTCCCGAATAATTATCAGTTGTTTTTAATGTTTTTTATCTAGTGTGCAGATAATAAGGTTTTGAGCTTAATTGAAGAATTTTAGTAGATTAAATTGAAGATCTAAAGATTTATTAATGCAGACCTGTCATATTTCGAAGGTCACCCTAAATTCCACAAGATGAACTGAGTTATGAGCCATATATTTCTGAAAAAGTCTAGATGCCTACTATTCGGCAAATTTTACTGTTTGAGATTTTGAGTTTTTTAGGAGAAATTATGCTCGTATTCGCATCAGTATGCAGTTCCGCGACTTGGGCCGCGACTTGTGCAAGTGGCGGCAATATAATTATATTTCCAAAACTTGACAGTGACACCCGCTACATGCGCAAGTCGCGATTGACGAAAAATTGCCCTATTCTGCTCGCTATAAAAAGAAAAAAAAACAAAACAAAACAAAAGTGAGTTCAGTTGGGACATAGAGAACTCAACCAAGACGAGAGCAAGAGAGAAAAGGAGAAGCAAATGGGGAGAAGAAGATCATCTTGAAGACAAGAGGGTACGGATTCGATCCTTTAGTCATCTTCTTAACACCAAGTTTGGATTTTGGAGAAAGTGAAAGTTAGAAGAAGTCACAATTGGAAGAGGACGAGAGTTCATACGTTCCAGGAGTTTTTCTATCCCTTTTCCTTCTTTGATTTTCATTCTTGTATCTCTCTTTTAGAATTGATAAACATGTTTAGTTATAATTTATTATTTATGACTTAAACTTATAAGTTAGGGTTTTGATGGATCATTTTTCTTGATAGTTGATTAAATTGATTGTTTAATTTATTATGATTGATTATTATTTGTTGAGTGATGTTATTAATCTTAATGCTTTTGAATGTAATGGTCTGCATTTAATTGATTTTATAGTTGTGTATTATGGACCGAGAGGTGACGCCCACAATGTGTTCGATATAATGTCCACCATAAGTAGAATTAAATAGAGATATGCTAATTTACTTGTGTGATCATTATATGTGTTTATGATGATTAATAAATTGTTATGCATGTGATAATTATCGAGAGATAGATATTGATGTGTAATAATAACTCCGGCAAAATTTGAGAGAATATGTTGGTTAACTTAGATAAACACGATCATCAACAACAATAATTAAATCTCAATAATGTGCTTTCATAAAATTCGATTAGACAGATTAGGTGAACTCAAATACCCTAGCTAATCTCTCATATTGGTCCGTGTTATTTCATAATTGCTTGAATTTTTATTTCTATTATTTCCTTCATTTAAACATTCCAATTTTCCAAATAGATATAGGCTTAGTTAATTTTAGTATTCAGCACCTAAATATCCCTGTGGAGACGATAATTTACTCTCATTGTATTACTTGTGCCGACCTCGTATACTTACGAGTACAAAAAGGCGTAACAACTACTCATACGAAACTCTGGAAGATGATATCGTTCTCCTTTATATGGAGCTAAATAACTCTTCATATTTGGATATCCTAAGTCAACCAAGTAATATTTATCTGCAATATCAAATTCAGTTTTGTAAACTATAATATCCTAAAATTAAATAAAAAGTTATTTAAAAGAATTTACTAATAAATATCACATACCATCTGGCGGTTTAGGAAATTTTAACTCGGTGTTTCTTAATGCCTTTAAAAATATGTATGTGTCATATGCAGTTCCTTCCCATCATGGCCATACAAATATGAAAAGCATATCAAATCCGCATACAACTATAATATTTTGGGTAGGAATTCATTTCCTTCTAATATATGGAATTTGTTCATCCACTGGAAGCGACATTCGGACATGTGTTCCATCTATGGCTTTAATGCAATCCTATCAATTATCAAAGGAATAATAAAAAAAACTTATAAATTTAGTTTACTTATAAACAAATCTTTATATATACAGATTAAGTAGATAAAAAAAATTACCAAAAAATATGGTCAATATTGGCGATTACTTCAAATGTAATGCGGGACTTTATTATAATCTTCAGGTGTCCTAATTTCATCAAAAGAAAGCATAATCACTTTCTCGAACACAATTCCAAATTGTTTACTCACGGTTTTACCTGAATGTTGAAATTGTTCTTGAATAATTTTATTCCCAACATCATGCCCTAAAGTCATTAAAAACATACCCACTATTTCCTCAAGCCTAACTCCTATGGTAAAGGTTAATCCATAACTTCTTAATCTATCACATAATTTAACAAAAACATGTTTCTCCATTCGAAACTGCTCGTGACAACGTCGATCATTTTCTTCGAGTATTTCCTTTATGAACATCGATCCTGTATGAGGAGAATTTCTATATGGTTTTTTTTATTAAAAAGTTATTATGGTGATACACTGCTGTTATTGCTGTTGCAAGAATAAGTTCATCAAATTCCATATCATCTCTGATGGCTTGTTCAACAAATTCTTCTTTCATCTATTCCTCTGAATCAGTATCCATTTTGTAGTTAATTGTCCATGATTATTAAACAAAGATGAAATATAATTAAAAAAACATAATTATCAAGAGCAACAACTAATCAACACAGTTTTTTTAAAATGTCCGTGACTGTTACTGCTACAATAGAATTTCCAACAACTGAATACCAACTTTGAAAATTCACCAAAAATTGAATATAAAACCTTTTTAGGTGATATTAATCATGAATAAAAGTTTTGTTAGTCTAGAATTTAATAGAAAAGAAAATATTCCAAAAGTGTAGCCTAGAAAATAAATTTTTACAAAATCACAAATAATTATCAAAACTTTATTCATCATTTTAATATTTCATTCATTCTCACTTCACAACAACACCATCAATCAAAAATAAATTCACAATTTGAAGAAAGTTTCTAACCTGTAAATAATTAATAACATTCAAACAAATCATCAAAAAACTACATTTTTCATCATTAAACAATAACACATAAGTCAGGTTGTCCTTTTATATATATATATATATATATATATATATATATATATATATATATATATATATTACATATACAAAAGTGTCATAAGTCTTACAAAGAGACACGTTTTGTTCATTCTATTACAAAGGATATCATATGTCAAAACAAAATATAGTTCTTTACAAAAGTAGGACATTTATACAAAAGTGTTATTTTCATTGAAGAATTCATTGTCCTAATATTTTATTAATATTGTTAATCTTTCAACCACTGAATTTGGTATTCAGGTTCCCTTAATGCCATAAAAATCTCTCTATTTGCTTTTTTTACGAACGAACTAATGCCCAACTTGAACAGAGAACTCATTGGTTCACACTCCGGAAGAGTAACTAACTTATCAACTACTTCTTGAACACTATAACCAGGTGGATCGGTTCGTATATATGAACTCCTACTCTTAATATTCTCACAAAGTTCTTCAAGTTGGTTGGATAACTTTGATGTTGCAGAATTATTTCTTTTTTCTTTCTTGAATTTCTTTCTATTTGGTTCAAGTCTTTTCTCTCTGCGATTTCTACATTCTACTTCTTCCTCATGATTAGCTTCTTCGGAATCTAAACTATTAGTTTCATCAACATTACCTTCAATATTAGATGCTTGTGTGCAAAGAAGGCATTAAACAAGAAGTTGGTGCCCAGGCCCTAGCTCCTGTAGTTGTAATATCTTGAAACAACTCATCTAACTTGAATGCATATTCCAAACTCTTCACGCAAAATTTTAAAGCTTCTGACTATTCTGTTTATGATTTTTAAGTTAGTTTAAGAAGTTAAAAAATTTGTTTATAGATACCTACTTGTAACTTTATTTCCCACCACTCATTTGAAGTATTAACAGTTTGCCTCTCCATGTCCCAATTGAGTCCAGTTTCTCCTTTTACTAATGAATAGCAAAGTTGCCATTTTTTTTCACAATATCTCAATTATTTTTTAGTTGCTTTCGATCATATTTTCTACCTGTTGCATTCCTAAAACTTTGAATAAAGTTTTTCCAACCTTGTTTGCTCAAATGTGTTCCATTTTTATTCCTGGCTCTAACTTATTCTATAGCCAAGTCAACTCAAATCTCATGTGTTTGTGGATCCCAAATCACTTTTAATTTGTCTTGGCTCCCTCATTTGCCATCTACATTAAAATTATAATTTTTTTTAAAAGTAATTAGAATTACAAATTTACACATAAAAGACTATTTGTAAAAGTGCACACGTGCACCTACATAATATATACACATGTTGTTATCTTAAATAGTTGGTGAGCACATCATCATGAATACCAATAATTAGATTAATCATGAATAGAAAGTGATCATTCTCTTCACACAACAACCCTAATTAAAATTTCAATCAAGACAACAACAGCTTAACTAAATAATTTATATCATTACCACTCTAATATTTGAAGAAACGACAACACTATCAACAACCCCCCATTTGGTATCTGATCTCAATACCTCCGATTTGCATATTCTTTAACAATAATGTCACTTTCTAATATACCCTAAATAACTCCCTAATGATGCTTTCAAGACCACTAAAATCCCACCCATATAACACGTGTGAAGAACCAATATAGGGAAAAAAGAACACTAGAACCAAATAAAGACAACAAGCAGCATTCAAAATGAAGCTAGAAAATGAACTATTGCATAGTTTTGCTTCTATGGGAATGCTATAAACTCTGCAAACTTCAAAGGCAGAAACAGAGTAAGAGCTCTTTTGATGAGGTAAGACGAACAGAACAAAAGCCTTAGCCTAAACCTCTAATCTATTATTAGTAATTTTCTTTCCGTTCTTTTGATAAATGAGTATCAATGCTATAATTATTTGCACAATGCTAGTGGTTTTAGGAATAATAGTTAATCTAACCGAACCTGGGAAACTGAGATTAGCCATACCAGCACCAATGTCATGGTACCTAAAAAATGAGTACCCATTGGCTAGAACTATCTCAAAGGTTCAAAAGGTAGCTCTCATTCATATCATGTCAACAGTTTTCTTTTTTATTCTTCCAAAATGAGCACTAAGGCTGAAAATATAGTATTTAAATTATATTTTGTATGCATAAAGTTATTAGCTCATATAAAGACCAATTACAATCATAGAGTAACAAGGGTAAAAGATACAAAAATACTAAGTGAGATGCAGAACTGTCTTAAATAATCAAATAATTAATAACTTCAACCTTATTTATTAAATATTGCATAGCTTGAGCCAAGTTATAAATAAGCAGTTTTCATTTTCTTTTGATAAGAAACGGAGAATACATCAACGGTTTTTAGGTTCTCAAACTTCAATAAAAATGAGTCCACAAATTCAATTTAACACAGAGCCACTTAACACTTGTAAAGTTGATACTAAAACTACAAGCAAACATTCTTTTTCCTTTTTTTATTTGAAAATTTTCTAGCATGAATGTCAAAATCTAATCATCATTCTATAAACTATCATAAATATTAGCAACAAAGATCATAATATATCCACGCAAAGCAATTGCTTTTAATGTTATAACCATCAGTGATCTATATGGCTTTCCTTGATAGCAAAACAATTGAATTGAAGCAACACAAAAAAAAGAAGAAGAAAGTACCTACCTTGTAGATTGATCGATAAAGCACTGATTGAATTGAAGCCACCAATTTTTTAGGGTTCTTGTTTTTTCAGAAAGGGGATAATCGTTTAAAAGTTTCAAAATGGGACGTGGAAGGAATTCTTAATTTGTTATTCAGTATAACAAGGGTAAAATCAGAATTATAAAACTTTCATTAATGAATTTGGGCTTCCCGTGTTCTGGTCTAAAAGCTATTTAAGGAAAAACCCCAATGGATCAATTTGTAGTAGAAGAGCTTCTAAAAACTCCAAGCTTTTCTGTTGAGTCATCCAAACGAGCCCAAAAGTGGCTTTTGGGCCCAAAAAGCCAATAAGCCAATAAGCCACTTTTATAAGTAATCCCAAACAGGCCCTTAGTGATACACCTAATCAATAAGTCGCTACGGTATCTATTGGAACAACTCCAGTTGACTCAAGACAAGAAAAGTCTATTGAAACATTTAAACAAACAGTTGGTAACAGATTGCACAAATCTCCTGCAACAACAACTCAGATGTTAAAGAAGGAATAACAGAGTGACATCATGATCATCAACATGATGAATAACTATAAAAAAGACGCTTTTTGTCATGGACAAATCTTCAGTAGTAAAAGGCTTTTTGCCGCGGATTTACCACAAATTTGAGGTGCTGCAAATACGGTCGTGGCAAAAGATTTTGCCACGGATTGTAATGTGGTAAATTGATTTTTTGCCGCGGTAATCTATCCATGGCAAAAGACTTTTACTGCGGTTAGTAATCGGCAAACAAGTATTACGATTTTTATATTTTCCATGGAAATTATCTGCATTAAAAGGTATTTTATATTTTTAAATAAAATTTCTTTAAAAATCCAAATTATATATATTTTTATAAATTAAAATTATAATATTATTTAAATTAAAATTTATGAATTGTAACATAAGAAATCAAATCAATATCATGAAGATGGAGACAAACCACAAAATAAAAGTCCAATTTTTTAATTAAATGAATCCATTAAATGAAAACATATCAAACTTAAAAATAAATCCTAAAAAGAGTTCAATATGTCAAACTTGAAAATAAATACATATCCAAAAATACTAATTAAAGTCAATATATTACAAGATCCCCAAATATATTCATCCCAAATAGTATGTCTTTTCCAACACCTGTAAAAAATAAATTTCTAAATTATGAATAATAATTTTGAATTCAATATATGTATAGTTCTTAATAATAATATAATAGCAAACCTAATTAATGTCCACTCGATGAAGGGTGTGGTTGGTGCGCATTTGATTTATCTTGAACCTGTTAATAAAATACATGTTAGTTTCTACCATATTTTATACATTTTATTTACGTTAAATATGTCATACTGTTGTTCACTCCTTGATTGCATTTGCGAGCATGTTTCATAATGGCTCATCACAATAGACTCTAATTTCTCATACCTTGACTGCAAATCATTGTAATTGGAGTGCAATGTATGATAATTAGATCGCAATTCTTCCAACTCTGCTTGTATCTCATCAATAGTCGAGTTTTAACTAACACCATTTGATGAAGTTGTTCCAATACCAAACAAACGAACACGATCATGATCATCATATCTCATTATTTGAGTGAACACTTGTTCTCGAATGGCATCGGTTTGTTCTTCCTTGGGTATGTCACGTAGATATTCATCAAATTGATTCTAACAAATTAATGTGATTAGTCAAAATAAACAGAAATACTAATGTACATAATACTTACAATAACCTTTGTAGCCTCATCATCAATAATCACTTTCATTTAATATTTATCAATCCTTATCCGAGTTTCAATAAACAAGCTTACTTGATCTGTTGTTTTTCCTTTCTTTGCCAACTTAAAAAAAGAAAAGAATAAAAACATGCATATCACATAATGAGAGTTTTGATATCACATTTTGTGAACAACCAGAATAAAATCACCCTTAGCTTGTTGTTCGAACACTAAAATTAGCCTCAAGGTATTTTCTAGAATCACAAGTTCTCTAATACCACAATCGAACATAACAATCATATATATCATAAAACAATAACAAAATTAAAATAAGGATTGCCAGACAAACTGTTAAAATCGTAAGAAGATCTAAGAAAATTGCGGGAGAAGAAACGAGTATGCTGGAGAAAAAGGAGAAAACCAACCAGTGGGTGCGGCGACCCCTGGTCGCGACCCGCAATCGCGACCAACGATCACCACACTCACTGGTCGAAGTGACGACATGTTGGAAGAAAAATTGAAAACGAGACAGTGAGTGCCGCTACCACAGGTCGTAACACACATGCGACGGGCCATTCCAGGCCTGTTTTGCACGGATTTATTTCATGTTTTATTTGTTATTTGTTTTCTATTTTATTTGCTATTTGTTTCCCTTTCAGAAGTAAACTTTATTTCCTACACTTTCATTATTAGGACTTCGCTAGTATAAATAGTTTGTTTTTCATTAGTTTTGTATTCAGCAATTATTATCAATAAACTTGAGAGACTTTTTCTATTTTCGCCTTTTCTAAATTTGGGCTAGTTCTATATTTAATCGGCTTTTCTTGGGAATTCATACTCGATGATTGCTTGGGCTAGAACAATGGCTAAATAATCCGCGTTCTCGAGAGTTGGTGATCTCTAAGTAAGGTGATCTAGCTCAATTTTCTCATGTGTGTGCATTGTTTGTGGTGCAAGTTAGGGTTTATTGTTGGATCCATACCTAGGTCCTAAAAAATTTAGTGCTTTCATTGAGAGACTTTTAGGGCTCTTCAGGAGGTTTCAGTCGGCGGCTATATTAAAAAAAAAAAAAACTTCAAAATTCAAATAGCCATGGCAATCAGAGATGAGGCGGGGAATGGGTCGCAGTCTAACAAACAAAGAATCAAGATCGGCTTTTCAAGTCTATAGCGGAGTTGACCACTCCCTAACGTATATAGCTATGACCCATCAAGAGTCGTTGGAAAGGATTGAACGTACGCTGGTTGAAATCAACGAGAGAGAACCAATAGATAGGCAGACTCATGAGGAAGAACAGAGATCACAAGGCTTCAGGCATGGGGCTGAATTTTCTGAGAAAGACGAGATTAATTCGATGGGAAAACGTAGAGTGAGGCTAGGTGGGCATGTAGAATGGGGGCCAACAGTGGTCGAACAATGGTTTCGTGATAGGGATTCGAAAGCAGAGATGTGCAAGGGTTCTGAAAAGGAAAACTGAAGATTTGACTGGAGACTCCATGACTGTATGCCAGTTGTGAGCAATAAAGGGGATCACGGGGCGTGATGCTGCGTTTGATGGTGTAAGACGGTGGGAGAGACATAATAGTCGAGGACCTAGAAAACTAAAGGTGGACTTTTAGCATTTTAATGCTGGTGACTTGCATGAGTGGTTGGATGAGGTGGAGCATTATTTTTGGGTCAATGTCGTGCCTGGGGAAGATCGGATTTCCACGGCTTGCATCTATTCTGATGGTAAGGCTAACAATTGATAGAGGTGGATCAGAGCACAATATGAGTATAATGGTATGCGAATGGGATAGATAGTGTTCGAAAGGGAGTTCATGGTTCAATGGGGACCATCTCTAGTGGTTAATCATCACGGTCGCTTAGCCAAACTGAAACAGAAAGGAAGGGTGCAGACCTATATTGAGGAGTTTCGCCGATTGTAGACTATGAGGATGGCCCGAAGAGAAGTTGGTGGACACATTCATCGAAGGGTTAAAACCTTGGTTGGCAAGAAAGATCAAATTGAAGTAGCCAAACAGGTTTGTTGAAGTAATGAAGATCGTCGAGGTCACGGGTGATAGCTATTACGAGGATCGAAACCCATTTAAAGAAGGTAATGGCAGCAAGTTCTATAAACTAGGATACCAAAAAATATTCAGTAAAAAAAATGAAGCTGATGGAGACATATTCAATAAAGAGGGCGGAGATGTGAGAAAGTTGTCATGAGAGGAGGTTCAAGAAAGAATAAAAAATGGGATTATGTTTCAAATGTGGCGATAAATGGGGCAGAGATCACAAGTACAAGACTGAGAAAACTTATTTTGTACAGGATTCGAGTGACTCTAATGTGGGTGGCAATAGAAATAATAGTAAGTCCGACGATGATGGGGAACTAAGAGTGGTCGAAAAAGGCACTTAATATGGGGAGGTCGAAGTGTCACTTAATGTTATGTCAGAGGTTTCCACTACATCTACCATGAGGCTTATGGCATGGATTGGCAAATTTGAGGTATCGTTACTTATAGACTCTGGCTCTTTTTATAATTTTATCAATGCTAATATCATCAGGAAGATCGGATGGCGAGGAGCTGCCATAGAGCCGTTTGATGTAAGGGTGGCTAGGGGGGACAAGCTAAAACGTTCAAGGGGTCAGGGTTGTGGCTGATTTGCATGTGTTGTCTTTAGTCGGGGTGTGCGTAGTTATGGGTAATGTGTGGTTGCAGAGTATTGGTACAATAACTACAGACTTTAAGACCATGACGATGAAGTTTAAATTGGGTGGGAAAGTGAAATATGGACAGTCTTGTCCGCTATAGATATTAAGCAGTGTAAGGCTTACTAAATAGAGTGACTACACAAAGGAGGTGCCTAATACTTCGCAGTGATAAAGGCGACTAAAAAAATATGTTAAGGAAAGTAAGAAGAAAGGTTAGGAGAGCCTGCATGACGAGTTACAACGGTTACCCGATAGAGTAAGGGTGGTAGTAGCAAGACATAGTCAAGTTCTGGAAGTGCCTACTAGTCTACCACCGTCTCGCCAGTTTGATCACCTTATCAGTTTGAAGGATGAAACCAAGCCAGTCAATGTGCCTCCTTACAGGTATGCTCACTTTCAAAAGGGAGAGATTGAGAGACAAGTCGATGAAATATTACAAAATGGGTTGATCAGACCAAGTCAAAGTCCATTTTCATCCCTGGTGTTGTTAATGAAGAAGAAGGACCGAACGTGGAGATTTTGCACTGACTACCGAGCATTGAATAAGGCAACGGTTAAAGACAGGTTCCCTATTCTGACAATGGATGAGATGTTGGATGAGTTGCATAGAGCTTGTGTTTTCACAAAATTGGATTTGCGGGCTAGTTATCACCAAATTTTAAAATGAAATGAGGATGTGCATAAAGCGGCTTTTAGTACACATTTGGGGTTATATACGTATTCGGTGATGCCTTTTGGGCTCTGTAATACCCCGTCCATATTCCAAGCAGCCATGAATGATATCTTCAGGCTGTATTTGAGGAAGTGTGTCTTAGTGTTCTTTGATGACATCCTCATATATTCGAAATCGATGAAGGAGCACTTGGAGCAATTAGATTTGGTATTGGGCATTCTGGAGCAGCATCAGTTTTTTATTAAAATGTCCAAATATGATTTCGTGCAGGAAGAACTGAAATATCTTGGGTATGTCATATTCGGGTTAGGTGTTAAGGTGGATTCTAGGAAGATAGAGGCTATGGTGGATTATTGGCCCTTACTAAATGACGTGTCGGCCTTGAGAGGTTTTCTGGGGTTGACGGGTTATTACCGGCGGTTTGTGAAAAACTATAGGCTTATTGCTAAGCCATTGACAACCATGTTAAGGAATGATGGGTTCAAATGGACAGATGAGGCTAGGAATGCCTTTAAAGAGTTGAAACAAGCCATGACTCAAAGCCCCATCTTAGCACTACCCAACTTCGAAAAACATTTGAAGTATGTACAGATGCGAGTAGTACTGGTATTGGGGCAGTGTTGGTACAACAAAGGTGACGCCTGACTTTTATTTCCAAAGCCTTAGTACCCATGAAGAAAACCTGGAGTACTTATGCGAAGGAGATGTTAGCAGTGGTGCATGCGGTAAAGTTATGGAGACTGTATCTATTGGCATAAAGTTTACTATTGTTACTAATCAGCAGGCCTTGAGACATCTATTAGAGCAGAAGATAGTAACCCCCGAGCAACAGAAGTTTATGGTGAAGCTTCTGGGGTTGAGTACAATATTTCTACCAACCCGAAAAAGAGAATAAGGTGGCTGATGCCTTATCCAGAAAAGAAGGAAGCTCTATGTTATAGTCGGTGTACAAAGAAGGGGAGCAGAATTTGATGGCTCTTAGTGAAGCTGAATGGAGAATATGGGACATGATAGAGGCGGTGCAATTCGATGCTAGAGCTGTAGAGATTTGCAAGAAGATTAAGAACCGATAAAGTAGGGTAGACAAGTATAGACTTAAAAACGGGCTGCTGAATTACAAGTCATATGTGTATTACTAAGGATACCGAGGCTGAGAGAAGATATCCTTACTCATTTCCATAATAGTAAGGAAAAGGGTCACTCAGGATGGTTGGGGATGTATGTGAGAATTAAGCACTTCTTCTACTGGGAAGGGCTTAAGAATAGGGTGAAGAAACTCGTGGCCGAATGTGATGTGTGCCAAAAAGTTAAGTACGATCAAAGGCATTCGATGGGGTTACTGCAACCATTGTTGATACCAGAGAGGATTTGGGAAGACTTGACCATGAATTTCGTTGAAGGATTACCAAGTAGTGGTAGGTTCGAGTCAATTTTGGTAGTGGTGGATTGATTGAGTAAGGGAGCCTAATTTATTCCGTTAAAGCATCCTTTTACTACCAGCGGTGTGGCTAAGGCCTTTGTAGACAATGTGGTAAAATTGCACAGGTTCCCGCGAACCATTGTGACTGACCGAGAAAAGTTGTTTATGAGTTCTTTTTGGCAGGAACTTTTTACTTTGCATGGCAGTAAATTGAAGGCGAGTTCATCCTATCACTCTTAGACCGACAGACAGACAGAGGTGGTAAATCGAACTTTGAAGCAGTACCTGCGAAGCTATTGTCATGAGAAACAAAAGTGGTGGAAGGAGTACCTTGCCTAGGCCAAGTACTGGTACAACTCTTCACACCATGCATCTATCAACAGGTCTTTTTGAAGTGATGTTTGGTAGACCATCGCTGATACTGAGCACTTATGAAAAAGGTACGGCCCGAAACGACAAGGTTGAGAGAGAGTTGATAGTTAGAGATGAGATACTGACTAGGGTGAAAAAGGAGCTTAAGAAGGCTGAAGGGGAGATGAAGAAGTATTATTACCAAAGGCATCGGGATGTATTGTTTGAACCATGGGAGTTTGTGTATCTTAAACTTCAGTCGTACAAACAAAAGTCCTTAAAGAAGAAACTCAATGTGAAGCTGTCGCAGAGGTTTTATGGACTTTTCAAGGTGTTAAAGCGGGTAAGAGATGTGGCATATCAGTTGGAGTTACCACAAACTTTCAGGTTGCATCCAGTGTTTCATGTCCCGAAGTTAAAGAAGAAAATGAGGGACCCTAGTTTGATTTCAGGTGATTTGCCGGCTTTTGATTCAAAACGTAGGGCGATACTTTAACCATCTGCAGTATTAAGATATCACAATTAAAAGAAAAGACATGCAAGGTCCAAAGTGTGGCAAGTTATGATTCAGTGGCACGGGGCTCCTATAGAGGAGGCTACTTGGGAGAATTATGATGAGGTGATGGAATGATTTCCAAATTTTACCCTTGAGGTATTCTTGAACAATAGGGGAATGTTGACACCGTAAGAAGATCCAGGAGATTGAGAGAGAAGAAACAAGTATGTTAAAGAAAAAGGAGAAAAACCAACCAGTAGGTGCGGTGACCCCTGATCGCGACCCGCAGTCGTGCCCAACGGTCGCCACACTCACTGGTCGAAGTGGCGACCTGTTGGAAGAAAAATTGAAAATGGGACATTGAGCGCTGCGAATTGGGTCGTGACTCACGGTCGCGACCACAGGTCACGACACACGTGCGGCGGGCCATTCCAGGCCTATTTTGCACAAATTTGTTTCCTGTTTTATTTGTTATTTGTTTCTTATTTTATTTGTTATTTGTTTTCCTTTTAGAAGACTTTCATTATTAGAACTTAGCTAGTATAAATAGTTTGTTTTTCATTAGTTTTGTATTCATCAATTATTATCAATGAACTTGAGAGACTTTCTATATTTTCGGCTTTTCTAAGCTTAGGCTAATTCTAAAGCTAATAACCCTAGTTCTAGATTTAATATGCTTTTCTTGGTAATTCATACTCAATTATTGCTTAGGCTACGACAATGGCTAAATAACCCGCATTCTAGAGAGTTAGTAATCCCTAAGTAAGATAATATAGCTCAATTCTATCGTGTGTGTGCATTGTTTATAGTGCAAGTTAGGGTTTTTTATTAGATCTATACCTAGGTCCTCAATACAAACATATTCAAAATTTATATGCGAATACCAATAACAATTCATAGAAGTACACAATCAAATAAAGTCAACAACCAAATCCAATTACAAAGATTTTGTCTCTTTCTTTCTCTTGTCCCTCACTCATCAACCATACACAACATATAACCAAAACTATAAAATATAAGTCTTAATCCCCACTACATAATCATGACCATATTAGCCCAAACATATAATTATGAAAGTTAATATACAACCCAAAAAAAGAAAAGTAATGATCAAGCAACTTACATGGTTTCTTACTTCTAAAAAAGGAGTACGACCAATCTTGTGAAATATACTTTGTTGCATACGATTGGTCTTATTTTTACTTGCAATGTTCTGTAAAATAGCAATTTAAATCATTAATTTCAAATCATCCTTAAAATTTTATTTATACAAAGAAATAGTTTATATACATGTGCCCTGTCAATGTTCCAGTACTTCACCAATATCTCTCATTACTCCCTAATAACCCGGGAAGGAGTGATAGCTAGACGTTCTTCATCAGTTCTAAATTTTGTATAATAATTCATTTTCACACAAGATTTCCAACCTCTCCATAGAGAACTAATATTTACTAAACATTTACGTTTATATTGCTCTGGAGCATTTGTGTTATCCTTTAATAAAAAAACAAAGTTAGTATAAATAAAACAAAAGGTAAGTATAAGATATTTTTTTCTTTTGAATTTTGTAACTTTCAAACCTATTCATACCTTCACTTCTTTCCACATGTGATCCAAGAGATCATTTGGCATGTAAGATCATTCAAGATACGTTAAAGGAGCCATCATCCGATTTTTAGCAATGTTTCCGAGTTGAGTCTTCAAAGGTTGTACATTTGGATCAATGGGCTCCCATAAGGAATCAAACTCTAGATGTAACTTATATCTACTGCCCCACTCAGGAATGCTCTTAGTAGGGCCTCGACCTTGCCTTACTTCTAATGATGTGCTCAACCCTACAAATTAATTTTATTTGAATTAATATATATATATATATATATATATATAGTGATATACCTCGTAAAAAAGTCTTTATGGTATCTACTGTAGCAACTCTAGTTGACTCAAGGCAAGGAAAGTCTATTTAAGCATTTAAACAAACTATTGGTGTTCAATCAACTATTTGTAACAGATTGCATAAATCCTCTACAACAACAACCTAGAAGTTAAAGAAGGAAGAAGAGAGTAATTATCATGATCATCAACGTGATGATCAGGATGATCACAGTTAGAGTCAAGCGATTAAAGGTTGTTAGAGTAGTTAGTTTTGGCTGGAAAAGTTGTTAGAATCTAACAAACCTATCCAGCTGTCATCAATTGATTGATGATCAATCAGAGATAGTTAGATGCCCTGGATTCTGTATATAAATAGCTGCAATCTGTAATCTATTGTTCTAATTAGTTCAAAAAAATAAAAATCAGAAAGAGATTACATACCTTCTCTGCATTTACTTTACATGTGCAAGTTTCTCTTACACTTTCTCTCAATTTCCATCACTTTCTAGGGAAAGTGACAATCTTAAAATTAGGTAAAAAAATTCTCTTAGTGTATACCGAAAATATCTTATAATTTAACATTTTAGTTAAAAGAAAAAAAAAACCCTTATTAGTATTGAAGTTAGAAGGTTGATTTTGAAAGATGATCAAACCTCATGTTGATTTTTGGGAATCTCCATTTTTTATTTCAAAGCTTTTCTTTTTTTATTTTGATACAAAGGAGGGCAAAGTCCAGAGAGATAAATCAAAACAAAAACTAAGGATCAAAACTCGTCCTAGCTACAATAACACCAGCACAATCATCTTGAAAAAGATTGAAGACAGGGATAGGAGGCTCCACAAAAATAGTAGTGCCTCTATCCAGCACATGACCAAGTTTGGCAAGGCCATCAACAAGGTCATTTTCCTCCCGAAAACAGTGAGCGGCAGTGCATAAGGGGCGGCTGTCCAGCAGCTTCTTGCACTCTTGAATAATATGGAGTAACAGGTGGGAGGCATTGACTTTCCCGTTCACCAACCCAATCGCATCGGCAAAATAAGAGAGGAGAACAAAGTTAATGGGACCGAAAGTACTAACCATTTTCAAATCCTCCACAATACTCCACAACTCCGCCTCCAAGATCGAACCACCCCCAATATTTATGGAAAAACCCATCACCAAATATGTTACTATTAAAGCTTTTCAACTGCTCTAAATTATTCCTAAATGTTACTATTAAATTATCATTTATATCCTTTATTAATTATCACGTTATAAGTTGAGATGCAAGTGGGATACAATATGTCTAGTACTATTATTGAACATAACAAACCGAAGCAATTTGTCACCACGCACAATAATTACAAAGAAAACATATCAAAGTTGGTTACATCAGAGATTTCAAATTAATTTTTATTATTAAAATTTGGTCATTTTACTGCATACAGACTATAATAAAATGTCATAGGTTTTAAAAGAATTTAGATCAAGAAAATTTAGCATGCATCACTGTATACATACAACACCATCTATATAAATTACATTACATTATGTAATATTAGTAGTCGATCACAATTACTCTCAACTCTCGTAATTGCACAATGTATTGCATGAACCAAAGGCCTCCTCTAGTTTGAATTCATCCTGGATGCACCAGCGTAATTGTCTCTGACAATAATATCCCCTTATTGATCAACTTCAAATGAAAAATGTCGAGCATAGGCAATATACTAGTAATATCTGTACGGACACCAGTGTCAATTTATTTCAAATCACATAAGTTGGAAATCCCTGAAAGACAAAAACGTGAGTTCGAAATCCCTCCAAGACAAACACATTGGCTGTTCACGAGGTCTGCTTCTCACGGGAGCAAACAGATACCACCTTAATTTCAGATTCACATGTGCCATGCAAACTGACTTTTATGGACAAAAAAAAAATTTTCATTAAAAAGAGAAAAAAAGAGCCCTCAGTATATACTGCTTCGTGCAGGCAAGTCCTATATAATAAACGACTTTGTTTTAATTTGCAAAGTGTAAGCTTTCTTCCAAACAAGGTACTAACATGGAGCGAATTTGTGTTATGAACTGTTTTCTGATCCTTGTAGTACTATCCTTGTTCGCTTCTAGTTTTTGCCTCTCCTCCTCCAATTCGATAAAAGATAATGGTTTAAAATACAGAAAATACGACTGTGATGACGAGGGAGCGGATAATGGAGGCCAAAATGGTGAAAGTTGTGGCTGTTATGATGGAAGAGAAGGTGAAAACTGTGGTGGCAGAGGAGGCAGTGCAGTTAGAGGTGGACAAGACGGTTGTGATGGTGATTGTAACGATGATGGTAATGTCGGCAGTACACGGTACGATTATAAAGGTGGTGCAAGGAGAGGCAGTGGAAAAGGTTCTGGTGGCGACGGCAGCCGCGGTGGATACGGTGGAGGTTATGGCTTTGGAGGTTCATACGGTGGTGGAGGAGGAGGAGGAGGTGGTGGTGGTGGGGGTAGTGGCGGCGGCGGCGGGGGAGGAGGCGGTGGAAATGATGGAAAACGTACATGAGCGCTAGTAAAATTAAAGCAGCTTGAAAGTTCAATAATAATTACCACTATCAATCCCAATCTCGTATCCATTCTCCTTTCATTAATGTTCAAGGATTAATTAATTGTATCCTTAGCTAGTTAATGTTGATGCCTAGTAAGATGGTTCACTTTCGATAACGTGAAAAAATAAAACAAGTTCTGCAATTCTGTATTTACGTTATAATTTTTCATGGCTCCATTGTTTTGTTAGAGGTTTGTTCGCACACCTCCAACAATGGAGGTTTGTTAGATGTCGGTCTTCCACACATACCTCCATACCTCCATTGTTGGATGTCTCTTTACACATACCTCCTCTTCTGAAAAAAATAATAATTTTTTTTATAATAATAATAATATTACATGTCATTTCAAATATTACACAGCATGTAACATACAATTGGTCTAAAATTGAATCGATATGCAATATTAAATTAGTATCAAATTAAACTAGCATGTAACATGTTACACTACTTCAATATTACATACTAGTTCAATTTTACACCAATTTAATATCACATGTCAGTTCAATGTTACATGCTAGTTTAATTTTATATTAAATCAATGTTATGTCAGTTGAATATAACATGATAATTTAATTTTACACCAATTTAGTCTTACATATCAGTCAATTTTATACCAATTCAATGTTACATGCGAGTTTAATTTAATACAAATTTAATATTACATGTTGTTTACGTGTGAATTACGTCAATGCAATAAACAGTAAATATAATAATTTAACAATAAAGAGAATATCAAAAACGCAAAGTTTTTAAAGTGGTTTGACTGAAAATCAAAGTCTATATCTACCTTTATGTTATTGCTTTTAGCTCGCCCTTAGTTTTTATCTCACAAAAATTGTAACCATTATAGCAGTGATGATCCTTCCCTTATATAGTGTTCAAGGGGTAGTGTTATTACTGGTTTATATTTATAGAATTACTAGAAATCAGGAATAAAATAATATCCCTAATTATCGTAAATAAATCAGGAATATAATCACTTAATTATAGGGATTAAATACAAATTCAAATTTAGTCAACTGGTGTAATCAAATTTCTCAAATTATGGGATCTTCCCTTATTTGGAAAACTCGCTTCGAGTTGAGTGACTGCGAACTGGAGCTAAACTGTGACAATGAGATGAGAGGTGAGGAGATCGAGCTCTTTCTAGCTTGCTGGAGCGTCACAGCTCGCTTTGAACTTTAGGGGTTTAATCCCTACCTCACCTCTCACAGTTGGAACTTACCTGCTATCTCAATTTCACCAACTTCCTCAGCCTGTTGGGCTGTGTTAAATTTTCCAGATCTATTGGACTTTGTTGACTTTTCTAAACTCATTGAGCTTATGAAATTATATGCATAACACATGCTAGTTCATTATTACATATCAATTCAATTTTACACTAATTTTATATTATATGTCAGTTAAATTTTACGGTAAGATTTATATTGTGGTCAGAGATTGTAGAGGAGGCAGCATTTAAAGCAACCAAGCAAACATAAAACTGATACCAGGTCCAGAGCGTACAGGTGGTGAACATGCAAAACGATACTTCAGTTTGATTTCGCAGAACTAACAGGCTTCATGCATAGATTAATGAACCATTATATAAACCTTCAGGTCTGCCCACCATTCTTGCAATTACTGCAATTCATGCTTCTCTCTTGATATTTAATATATTAGCATGAATATTACTACTTAAAAACACAGAAGAGAAAATCAATATACCAGTTGGTATATTTATTGGAATTTAATTTAATACGTTTAGAGCCAAAACATTTTGATATAAGTTACAATCTTAATCTCTATTTCACACCCGGAGAAGTATAATAAATTTTGAATTTACTTGTCTAAGACCATCTCCAACCGAACTTCAAAATTTTAAAATGGAATCAATTTTTACTTCAACCGAATTTCAAACGAGAACTCTAAAACTTCATAATATAGAGTTGTGAATTGTAATACTTCTTATTTGATGTAACACTATTTATAAAACTCTAAAACTTCATAATATATTTTTTCTTTTTAAACAATCTAAAAGTTTTGATTAATTATCACTTTACCCTATTCAATAAACTTTATATCAATTATATATCTTTTATATTTAATAATTTTTGTTTATACCCTTATTCAATCAAATTTATTCCAATTGTATTCTTTTTATTATTTAATAATTTTATTTAATTTATATTTATTTTAACATTTATAATAAACAAAAAATATTTATTTATTTAAAAAACACTAATTTAAAAAAATATAAATTAAATCAAAATACAATATTAATAAAAACATAAAAAACTTCATAATAAAAAAAATAAAATACCACTAAAACATTAAAATTAAGAAAAAATAGAATATAAATTACAAAAATAAGCGTAATGTTGATGCAACAATTGCGGATCATATAGAAGTGTCAACTCCAGAAGTTGAGATGATGATAAATGAAAATACCCGATTTCAAGAATTCCTAGCTCGACATACACAAATCAAGGATAAAGAGGCTTAATAATAAATGTAGTATAATGAATATACTGATTCAGAAAATTAAATGACGATCAATATGTAATATTATTTTTATGTTTTTTTTTTCTTTTATGAATGTAATGTAAAACTTAATAATAAATGTAGTATTTCAGTTAATTAAATTTAATATTTTAATTTACTATTTGTAGTTAATTTTTGTAAGGACTATTTTAAGTTATCTAAGTGTAATATATTATTGTAATATTATGTTAATTAAGGGGTGAAATGTTAATTATTGATAAATATTAAAAAAAAGAAAAAGGAATTATAAGAGGAAATATTATTTTTAGAGTAAGATTTAAAGTTGTGAGTTGGAAATGAAAAAAAAAAATTGGTATGAAAGTTGCTCCAAAATAGAGTTTTGGATTGGAGATACCCTAAACATGGGTATTTTTGGATCTATGAGTGGACGGTGTTATATAGCATGGATGATGGAACCCATATCCGAAGTGTTTCCATGGGAGTGAAAAACGTTTTTTCTTGAAACTCAAAACTAATTAGAAGTATCTTTAATATTATTATACACTTTTTTACTTTTTTATTATGAACACATCATTATTTTTATTGAATATGAATCCACTTTAATAAAAAAAAATTTATATATTTTCATCTCCAATGTAATTACTTAAATAAAATTATAGATTCATTTCATTACCAATCATAATAATACACTTGTCTCATTCTGTCTTGCATCTTTTATTTTATCATCATCTTCAATACAATTATTTTTGTTTAAAATTTGTGAAAATCCGTAATCTCTCAAACAAATTTTGCCACATCAGAGTATTTTTTTTACGTAATTATCTATCCATCTTATATGGTGAGAAATTTTACCCAAATATATACATAATAACATTAGAAATACTCCAACGACGTTTGCCAAGTAGAACATTATTCTCACGTGTTCTTTTAAAATATGCATTTAGTATGTGAATTTTGTGACACTTTATCGTATTTGCACACTTCAATTGGTAACCAAAGGATATGATACGTATTTTTAAAATTTTTTTTTTTTAACTTTTTGCTAAAAATTAAGATTTAAAATTTAAACGTCAAAAAAGATTAGTAAGGAATGTAGAAAATCTTTAAAATGTTGTTATTTTTCTTACAAGTTATATGGTGTGTAGACAACATTATGTCTTACGTTTTTAGCAATATTGGCCCGAAATTTAATTAAGAGACCTTATATAAGTTAAATATTTCATACATAAAAGTTCTTGGAATTGGGATAGTGATGCATCATGGATTGAAAATAAGGATATATATGGTTGCTTTATTTTTCTTATTCTTAATCAGGCTACTGAATATATATTATTAAGTGCCTTGCATGGAAAGGCAGGTTAACCTAACAATATCAAAGTTCCATCCCAACCATAAAAACTTCAATATGCTTTATATATATTACTGTCTTTTAATAATATTATATTATGTGTAATAAGATTAAATTTAATTAAGTTAATTACACCACATATCATGATACGAGTGATATACCTACCATATGGCAGAAGTATTGAAGTTTTTCTCAACACATTATTATGATTTATATAATTCAAAATTCAGTTAATCACCATTGAAAATGAGCGAGGGAAACACAGAAAAACACACGACTCAATGTGTCCAGAAGAGACAATAACTTATAACGACCATAACTGAAACCTTAAATCCAACGCTGGAGCCTGGAACCAACAATAAAACTAGTAAATACAAAAACTCAAATTTAAGGAATGCATGGATAAGTTCCACCACCAGTCCCGGCACCACCAGCTCCACCGCCACCAGCACCACCAGCACCACCAATGCCACCAGCTCCACCTCCTAGACCCCCGCCACCTGCTCCTCCTCCTAGACCCCCGCCACCTGCTCCACCTCCTAGACCCCCGCCACCTGCTCCACCTCCTAGACCCCCGCCACCTGCTCCACCTCCTAGACCCCCGCCACCTGCACCTCCTAGACCGCCAAGACCGCCAATACCATGAGACCCACCTAATCCAGCAGCCCCTCCAATTCCTCCAAATTTTCCAATCCCACCACCAAGACCACCAATACCATGATACCCACCTAATCCAGCAGCCCCTCCAATTCCTCCAAATTTTCCAATCCCAACACCACCGGCATATCCTCCCACGCCGGCAAACCCTCCAATGCCGCCAAAAAGGAGATTCTTTTTGTCATCTAGGCCGGTCGGTGACTCAGCTTTTGGAGCATCAGCATGCAAATTTAATTGGTGATCATTTGGGGAATTGTTGTTGAGAGTTTCTTTCGCTGAATTATCATTAACAAGTTTTTGTTCATTGATAGCAACATTGCTAGGCACATTACGTGCACTTGCTGCATGAACAAATACTAAAACAATCACAAAAATGACAGACCATGTAGTCATTATCTCTCTCTCTCTCTCTCCCTCTCTCTCAAATGAAACGGCTTGAGTTGAGGTTTCAAGGGGGTGCCTTATATAGAGGACCGGAGGGTTGGTGACAGTTGAGAGTAATAAAAGGCGGTTTTAGTAAATGACATACGAGACTTAACTATTACAATCTCGAGATGGGTAATTCTTTGAATTAGGTGTCAGTCATCAGATAGGTAGGTGAATCAAAAGAATAGAAATTTAAAGGGACTTGCATGGTTTCACTTACCTGTCATTCAAGGGAGTCGCGAGGCATGTTTGAGGTTTAATTGATTCCTGTGCCTTCATTTTACAACAAAACTTCCTTTGTTAATTTGGCTTCGTGGGATTGGATCGATGCCGATCATTATTAGCAAAATCAAGGGCAACAAGCAGGCCACAGCTGTGAATTCACGTATTTGCTGAATGAAAAATTGTTGTTGTTGCTATTAATTACCACAAGCCTCATCTCATGCATCCTCTCTGCACAAACACTGAGAAAATATGATCCTTCTTCGAAGTTAGTGTGAATTGATTAATGTCTGAAATATTTCTTGTTTCATTGTAAGATATATATTCTATCCAATAGAAATTGTTAGGTCTAGATGGCTTCGAATATTATTTTAAAATTGGCTCAACTTTACTCGTTTTGCATATAGAGGACTATAATATTTTTTCGTGTTAGATAAAGCAATTATATAAGCCAAAGTTTTTTGTTTTTTTTTTTTAAAATAAATCTCAGTGATATGAATGAATATTATTAATAAGTGTTAACAAGAAATTTGGTGTCCAAAATTTTAGCATTTGTCCAGGAGATATAGCATTCAAGAAGATGTATCATGGAGATGAGAAAAAGAAGAATATTACAGACATTTCAAAAGGGAAAAGTAAAGAAATTAACAAAATATCTTATATTATAAGAAGATATTTTGTATTCATAAACACAAAAGAAGACGTCAAGTACATCTTCTTGTACTTAGAAAGACAAAAGAAAATAGTAACAAGGAAAAGGACAAGAAAGGGACCATAAAAAGTTGTAAGGAGAGAGAAAGTGGTGCAAGAGTTAGTTCTACAGACCAGGAATCTCACATAAAGCATGTTCCCTCACAAGGAACATACAAACATCCAGGTGGCAGCATCAAAAGGGAAATCTGGAGATTTTTGCCAAGTAGACCTGCACATAGAGAGACCAGTCTGATCTAGACAGAGCATCTAACCTACCAGAGGAGAACAACAAGGCGCTAGACTATCCATGAGGAATCTTGAGTCACAACCTACAATCTACGTATCTAATGCTCATTGGATTCAAGTGTGTATTTGCCACACGACCAGGGGTAATGAAAGGTGCAAAAGCAAGTCAAAAAGGGAAGAATGAAGGATCATAGAGGAGGAGACACGTGGAAGAGGCTGTGAGAAAATATCTGTCTCTTAGAGCCTTTAAATACTCATGCATATTCAAGAGAAATGTAACTTTAACTTGAACTTTAATTTTTATTTTTATTGATTAAAAGCTACTCTCATTTCATATTTTCAATTTATTTTATTTCTAGTTAATATTGATAAGCCTAGAGGGAGATTTTTTTATACTAACTTGGGTGTCGGAACGTGGTTATCGATCGGACCATCACCGGCAATCACCCTGGCCATAAGTATTTATATGTCCTTGCAGGTTCTTTCACTTGAACAATATGAATTTCTTCCAGGAGAGGTAGTACAAACACTCACAAAAATATTTAATCCTTATTATGCATATGCTTATTGTCGAGGATTTTATTTCCAATAATTATTACAATTTCTTTACTAATTAATTGTTGTTTGTTAGCACAATTTGAGTTAACATTTAGTTTAAATACTCACTCATATATTCTGTTATACTTTTATTAACGTATTATTCAGGATGTTTCATCCACGAGATTCCTATCTAATTACTTTTACCTATTAGCTCTTATTATAGTCATTTTTAGAGTTAACAGTATTTTTTTATACATTATTTTCTTAACTATATTGAGATAGAGGTGTCCTGGACATTTTCTATAGGAGAGATGTCTGTATACTCTCTTTACTTGTTAACTTTTAATTTGGTGACGAATTTTAAGCTAACAATAAGAATAAAATATATACATAACTAGTCCATATGACAAATAGTAAGTCATTTTCCATTGACATAAACTTTGTTAATCAAAGGTTGATGACTTACAAATATAATACTAGGGTATAACTTTCACGATTCATTCTAGAATGATAATAATTATTTAATTTTTACAATCCAAAAATTAACAATTTTTTTTTCACATATCACTTACGGTGATGGCGATTATAGCCTGGAACATTATCAGGTTGAATGAACATTTTACCACCAAACCACATTAGACAGTGGTTTAACAAATTTTATTCTTAGTAGTCGGGTTTTTATTGTATAATTTAACAACTAGACAAAGACCAAATGAGTGTTGTTGTGATTTGTGAAAATAGTCTTTAAATTTATAAAATTTTGTTAAAAATTTTATTTACAAGATCAATATATGTACTTAATTTTTCAAAATTTTCTTCAATACATATAAACTTATTACTTTCTTTTTGAAAAGGTCGACAAATTTTATTTTCATTTTTTGATATACCACTGTACGCAGCTCCTCCATTGTTTGCATAACACCACAAAAAGACCGTAGTTCAAAAATATTTAACAAATGGAAGCTAAAAGTACCATTATATTAGTCTTTCATTATAAAAGTAAAAATAAATAAAAAAAATAAAAAAGACATTCAAAATAATGAATTAAGAGAATTAGTGTGACCAACTCCAGGTTCGACATCGCCCAGTTCTATGAAAACTTTTTTTTTTTTTTTTTGAGAGAGAGATCTATGAAAACTTATTTGGACAATTACATGACACAAATGGGGTGCCATTGTAAATTGTTTCATGTGTGCGCACGTGTGCGCTTGAAAATAGGTTGGTGCATTTAGCAGAGTCACACATATAGAAAAATCGTGCAAAGATAGTCCGGAGCACAAATGAACTGTTTTAATGGCTTTGCTCTTTTTTTTTTTGAAAATTAATGGCTTTGCTCTTTGATATTCAATCAAAGTTAGTGTGGGGCGCAAGAGGTATTTCTACCCAATCACTTTATGCCCATATGACATTGATAATCAATTATATTCTGAACTCAAACCGTATTGCGCGAAACGTAATTACAGGAAATTTATTTAAACATTTACTAGAAAAATAGGGATAATTATTATTCTCTACTCTATAATTTAAAATATTTTCTGTTTTGCACTCTCTAATTTTTTTTTTTTTTCTATTTTACCCTAATTTATAAAAGTTAGGGTGACATGTACTAAGATACCCTGACTTTATCCATAATTATATGCATAATGCCAGCTTACCGTTTATTACACACAAGTATATTTGACAGCGTTGACCACCGTCAACTTAATCGTGAACTTAACGGCTCAAGGGTATTTTGGTCTTTTACACTTGAAAAAATTTTAAAAAGCTACCTAACCAATTAAGACACTCCACGTCATCCATTAAAATTAATTTTTATTTTAAAATTTTAAAATTTAATTTTTTTAATAAAAAATCTGAACCTTTAAAAAAATTAAAAAGCAAAAAGACAAAAAGAAGAGATTGGAAAAAGAAGAGATGTCATTTTGGTTGAATGTGTGAAAAAAAAAATTTGTTTGAACTCCATTTTATTTTTATCTATACTTTCCTTTTTTTCTTTTTTTTTTTTAATTTTGAATGTTATTATTTTTTTATTTTTGTTTATTGTAATCTTATTTTTTGGATTTGGATAAATAGTTGATGGAAGATGGATAGATGGTGGTTTTTTTTTTTGGTGGGTTGAACATGAAAATAAAGATTTTTTGGATTTGGATAAATGCTTGATGGAAGATGGATGGATAGTGTTTTTTTTTTTATGGGTTGAAGATGAGTATGATGATGGGTTTTTTTTTCTTGTTGGGTTGAAGATGAAGATGAAGATTTTTTGGATTTAGATGAATGGTTGATGGAAGATAAATGAATGATGGTTTTTTTTTCCTTAGCGGGTTGAAGTTGAAGATAAAGATGAATATGAATATGATGGTGTTTTTTTTGTTTTGGTAGGTTGAAGATGAAGATGATAGTGGATTTTTTTTTTTTTTGGTTGAAGGTGAAGATGAAGATTTTTTTTGGATTTGGATGAATGGTTGATAAAATATTGATGGATTGTGGTTTTTTTTTTTTTTGGTGAATTGAAGATGAAGATGATAGTGGTTTTTTTTTTTTTTTTTTGTGGGTTGAAGATGAAGATTTTTTGGATTTGGATGAATGGTTGATGGAAGATGATAGTTTTTTTTTTTTTTTTAAAGATTGAAGATGAAGATTAAAATGATGGTTGTTTTTTTTCGGTGGGTTGAAAATGAAGATGAAGATGGTTGGTTGTGATTTTTTTTTTTAATTATTAATTTTTATTTTTATTTTTATATTTTTAATATGGATAATTATATCATTTTACATGAAAATTTTGGTCAGCTGTTGATTTTAATTAAGTCAACTAACTGTAGAATACTTGAGCGTAATAAATAGTAAACTGATACTGTAGTGCAATTATGAATAAAGTTAGTATATCTTAGTGTAATTCATCCTAAAAATTATCCAAAATTCCCCCTCCTATCAAATTTATATTTGACCTTTAAATGTTGAAGGGTAGAAAGGTAATTATAATATAATAAATAACTAAAATATTTTTAAATTAAATAAAATTTCATTTAAAATAAAAAAAAAATTATTTGTGTCTCTCCTCTCTCCTCATCTTTTTATTTTCCTTATTTCTCTCTCTCTCTCTCCTCATCATCATCTTCTTCTCTCCCACTTCTTCTTCTTCTTTCTCTCTCTTCCTCACTATATTTTTTTTCTTTTCTTTTCTTTTTTTATTTATTGTTTATAATATGGTGTGAAAGTTTTTCTTGTTCATATTTTTTTAAAAAAAAATTTGGTTATATATTTGGTGGAGACCTATCTCCACGTCCATCTTTTGAAGATGGACGGTTGGATTTTTACCAAATTTTAAATTATTTTTTAAAAAAAAATTTATATTTTTAGTTTTATTAAATTTCTATTATGTATTTTTAATTTTTAAATATTTTTTATTAATATTTTTATTATATTCTTTTTATATATAAAAATATTAAAGTATTATTTTATTTTAAAAATAAAGGATAAAATAGACTTTCATATTAAAATATTAACAAATCTCAATTGAATGAATGCGTAGATGAGAAAAAAAATAAAATTAAAGGATATAAAATAGAGAATATTTCAAACTATATAATGGAGAATGATAATATCGCTTAAAAAATTTCATTTTAAAGGCCCCTTAAACGTTTTAAAGAGTATATTTGTGTTATTTATTTAAGATTTTGTTTTATAAGTATTTTTAGTAATAGAAACCCTAAGTCGGATCAATTAAGTCGGATCAAAACAGCAGTAGACCCGGAATACAGGGTTCAAACATGAGGCAGTTATCCAACCAGTGACAAAAAAATTTCGACAAGTGACAAGTGGCAATTCAACTGGGTCTTGTTCCACCATCATATAACTAAATGTTGTGTTTCAACAGTTGCAAAATTTAACTGCTGTTTTTTGCCTGAGGAAGAAAACCCCCATCACAAGAAACAAAACCAAAAGAAATATGACAATCTTGAAACTCACTTCAAATGTTACCAGATTTCTTCCTCCAACCAGAAATGGTTGGAGCAGCCCAAGGGTATTTGTCACTGCATCCCCAAAACTCTCACAAGTATGTTCAAAATTTAATTTTGTTTCATCAAAATTAAGATTTTAAATTTATTTTTGTTTTGATCAAACATGCATTTGTAGTAGTAAAAGACTGTCTATATAGTAGTGTGTTACTGTTACCTACTGCTAGCAACAAAATTTTGTGTGCAATGACAGTCAAACAAGGAGAAAGAGGTAGAAGAGGCATGTGAAAATGTGAAACAGGCAGCGGCTGCGGTTAAAGAAGGGACCAAAGTAGTCAAGAAAACCAGTGAATATGTGAAAGATGCCGCTGCTTCAACTGCCGAAAGTGTAAGAACTAAAACCATATATATATGCTTATATATTTACTTATTATCTAGTTAGTATCATCTTGGTTTATATAAACAACACAACCTTCGAATCATAGCAGCAGCTAAATACATCTAACGAGTGAGAGTTGTTTTGTTTGTCTTGTTTCGCGTACAAGATTATATAAGTTCCTAATTTCTAACATTTTATTGACATATTTGTGCTGATTACCATCGAGAGTTCAGGTGAACAAGATGACTAAAGAAGTGACTGATAAAGCAAAAGATATAGTCACAGAGGCAGCCAAGGCAACCACTGAGGTTATCAAAAACAGAATTGTGAACAAGTAGATCATTATAGTGCCCCTTTCCTGTATCCAACAACAACTATATGCTATTTTACTGTAATTCCTGTTCATCTTACTTCTTCATATATCTTATATCTACACTCGTTTTCCTTCTTTATTTTGTAATTAAAATTCCTTTTAAGCTTATGCTTCTCTCCTCTACATAACATTGACACGAAAATTCATGTGGTGATACCACAAATGGGCAACTTGGGCCAAACTGAAATGGGCTCTGAGGATTGGGGGTCTTGTGCAATTTTAGTTGTCATGTCTGAGGGATACGAGACCAGAAATGTTTTGTTAGTCCTAGTAAGGCAAACTTTTCACTCATGGCTTCATTTTTGGATAGGGCTAGCTGTATAAAGATTTTGTGATGCTCAAATTCGGAGATTTTCCCTTTATATAGTGAAAGATATCGTGTACTGTTGCTTAATAGCCATTAGGGATATGAAATTGGAAGTTTAGTTGCCCTACAATGTGCTGGAATCCAGGCTGGTGTTGTGTTGATGTCTGTACTTGGCAATATAGGTACCATTTTTAATCATCATTAAGCGATGCATTTTTTACTGTGTTATAGCACCTTAAGTCAAGGATACATAATTAATTATTAAGGATTTGAATGTTTAGTTGGAACACAAGTGAATAGTTCTAGCAATTGTACACAAATACAGTATACATATACAGCAACAGCATTGACATCTACAAATAATGAAACAAGGTGGTAATAGCATAGCATAGCATGACCTTGTACTTTTTTTTTTTTTTTTTTTTGGTTTCTGGAAAATTACTTTACCACCCAATAATGACTTACCTTACCTGATTTAATGAGAAATAGTACAATTTGTGCAGTTGTGCATATATAGATTATATATTGCATAGAAAAGTACAAAGGGTTACTGGAAAAAGTGTCCTTGTCTAGTAGTCAGTACCACAAAAGAATCCTTCAAGAAGAAAGCCAGATTTATGATTTACTTCATTTGTCCAATGCCCTTTGTATTCTATCAAAATTTTAGATTCATTTTGATGTGAAACATCATGAAGAAGATACTGAGCTGTTGGAGTTTATTGCTTTGTTTCCCTCTTGAATCTTAGCCTTCATTTTTGACCAAACTGATGATCAATTATTTGAGATCTTATATGTGGTTGCTTAAATATAAATAAAATAAAATACAACACAGTGACACAGGCACTACTACAACCTTTAGCAATTGAAAGTGCAATCCTTTTGTAAAGAAAGTTCTGTCCAGTTCAGTGTCTGTCTAAAGAAAAGAAATAAGCACAGCAGTCTAAGATCTTTAAAAAGCTGAACTGAGAGCAATTGAGGAATCAATTCTTTCACACCAGTGCACTGCTGAGTGGTACATTTAGTTACTGAAAATATACGTGTTATAAAAAAATATACATGTATCAGCTACGTATTAATTATCATTATACTCGGTGCACTGAAACATTAGAATTTATCTATCAAAATCAATGGCTTGAATTGTTTTTGTCATTAACCTTTTTATCAACTTTTTACTAGATTCTTTCTATCCATCCTAGAAATTCCCTGCTTCTCAAATGATAAAAAAACAAGAACTTGGCTCAAATCCTGAAATGCCAAACCTAGTCGTTGTTATTTTTATATATTAGACCAACCCGGTTGTCACTTCAAATTCCAGTTACTTTTTTTTTTTTTTTTATTCCACGCAATGTAACTAATGAAATGGAGCTTGGAAATTGTAAGGAAACAGAAGTCATTATGCATGTATATAAGTACCAAAAGCCAAACCTGTAAATTTTGGCTCTTTTTTGTTGTTCTGCATTAAGTGATAACAAATGACAACATTTTCTTTACATGCAAAAAAAAAACCCAAAAGAGATTTGTAACTGAAGAAGCAGATAATATTGCAAACTTCCCCTATACTTAGCTGTAAACTAACTAGATTATCACTTGAAACTCATTCTGGTAATAGATGAAGACGAATAAAGTAGTGAAGAAGCAGAGAAGCTTGTGTTATTGCTTTTCAGATTCAAGTTTTGGGCTGCCAGTTTAGATGAAGACGTCGCGGCAAGAAGTCCACTTGAGTTCTTATTTTCTCGAACATCAGTTGCTGGTGATCCCTTGATGAGAACATCAACCTTTGCATATTCCTCTCTTTCGTGTTTTATCTCTTTAAGCATTGCAGCTACATCTTTCATATTTGGTCTCTCATCAGGCAATGAGTTTACACATAATAAGGCTATGCCTAATGCTTGCATCATTTCATCAATTTCTGACTCCGGTCGAGATAGTAGGCTTGGGTCAAGAACTTCTATTCCCCTCTTCTGTCTTACCCAATCTACTACATGACATCCATCGGGTATAGTCGGATCAATTGGTTGCTTCCCCGTCAAGACTTCAAGTACTACAACTCCGTAGCTATACACATCGCTCTTCTCTGTGATCTTCATCATGTAACCATACTCTGAATGGAAGAGTAAATGTTAGTTCAAAGTTGCTAAAATGCTTTTGAATCAGTTATTTGAAAGACCTATTGAAAAGCATATAAAATAGACCATATCTTGTTTGACAAAACTTTTATGCAGATTCATATCCAAATTCAGACAGAGCAATATGTATGAATACCAAATTGACAGTACAAACATGGTCTTAAGTAAAATAATGGTGATTAGAATAAGAATGAATAAATGACCAGAATATTGAACTGGGGCATAAATCAAGAGATGCTTACCAGGAGCAATATATCCATAAGAACCAGCAACTGTGTTGGAAGATCGAGCAAAATCACCATCATCGACAAGCTTGGCTAGGCCAAAATCAGCTATATAAGGCTCAAATTCGAGGCCAATTAGAATGTTATTGGCTTTGATGTCCCTGTGAACAATAGGAGGGACACAGTCGTGGTGCAAGTAAGCAAGGCCTTGAGCTGCCCCAAGCAAAATCTGGTACCTAAGCTCCCATTCCAAAGCGTTTCCTGTCCTCTCGTGAAGGAGACTGCCCAAGCTCCCGTTTGGCATATAGTCATACATGAGCAATCTAGTGTTTCTGTTCCAACAACATCCCAGGAACCTTACAATATTCTTATGACGAATTGAGCCAAGCGTTTTTATCTCTGCTGAGAATGAATCCCTAACTCCACTTTTATCATCATTACATCCATTAGATGTAGCGATTGTTGTTGGCCAGAGCTTCTTAACAGCAATGACTTCACCATTGTCCATATCAGCACGATAAACAACTCCTGAACACCCTTTTCCTATCACATTGGCATCAACTAGGCATCTCAAAACTTGCTCTACTGAGAAATTCAACTTCTGGAATGGAGTGAACTGCCATGGCCATGAGTCTCCCAACTCAGAATCATCATCATCTCTAATATTCCTTCGTGCTCGGATCAATGCAATGGTCCCCATGACTGCCATTGCCACGGTCAGTGCAATCAACAATGCAATTGCTACTTTAAGTTTCCTTGACCGCCCCACAGCATCTTCATTTCTTGCTACTCCTGAACCGCCAACAGTACTCAAGAAACATGAGTCCTGGCTTGAAGAACAAAGGCCTTGATTTCCAGCTAGGTCTGTTGGCGACAACTGTCTGAAGAGCTTGTTGTCAGGAAGATAACCTGTGAAGTTATTGTACGAGAGATTGAGAGATACAAGATTATCAAGTTCAGCCAACGGATTCAAGTTCCCCTCAAGCTTATTATGTGAAAGGTCTAGAATAGAAAGCTTATTTAGAGCAGAGATTTGAGCTGGAATTGGCCCTGAAAGTCCATTGCAACTGAGGTTGAGAGCTATTTCAAGGGCTTCAATTCGACCAAGTTCCATTGGGATGCTACCAATGAGCCCATTGCTGCTAAGGTCAAGCAACTGGAGACTTGAACAGAGGCCAAGTGATGAAGGTATCTCTCCAGAGAAAGAATTTCTAGATAGCATGAGCTTGTTCAACGACACAAGCCGACCCAAGCTTGCTGGTATTAGGCCCTCAAACTGATTAACCGAGACTTCAAGGACTTGCAGCCCAGATAGAGACGATAATGAGCTAGGCAGGGGACCGTGTAAGGAGTTGTTGCTAAGGTCTATCATTTGCAATTCTGTGCAATCACCAATCTCATCTGGAACTGGCCCAGCAAGGCGATTGCTAGACAGATCAAGAAAATTTAAGTTCTTGAGACCGCCAATTTCTCTAGGAATCACACCAGCAATGCGATTATTTCCAAGCCTTAACCGCACAAGAGAGCTGCAATTACCAATTTCCGGTGGTATTGAACCCGAAATATCGTTGGCAATCAAGAGAAATTTAGTGAGGTTTTGAAGTTGAAACAACCCAGGAGGAATGCTACCTGTGAGTGAATTGTGAGACAAGTCTAGAGCTTGGAGATCGGTACAACTAGCCAAAGTTGAAGGAATACTCCCTTCAAGCTGGTTCTGCCAAGCAAAGAACACAGTGAGCTTTGACAGCATCCCAAGCTCTGGTGGGATCAATCCTGAAATCTGATTTGTGTCAAGTTGCAACTGCAACAGATTTGTAGCATTGGATAGATTGGCAGGTATGGAACCAGACACATTGTTATCACTAATCATGAACTCTTCAAGCTCCAAAAGGCCCCCTAAGGACAATGGAATAGTGCCAGATAGGGAATTTAAAGAGAAATCAATCATCCTTAAACTAGTGCAATTGCCAATCTCTTCTGGGATTACCCCAGAAAGATTATTCTGCCACAGCAACAACTGTTCAAGCTTTTTTAGTTTACCTATCTCTGGAGGAATCGATCCAGAGAGACTGTTTTCGTACAAAAACAAGTTTACAAGCTCAGAGCAGTTACCTATTTCTGCAGGAATCTCACCAGAGATCATTGTAGTGTATATGGACAACGTTTGGAGCTTGCTTAGCCTACCCAATGAAGCCGGCAAAGAACCCGAAACTTGTGTATCAGCCAAACCCAAAACAGTCAAATTGCTGCAATCTCCAAGCTCACCAGGAATCTTCCCAACCATGTCTTTGTTCCCTCCAGCTCTAAGCTCTTCAAGATGGTTCAATCTGCCTAGCTCAGGTGGTATATACCCTCCTAAGCGATTATCAAAAAGTAGTAGATTCTTGAGTCTTCTACAGTTAATTATCTCAACTGGGATTTTCCCTGTAAGCTGATTAGAGTTCAAAATCAAGACTTCAAGGTTTTGAAGCTTTCCAAGACTTGAAGGGATGGTACCCACAAGACTGTTTGAACTGAGGTCGACAACTGTGAGACCTGTACAATCACCAATATCAACAGGGATGGTTCCAGTGAGATTTGCATCAGAAATGACTAGTTTTTTGAGAGAACGAAAAGAGGAAAGATTGGTTGGTACTGGTAGTTGAAGAGGGAGTGACTGTATAGAGATTTCAGTGACAAAACCTTGTGGAGAGCATTTTATTGAGGTCCAGTTGCATGGATTGGAGTCAAAACTGTTCCAGTTAGAGAGAGAAGACAAAGGTGGTGAAGTAGAAGAATACTGTAGCCATGAAAAAAGAATGGAGGCTTCGTGGTTTTGAGATGCAACAGAGAAGGTGGTGAAATGGGTTGAGAGAAGAGTGAGGAAAACAAAAAATGGAAAAGAAGAGAAATTGTAGAAGAACGAGAAGAAGAAGGAGAAGAAAGAGGAAGAGGAGGAGGAGGAATGGTGCCTCGAGCTGGGCATCGACATTTGCCTCAATTTCCAAACCTTTCTTCTCGGTTTAGCATCATCGGGTTTTGCTGTTTTTCTTCTCTTTCTCTGTGCTTCTTGCTTGATTTCAACTCAAAAAACTCAAACTAGTAATCAGTTTTTTTCTTCTTTTTTAGTATATAGTAACGCAAAGCAAAGCACAAAGAGAAACACTAAAACAAAAAATTAAGTTTAAACAAATAAACAAAGAGAAACCCAACGCCTAGAGATCAACAACAAACTGCACCACCACCACACCACCACTCTTTGGATGCCTCTCTCTCTCTCTCTCTCTCTCTCTAGTATATATATAATATATAAATCCTTTTGAATTTATATATAATATTATATATATAAATGTTGTTTACCTTGCTAGATGGGTTCACGCGCACGCAGGAAGAAGAGATATACAACACCTGTGTAACCCACACAAGACTCTCAGATACTACTTGTGTACATGTAAAATTGTTTAATTTTGTTGCTCAGGTTTTTTTTTTTAATTATTTTCCTTATAAAAAAAGGAAATACAGAAGAGATTTCTTTATTTTCTATAATAGACAATATAAGGTAGAGCAGTTAGCTATAGCTCTAACTCCAAGTCAGTGCTTGTTCTCTATCTGCATTTTTTTTTTTTCAATTCCACAAACAGACATTTCACTCTCTCTCTCTCTATACTCCCCAATTTCCTCATTGGAAGCTTTCTGGGTTCAGTTACTCTGATTTCATTTGGCTTCCATTCATCTTACACCACAATCTTTCACTTGGAAATTTTTCTTGTTTATTTGTTTCTAATTCTGCAAACAAAAGACTTTAATGGGATGATGCATGTTTGATTTTTAATTCAAAATATAAAACTAAGAAAAAAATTGTATTTTCCATTTTTTTTATTGGTTTTTTATGTCAATTCTCAAAATTAGTTTATTTGATTTTAATTCTAAAACTAATTCACGAATCACAATCCATACTCTTAACTATCTTATCCGCTAATGTCTTTTGTCATTGTATAAGAGGTTTTGGATTAAATCTCGCTCACGCCGTAGTAGTCTCTTGCAATATAAATATTTGTGTAGTGTGTTTTGAAAAGGCTGATTTTTGGGAAGGGAGGTTTTTTATGCTAAAATAAGAGGGGTAAATCATGGTAATGATGAGTGAAGTGGTTTTGTTATTTTTGGCAACCAACAACTTTCTGTCTTAATTAAGAGATAAGAGGAATATGTGTTTTTTACCAATTATGTCAAACACTATCTATATTTGCTTTATATTGACATTTACACTCACTGAATTTTTATAAACTAATAGGCGAATTTGCAACTTTATAGAAATGTTGGCTTTGACTGTATCTTAGGAGGTGGTCATATATATAGTCCGGTAATAATTACATCTCTCGACTAAGTTTAAAGTTTAAATTTAAATCCACTCCCACGAGTGAAAAACAGAACAATATCATTATTACATGGTCGCAATCAATCAGATATAATCTAAGGGTAGGAATTATACCTGTCAATTAAGTTGAGTTTTACACGTCCGTTCATATCTTAAGTTATTAGTGCACCTCCTTTTCATCACATTGGTAAGGGTACAAGTCTCACCATGTATATTTATTATTCTCCCCTTATTATCAGAATAGATGTCTCCCGTTATGAGAATAACGTATTAGTGATAATCTTGATAGGTTTCGATAAATTTATTATCGACCTGTAATTGTATTTTTCCAAAAAAATAAATAAATAAGTTGAGGTCCCATTTTCATCTCCCCTCACCTAAAGTAAAAAAATAAATAAATAGAAGGAAAGAAAGTGATGCCACCTATTCACTAGCTATTTAGTTGGTTGGCTCCTAAAACAAAAATAAATTAGATTTTGAATTAATTTTAAAACTATATTAGACATTATATTTCTGATAAATCAGACAAAACAATTTTTTCTGTCATTTTTGTTTTTGTATAACACATTTGTAAACACAATTTGAGTTAGTTTAATTTGTCAAAAAAAAAATTAGTTTAAGAAAAAAATAATAATATTAAGTGAGTAAGTGAGGGTTAAATAAAATAAATAAATAAATATGAATGTTAAAATGAGAGTGGGATAAAACCTTCATATTTTACGAATCGGGTTCAAACCCGCACCGTAAGCCCATATAGAGGGTTTAGGACAGGGTTCGGGCCCTTTTGAAATTTACAATTTTTTTTTAGAATTTATATGCTGTCCGAGTTTTAGACCCTTATTTTGCCATCATTAAAAAGTTTAAACACATATTATAAACAAACAACACTTAGCTTAATTATTTCTTTCTAACAATATTCCACTGTTTTGAATTATTTGCAAAGCCTTTACAAATGTATTCATCAACACAACACTGTGCAGAGGCTTAATTATGATTATATGTGCATTTTTGCAAATTAGCACTTTTATGGACCACCTAATTAGATTGATTACTCCAGGAAAGTGACTGAGAATCATAGAAAAATCTTATAGTAATGGCTTTTTAAGTACATGGACAGAAAGTTTAGCAATTGATCCTGTCTTCCTAATTTTGTACACTTTTCTTATTTTTAGTTTATCATACTTTGTTTCAAATTAAAGTTTAACATGCAAGATATAATATTTATATAAAAATAATGTACAATCCGACACAAGGTCTCTTGCCTTGGTGATTAGAGGCGTTAAATTCTTTCAAGACATTAAGCTTCAACACCTTGTATAGCCATGTAAATATATATTCTCACAATTGTCCATAAAAACGTAATTATGTGGGTAGACCTTTTTCCCGTGTTGAGAGTAGACCCCTCTCGTTGTTGAGAGTAATTATCTGGGTCATTAGTCCTGATAGTTCTCTTCTTCCGTTTTTGGGAATAGTTATCTGAACCGTGCATATATAATTTAATCTCGATTGATTCCGATAGTCCTCTGATCTGCCTACCGCAAGATGCCAGATCTCAAAAAAAAGAAAAAAAAATTTACGGACAATCCGCACTTAAAATAAAGTATGATATTATTTATTTTTCTCAATAATTTTTAATTGTGTATTCTAGCAATAAATTTTGGTCCACTTTAAACTGAATTTGAGTCAATAATTAGAGCATTTAAAGATCTAATTATGCATGTAGTGAGGCACATGGTATAAAAAGTCTGCAACACTCTCTGACTCATAAAAAGAAAAAGAAAAACCCTAATGTTTGGTTTATAAAAACTTGTATTGTAAGAAACATCACCAAGAATCACAAGATGAAGGTAGATTGCTAATCCTGCAAGCTTGCACTGTCAAAAAAGCCATGCGCCTCCCTAAGCGTGGCCTAATCTTACATTATATTTTACCAAATTTACATATATATATATATATATATTAAATCTAATAATCACGGTAATATATATTTATATATTCAGTTAAATAATACGTCCGCACACGCGCTAATAAGCTTGATATTCGTATAATTTAGTTAATATATTTGATCTGACAAATGAGTATAGGAGCATCCTTCGAAAGAAGAGATTATTAGATCCAATGGCATTTTATTTTATTTTTCTTTAAAGCATGGTCTATAAATTTTATATGGGGTGGGGTATTGTTTATCAATATAAGGTCTGAGGAATTAAGACTTTTATGGAGAATCACTAGATTAAAATACATTAATAAGAGTAAGGTCTGCACTGGCATTTTTTGAATACAAGTTTATATACCACTATGTGATATGAGTCACCTACAGCATTCAATTTAATTGGGATCCACTTAGAGTTTTGATGAGTCAACTGTGATGGGATGGTCAAAATCAATTTTGTCATTTAAAATGCATAGAGTAAGAGGTAGTATGTGTTTTGAAAAATAATATTTAACTGGTTTAAATTGAAAATATTAAATTATTTATATTTATTTTTAATTAAATAATTTAAAAATATTAAATAATTTAATATAAAATGTTAAAAATTTTAACTTATCGCTTAATATCTAATCATTAAATTATAATTTTAACATTTTTTTATAATTACAATATTTTTATCCATAATTATCAGTGTTATATTAATATATTTTAAAATTTATCTTTATTCAAATAATTTTTTTTTTTGAAGGAAAGAAAATATATTACCACCAAAGAAACAACCCACCTAGCAGAATCCTCATGGAGCAACACCTCCGCAAAGGAAGGGCACGAATCAATCCAAAACAAACAATTAATTTTATATATATTGAAAAAAAAATCTCCATAAAATAGCATACAACTAAAAAGTAAATCATAATTCATCTATATGATTGGCCAAAACATGAATTTATATAGAGGAAACTCTTTAAAGAAAATAAAAAATTATGCAATTTTTAATTTTTTGTGCTCATTGATTAGAATTTTAGTTTACTAGATATATTAAAATATAAAAAAATAGAAATGACAGTAATTTAATTAAAATTAAATAAAAAGGAACACATTCGTATTAAAGAAATATAGATAAGTAGACTAAAAACAATGAAAATAAAAAAATAAAAAAAAAGTAAAAAGTAAAAAATAAATATTTGGTTTTATTTGAAAGCAATTGATTTATAATTATATAAAAATAATAATAAAATAAATAAATCTATAATGAGCGTATCCCTCATTTAACTCTTTTTAATTTATCTTTACATATAATATATTTAACGGTTAAAATTTAACAAATTAATATTTATAAAATTCAAAATACTCGTACCAAATAATGATCACATTTTAACCTTGTATATACCTAAACGTTACACAAATTTATGTATGTATAAATTATTTATGATCACAATTCACAGTCGAAAATATTAATCAATCATGTGGGAGGAAAGGGCCTCCCTCACAAGAGAGTCAATCTTTAAATTGCATGACCATGAAAAGAAGAAAAAAAAAAAAAAAGCACAAATAAAGATTTGATATGAATTTTGGAAGGAAGTGGATGGAGTGGAGAAACAAGCTTTAGCAAAACAACACATCCCTGATTTTGAGGCCATATCACGTGAGAATGAGAATCCTTAATTATTATTATTTTCTCAAACCAAACCCCCTTTTTAACAAAACCATATAATACATGAAAAAACCTTATAATAATAATAAAGGGATATTCCTATTTTTCCCCCTCACGTTTCAGTTAACAATAGTTTACCCCCTCACGTTTCAAAAATAGACATTTTCCCCCCTGACGTTAACTTTCCATCCAAACAATTACTATTCCGTTAATAGTGAAGGGCAAAATAGTAAAGGTAAAAATAAATTCAATAGTTAAAATAAAAAAAAAAGATTAGATCTCTACCGTCCATCTGAGGTGAGATGGACGGTAAAGATCGTTTATTCTTAAAAAAAATTATTATAAATTTTTTAATTTAAAAAAAAAATAAAAAACTTAAAGTTTGAATGGGGAGATCCAGATTGGATCTCCACCGTCCATCAAATCTGATGGACGGTGGAGATTCAATTATCTCCACCCAAAAAAAAAAAAACAAAAACAAAAAAACTTGCTAGAGATCCAGCCATGGCTGGATCTCCAGCGCGAATTAAAAAATAAAAAACAAAGAACCTAGAGGGAGGGTTCTTCGAAGAACCCATCTGGGTTCGTCGATCGAACCCAGAAGGGTTCTTCGTTCGAACCCAGATCTGGGTTCGATCGAAGAACCCAGATCTGGGTTCTTCGAAGAACCCAGATGGGTTCGATCGAAGAACCCTTCTGGGTTCTTCATCGAACCCAGAAGGGTTCGAACGAAGAACCCAGATCTGGGTTCTTCGAAGAACCCAGATGGGTTCGATCGAAGAACCCTTCTGGGTTCTTCGACGAACCCAGTTTCTGGGTTCTTCATCGAACCCAGAAGGGTTCGAACGAAGAACCCTTCTGGGTTCGATGAATCGAACCCAGAAACTGGGTTCTTTGAAGAACCCAGATGGGTTCTTCGTTTTTTTTTTTTTTGAAACCTAGATCGGTTGTAGAGAGAGAAGTGGATGGTTTGAAGAAAGAGAAAGCAGAGAACGAGAAGAAAGTGAGAGAATTGGAGAGGAAGGCTGGATTGCTGGAGGTGAGGGAGATTGAAGAAAAAAGTAAGAAGTTGAGAGTTGAGGAGGAAATGAGAGAAAAGATTGATGAGAAGGACAAAGATTATTGGATTGAAGAAGAAAGTTGATGAATTGGAGTATGAATTGGACAAATTGAAATTCGGGTTCTGGGTAGATGAATTGGACAATGTTGATGAAATTCGGTTCTGGGTTGATGAATTGGACAAGTTTTTGTTTTTTTTTTTGTTTTTTTGTTTTGTTTTGGGAGATCCAATCTCCACCGTTTGATCGGTGAACCATTCAAACTTAAGTTTTTTAATTTTTTTTTTAAATTAAAAAATTTATAATAATTTTTTTTTAAGAATAAACGATCTTTACCGTCCATCTCACCTCAGATGGACGGTAGAGATCTAATCTTTTTTTTTTATTTTAACTATTGAATTTATTTTTACCTTTACTATTTTGCCCTTCACTATTAACGGAATAGTAATTTTTTGGATGGAAAGTTAACGTCAGGGGGGAAAATGTCTATTTTTGAAACGTGAGGGGGTAAATTATTGTTAACTGAAACGTGAGGGGGGAAAATAGGAATATCCCTAATAATAATAATAATAATGGTAACCTTATTGTATTTTAATAAATAAAAGAGTCAATTGGTGCTATAAAACTATATTATATAACTTTAGGACCATAAAGGAAAGAGCCAAAAAAAAAAAAAAGCTAAACGGCGCTGCTTCGCAGTCACAGCATCAGCAGCCCCCTACTTTAAGGGCTGTGGACCTTGTGGTGGCCTTGGGAGTCTAAAACAAATAGAATCTATACACGTTTTTGTTTCTGTCACCACCTCAAAACCCACCCTTCTTCTTCACCACCACCACCCCGCTCTGTCTTTACTTTTTATTATAAAATTTGAATTTGGTTTTATGTTATATTTTTATGTTTGAGAGGATGGATAGGATGAGGAGGGCTGGTTTACCTTGAGAATCGACCAATGGATTGTATTCGAATCGACCTAAATACAAACTTTAGTAAAAACAAACAAGTATGGTTAATGAATTAGGTTTGTGAATTTATATACAAACAATTAAACGGGTCGGTTTCGGATTGATACAAACACGACATTATTATATGTATTGTCATGTCTAATTTTGTGCTTTAATAATTGAACAGATTATTGGGTGTTTTAATCATGATTTGAAATTTTTGTTATAACTACGAATTTTAAAAGAGTCATAAAATTTGAAAAACGAAAAAAAAATTTCTTATTTTTTTTATATCATTTGCGGTGATAGCGACTCAAACATATAAACATTATCAGGCTGAATGAATATTTTTGTCACCAAACCATATTGGACGGTAAATTTTAATTCTAATTTTAAAACAGAGAATTTCATTTAAATTACAAATCAAACTCTTCATTATTTTAGGGATATATATAATCATTTTTTCCCCTGTAATTTGAGGTATAGTAGAAAAGACTATTTTACCCTCAAATTTTTAAATAAAATAATAATTAAATATTTTCATATATAAAAAAATTAAAAATATATAAAAAGAATTTAATAAAAAATAGATTTAATAAATTTAATAAAAAATTAAAATTAAATAAAACTAAAATTATATATATTTTTAAAATAATTCTAGATTTGGTAGAGATCCAACCGTCCATCTTCAAAAAAGATGGACGGTGGAGATTGGTATCCACCAAATCTCCAACTAAAATATTTTTTTTAAAAAATATGAACAAATAAAATAAAAAAATTCTTACACCATACCATAAACAAAAAAAAAATGTGGTGAGAAAAATAGTGAGAGAGAGAGAGAGAAGATGTGAGAGTAGAAAAAGAAGACGGGAGTAAGAGGAAAGAGAGAGAGAAAAAAAAAGACGATTAAGAGATAGAAGAAAGAAAAATAATTTTTATTTTTTTTATTTTTATCTTATACGAAATTTTATTTAATTTAAAAATATTTTAAATATTTATTATATTATAATTATCTTTCTAGCCTTCAAATTTAATGGTCAAACAGAAACTTAATAAGGGAGAAAATTTTGAATATTTATATAAACTAAATAGGGTAAAATGAAGGATAATAAAATTAGAATGTAAAAAATAGAGAATACTCTAATCTATACGGACCATAGGGTTGAGAATGATAATATCTCATTATCTTATATGTTAAATTTTTATAATAAATTAATAAAATATAGTAAATTGTAATTTTCCATATTAGTGATTTGATGTTGGGTAGCGGCCAAAAATCAAAAAGTAAACTGACATAACGCCATTTATAAGTTTAATAATGGAGAAACGTCACTACAAAATTGGCAAATTGCATATGTTTTAAGCCAAATTCATATCAGCATTTTATCAACAAATTCTTTTAGAAGGAACAAATTTCAAATTAATGTCTATATACCATGCCAAAAATGTTACCGTAAATGGTATCCTCGTTACGGTAACTATTCTATATATATTAGACAAAATTATATTTCAGATTTTAAAACTTTACCCTATTAACTTTTGGTTTAGTAGTTTTGCACGTTTCCCACGTATTGCTATTGAAGTTTAGGTTTCCGACCTCAACTTGGGAGGTTTCGGAAGACCATCTACCAAATTATTTGATTGTTTTTGATCATCGCACTTGGTCTTTATGTCAGTTTTCTTTGTTTAATATATAAATAAAAAAAAAATCCAATGTCCAAAACTCCAAAAAAAAAATTTGGTGGAAAGGAGGAGCTCTCAGGGTCCTTATTGTTGAGAACAACCACTTGGTATATATTTTGCTTATATATAAAATGCATATAGCTTGCTTGGTTTTGAAAGTGATCGCTACAATTAAAAAAATAAATAAGTGAGCAGACATAAAAGCTTTTTGACTTCCAACTCCAATTTCCTATTAATCTTATAAAGTAAAGGCCCACCCAGGCTGTCTGCTGGTGAGAGTCAGACCACCCAAACTTTGTTTGTAAATTTTCTTTCACTTGAAACACATCAGCCAGCAAGAAAACAGCAGACAACAGATCAACGCTGTAAACCACAATCTGGCCTAATATCACTTTTATCTGTAAATGGGTCTATGGGCCCAATGTTTTCGTAAATACACGCTGGGCTGGTAGAACAGGAATATTCGATGAAAATGAATCTGCAGATATCTATAACAGTAAACACGTTAAGATTTTCACTCTAATAGTTAACGTGGATTGAAAAAGTATATATATCATTTGAGCTATGAGAAGATGTACAATATTTATTTAGTTATTATTTATACGGTTGTTTACAAATAATTAGTGAGGGGATGTGCAAGACATATATACTCTCACGTAACATAAATAAATCAACCGTATCCTTTTGCATAAAGTCCCTTACCACCTAAATTAAGGTTTTTTATTTTTAACTTTTTACATATGATACATTAGAATTAATTTTATCTTTCTTATTAACAACCAATCAAAATTTTTTTAGATTGAGGTAAAGACTCATATGAGTAAAAATTTAATGTACACATCATGATCAATTAAATATTTAGCGACTAATGCAAATATAAAAAGATTAAGTAATATTTTGCAATATATCCCTTTATAACTTAAGTGGTGTGTACCTTCCTAATCTATATATTAATATGTATCTCGATAAATCTCTGAATCAGTCGGTGTAAATATATTTTTAGACAAGGGAATCAAATTGTAGATACTGGCAAGTAACATGGATCTTTCTTCTTTACTAGTATCCAATGGTGGTTTTCTCATCCATAATCTATTAAACAAAAGCAAAGAGATTCTCGGTGTTTACCTTCTAATTACCTTTTCTGCTGACTTATTAGTTAAATATTTTATATCTATTAGCTTCATGTCACTTTTAATTTTTATTTTCTTAATAAAATTTTTAATATATTATTTATTATACGTAAATATAATAATAAAAAATACGTGCATAACACGTATATTATACCAAGTATTAGTTAACTAGTCACATAATTAAATATAGATTAAATCAACTTAAAAATTTAACAAGATATTAAAAAAATAAACTGATTCAACTCAAAAAAAAAAAAAATTAAATTGCTTGCTTTGTTCTAATAATAAATCATATTATATTTGTAATTTTCCTGTCAATGAGCTACAGACAACACCAAACAACATGGATGCATGCTACTTCATGCAATGGTTTTCTACAAGACAGTTCCAATGAAGTTCGAAGTATTGCGTTATATAATTTCTTTTAATAACATTGTATTTACATATCACATTGCACGTGTGAATTTGTGCATAGATATATAAAATCATATTATTTTAACTATAATTATTATGCATAATAAATGTAAATTCTTTTATGATGTTATTTCAGTAGGTTAAAATATATTATATTTGAAAAAAATAAATCACTAATTTGAACTTTTATAATTTGATGGTGTAATTCAAGAGATATGTAGATGATACACATTATTTATGATATATCTTACTTACTATATGTTTTTTTTTTTTAAACTCTCACTTGCTATATATATGTTGATTGATATTTTGTGTTATAGGGAAAATATATGATTTGGTAGATTTTCTCACCTTTTAAATAATTTTATTATTTGATATTAAGAAATCAATAATACTATCTAACTACAAAAAAATTAGTTTAAAAAAGAACTGAAAAGCTGTGGTAAGTGATTTGTTATTACCATATCACTGAATATATAGTGTCAACTTGTTTGTTTTTTAAAAATAAAAATGTTTGAAAATATATAATTTGACACTTATACCCTTATTACTATTAATTGTTATATTTTTTTTACTATGATACGAACAATTAAAACTAAATAATTAATTAATAAATCCTAAAGTATTTTTATGTATATATTATTAAAATTTTATTCAGAATGAAAATATAATAAATAATTATATTAAAAATATATTTTTATCTTAGGAGCTAAGATCAAGATATATATAAAGACTCAAATTGTAGTATAATTATTCCATTCAATCACAATTATAAATAATAATATATATGTATCTAGCTTGCTACTATTGCAATACTAGAATTAATGTATACATCACAAATGAAGTATATTTTTTTCATTACAATAAATAAAATTATATAGAGCACAAGTAGTTCGATAAAGAAAATAAATAAATGATTTTTATCAAAATTTTACTCGGAGATAATTCAATATTTCGATTTTAAGAAATTTTGAGGATGAGAAGTGATTAGAGTTTTTTTTTTTTTATAAAACCGTTTGTGAAAAGAAATGAGGTGAAATAAATAAAATTGTATGATATAAAATTAAATAAAACTGAAAATATATTATATTTAGGAGGGTACTTTTAGAAGAAAATATTTTAAATATATTTAAGTGATTTGTAATTAAGTGAAAAGTCAATATTTTTTACTTTTTTAGAGTTGTTTTTTAAGTTGTTTGACCATTTAAAAAAATAAACAAAAACCACTTAATGAGGGTCCAATTCAGACTCATTGAGTTATAAGTGGAAAAAAATAAACAACCCCTAAATTTAGGATTATAATTAAATGTATTTTATTTTTGGAGATTTGACATATTGCAGTTCAAAGGGTATCGAGACCTACCGAAATTAAACTCCTACTAGGACGATCCGAACATCTACTTCCATAGCGAAAGTCGTCTACCCCCAACACATGAAGCTATCTACTCTGACATGGAGAGCATATACTCGCAAGTTCTAACATGAGAGAGGTCTACCCACACTAGTTGTTCTGTAATGCGCAATAGTGGGATAATATATTCTCACCAAGGTTTAAACTTTAGTTGTAACGCCCTTAATTTTCCGTAATTATGAAAAGTATATTATTTTTATGATGCATTTGGATGATGATGAGTCCAATTGAATATTGGTGAAGTCAATTTGATAATTGGATAAGTGTGGAATATTTTTGGACTAATTATTGAGATGGAATGTGATTAAGAGTAAAGCTGTGCTATTGGAGAATTTTAAGAAGTTCAAGGGAGCAAATGGTAATTAGGAAGATATTTGTATATGTATGTGAGTATGTGTGTGAGTGTTTACACACAAGAAAAATTTATTATAAAAAAAAAAGAGAGAAAATTTTTTATTGGCACAGCACATTAAGAGCATAGTAATCTCAAAACCAAAGCAGAGACAAAAACAAATTTGGCAGAGAGCCAAGAAGAAGAACAGAGTGTTCGCGTGAGAAGAAAGAAGAGAGAAGAGGAGAGAGAAAGAAGAGAGAGAAAGGAAAAATGAAGAAGAAGGAGAAGGAAATTGATATGGGTCCAGAAGAGTTTTGTGTTCAGAATAGCATTTTAGGTTTGGTGGTATTTTTTTCGTATTTTTCAGATTTTTCAGAAATTTTCGGAATTGTTATATTATATTGATTTTTAATTTATTTGAGATATATGGATTATGATCTGTTGTTTGAAATTGATTTTGGGATAATTTGGTATATATATTGTTTGTAATAAATTAATTTCGAATATATATATATATATATATTGTTATATATATATATTATATTTATAATGATATTGGTTATATATATATTGTTATATATATATATATATTGTGGTAATAAAAGTAATGATTTTGATTTTATATATATATATATATATATTGTGGTAATAAAAGTAATAATTTTGAATATATATATATATATATATATATATATATATTGTTTGTTACTGATTTGGATTATATGTATTTAGAATATTTTGGATTCGTAATATGGTTTACGAAAAATATTCCGAATTGATTTTCGATATTACGGATAATATTATTAAAATATATATGATTTTGCGATTTGTTTCGAAAAGTGATTTGGGGCATTTGGATTTACTATGGATTTATGATATATAATTGCACGTGATTTTAAATGTGATTTGAAGTGATTTCTGGATTCAGAAATATTTTCGGAAACGATTTTGTAATTTGCTTGTATATGTATTTTGATGCGATTCGAATTCCGGAAATGTTTATACTGATTTGGATATGATTTCAGAATGTAAATTGATGATTCTGTTCTGAACGAATTATTTGATTTTCGAAAAGTGATTTGGCTCTGATATATGTAGACATAGATATAGATATAGGAGATTGACATGTCAATTGGGTTCTCTGAGTAGTACTACGCCTATATGTTGATAGAGGTACCACCCGTTGCGGGTTGGGAAATTTGAGCTAGGATACGCAGCGGCTTACCCGTTGGTATCCAACTCTGATATGTATATGGGATACGCAGCGGCTCACCCGTTAGTATCCAACTCTGATCTGTATAGCCCGTAATCCAGTCCGAAAAGTATGTTTAATATATCAGGAGCCTGAAATGGAATTAAAAATATGATATGATCTGTATATGATTTGAGATGAGAAATTATTTGATTTGGTATTATTATGTTATCAAAATATATTTATTCTGATTTTCGATGGATTTATTGATAATTGCTTCAATATGATATTTGTTTCAGTTTTTCGATGGATTTGTATATTCGAAATGTTATTTGATTTGAAACGTATTTTATATTGGGAAGTGATTTACGAATATTTGACTTGACTTGTTGTTAATGTGAATATATGCTTTGACTTGTATTTGCTTTGACTTGAGCCCCAAATTGATTATTTATTTGTCAATATATTGATTTAACTGGTATTACAAAGTAAGTGGAAATATAGTTTTCTGTACACCCACTAAGCTATATGCTTAGCGTGTTGAGTTTTCTCACACGCAGGTAAAAGAATTGTTGAAGGGGACAAGGATCAGAAAGAGTAGAATCTGCTGGGATAGTGATCAGAGTCACATCACTCCTGCATTTTTGATAGCCTACTACATATTTGATGTTTTATATGTATTATATCGGCATGCATGGATAATAATGTTTTTGTAAATATTTAAAATGGTATTTAGTTTTTATGTATGTTTTGTAATATTTAGGCCATTGGATTTTAATGTTTTTGAAGTTGAATATTTAATAGTATTTTAATATAATTTGTTTTGGTAAGTCGCACCGGATATGGAAGGGTGCGCAATTTGATTTGCGATTATAGAAGTGTGGATTTTATAAATTGTGAAAACAGGTTTTGGAAAGTCAGAAAAACAGAGAAAATTCTGGCGAAGTTTTCAAAAAATCTTTTTGGACCATAATTCTTAAATATTTATTCGGATCATTACTTAAGGTTCCTATTTTGAAATTTGTTTTCCGTATACGGTAGCGCTCCCCGATTCGATCCGAGCGGATTTGGGTCGAAGGGTGTTACATTAGTGGCATGAAGGAGCTTGTGAGGTTCCCACCACTAAAGCAAGTGACATTTCGTTATAATTAAATGTATTTAAAAGAGGATTTATAAAAATCCCATGAGGTTTGATTTTTTTAAGAAAAAAACCACCAACTGTGGAATTTAAATGTAAACGCTGGGGGTTTCAATAAATAATAAATTTTAAAATTATAAAGTATTTTTTATTATATAATAAAGGATTTTTTATTTAAAATTTTATAATTATTTTATAACAATAATGAAATCTTAGGTTCATAAGTTGAGATATTTTTATTGCATTTGTAAATCTGTTTAAAAAATAAAAAACTTAATACCGAAATACTTCAATTTTTATCATGATTATATAATTTATACTAGACGACTCTTAAACACATTTAAACTTTAGAATAAGACAATAAAAAAAAAATATTAATGTATTAAAAATATAAATGTAAAAGATTAATATGTTTTCTTGCTATTGAGCTGTTGAGTGTAATTATGTGGCGAGGTTGGTTTAAGTGAAACAAAGCTGTCTTTAAATCCTTAATAATTATGTGTCTCGAGCTCATCTGTTTTTGCAGGATTTCCATGCAGCTAATGCTAAAATGGTGTGTCCTCAGCAGCTTCCTTCTGCCTGAGTTTGGAGGTGTGAAAATCAACTCTGCTGCTGTTATCGACAGTTCGAATCACCTATTGGTTTCAGCTTGGTGGTGAAGACCATCTTGGTCGTGTTCTGAGGTTTTCTTGGCAAAGTGTGGAAGCTACCTTTTCTCCTCAAATTGCAGAAGCATCAGCCATTCTTCAAGGCATTATTTTCGCTTCAGAACTAGGTGTAAGGCCTAGTGGGTTTGAATTAGATGCTGCTGCTGTTGTGAGCCTCAATGGTAATTTAATTTCGAGTTCATGGGTTGGCATTGTCATTCATGATGTTAAGGAGAGTCTTAGTAGTTTTCCCGGTACTATTGTGGCTTTTGTTCCTCATTTAGCTAATTCTATGATTCATGACATGGCTAAACTTTCTTTGATTTTCAGTTTTGATTGTTCTCTTGTTGATGGTGTGGAATTGTTTGTCTTAATATAAGTGTTTCCTTTCACTTTGGGGCTTTAATATATTCTTGTTTTTTTGAAAAATTAATATGTATGAATTGTTTTTTTTATTATGAGAGCAGTTATTCAGACTTATATATATATAAAAAAAATTTAGGGTTAGTTACACTAATATTCCCTCTATTTTGACCTTTTTGTAAATGCTGACAATTTTACCTTTTATTGTATAAACTTTTCCTGAAAAAAGTTTACTAAACTGTTGACTAACTATAAAGTTAACGGCACGGTAGCAAGGGCAAAATTATCTTTTTTCCATTAAACCATTAAAATAATTAGAAAATTAAAAAATTAAAATCAACTCCAGATTTTGTTTCTTCTTCTCTTCTTCTTCTTTAGATTTTTTTTTCCAATTAACTCTAAATCCTTCTTCTCCTTCTTCTTTTTCAACAAACCCAAAAATTCAAAAATTCAAAAAAAAAATTTCTTCTCCAAACAAATCAACTCCAGATCTTTCTCCAAACCTTCTTTTTCTCCTCTAAAAATTCGAATTTTATTATTTATTGTCCAAACAAATCATCTTCAACAACTTCTTCTTTTTCTTCTTCTTACCCAAAAATACAAACCAAAAAATTTAAAAATTCGAATTTTTTCTTCTTCAAGAAACCCAAAAATACAAATTCAAAAATTCAAATTAGATGTTTGGGTAAAAAAAAAAAAAAATTTAGGTTTGGTTGAAGAAGAAGATGTTTGGTTAAAGAAAATGAAGAAGAAGAAGAAGAAAAAATTTGGGTATTTGGAAAAAAAAAAAATCCGGGTTTAGGTTTGTTTGGTTGAAGAGTGAGTTTGTGTTTTGGTTGAAGAAAAATGAAGAAGAAGAAGAAAAAAATATGGATATTTGAAAAAAAAAAAGTCTGGATTTGGGTTTGTTTGGGTTTTTTAGTTAAAGAATGGGTTTTTTTGGGACTAATTGCAATAAAGTACCCTGAAATTTGGCTATCTTGCAATGAAATCGTGAGTTTAACTTTAATTGCATGTTAGTACCCTTGACTAAGTTGACCAGTCAAATATAACGGGTTGACTTTGATTTTTTTTTTGTAAAATGACATAATTACCCCTAGTTTAAAAAAAATAAATTAAATAAAAATTAAAAAAAATTAAAAAATTAAAAATTTTAAAAATGGATCTCCACCCTCCATCAATCTTGATGGACGGTGGAGATACATTTAAAAAAAAAATTTAAATCATACAATTAAAAAAAGTTAAAAAAATATTTTATATTAAAAAAATATTTTATATTAAAAAATTTTTTGAATTGATGGACGGTGGAGATCCAATCTGGATCTCCACCAAGAACACCAAATTTTTTTATAATATAAAATATTTTTTTAACTTTTTTTAATTGTACGATTTAAATTTTTTTTTTAAAAATATATTTCCACCGTCCATTAAGATTGATGGATGGTAGAAATCCATTTTTAAAAAATTTAATTTTTTTTCAATTTTTATTTAATTTATTGTTTTTACACTAGGGGTAATTATGTCATTTTACAAAAAAAGTCAAAGTCAACCCGTTATATTTGACTGGTCAACTTAGTCAAGGGTACTAACATGCAATTAAGGCTAAATTCACGATTTCATTACAATATAGCCAAACGTCAGGGTACTTTATTGTAATTAGCTCATTTTTTTGGGTTTGTTTGGTTGAAGAAAAATTTGGAAGATGATAATGATGATGATTTGGGTTTGTAATTTGGAAAAAAAAAATATGGATTTCTTTTTATTTTTTTTATATATAATTTTATTTTTGGGTGAATTGCACTCAAGTACCCTGACTTTTAACATAATTGCACGTTTAATGTCAGTTTTGTCATAATTACACTCAAATACCCTAGAATGCGTTGACTACCGTTAAAGTAACGGTGGCTTGGACGGCTCATGGCTAAATGACGAGGCTGCCTCTGCACATTTACAAATGTGTTCTGACATTGATATCAGTACAATAATTATGGATGAAATCAAACTAAAATTACTGAAATACCCTTATTACTCATTGGATATTATCTGAATAAAGGTTATTAACCTAGTTTTTAGTGGGAAATGGCAGTTGATAATGAACGGTCAAATTTGTTTGTTTTTGGAGGAAAATAGGAGTTGGTGATGAATGGTCATATTTGCTTGTTTTTGGAGGGAAATATGAGTTGGTGATGAATGGTCAAATTTGCTTATTGGTGTGTTTATATGGTAAGATTCATTTGGTGAGTCACTTTGCCTAGATTACAAATTAAATGTTATTAGTGTTATGTTATTTTGTTATTAAGTGGCTGGTGCATATTTGGCATGTTTATTGTAATTGGTAGTCTTTTAGTTCCATTAATAAGGTAATTGTAACTCTTAAAAATGGATCAAATAAGATTAAAAAAACATAACATAAGTAAATGGTAAATAAGTCTGATAATTGCATATTAAACTTCATAATAAACATTCATTGTTGCATATGTACTAGGTCTTACACAATTTTCCTGACCTTGTATATTGAACAGCAAATATGTTCAATTGCAGCAAATATATACCCATTTATATATACCTATATATCCTTTTGAACCAAAACAACTAGTGATCTATTTGCTGTCCACAAAAGAAAACCACAAAATCATCAGTTCTGTTCACAAAAGAAAACCACCTATTTGCTGTAAAAAAAAAAAATAGAATATCACCAATCCAACTTCATCATTTCCAATCTATTATCCTACCACTAGTTGATTTCATCAGTGAAATCAACACACAAAAACAACCATAAAACAACACCAGTACACTGCTTTTAACCAAAAATCCACACAACCAACAAAAATATGCAAAATGCAGCAATTATATGTCAAGATTAACAAAAGCTAGTTAATGAAATATATATACTTAAGTAATAAGTTACTGCATTCTTTCAGAACATCCCACTCCAGTCTATATCCAGTGCAGCAACAGTTCCTATAATATTTTTAGAAAACAGAAATTGGAAATCAATCCCAAATGCATGATCACAAATGTGAGTACCTAAAAAATTGGAAATTGGAAGCTTTTCAACAGTACCTAGATTGGATTTTGACTGTGCTTGCTGTGTTGACACTTGACTTGAGTGAAGAGGTGCAGTTTGAGTAACTGGCTGGGAAGAACCAACATCCACAACAGTTTGCTGCACTGGTTAGGAAGAACCTACACCCTCAGCAGTTAAATTTTGCACCATATATGACAATTTGTTATTGAGCTTAAATTAACATTTGAAAATGCATTTTTTAACTGTGAAGTTGTAACATAGTCTCACCACAGCAGTTTTCTTCGTAGGCACCTTTGAGCTACTACTAACCTTGAAATTCAGCCTCTTTTTCGAGGTCCTTGTGCCACTGCTTTTAACCTGCAAAATGAGCATAAATTAACAATATTTAATTCAATTTAAATGAATAAAATGTGTATGAAAAAAGTATTACTGCTTTCTTAGTGATGTTTGTTTTGGTGGCTTTGTTTGTCGCTTTGCACATCCTAACATTGTGCTCGTACTCTCCACATTTGCTGCACTTACCACTGCTACTTCTCTACTATTTTTGAGGTTCATCAGCAGCCCTTTTTCTGTTCTTTTTTGGTCTTCTTGGCAGCCTCTTTTTTTTTTGTGGCACCACCATACCTTGCGTTGATTCAAGCCATTGGTCCTCAGATAGAATCGGGTGAATGACATGTGAATTTGTCCTCACATAAGCATCTTTGGTCAAATACTGGTCTACATAATCCTCCACATGCAGCATCTTTCCAATAATCACTGCCAAGGCATGCTTGCAAGGGATGCCACTGACTTTCCACAACCCACAATCACACGACTTTTTATCTAACTTCACAATAAAAAATCAAATGCCATCTTTCACCTCAAACTCATTAACTGATGCACACAACACAGTCACAAACCTAGCCTCATCTTGTCTATGAGAAATTTTTTCCTAATTTTTGGAGGTATCACTGACTCCCATTTGGCTACCTGTTCAAGACGTAGGTGCATTCTCTTCATCATTTTTCTCCTTCAACACTCCAGCATCAACAACGCTGGCAGCCCTCGATGCTTGTCAATCCAGGAATTGAAGCCTTCCGTAATATTGTTGGTTGTATGTTCTGACTTGACATGTGTGTCAAACAGATGCACACACCAATTCTGCATATTTATTCCCATTATGTAATCATGGGCATCTTCATGAACTTCCTTCAAGTTGGCCATGCACTCCATAAATGACAGTTTGTTGCTTGCATTTGCTGTTTCCCATGTATAATTTGCTAGTAATTGGCCTTTATATTTCGTTTGCATGTTGGCTATCAGATGCTGTACACAATAACGGTTGCTTGATATTGGCCAGTGTCTCTTAATAGCATTTAGTATGCCCTTCTGTCTGTCAGTAATGAAGATCACTCTTTTGGTTTTCTCTAACCCGATATGCATGTGCACCTGTTCCATAAACCAATACCAGTTGTTTTTAGTTTCACCCTCTGCAATGCATATTACAATTGGAAAGACTCCGTTGTTCGCATCAAGCCTAACAGCAGCCAGCAGCACCCCTAGAAATTTGCCCTTCAAGTAACACCTATTAAGACCTATGATTGGTCTGCAGCCCTGCAAAAATCCCAATTTCTGAGATTCAAAACTTAAAAAGAAACGCTGAAATCTTGCAGGTGCATTTATCTTAAGAGTGACTGTCCTTAGGAAAGTAATAGACCCCGGATTGCACTTCCTAACCACAAATCCATAACTGTACAGCTTGTTGTACGACCTTTGGTACTCATCATCTGTCACCTTTAAAACCCTATTTTTCGCTCTGTAGAGGGTGTATTTTGGTAGTGTCAACCTATAGATTCTGTAGATCTCGTTCCCTAAAAACTTGATATTAATTTCGGGGTTTTCTTCAATTAAAGCCTTAAACCTACATGCAACCCACATTGCATTTGCCTCTTGGTTCTTATGCGCCTTCATACAACAATGTCGGTTAGTTAACGTCTTAATTATGAAACTCGATCTACTGTCCACTCGACTTGCATGGATTCTCTAACTACACCCACCAACACCACACTTGGCAGAAAACCTCTCCCTAGCATTCTTAATTCTCTTCAACTCAAATCCTTCTTGAACCACAAAATCTCTTAACACTTGTCTAAAATGTTGGAGACTGTGGAATAGTTGTCCTACTTCTAATGTCACTTTCCCATCAGGAGCTTGGTTAAAAGGCTTCCCCCTTGGCTATCTGTATGGCCTTCTAACACTACCAACTTCATCGTTGCTTGAAGTGAGCACTGCAAAATCTTGATCAAAGTGGAATGAGGCAGCATCTGAAAGAGCATCTTCATCTGACTCATTGCCACTATCTGTTTGCTGCTGGTCATAATCACCATCAGCTGCATTCCCCTCTGTTTGCTGCTGGTCATCATCAACACCAACTGCATTCCTCTCTGTTTGCTGTTGCTCATAATCACCCTAGGCAGTTTCACCATCTGGTTGATGAGGTGCATCACCACGGGCTGTTTCAGCCTCTAGTTGCTGTTTCTTAGACAGCGTCTAGTTGCTGTTCCTCTTCATTGATAGAACCTTCTTCAACACCATTCTCTTCACTATACAAGAACCCTTCACCAAACATGTCCTCATGCACAAACTCGAATGAGTGTCTCCCTATATCACACTCTGTTTCTGCATCCTCATATGATGATTGTAGGAGGAAATCTGAATCTTCATCAAATGATGTGGAGACATTGTTGGTGCCACCTTCACTAACATTGTGTTCATCAGATTAGATTTCCACAAAGCCATCTGTCGCATTCTTCGCTGCTGTCTCGGGTTGGTTCGAAGACTTATCTAAATCTGCTAGTGGTGATACCTGTCCATGGAATTCATCAAAAGGGGACCAAGCCAATGGGAGAAGCTCCACATCTAATCTGATGGTCCTAATGTGTTTAGACTTGTACTGCGCGAACACATCTTGTAAGTCGTCATTGTAATGTCCCTAACTTTTCGAAATTGCGAAAATGCCTATAAGTATGTGATTTAAATTGATGAAAAGTATATATATTCGATCTATAGTGTATAAACGAATAGTGATTTTAACTTATTTAACTCTCATGAGAGATATTATTTTCATGGTGCATTTGGATAATAATGGGTCCAGTTGAATATTGGTGAAGTCAATTTGGTAATTGGATAAGTGTGGAATATTTTTGAAATAATTATTGAGATGGAATGTGATTGGTGGGTTAGTTTGATAATGAAAGGATGGTTGGTAAATCACATGTGATTAAATTTATATTGGTGGTCACTTTATAATTTTACTAAATCAAGGGGCAGAATGGTAATTATTAAAAATAAATTATGGCAAAATGGTAATTATTAGAAATTCATATGGTGACAAGTGGTGGAGTTGGATGACAAATGGGGAAGTCACACAAATAAAAAAATTGTGACAAGTGGTGAAGTTGGATGAAAGGGTGACAAGTGGAGGAGTTGGATGACAAGTGGGGAAGTCACACAAATTAAAAAAAAAAAACAAAACAAAACAAAAGTCAATCAAAACCAAAAAATTACACATGCAACCAGAAACCAAAAACCAGAAAACAAACACACAGTGAAGCAAACGCGGCAAAGAGAGAAAGAAGGAGAGAAAGAAGAAAAGAAGAAAAAAAAAGGGGCCATTAGGCCGAAGAAGAAGAGAAGAAGAAGAAGAAGAAAGGAAGAGGAAGAGAAAAATGAAAAAAAAAATGTTGGAAAATTATTTAGGTTTGGTGTACACTAGTTTTAATTTTTTTTCCAGAATATTTCGGAATGATCGAATTTTATTAATTTTGAATTATTTGAATTATATTGAGTAGAATTTATAGTTTGAAATTGATTTTACATTGATTTGAATTACGTATTTTTGAAATATAGTTTATATCCGAAATATTGATTGTGAATAATATTACGAATTAATTTTAATATGTTATGATTTTATTATTGAGATGTGAAATATCATTGAAAGTGATTTGTAATATATTATTTTGTGAAATGTATTAAAAAAATGATTTTGGGGCATTTTGATTTAATATGGATTTACGAAATATTTTCGAATACGATTTTGAATTGATTTGATGCAATTATTGGTTTCAGAAATATATTTGAATATGATTTTGTATATTTCTTTTATATGAATATTGATGAAATTTGGATTTCGTAAATATGTATATTGATTTGGATTAATTGAAAGTTGAATTTATTTATAAAAGAATGATCTGTAAATTTGTATTGTGAAATTGAAATTTCGAAATCGAATCTGAATGAAAAGAAATGAGTTGATATTGAATTTGAGAAATCATATTATGAAATGACTCTGATATATATGAACATAGATATGGATATAGGAGATTGACATGTTAATTGGGTTCACTTAGCAGTACTGTATTGAGATTTATGAGATTTCGATGATTATGTACCACTCTTTGGATTATGTGTAGCCACCGTTATGGACAGTCCTAGAGTGAAGACATTTCCGTCAGGCAGTCCTCGTAGGGTCCAATGTCGGAAATGATACCTATATAGGGATACCATTTCATGTTAAAATGGAAAACCCGACTGTATATAATTCAGCGAGTAGTCCCCGTTGGGTTCCAGTGCTAAACAACCCGTAATCCAGTGCTAAAATTATGTTATGTATGTCAGGAGCCCGATATGAAAATAGAAATGTGATTTGAATTGAAACGTGATTTAATTTGAAAAGTGATTTGAGATTATTAGTGAAATTATGAAATTGATATGTTATTTAAAAATATTTGACTTGATTTAAGCCCCATAGTTGAATATTTATTTGTTATTTATATTTCTGATAAATTGATAAAAATTGTTATAGTATTTGTAAATTCAGCTTTGTGTACACCCACTAAGCAATATGCTTAGCGTATTGAGTTTCTCACGCGTAGGTAAAGGAGGTTCCAAAGAAGTTAAAGACTGAGAAGAGTTGAAACTGCAGGAGCAGAGACCAAAGTCACATCATTCCTATATATTTGGGTAGCTATTTTATATTTAGCATATATATTTTAATTAGCATGCATATACAGTAAAAGTTTGTAAACATGTGTAAAAGTTTGGTTTTGTCCATATTTCTCTAAATGATTATATTGAATGAAAATATGAGATTTATTACTTTAGAATTGATATTAATTATATATTTTAAAGAAATGATGGGAGAAGTCGCACTGAATTTAGAAGAGTGCGCAAAATGATTGAAATGAAATTGAAGTGTAGAATTTTGATATATTATGATTTTATTGTAAACAGGTTTTTGGAAAGTCAGAAAAACAGAAGAAACTCTGGCTAAATTTTTAGAAATTGAATTGGGTCATTATTAAAGTTCACGTTTTAATTTTAAAAGTATGGTTTTATAAAAGTGAAGTAGAAATTTCAGTATATGGTAGCGCTCCCTGATTCGGTCTAAGCGGATTGGGTCAGGGGGCGTTACAGTCATCATCTGCTATCACTTTGAATATCCCTCTCCAAGGTATTAAAGCCTCTACCTTGAAACTTTCAATTGGTTCTGGGAGGGTAGAACATCCATACATATACACATCGACACAAAGGGTGGCCAATGTGTAGGTGAAAGGATTATCTACATCAAACTCAACTTCTGTGCCAAAGAATTTGGCACTGATACGTAAAGACTCCATACCTAACAGACATCAAACAAAAATAGTATTACTAATCAGTGATTGTACTTATCAATATAAACACAAAATAAAACTAATACACATCAAACACACCCTATGTTTGCTAATTACAATGCAAATGAAACCACTTAACTCAATCAAACCCACATAACAAAATCAAAAAACCAAACCTCCGTTTTTTTCTTTTAAAACAGAGCCCATAACAGAACTAATTAAAACCAAATAAAATCAGTACGAAGTAACACAAACCATATAGTCTTATACAATAATCACAATAACATAATAACCAGAAAGTCTTACAAACAATACGAAATCAAATCAGTACAAAATTAAACCTAAGTTTTTCAATCACTGCAAAGAAAACGTTTAAACATCGAAACAATTTCTTCCCTTTGAATTTCAATCACACACTACCCAAACCAATAATCAAACAAACAGGAACCCCCAAACTCCAAAAAAATACAACTTGTTTTTTTCAACAATGTTGTTTTTTCACTGTCAACAATACGAACTTCACTCCATAAAAATAACTTGAAAAAAAGTAAATTAAACAGAAGAAACAAACACCCAAACTGTCATCTCAACAGATAAACCAAAATTTTTTTTTTCAATAAATCCCTATTTTTTCAAAATAACTTCATTCAACGGAAAACAAATTTAAAAAAAAAAACGAAGATAGGAACAACGAACATCATACCTTCAGTCGACAGCTAAGGCACTACGCAAGAATCAACGAACACCTCTTCTTCCTTTGAAATCGTGACTGGTTTAAATTTAGAGAGATTTTGAAGCTATCTTTTGTTCTGGGAGAAGAAAGACAGTGAACAACAACCAATGCACAATAGAGGTAGTAGGGAGATGAAAGATCGCTAAAAATCTTGTGTCAGAAGATTATGGTGTTGAAAGGACGTGTAGAGGGTGACAAGAGAAATCGAAAAGACTTTCAAAATTTTTTTTAATGCTTTTTAAATGCTAAGTAGTAAAAAGACGTTTTTACCCATGAGCCGTCCAAGCCATCATTACTTTAATGGCAGTCAACGCATTCCAGGATATTCGAGTGAGATTATAGCAAAATTGACATTAAATGTGCAAATATATTAAAAGTCAGGGTGCTTGAGTGCAATTCATCCTTTATATAATTATTAAGGATAATAATTTAGAAGAAGAAAAAAAAATGTGGGGGCGTGGGCTGTGTTGGAAACCAACAGAACCACTACCAATCTAACACCTCACATTTTACTTTCGCCATTCATTTTTTTTTTTTTTTGAATTGATTTGTAATTGTTCTTGTATTTTAATTGAAAAAATAATGTTTGGTTGTTATTGAGATTTAATTGAAGAAGGAGATATGAAAAAAAATTGGTTGTTATTGGAAATTTAATTGGAGAAAAAGATGAACAGTAGAATTGATTTTTTTTCCTTAAAAAATTATTTTTATATATTAAATAATTATTAAGGATAATAAAATATTAAATAAATAAGTATTAAGGGTGGAATGTTCTTTCCACCAAAAATATTAATTTATGGTTAGTCAACGTTTTGGTCAACTTTTTCTAAGGGAAATTTGTGCGATAAAAGTTAAAGTTATCAGCATGTGTAAAAAGACCAAAATAGAGGGATATTAGTGTAATTAACCCTATAATTTATTTAATTATTTTTTTATTGAGTTAATTACACTAAACCTCCCTGAGGTTTGGCTAATTACATTCGGAATCAAAGTTTGTATTAATGAACACTAACCTCCCCTCACGTTAACGTTGACCGTTAAAATGACCGTTGACTTTTTCCAAATTTTTTAAATGACCAAAATACCCCTCTAACAAATATTTTACTGTTCATTAAAAATTTTTACTGTTCATTTTCACAAAATTAATGGTGGAGATCCAGATTGGATCTCCACCGTCCATCATTGTTGATGGACGGTGGAGATCCAACGAAGAAAAAAAAAAAAAAAAATTTTTTGAAGTTCGAAGATGAACTTCATCTTCGTTCTTCGAAGATGAACTTCATCTTCGAAGTTCATCTTCGAAGAACGACTCGAAGATCGAACCCCTCTGGGTTCGATCTCGAACCCAGACGGGTTCGAAGATCGAACCCCTCTGGGTTCGATCTCGAACCCAGACGGGTTCGAAGATCGAACCCCTCTGGGTTCGATCTCGAACCCAGACGGGTTCGAAGATCGAACCCCTCTGGGTTCGTGTCTTCGAACCCAGAAGGGTTCATGTCTTCGAACCCTTCTGGGTTCGATCTCGAACCCAGAAGGGTTCGAAGAACGACAAACCCTCTGGGTTCGAGATCGAACCCAGAGGGTTCGAAGATCGAACCCCTCTGGGTTCAATCTCGAACCCAGAAGGGTTCGAAGATCGAACCCAGAAGGGTTCGAAGATCGAACCCTTCTGGGTTCGTGTCTTCGAACCCAGAAGGGTTCATGTCTTCGAACCCTTCTGGGTTCGATCTCGAACCCAGAAGGGTTCGAAGATTCGAACCCTCTGGGTTCGTGGAACCCAGAGGGTTCGAAGAACGAACCCTCTGGGTTCGTGGAACCCAGAGGGTTCGAAGATCGAACCCTCTGGGTTCGATCTCGAACCCAGAAGGGTTCGAAGATCGAACCCTCTGGGTTCGATCTCGAACCCAGAAGGGTTCGAAGATCGAACCCTTCTGGGTTCGAGATCGAACCCAGAAGGGTTCGAAGACATGAACCCTTCTGGGTTCGAAGACACGAACCCAGAAGGGTTCGATCTTCGAACCCGTCTGGGTTCGAGATCGAACCCAGAGGGGTTCGATCTTCGAACCCTCTGGGTTCGATCTCGAACCCAGAGGGTTCGTCGTTCTTCGAAGATGAACTTCGAAGATGAAGTTCATCTTCGAAGAACGAAGATGAAGTTCATCTTCGAACTTCAAAAAAATTTTTTTTTTTTTTTTTTTTTCTTGGTTGGATCTCCACCATTTATTTTGTGAAAATGAACAGTAAAAATTTTTTAATGAACAGTGAAAAATTTGTTAGAGGGGTATTTTGGTCATTTAAAAAATTTGGAAAAAGTCAACGGTCATTTTAACGGTCAACGTTAACGTGAGGGGAGGTTAGTGTTCATTAATGCAAACTTTGATTCCGAATGTAATTAGCCAAACCTCAGGGAGATTTAGTGTAATTAACTCTTTTTTTATTTTTATTTTTTTTAAGCAGATTTATTTATTTATTTCAATTAAAAATTTATGTAACGCAGCCGACTGTTACATTTCTGTGTCTACTCTCAAGTCTCAAGTCTTTCTTTAGTCTTTGAGAGATCCTCAAAATCAGTACTGTGTAGTCTCATAGTCTCTGGTAGTAAGAAAAAAAAGAAGAAGAAAATGGCGGCAGCAAGAGCATCTGGAATTGTAGTGTCACGGCCGGTGACGTTCGTTACAGGGAACGCCAAGAAGCTCGAAGAAGTCAAAGCCATATTGGGCCAATCGATTCCCTTCCAGTCTCTCAAGCTTGACTGTTAGTATAAACTAACACACACTCTTTATATTTATCTGTAAACCCCCATCTTTCCGCTAACTAATTATTACTATTTTATTTTTCTTTGAATGTGTACAGTGCCTGAATTGCAAGGCGAACCAGAAGATATCTCCAAAGAGAAGGCTCGTCTCGCTGCCTTCCAGGTATATATCTATGTCAATCCCCATCAGCTGTGCTCTCTATGAATTTTATCTTATAATATTGTCTTTGTTGTTGTTGTTATTTTCGAATGAGAAGGTGAATGGGCCGGTGCTGGTGGAAGATACATGCCTCTGCTTCAATGCCTTAAGGGGTCTTCCAGGTAATTTTGTTTTTTTTTTTATATCCTTTTCTGTTGTTTTAATTTACACTATATAAAAGAAGCACCGTGTATGAGTGGATATTGATCATGCTTTCTTTGTTTGCAACTCTTTTTTTGCAGGGCCTTACATGTAAGTTTCTGTTTAATTCTTTTTCTCTGTTCTGAGGTGACCTACTGTTTTCTGTTTTTAATTTTCTTTTTCCCTTGTTTCAATTGAGGATTTTGGCATTAGAATAGGAGAAGACGAAGACAATTCAAATTAATGACAATCGATAAAACTGGCGTTTTATAAGCCACTCCCTAGCTTTGGTTTAAATGAGAAGACTCGGATTTTCCAACTTTGATTAAAAATTGCTTATTTTCTAAGTAATGAAGTCCAAGTACTTAGTTTGAATGGCTTACCCGTATAAACAAGCAATTGATCTGTAGATTGTATATCTATTCAATTCTGACTATTGTATTAGCATCTCACCTTATAAAAAAGGTAATGTTCCTTTAGTTAGAGAAACTCCTCCAACCTCATGAATGTGGTAATAGACAAATTGATTCATTAATTGATATGAGGCATGTTGTTGACATAGCTAAGAAAATGCGCCAAATGTTTGTTTTTGGTGGTATGAATTAATCTGATTAATGACTTTCTACAATTATTTTAGAGCATGGTTTCAGCTTCAATTCTCACTTTCAGTCAATATTGCAAGGAGAATTTGTTTTGTCTTTTTCAAGGCTTTGGGGAGGAGTAGAACAATCTCTTAAAATCAGTGTTTAAGTATTGTAATCACAAACTTGGCAGTGGTTGGATTTTCATTTTCTCAAGATACTTTGTTGATACCTATTTGCTTAATTCTGTAGGAAATACCCCATAGAGCATTCCTTTTATGATCTCCATGCACTAAGCTATTATACGCTTTCTAATTAGTGGGAGTCTTTACTTGCTAATAGCGAAAATCAAACATAAATTTCTCTTTGGAATTTTGAGAGGTAAATATTCTCTTTCTGTATTTCATTTTTGGTTAATATGTGCTCCCAGATCCAAGAAAACATTTATTTCTATGTTTAATTCCTGTTTCTCATGGAATCTGCTGTAAACTTACTGTAGAAGGATTCAACCAAAGTGTCAATTATCCAGTTACTTCTCTTCATATCTTCTAGAGATTGGATCACCTAACAGAGAATTCTTTCTCCTAACATTTCTAAGTTATTTCATGATTGTGATTCTTTTCATTCTTCTTCCCTAGTGGAAAATAATAATTTACTGTAGCTTTTGCTTTTGGTGGCTCATTATGTGCATTTTAATCTACGATTGTCAATGATCATTGTGATGCCTATTTTATAATTCATTTCGGATGTTCATTTTTTTATTAGGCTATATTTTGTAGTACCACTAAGTCAACTAACTTGGTTTTGATGGAGAAAGAGGAAAACAACTAATTAGAACATGGCTATTTTGCATCCTATTCAAATACTTTGAAATTAAGAATTATGGTGTAAAACATAACTTTTATAGTTACATGATCTCAATTGGTTGGTGGGAAGGTTTTTTCCCTTTTTTTAAAAAGTGAATTGATTTTATTTTGTAACTTTGCAAGTTATGCTGTCAAGTTTTAAAGCATTGAGGGTTGTCATGTTTTCAAATTGGAAATGGCAAATACTAAGGGCGCTTTTGGTATCGTTTTTAAAACGATGTTTCTGAAAACTATTTTAAAAGTGAAAATCATGTTTTAAAAATACAAACGTGTTTAGTAGTTTTTGTTAAAGGCAGTTTTTTAAAAACTGAAAACGATTTAAATGTGTTTGGTATTGTTTTTTAAAATGGGTAAAATAATTGTTTGGACCGAAAAGTTGTGGTTTGTTTTGAAAACAATAAAAAAATTATAAATTGTTGTTTTCTACTTTTTAGTTATAAATTTAAAAACATTGTTTTTCATTTTCGAAAACAACTATTTAAAAACACTTAAACAAACAATTTTATATTTTTTTTTGTTTTTTAAAATAAAGAACAGTTAGTAAAATTGTACCCAAACAGCACCTAAGTTTCTTAGCTGTGCAATGCTTCAGCTTTAAGGAAGTTTGTGACAGGAAACTTTGTCAAATTAATGTGGAATTGGTTTTAGTCATGACTGAATGATTGTGGTTGCACTTAATCAATGTGATTTGGAAATTTTGCTTTTAAATACTTGTCTTTCTTGCACCTTTCTGTCATCTTTGTTGTGTGGTTGGCTGATGATTGCAAGTATTCAAAGGTATAATTCATTTCATTGCCCATTCAGGAACTCAGTCTAAGAATAAAAATGCTCTGTGCTGTCATGTTTGTCCTATAGACTTTATGTGTTAGCATAGTGGTTTACTACTTTCCTTATTTTACAGAAACATAAGTGAGAGCAATACATTATAATTTGGTACAATGTTGCCTTTTGTATTTTATCCATCAACAAATGCACTACCCCGTTGTCAGTAATATCTGCTTCATTAGCTTCACATAATGATAGAAAATATACACCAAATCAGGAGGTCCATGTCCCCATGATGATATTGTTGTGGTAATTGTTATTGCATCCTATCTACCACCTGGATTAATTATACTGCACAGGCATTGAAGGGGATATATCAAATTCTAACAGCATTTGAATACTTAATAGAAAATGCTTGTACCGTTTGTCCTTACTGGCTCTGATGGGTTATGGAGGTCAATTCTACTGGTCTTTTATGATAACTTGTTGAATCTTTTTTTAAAAATATTTGTTCTTCCCATACAAGGTTTTCGTTGTGATTTATACTATCTTCTGTTTCCTTTCAAATATAATGGGAATAAAAACAAAATACTTATGAAGGTGCTAACTTCCTATAAAACCAGTTTGTGAAGTTTACATGGAAAATCTATAGAAAATGTCATACCTTTTTGCCCTATTTAATTCTTCAACATTAAATACCTCTATCTAGCTCAATCTTTTCTTCCTTGAGTTACTAGTGCTGCAATGCAAGGTCTCTGATGCCTATTGTTAATGTGATGTGATTGATAAATCATGCAGCAAGTGGTTCCTGCAGAAGATTGGTCATGAAGGTTGAAACCTATATTATTTTGTTTCTTTACCTTCTGGTATTTTTGTTAACTTGTATAGCTGATTTCGATTAAATCTTCATTTTTGTCCTTTTTCTAGGTCTGAACAACTTATTGATGGCATATGAGGATAAATCAGCTTATGCGTTGTGTGCATTCGCCTTTTCTCTTGGACCCAATTCTGAGCCTATTACATTCCTGGGAAAAACTCCAGTATGCTTTATGAATCTATTTGATTTTCCACACACATACATACACATACAATTAATGGATTCGCTAATAAAAAGTCAAATATATGACCAAAATCTGTGTGAAGAGCTTCAAGAAGAAGACATTAGGGGATGTTGAGAATAAATTTAGAGTTTTATTCCAAAGATAATAAGAAAATAGTAATCAGAGGAATAGCTTGTTTTGTGAGAATTCAGCCTTGGTTAGTCTATAGAGAACATGCCAAGAAATTATTAGTCAAGAGGGAAGTTTATGTAGTATAAAGAAACCATCGACCTCCTGAGCGTAAGAATCAGTTAAGGTTCTGTGCTTTCAAAAGAGAAATGACACCTCTTGATTTTTCAGCCTTCAGTAAGTTTCAGCAAGACAGACAATTGGAAAAGCTTCTTAGAAGATGTTATGCATGATATGCCTCAACCTAGACACTAATGAGGGATTAGGATTAGTATCTTCAAATAGATTGATTTAAGGATTATTAGAGGTTGATAAGAAAGAGTAGGAATTAAGTTTCACCTTACAACATACATGGTTTGTATTATGTTTTCTTCATGCTAAATAATAGAATTTGAAAAAATATTAATCTTTTTGCAGCACTCCTGCTTGAGTTTTAGGCTGACATAGTTTGAAGTACTCGGGAAATGGATATTTACATTACTAGTGCTAACTTATGATCTATGGCTGATGTTTTAGGGGAAGATAGTTCCTCCAAGGGGACCCAATGATTTTGGATGGGATCCAATCTTTCAACCTGATGGCTATGAGCAAACGTATGTTCATCTTTCTTCCACTTTGATTTCTGCTGTTTTTGATGATTCATTATTTGGGTGCTAGTGGTGCATTATCATTAAGCAAAATTTTAGATGAGTTTATGTTGGTCTTTAAATGTAGTTATGCAGAGATGCCAAAGGAAGAAAAGAATAAAATCTCTCATCGCTCCAAGTCTCTTGCAATGGTGAAATCCCACTTCGCCGAAGCTGGATATACTTTTCAGATAGACACCTCCTTGTAAGAGTGAGCTAACTCAAGACAGTCTTAGGCTCTACTTCCTCATGTTAAAATTCTCTATCCTGATAATCTTCTGCTGGAATAGGGGGCGGGGGATAAATGAATGAAGGTCTTCAGATAATTTATTATTGCTAAGTTATGTTGAGAGAATAAGCTAGTAACTCCTTTACTTATGGTATTTGCCCATTGAGAGAACTTTAAAACTATGGAGCAACATTTAAACATTCTGAACATAAATTTCGTATTATGAGGCAAGAATTTCTTAGATTCACAAAAAGAAAAATATATATAGCAAAGTGGTCATTTTTTATTTGATCAATCCACGACTTTATCTTTCTTTTTCTTTTGTTTTCTTTCTTTTTCCATGATTTAGTTTATTTGCGAATGCATTGATACGTAAATATTTAGTACCTTTTTATACCCGTGATGGCATTTTATTGACTGGTCCATTCAAAATAGATTTGAGGATTTCAAGTTTACTGCCCCTTATGATTTGGAGTCATGTTATTTGCATCCTCCTCTTACACTTGGATTTGACACCCTGTTTTATTTACTTAGAAAGGTGTTCGTACAATATTCATCGGTTCTAATGATTATAAGAGTGAAACAATATCGAAAAGCATGTTTTACACACCCATTCTCCTTTTTCTTAAATTTAAATTGGTGGTTGTAATCAAATTATGTACTCAGTATTCATCCACCTGAAGTAACCAAGAGTGTAAGTAGATTATTATGTTTATTGTCTGCCTGAAATCTACAGTTCAATACTTGATATTTATGGGAGCTGATTTGATTGTAATGCTGCCAAATGTGAACTTGACCTTATCATCTATTTAAGGATTACTGTCAATGTTCAATAGGAGAGAAGTTCGGTATGCCTGGTGCACGCCATGCCTTCCTCTTACATTCATGACATATACTGTGATGTTATCAGTAGTTTTTTTTTTTTTCTAGAATTAGAGTAAATCTTGGAGTTAAAAAAGTGAGTAGGCATTAAGCGTTTGAATTACTTGGGAGTGTTAATCTGTAAGCATTTTGGCTAATTGAAACAGTGAAAGGATGGATTTAGAAGGATTGAGGCAAAACATGCCCTCAAACTCTCCTAAGTGGTTTCCTAGTTTGTGATTAACAACTACACATTGATTTCATTTGCAGTTTGGCCTGCCCAAAATTGTAGGAAATAACTTGTAACGAGTTTGCCTAATTATATGAATTAATACTGAATCACGTGTCATTTTTTTGTCGGCAATTAGACATCACTTTATGTATACTCTTTAAGCAAACACAGGTTGTCTTTTTGGATCTTCTGGCTTGGCCATTTGATCTCTGTTCAAGAGATGTAAAATATTGACAGTTAAAAAAAAAAAATTAACTATACAAAAACCAAAGGAGGTAAATTAGAGGTTTGAAGATTTTGGTTATTTGTCTCTTGCAAGTTGGAAGCAGTAACCCAAGCACAATTTCACACAAAGTTTTTACAGTTTTTGCAGACAGGGTCTTTTGTCTCTACCCTTATCAAAAAGCATCAATTGCCTTGCATTGTATGCTAAAAAGACCACCAAATGTGTTATTGCCAGATACATGGTTCTGTTTGGTGCTTAATGGCTTGGCTGGATATATGAATGCGTGACCTTGCATGTGGATCAGATTGGTCAAGCCAAATCTGGGTAAAATCTTCAAATACAACAAGGTGGGTAAAATCTCACGAACACTTGAAAACATTTTTGCTGCCCATCTCATCTTCTCTCAAGCTATATAATAACATCATTAAAACATTTTGTCAAGATATAAAACCATCACATGCCATATAGTATGCAAGTAATTCAAGGTAATTGCACATGGAACAATAGGGAGTTACTTCAAAGGCTCAACTTTAGTGTGAAAATAATAGAAGCCATATGAAGAAAATTAAGTGCTAAATCAGAATAATACCTGATGCAGGAGGTGGTATGAGGTGACATCTCCATTTAATGCTCAAAACACATCCCATAGATAGGAAGGTGGGTGGGGTGGGATGGTCCCATGTCTTAGTTGGAGGGCAAAGAAACTTCTCACATGGCACATGCCATATGGGCCCTTTTACACATGCAAACCCATGTGATCATCCATTAACAACCTGAAGTTGCAATGACATGTTAAAGTGCATCCTCTTTATTTAATTTCTTGTTTGCACTAAAAACCATTTCTTTCTTAATGACTTTATTTTCTTCTGCAAACTGCAATGGACCCATTTATAGCTTTAATCTCCTGAAGGAAGCTTTAATCTTGTTGGGATGTAAAATTGGTAAAATTATGGAACATGTTGGACACTGGTGAAGGTAATTCTTAAACATGGAAAAGAGTAAAGTGGGCTCCCAAAAGTTGTCAAGCACATTTGCTAGTACGAGGGATGCTTGCCATAGTCGCCAAAGGCGACTGTAACTAGTTGCTCTTTTATGAAGCGACAAGTGTCCCTCACTGTTTTTTTTTTCAATTTGTGTACAAATTTTATTTTAGTCCTTATATTTATATTTAAGTTTTATAATCACTAAATTATTATAAATATTAGTGTAATATGCGTGAATCCGTTTATGAAGCCTTAGGTCTATATTTATAAGGTGAAGGTAATGACCGTTGAAGCTGGTCGAGAGGATTATGCTCCGAAATACTAGGAATCTCTATTATTTTAGAGCTTTTAGGATGATATGGGGTCATATTTGACTGGATCAGTGACTGATATGATAAGTTTTGATCGAGTCACTGTTGACTTAGTTGACGAGTTAAATGGATTATGGACTCTCTAGTCCGTTAGGCCTATTTTGGGCTGTATTTTGCTCATTTTGGGTCACTCTTCGAGTCTTTTAGGCTAATTTTGACCATTAAAGTGAAAATATAAATATCAAACAAATTGTGTGTGAAATTTGTTCAATTTGATCAATTGTTTTATTTGATTTTTGAATTTTAATTATTATTAATTTTTTTCTCTTTTAATTTTTAAATTTTATTTATATTTTATTATTAAAATTTTTATTGTATGGACTAAATTGATATATTTATAATAATTTAGTAGTTATAAAAGTTAAATATAAATATAAGGACTAAACTAAAATTTATATATAAAAAATTAAAAAAAAACACAGTTAGAGACCCTTGTCGCTCCATCCCCTAAGACGAATATGACAAGCATCCCGCTCGCTAGTACTAGTTGAGAATCATTATGGTGATGACCTTAAAAGCTTAAAAGGAAAAAGGTAATAATGTTAGTTAATATCACTTTATGCCATGTGGGTGAGCTGGGTGCAGCACATGATCAAAGAATCACAACTGCCGGCAGGATAAACAACATTATTAACATAATCATACTATTTTATAAAGAATAACCACAATTGCACAACACAAAAGTTAAAAAAAGAAAAGATAAAGGTAAAAAAAGGTAAAAGGACATCACTGCTATTGCTTTGCATCATTTGTAACAAAGTTTTTCATGACTCAAGTTTGACATTCAAATACTATTGCTTGTATGACTAGACACAACAAAGACGGTAAAAGGGAAAAAAAAAAAATCACAAAATCATCATTCAGACCCTATAAAAAAACCCAAAAGACCAAGAGTATATAGAGATGGAGATTGACATTGGACACAAATAGAGACGCAAAGGGAAGTTAGAAGGAAATTTGATGTGGCTAAAGAGGAAAAAGGAGACAATCAGCAACGCTTCCGCACCTGCTTCTAACAATGCCACCTTTTTGTTTTCTCAGTTGAAGCAGGCCGAGGTTGAGAAAATAACTGAATACACAAACTGGAATGAACCAAATAGGTGTGACAATATAATGACATGTGCAAAAAATGTACACTTGTCAAGACATGTGAACCTGATAAATTGTAGTGAAACAATGGCGAGTAGGCAGATTTTGGACCCGTGATAACTACATATAGAAATATCAAACAGAAATTGGTAGGCTTTTTCTTTCGCCAATTGAATTGATGACTAGAGCTATGAGCACTGACGGCCCCTGCGGCAGGGCAGAGCACCAGCAGCAGAAGTAATGGATCCAACCATGGTGGAGGACTTGGCTCCCAAGCTTGAAGCACGAGCATAGCTGGCTGCAGCTCCTGCTCCAGATGGAGTGAAGTAGGCACCATTCAGCAAGAGGTCTCCCTCCGATCTCCAATTCCAGCTCTTCCACTGACTTGCAGCTGTTTCCACCCTTTTTGTCACCTGTCCATGAAAATCCAGTGTTAACAACAATCATCAAAATACATATATGGTCACTGTAAGTAAAGGGCAATAGACTCGAGACTGTACCTCCTTTGCGAAGGGGTTTGTTGGAGCAGCATATCTGTTACCCTGGCTGTTGATGGTTGGGCTGGCACTTCCACCAATGGCATACATTTCCCAGTGAGTGTAGTCATTATTCACCACATGGAAATATCCGTGTCTACATCTGCATTATTCAATGCATGAATTCCTTGTCAGGTCATTTGAAACTTAAAGGGCAAATGGTTCAAAAATAGCCTTTGATAATGACAATAATAATAATAATAAAGACAGTTCCAATATTACCTTGGCATTCTCTGAATGAGTCCCTCTCCAAAATGGTTATAAGCAATGGTCACTTGCATTTGCTTGTCTCTGGTGTAAGAATCACTGTGGCCCAACAACATCACCTGCATTGACAATATCAATTAGCCTTTGTTTTGACAAATAAAACGATCTATAAATAATTCCAATAGTAGAAATAAGCTGCAAAGACTGACCTCATTGTGGTGGGTCATGTGATTGTTTGAAATGGTAATGGCAGTGGAACCCATGACAGCGTCAACAAGGCCATCAGCACAGTGGGAGAGTGAATTGTGATCAACCCAAATATGGCTTGACCCAAAAATGGATATAGCATCACCATCAGCCATTGTCCTCCAGCCATAGTGAGTTGGGGAGCTCCTGACCATGGCATTGCCAGTGGGTTTACAGTCATGAATATGGAGACCATGAATGATGACATTGGTAACAAATTGAATAGTAATGCAGCCTCCATTAGCAATGTGTACATTGGCACCACGACCATCAATGGTCTTAAAGCTGTTGACGATCAACTCCTGTTTCAACTGTATGACCATGTCCCTCTTGAAGACAATCCAGAGAGGCTTATCCTGGATGACGGCATGGCGCAAAGTGCCAGGTTTGGGATTAACAGGGTCATCATCCCTGGCGTCAGTGACAACATAAAAGCGTCCGTCACGGCCACCAATGGCATTTCTGCCAAAACCAATGCCACAGTCTGCAAGACGCTTGCGGTTTTTGTGCCAGTTGGGGTCACAGCGCCAGCAGTCATCAATGGGATTACCAGTTCCACAGGAGAAGAACCCAAGTTTCCTCCTCTCAGTGCTGTTGCGGATGCTCCTACATTATCGTCAATCACATTGTTATAACCAAAATTCAAACAAATTGATTCCATGTTCAAATTGCTACAAGTATACAGTGTTCTTGTATTCAATAGATATATACAGTTAATTTATCTTACAGAGACAGGATTGAAACGCAAAAGAATAGTAGTTTTGGGTGAAATCTGTGTCGGTGCAGTTATTATAATCATAGTACGGCTCCAGATCCGGGTGGAAGTTGAATGTAATGACAAAAATAAGCATATGCCTTGGGTCAATTTTGTCGTGGCCTTTAACGGATAGAATGCCGTTGGCCTTTAACGGATAGATTTGTTGGGTTGATACATACTTATATAGTGAAACAGGAGCATTTATACGTTATTTTTGTCCTTTAGCCCTCAAATCTGTCACATAGCAATAATAAGTTTAGGAATTTTCCTTACCACAACAACCAGTGTGCATGTAAATTTCCTTCCACCTTAGAAATGTAGTAGACCGTGACAAATCAACTAAACAACACAGTTTCAACACTAGTCCAAATCACAAGCAAATAAACATTGTACCTTCAAAGTACTGGGTTATAGTTCAAATTGGGAATTCGGTGTAAACAGCATGAAAAAGTAGATGAGGATTGAAGGAATCAAAAGTGAAAGTGACGTAAGGACAAGGGCAAAACACTTATAACAACTTTTTTTACTAAAAGTCGTCAATATTCGAACAGGTAGAAACACTAACAGAATTAGTAACTAGGTTTTAAATAGAAATTGGTCGGTTTGGTAACTCGGGGCAACTCTACAACTACCCAACCTAACATTTTCTCTTTTGTACCGTTACCAGTAAATTAATTCAATGAAATTAAAACATCCAATTTTATATAAAAAGCGATGCTAAAAAAAAGTAAGAAACATAGAGATAGAGAAACCCACATCTCAACCATGGACGCAACCTCCTCTGGGTCATTCACTGCATGCTCATTCAAGGCCTCAACCTCCTCACTCCTGAAAAATACAACCACCATAAATCATTTAATATTATATTATTATTTATCCAACCATAAAAATCTGCCACCATATGTAGGACACGTGTCGGTAAAAGAAAGCCAGTTGCAATAAAAGAGTAGGTAAACACTAGACACCAAGTACAATGTACGCTGCTGTGCTCACTCCTCAAGAACGAGGCACTCACTATCCGGTAAAACCGTTACAAAAAGAGTTTTCCTTTCACCGAGGCAAACCGTCGGCCAGGAATGCAAAATTACTTAAATGACCTCAGAGATGACTGGTAAAAAGGTTCGAATGATGCCAGTTTTGACTGAGGGTAACTTTGGAAATGAGTGATTCTGTCGTTGCAAGGAACAGACTCCTACTGACAAATAACGGAATAAACGATCTAGATCTAAGGATCCAGATCTCAACGGCTGAGATCGTTATTTTACTGTTACGTATACAACATGACCTTACATATATATCCAACGGTCCAAAACGCTCTAGATAACTGAACCAACGGCTGAGATCGAAATGATAAAATTTACTATAGCTACTCTGGTTTGTCAGTTACCTTGCCTCCATTGTTGAGTTGTTTGAGCTCCGCAACTGCTCTGCCTTCATTTTTCTGTTGATATAAAATAATATTAAATAAAACCCCTAAAATTAGTAAATAAATAAATAAATGTATTTAAGGCTCCAAAAGTAAAAAACGTGAAACTTTAGGGAGCATAAAAAATGTCATGATTGTTTTCATGGAGTTAAATGCGGATAGTGAAATAATATAAATATCGGTGAAGATATTAATAAATGGACTCGCAAACAGCTTTTGACGTGAAGCAGAGAGCCTCCCGGTGTTTTTATGACCATGAAAACAACCTATTTTTGTGATTTTTGCAAAACGTTATGATTTGTGAAAAAAAAAATATTACTCTAAAATGATACATAATGTGGAATTGTATATAGATTTAAGAATAAAAAGATAAAAGAGGAAATTAAGAGGAAGCAAATATTTGCAGCCAAAAATCAAATCTACGAAGAAAAAAAAATAGCTGGATTTTTTTTTTTTTTACTAAAATGAAATCAAATGCCGGAAATTCGCAAAGAAGAAAAGTTCAGTGAATTAGAATCAAAAACTGGATAATGTAGCTTGATTTTCGTACAAAAACAAGATTGAGCTAAACAAAGAACAGATAAGTAAGTCTACTTAAGAGAAACAAATAACTACACACAAAGAGAGAGGGATGCCGAGTGAGAAATTCCAAGAGAAAGAGAGACCTGGAAACAGAGAGCTCTTGGTTGCTTCCAGTCGCCATAACTCCAACGAACAACATCAAAACAACAGCCAAGCACACACAGACACCTCGCTTAGTGACCGCCATTGCCAAACAGAGACCTCTTTGCTCCTCTCTCTTTCTCTCTCTCTCTGCTTTCTCGCTCTCCAAACACTCTCTAGAAAAAGAAAAAGAAGAGAAGTGATTAAGTCAGGGTACGAGCTCCAACAAAACGGCCTTTTATAGACTTCATCGTTTAACAAATAAAAAATAATCATCAATCGCCACTAACGTCCGTTAACTAACTGTAGCCGTTTCTGTTTGTTACTTTTTACTTGACCAGGGTTAGGTTTTTTATCCTTAAAGCAAACTAACCCAACCCGGTTTTTTAACCGCCTCTCTCAGTCTCTCTAGTCGACACCACACTCTAACCGCTTCCTCTCACGTGCCGAGCCCGTGCTGATGATAAGTACACTTTTTTTCCACTGTAACTAACTTCACAACGCTGCTTTACCCGGAGTGGTGGTGCCACGTCGTCAGCAAGGACGTTACAGTTACCGGAGTTAAAAAGTGTCCGTACGAGAGAGCAAATGTCACGGTTTTCTGCTGATTTTGCGGTATCCCATAAGAGTATAATTATACATTGCGTGTTAGAGTTTTGTCAGTATAAATTGTAAACTAATAAATAAAATGGGGGGATTATTGATTGATTAAATTAAGGTTAATTGTTGTTCAAAAAAAAAAATTAAGGTTAATTGTGTTTTAGAATTTGTTAACAGTGGATTTGGGATTTCCAGGCGCCAATCGCGGCCAATCATAAAGTCATTTTGACTCCAAACAAGGTTCAACTCAAGCAACCATTCTCATTTCTAGCTGGTTTGCTTTTAATGGTTTTTCTTGCTGTCCAAAGTTTGTACTTTTTTTTAAAATAGTTTTTTTAAATAATTTTATTACTAAACGAGAGAGCTTCATGAATATTTTTCCATACTATAATATATTTTTTTTCCTAAATTAATCCAATTCTAGATGATATGATTTTATTTTATTTTTAAAAATAAAATAAAATAAAAATTGTGCCATTTTGATTAGTAGTAGTTTGCTACACATGGAGTCTATTGCAAAGGCTATGAATTAGATTTATTGACTGACAATGTAGCTTCAGGGAGGCCGTTCTTTTTGGGCAGCATGGGAATTGTTCGTGTCTCTTGCTATCTATCTCTGTTTAGTGTTTAGGGTACCACGTGATTGGTAGCAATCAACCTTTTTTTTGTTGGCTTCCATTTCGTCATAATATATGGACTGAAATTAGAAATAAAACGAATCCCAAATCAAATCTTGGGTTGCATTGCATTGCCAGTTTGCCACACACCACGCACGTGACATGATTTTCCTAAAGATATCTCAATCTTGTTCTGTTTTTGCTAAGGATATCTCACTCTTGTGAGGAGGGCCACGAGTGACCCTGCCCCCAGTTTTTTTTTTTTTTAAAAAAAATAATTGTATATAAAAATTATATATTTGTTGCTCTTATTTTACATTTAATCAAATTAGAAAATAAAAGCACATAAAAAAAAATTAAGGTTAATTTTCAATACTTATTAGATTTCCATAAGTTATTTATTTTTTAAAATTATTTATTTTGAACTCTTGAATTGAGAATTTAAATTTATTTAGTTCAAGTAAACACATAAAAATTAATATTTTATTAGTCTTATTAGATATGATTCTATTTTGTATACCTACCTAATAGAAAGCTAGATCACATATTAATTTAAAAAATATATATTAAAACAATTTAAATTACGATATAAATAAAATTTATTCTCATATAAAATTTTATCTCTTAATTTGTTAAGTATACTTTAGTTTCCCAATTTTCAATTTCCCATTCCTCCCCTGCATGTTGCATGCCATTAAAGGAGTATATACATAAAAGTTCAACTGTTTTATTTTTGTACACGTAAAATTCCTATTATGGTCGACGATTCCAACACTAAAAATTGTGTTCACATCTATAAATAGTGTTATTAAAAAATATAAATTCATAATATTTATAAAATTCATAATTAAAAAATACAAATTTTTATTATAATATGAAAATGTTATTATTATTTTTTTTCCAAATGTGAAATGGTGGATGAATTTGGTTGCGGTGGAAAAAGGGTTCTTGAATATTGACCTTGTGAGTTTCTGCTATAAATGCAAGTCCAACGTGGGGTGTTGATGTTGATAGAGTTGGGTAATCTTTTTGGTTATTTGCAAATTCTTATGTGAAAACTACGTGATTTGTCTCCTCTAAGTAAACTACTTCCTTCTCATTTCAACACCGGCTCTCTCAAAATTTTGTCAAGTCAAAATGGCAAGTAAGACAAATAAATATTGATAATTAAAAAACAACTTATCATAAAAATATGACCCATCTAAGTCAATATTTGAATTAAATTGTGGGCAAAGCAATTTGAAATTTATATATAAAAAAAAAATGTATTGAGGCACTCACATGATATGATTGCATATCCACATTATAATGTTGTTACAAGCTTTCTAGATAAATATATAACCACTTGACCTCCTTTTAAAAGTTTTACTATAATACAAATTATTTTAAAACAAATATTTAAAATTCAACTTATATCACCTATAATTTATAAAAGACAAATTACAGTACACCTATTTGAGGTATATTTAATTAGCGGAATTAACTTTTAGGAAAATTGACTACAGACTCCATTGTCATTAGTGTTGACCGTTAAAAAAGACAGTTGGCCGTTAAAAACATATAAAATTTATAATAAATTACATACCAACTACTTGAGGTATCCTTAATTGCAGGCAGAATCAACTTTTAGAAAAGTTAACTGCAAACCCTGCCAATGTTTGTCAATTTTAGTTAAAGTTAATAATGTTAAGGATATTTTGGCCATTTTATCTTATTTTAAAAATATTTTTTTCCATAAAAAAAATTTAAGATCACCACTATTCATTTCAGATGAGATGAACGGTGGAAATTTATTTATTTTTAAAATATATATATATATATATAAAAACTTAATATCTCTACCTTCCATCTCTGAATGGACGGTGGAGATTTAAAAAATAAATAAATAAAAGAAGAAGAAGGAAGAGAGAATAGTGAAATCCATCATGGATCGTAAACTTAGGCTCGCGAACTAGTTCGCTAACCACTAATGGAGGCTCATCTCCCCTAGTTCGTGCAAAGGGGGAGGCTGCAACTGAAAGAAGTTTTAGAAAACGTTTGATTATTATATAACATGCGGAATTATGTTTCAAAAATTTTCTTTTAATTGAAAACTATTTTTTAACCAGGAACGAGTTCCTGTATATATACAAAAAAAGATTTCATAAAACTACATACATTTTTCTTGATTTTCTTTTTCTAAATCTTCGATCTACCACCAGATCTTTCGAGCTATAACCCACGGTCTGACAATGCGTGTATGGGCACGTCATGACAAAAGATAGAGGTCACGTGAAAAGAAATGACGGGGAATCTCTTCTCACTAGGGCCGGCCAACTGTAAGAAAGGGGAGAGTTAGAAAAAACTTTTTTCTGTTTTCTCTTTTTTTGCCTTGGCCGAACTCTCTTTCTTTTTCACTTGTGTGTTAGATTAGTTTTTTTTTCAGCTATATAACTCTAATATAATAGCTTTTTAGGGTTTTGGTTTGACTAAGTGAAAATAGAATTCTCAATCCTTTTATTTTTGGTTTCCTAAAGACTTTAACATTTGACTTTTAGGACTATTAAAATAATATAATTATTTTAATTTTTTTGTCCTAGTCATTATTTAATTACGTGACCTCATATTTAATAAATAAAATTAATAATTCATAATTTCTATTATTTTATTAAATATTTAATTAGTTAAATAATCACATTATTTAATTATTCTCTTTTATTTAAATCGCATTACTTTCATAATACTATTAATTAGATCATCCAATTAATCTACTGTGACCCTCGTTACCAACAACCATAATGGCTAGCAAGGGGACCTAATAGACCCACAGTTTTGAGCTCCAATAATACTTAGTAATATTAATTAAAACTCTTTAATTAATATTTCATGATTATTAACCTCGGAGTTATTCTACTAAAAATCCGAGGCTGCACTCTCAAAACTGTAGACGTGTTTATATAATCTGAAGTCTCAGCGTCCATTAATATAATTATTTGCATATAGTGTGATCGTCCACAAGTAGTTTATAACTAAAGCTGGGTCATAAGGTCCGTTATTATTAAGACTAAGAACACCACCTATCTCCACATTGGTATGATATTGTCCACTTTGGGCCTAAGCCATCATGGATTTGCCCTTGGGCTATACCCAAAAGGCCTCATACCAATGGAGATATCTGTCCATCCTTATATACTCATGATCCTCCCCATTTCTAACCAATGTGGGACTTTGTTTGTTACCTAACAAATCCTCCCCTCGAATAAAGGACCATCGAGTCTCCCCTCAAACGATTAATCCATCCGTCCATTCTGTACCAACCAATATTCTTCACTCCACTGCGTTTGGAGCACACGCCTTACATGGAGCACCACTTGCCTCGAGAGCTTTGCTCTATCCAGATCAACTCCTCTCCACCGCGTTCAGGCACACGTCTTACGTGAAGCATCCAAAGCACATTGCCTATCCAAATAGAGTTCATCCACGGATCCTATTGCAAGCTAACTAGGGTCCATACCTTTTGTTCGGCATTCCGAGGATTCATCCACATGGCTAACTCCGGGCTATGGCTTTGATACCAGTTGTTAAGACTAAGGACACCACCTATCTCTACATTGGTACGATATTGTCCACTTTGGGCTTAAGCCCTCATGGATTTGCTCTTGGGCTATATCCAAAAGGCCTCATATCAATGGAGATATTCGTTCATCCTTATATACCCATGATCCTCCCATTTCTAACCAATGTGAGACCTTGTTTATCACCCAATAGTTATACCCCTCTAGAAATATCTTTTACTTTAAGTACTATTGATTATCTAATGAATAATTAAATCTTGTATTCCTCACAGAAGAAAGAGAGCGCTCATAATCGTTCAAGCCCTGAATCAACCCTTAAGTGAACTACTCATCTATTTCAATCAAAAAGGAGTGAATTCCACTATTGTGTTCAAATCTTCCCAGCCACAAGCCAAACCGCAATTCCAAGATATGGAGGTATTGATCAAGATTCATATCGACCTCACTTATGGTAAATTAAAAGTCACGATCCAACCTGAAGGAGCCGATAAGACACTCAGGATTAAGATCACCTATAAATAGCTATCGTTTATCGATTATATATAAATCTCATCAACTAACGGATCTTGGTGAGAGATTCATATAAATCGTGGCTCAGTCTTTTATGATCTCATTATATAAGGTGCCTCCATTCTCATGTCAACTAAATGAGTGGTCTCGGATAAGACCACCATACTTTACAGAATTGACCGCATCAGTAGATCAATCACAAACAAAGTACCTAACTTTGTTCGCTCTCTACAAACTCTTTAAATTGCATGTATCAACATGAATCCTCTCTGTATATGACCATCATATGCTCATTCTGATATTAGAGCTTGCAATCTAGGATGTTCTTGCATAATACGAATGTATTATTGAATATAAAACATTTATAAACTATAATGATAATCTGAATAATTCTTATTAAGTCTTTAACTATTTACAATTACAAATTTTAGAGCATAAATCCCAACAGCAACCACCCTCTCCCTCTCATGACCATCAGATTGTTAAATTTTTTTTTTTTTTTTTATGAATGGATGGAGATGCATAATACATTTATTTTTATTTTATTTTAGATTTTTTTTATCTAGGGGCAATTTTTTTTTACATATTTTTAACGGTAAATTGTCTTTTTTCTTTTTTTATGCGTAAATTGTCTTTTTTCTTTCGCTCTCTACGAACTCTTTAGATTGCATGTCTCAAAATGAATCCTCTCTGTATATGACCATCATATGCTCATTCTGATATTACAGCTTGCAATATAAGATGTTCTTGCATAATACGAATGTATTATTGAATATAAAACATTTATAAACTAGAATGATAATCTAAATAATTCTTATTAAATCTTTAACCATTTACAATTATAAGTTTTAGGGCATAAATCCCAACAGTAACCTTCCTCTCCGTCCCATGACCACCAGATTGTTAAAAAAAAAAAATTATGAATGCATGGAGATGCATAATACATTTATTTTTATTTTATTTTAGATTTTTTTAACTATGAGCAATTTTTTTTTTTTACATATTTTTAACGGTAAATTATTTTTTTTATTAATGATAATAACAGAGGGGTCTATAATTAATTTCTCTAAAATTTGAATTTGATAATGTCTGTAATTAAGGATACCTTATATGGGTGGGCTGTAAGTCCTAAAATTTCTATATTTGTAACAATATATTGTCATTTTTTACAGTTACCGCTAATAGTAGGGGGTTTGCAATCAATTTTTTTAAAAGTTGATTTCGCTTGTAATTCGATAATTAGAGATACCTCAGGTAGGTGGACTATAATTTGTCAATTTATAAAATTATTCTAACCTACTAGTATTAACTCAAAATAATGAAGCGGGTAAATAATATTAGCTCTAAAAAATTTGTCCGCATAATAAAATTGTTTTTTTTTAATGTGGCGAGTACGGGTAACATTAAGGTAGGAATTATAATTTTTTAATTATGTGTTCCCTTAAAAAAAATAATAATTACGTGTTAACTGAAATTATTAAAACCCCGAGAAGATAAGTAAAATTAGTAATGTATATTAATTTTTTCGAGCCCTAAATAGAGTAATGGGTTGATTCGCCTTTTCTGGGGGGCACGATTATGTTGCCATGCAACAACCAAGTGGTTCTCATCATAGCAAGTTCCTCACGCTCTGTAAAAGTAAACAAAACAAAGGTTTTTAATTACCGTTTTATCCCCATAGAGAAAAAGGTACACCCAACATTATGATCTACTTACTTGGTAGTTGATCAAGGACCATTGATGGTGTGGACCAATCTCGCGTGGGTTAGTTATCGGGTTTTGACATTTTAAGTTAGGAAGTTAAAAAATGAATGATTAACTTGTAACCAAACAATGATAATTGCATGAATCAACCTTGATCATATCCATTGGACGGCCCTGATTCGATGGGTGGGTAACAGGGAATGGTAATTATGTTGGTTAATCATGTTTTGGTTCTTGTTTTGAGCATAAACCACTTATTAATATTTGTTTGTCGGAAAAAGTCTTTCAAACAAACACATATTATATCTATGTTTATTCTGTAAAATTCTAAGTAAATTTATTTAATTTACAATCTTAATTATTATATTTTTTTTAAAGAAAAAATTAAATATGATAGTTTTTTATTATTAGGTGGACATGCCATATAAGTATGACGATCTAATACCATCACAATGTATATATTTAATTATGAGATTTAAAATAGAGAAGTAATTTAAAATTACAAAAAGTTTTCAAAATTTAGTTTTTTTATTATTAATTGATTTAGTGTTTACGGTTAAATATGGTTGACTAAGGGTAAAATTAGAAGATAACTCAATACTTAATCTCTTATACCTATACGTTAAAACTGTGAGTTTAAATCGTATTTTTCTCTTTAAAATTTTAAATATATATTTTAAAAATAAAATAAAAAAGTATGGTTGATTAATATGTTTGATTGATAGTTAAGATCAATAGATGAAGGCCCACAAACCCATCAAGCACGCACCAGTTTCATACCTTGACATACACGCAAGAGAGAGAGAGAGAGAGAGAGTTATGATATTGTTGGAGTGGCTTTATTACACTGTTTACTCAATTACATCTTTTACAACATGAAAAGTAAAAGCCAGATTTTGTAGGGCAAATCTTGTTAACACAAAAAATCTGGCGCTTCTCACCTCAAATTAACCATTTAACTTTTTACTTATTTGAATTTCTTTTGCAAAGTGGGATGCAACTAACAAAGCCAGAATTGACCATTCCTCAAAAGTGTGCTATCGAATGTTCTCTGTTCTATACTATTTCACCAATTTTGATTCACCAAAACTCGCGGCCAAACGCTTTGGTTCTTTATTCCAAATTTAAATAATTTTGTCTTGGTCAATCCAAATTATATTTTATACACGACCCGAAATGGAATTGAATCATAAAGTATTAAGTTATTTAAATACATAGGGTGTTCGATTCTCTTAACTTAAAATCGAATGACGATTTTTGCCCATCATTTATTCAATATCGAAATCTATCCGTTTTGAATAAATAAAAAAGATAATTTGATAATCGAAAGCAATTAATCAATAAGAGATGATGAAAAGTCATTATCTAAATGTATGTAGAATAACATGGTAGTGTTTAAAAGAATTAGGTATGCGCTAGATAGAATACGGACATGTATGTTATCAGTAGACCACTAATGTCTGCAACCAAATGTATTGTACACATGAGAGTGAATTTGAACCATTCATGACTTCTGTAGTTGTAGCCTGTGTTCCTCATTGATTTTGACACGTACTTTTAGTGGTATTGTATAATCTGGAACCTAAAAATTAAAAGAAAATTTTTTGATTTGGTTGAGATAATGACTATATATCGACCAAGCATGTGTCCTCCATGTGCATAGTGGAACCATCAGCAGCCAACCCTGGCCACCAGCACCAAATGCTGGATCATATCATATTCATATAATTCACCCCCTGACACTGTCCTCTTTTTATGTTCTAAAACGCTTGTAATGTAGTGTAGCATCAGCACGCCTTTGATTTTATTTTATACTTTCAATTTATTACAATCAATTAATCCAATTAATTAATATTACTTGCCATTAACGCTGGGTTAGTAGTCATTATATTCAATAATTATATGAAATTAATATTTAAAAAACTTCTACTCGTAATTTATTACACGTTAACATTATTAATAATATGTTGTTAGACTTTATATTATACAAACGTGGAGGTGGACTATGGACTATAATTTGGAGGGCAAGTGCAGTGCAGCTATGTATCTATCTGTCTAATTGACAGAAATTAGCGCCTCTGCTCTCTGCTCTCTTGGTCAATCTCAATCATGTTCTGCATGCACATTCTTCTTCCAATAAAGCAATTTTAGAATGTTTTCTTCATATAGAACACATCCTTGTGTTTCTAATTTTTTTTTTTGTGTTTCTAGTTTGGATAACTCCTCTTTTATTTTATTATTTATTTTTTCTTAAAAACAAGAGATCTAAGGATTTTTTTTAGTTAATTATTTCTCTCTAGGTTTATTTTTTTTACAAAGGAAAATAACCTTTCAATTTATTGGTAAAGACCATATCTGCAGTTAGTTAAAGTGCATCTATTTTAACAGTTGACCAAATTTAAATGTAAAAAGATCAAAATAACTTCAAATAATATAAAATTACTAAAATTTATAAAAATAGTTAAAAATTTTACCGTTTATCTCGATTATTTTTTATTTTTTATTTAATAAATCTTAAATTAGATAGAATTTAATTATCAACATGAAAGGTTTTTGACAAAGACATAGAGATAGACAACCAAAGACGAACTGTAGTACCCAAAAACCAAATATATCCGGGTGGTCGGATTGAAACCGAACCAGCAGGGTTTGTGGGAGCCAGGAAAATGAACCAATGATAAACGAGACAGCAGAAACAGTGACCCCACCATGACCATGCATGCAAAAGTCACATGTCAACACTCACCGCTCATTAAGGGAACACCTACACACTCAACACAACACCCCCGCTTTTTCAATTTTGATTGGCTAACAACTTTCTCTACTTTTCTTTTCATTTTATTTAAATATTCTCTCCTCTCTCTCTCTCTCTCTCTTTTTTATTTTCTTTTTTAAAATATAAATTGTTTGGGTAAAATCTTTGCTTCTGGAGTGATTGGCGGGGACATTAATTTATTAATTGACAAATCAGAACCGTTGAATTTATTTAAAAAAAAAAACAGAATCCTGTATGGCTGTATGTGAAAGTGCCACGTCGATGTACGATCATCAGGTTGTTGCATCAATTGTAACGGACGAATCTTATCTAGAATAAAATAAAGACAGTCTTATCCATAAAAAAATAATAATAATAACAAGAGAGAGACAGAGAGTTGGGTTTGGGTTGTTGACAGAGAGAAAAAGAGTAATGTTTTCCTTTTTAACAACTATTATTATCCATTTATTTACTTTTCTGTTTGGTGAGAGTTGAATGTTTACGAAAGTAATAGGAATATGAATGTATATAATCGGCAACAATTGAGTTAAGAATTTATTAAAATCTAATAAGATTAATTACTGTAAATACAATCTAGTGAGATTTATAATGGTAAAATTTGGACTCTTATTATGTAATTGAAGAATAAGTATACTATCTATACAAATATGAGTGGATATATAAAAAAAAAATAAGAATTATAATAATTCATTTTAAGTAATGAGTAAATTAGAAGAGGATCAAATCAATATTAATTTGGTTTGTTTGTGTAATTAACAAGCACAATATTGCACAAAGCTCATTGCCTTGTTGGTTGGATGTATCGGAACTACTTCAAGTTACCAAGATTCAACATTTTGTGTAGGTATGTAAATATATATTCCAACAATTGTTCATAAAAACGTAATTGTGTGGATAGACTTCTTCTCCGTGTTGGGAGTAAACACCTCCAATTGTTGGGAATAATTGTCTGGACCGTTAGTTCCGGTAGTCTTTGTTTGTCGTTGCTAGAGTAATTATCCAAACTGTGCTTGTATAATTTAATTTCGTTTGATCTCAGTAATCTTCTGACCTATAAGGTGTTTGATTTTTTTTTTTAAAGGCACAATATTTAATTTCTTTTTAATACTACAACCTATATGTTCATTAATCTCTCTATAGCTTTGCATTAACTCCCTCTAATTGCATTCCAAATTAACACAATTTTTATAGTTTTTTTCGTCTTTAAAAATAATATAAGTGTATGATACGGTATACTTAGCGGGTACTAGTTAATGTGAAATAAATTTTTTTTTTAAAAAGGTACAATTATAAGATTAATAACTGCTGGGACCTACCGAGATCAGCCATTAAATGCATGGTCCGGATATCTACTTTCATAACGGGAGATATCTACTCCCATAATAAAGGTAGAAAACTAAACTACCCACGCATGCTGCTAAATGTGCATGGTGGGAATTGAACCTTCACTATTGAGGTGAAAGGAATTGAGTTGGAAGGAATATGCACTAAACACTTGCACTATAAATAGATGTGCATAAAATATCGTCTTTTTGATCATATATTTAATAATGTATTTAATATTTTTACATGTTCTCAGTTTATATTCCTACCAGCAATGTGAACATACAAAAAATGTGATAAAAAAAAATTTATTATAATTAGTTAAAGAATTTTTTAATGTATGCATACAATTGATATTATACTCAATCTATTAATAACTTGAAATACAAGCATATTTATTTGTAGAACCCACTTTAATTGCAAAAATCACTACGAATCTTAAATGATAGAGCATCAAAGGCTTGAAATGAATTTTTTATATATAATAATAATAATAATAATGGTAATGTGAAAAGTAATGCACATGGAATTTGCTATTGTCCAACTGGTGTTTATTCTCCAGCTAATACAAAAATTAATTGGCACAAACCCCACAACTCACATGGGTTAAATTAATTTTTTTTTAACTTGTCTTCATTACATTTACACCATAGATTCTTGTATTATTGTAGATCAAACCAAAATAAGAGACACAAGAAAGAGGAAAGTGGGCTCCAAAAATCTTAAACAAATTGGTGAAAATCTGGGCTTTTGATTATTACCGCAAACGCGTTTTCAATTTGACGTGTAAGTTTGATCATTGCATGCCCACCAACCCATAATTCCAAATAATCAATAATCATGACCATTACACTTTTTAATCATTTTGATTAGTTAAGTAATGGAAAGTCAACAGTGTGATAAAGGGCGATGAGAGGTAAATTGTTTAATTTTTTAATTAATTTTACTACTGTGAACCTATGATTAAGTGAGTTAATAAAACCTAAACTATCCTTTCAACCTTTAAATGTAATAAATCCATTTGGCTGTATAAATTTCACTTTATGTATGATGTAAGTTTTTTGGATTTGCGTCTTGTTTTGATTTGCCTGACTAATTAATATCTAGGGACTAGGATGCCTCTATTCAATTGGGACTTTGACACTTGTATTATTTATTTTGAAACAATCCACTTAAGATGCCCATCTCTACAGTCCACAATGCATGTAGTTGACTGTTGAAATGCTAATAGCCTTATTTCAATGGGTGTTACACTACTAGACATTTTAACTTCTATACCTCAATTTATTATTTAAATAGAGGGAACTTCAATATTTAGTCTCTAATTGTTTGTAAAACCTCAATTTTTTATTCATGTTTTACTTTTTAGTTCTCTTGGTCACTAATATTTAAAAAATAGATTAAATTGGTTATTTGACTAACTATTTGATGGTTGACCATCAAAATTTTTTCTAAAAGATAATTTTATCTTTAAAGAATTTAATTAATAGAATTATAATTTTACCTTTTAATTAAAATAATTAAATAGAAAAAATTAATAAAATAATATTAAATTAAATTATAAAAACTTAAAAATATAAAGCTTATTAAAAAAATATTTAAATTAAGTTATTTTATTATATAAAATTAATATTTATAAAATTAAATAATGGAATTAATAAAATTAAAATTAAATTATTTTATTGAAAAAATTAACATTTAAAAATTTAAAGAATAAAATTTAATTCTCAATTTTATTTATTTTATTTTATTTTTAGCAATTTTTAACCTTTTTATTCTTTATTTTTAAATATTAATTTTTTCTAATAACATAATTTAGTTTGATTATTTTTTTAATAAGTTTTATATTTTTAAATTTTTATAATTTAATTTAATATTATTTTATTCATTTTTCTATTTATTTATTTTTATTATATTTTAATTGAAAGATTAAATTTTAATTATATTAATTCTTCAAGGGTAAAAATGTCAAACAGTGATATTTGACTGTTAAATAGTTGGTCAAAAGACCAATTTATCTATTTTTCAAATGTTAGGGACCAAGTGAACTAAAAAGTAAAATATGAGTAAAAAAGTGAGGTTTTACAAATAAGTAAGTACTAAATTAAAGTTATCCCTATTTAAATATAATCATTTTTTGTGCTTAAGTCCTAACTTTTTTTTTTTTTTTTTTTTAGAAAGAGGAATGGCCAAACTTTTTAATAATACTTCCACAACTGTAAAAAATTTAAACTCGAGTCAATTCTTACCAAAATTTGTTTCATTTTAACTAATGTACAAATTACAAGATTAATAACTGTTGGGACCTATATAGATGAATATCTACTTCCATAACGGAAGGGAAGAAAACTACCTACACATGCTAGTAAATGCGTATGGTGGGAATTGAACCCTCACCACTAAGATAGAGGGAGGTGTACTAACCACTTGAATTATGAGTGGATGTATACCAATAATGTACAATAATTATATTGTTAGTCAAGCTCACATAAAAAATGAGTATACATCAAAAAAGATTCTTCTACAATTAATTCGAGATTTAGGGGAAGGGGATACAACTCAAACTCACAACCTCAAGATATAAGTGTGAGGGGCATATCATTTGGTCAATCTCATCTTGGCATCTATCTATCTCTCTCTATATATATAAACAATTATAAGATTAATAACTGTCAGGACCTATCGAGTTCAATCACTAAACGCGATCTCCAGATATTTACTTTTATAACAAAATACATCTACTCCTGCAATAAGGGGAGAAAACTACCCATACATACTGATAAATATAAATAGTTAGATTTGAACCCTCGTAATTGAGGTGACAAGGAAATATGATTCATTGCATATGAAAATATGATTGAAGTAGTCTTATTGTTCATGATCCCAAGCAGTATGCATAAAATGTTACGATAGAAGAAACAATTAATATTTCCATCTAAAATTTTAATTTAAGAAGAGAAATAAACAAAATATGCTCTGCCTTCCAAATTCCAACTGATAACAATCATGCAATCATGCATCTAAAATATTCTTTGGAATGATGGGTTTCATAAATAAAATGTTGACTTATCAGGAACTTTTAAATTATTGATTTTTAACAGAATATCACAACTGGGAAGTGGGAATATTTTGTTCCATCTCATAATATTAAATCCAAAACCTGGTCACAAAATTATTTTCATGCTATATGTATGTAATTACAAATTATAGCCAATTTTTTTTAAAATGAATTTATGAGTCATTTTACATTGTAGAACCTATATAACTGCTGAATAGTTTAATAGTCATTGGATTTTAAGTGAGAGATATAAATAAAAATAACAAATTTAATAAAAAAGTTGTTATATATATAATCAGGAACGGAACCAGAAACTTTTATCAACCCGGGTTAAATATGGGTTTTTGACTTTTCTATGAACTAAATATTATTAATAAAAAATAAAAAATAAATTTATGTATGTAAAGTCAAGTGTTTAATGAACCTTACCTATGAACTAATGTATAAAATTTGTATATATTTTAATAAAAATACAAATTAAGGAAAAGACAACATATCAAAAAATTACTTAGATGTATTTTTTTTATAATTGGTTAGAATGTATTTAATATTATTTTACAAAGTTGTTTCAAAGAAACTAAATTGTAATAAGAAAAAATAAAATACTTGATTTGATTACACATCTCTTACTAATAATTTTTTAAAATAAAAACAATAAAACCATGACCATGATTGGTTTCAATATATAATTACAAAAAATAAAATATATTTAGTAATAAAAAACTGTATTTTCCCACCATTGTCCATAAAAACGCAATTGTGTGGGTAGATCTCTCCCCGTATTGGGAGTAGACCCCTCCCATTGTTGGGAGTAGTTGTCCGGGCCGTTGGTCCCAGTAGTTATCGTCTCCAGTTGCTGGAAGTAGTTGTTCGGACCGTACTTGCATGATTTAATCTCAGTTGATCCCGGTAGTCCTCTAACCTGTATAGGTATCAGATTTAAAAATAAAAAAAAATAAAAAACTGTATTTATATAATGAAATATTGTGTAAAGTGTTTTTTTCCTTAAATTTTAAGTATATATTGGATGTTTTTTAAAATTCAAATGATTGAGAAACAAGTTTAAATAAGGTATTATGTTGTGCGAACAAAGCTTTACTTTAATTTTATTGAGATTAGTTGAGTAAACTTATACAATAATATAGATAATTTTATAAATTATAATTAATAACTTTAAATATTTTTTCAAAAAGCTAGCCTGGCCAGCACTCTATAAGGCCATATCTAATCACACTCTAATTACTCAAATTAAAGATCAAAACCTCTTCAATCACACTCTAAATTGTTGTTCCAAAAAAAAATATCAAATAAAGATTGGCAAATGGATCTCCCAATTTGGAGATCCATTATTTCAATCTCCATTACTTTTTCAACATTATATATTCCACTATTACCCTTCCATTCATTCTTTAAATAAATTTCATTCCTCCCATATACTTTTTAAATTTTTAACTAAACTCAATTAACTTATTATAACATTTTATTTATAAATATAATTAGCATAAAAATTATATCATTAGAAATATTTTGTTGAGATCTTTCAGAGTATAATATTGACAATATTTTAATTATTTTTAAAATTTTCATTCATCACATCTATTTATTAATTAATAATGTAATAATTATTTTATTTAAAATTAAATTATTTAAAAGCTTCAATAAATATATATATATAATTATTATTTAATATAATAATTAACTAAAAATAATTTATTAAAATAAAAACAATTACATTAACATCTACAAATAAAAATATTACAACTAAAATAATCACAAAACAAATACATAAAAATTAAATTAAAACCAATAAAAAAAGGCATTGAACTTTAAAACTTTTGAATTTTTAATATTTTGATAAATCGTCTCCATTTTCACCACTAATACTACTAAAAACTTGGCCTATTTAAGAAAGGTATAAATATATTATGAGAGTAAATTATTAATAAAGTTAGAAAAAAAATTTATAAAATAAAAAAATAATAATATTTTATTATTTGAAGATTATAAAATGGAGTATGGTTGGAGTTGTGAATTTATGGAGATGAAATATTATTGAAATATTCCATTTTGAATCTCTATTTTGATGAAAAAAAATAGAGCATGATTGGATATAGCCTAATGCGTCTGCCACCACATATCATGTACAGTAACAAGAGTATTGATAAAATGAGGTTGATTTAGTGATATATTCTTTACACTTACACCCCGAGGTTGTGAGTTCGAGTACTGCAATCTTCTCATAAATCTCGAATTAATTATAATAGCTAAAAAAAAAAAAAAATAACAAAACCATTAATTTATTATTTTATTTTACAGAAACAAAATATAGGTGCACCTAAAAGACATTAGTACGTTATCCTTTTTCCATGTTTTTGGGTCAATATTTTGAAAGACGAAGTTTCCATATCCTTTTTCCATGTTTTTGGGTCAATATTTTGAAAGACGAAATTTCCATGACATTGTAAGGATTATGTATAACATTTTCAGAGTCATTAATTAGAAAAACAAATAGGGAAGAAGTGTTTTTTTATTTTATTTTTTGACATATCACTGGCAGTATTACTACCTCGAAACTGAAATATTATTATACTGAATGAATATATTTATTACCAAACCACATTGGATGATGATGGAAGCAATGCAATGAATACCCAAAATGTACTTCTTGTAGTATTGTTTGATAGGTAGGTTGATGAGGAAGATTAGTTTGTCTATTCATAACTTTCCAATTCATTGTAGCCTTAATTGACTAATTTAATTTTCCAATAATCTTTTAGAGTGCGTTTAATGTGCGTGATTGGATTGAACTATTTTTATAGGATATGATGTGATATGATTGAATTGAATTGAATATAACTAATTAGTAAGGCCCTATTTGGTATGCGGGATTAGCTCGGGATTGGACAATTTTAGTCCCTATCTTGTGTTTGGTGAAGTGCGTAGACATGAGATTTATAATCTCGTGTACTAAAATAGTCCCATATTGACTGGACTATATAAACTCACCCCACCTTATATCACTAATAGTCCCGGGACTAATAAAAAAAAAAGAATATTTTTATTACTTTTTTATTAAACTCTCCCTTATCACTAATGATTTCTTATCCCCTTCTCTCTCTATATCTCTCTCTATATCTCATAGCATATTTCTCTCTTATCACCAATTTAATTAAAATTAATAACCATTAATATGTATATTTGTCCTTTTAATAATAAACTTTTCATTAAAAAAAAAATTAAAGTGAAACTTTATTTTTAAAATTGTAAACTTTCATTGTGGTTTTTAATAAAATTGAATTGGATTTATAATATATTTTTTTAAACTTAATTTACCAATATATTAATATTATTTAAATTAAATTTTATATTATTTTATTTTGTTTTAAAAAATAAATTTATGTTTTTATTCAATTATTTTTATTTTAATTTAATTTTAATTTATGTATCTATTTAATAGACTAATTATATTTAAATTTATTAAATTTAGTTATAATTTAGTCATATAATAAACATTTCATTACATTATTTTTAGTCAAATATCAAATCATTCCAAATATAGAATTACACTATTTTAGTCCTATCACATGTTACACCAAACGGTGGATAATGCTATATTAATCCAATTCAATCTAATCCTAGTCCAATCTAATCCAATAATATAGTTCATTCCAATCCCGCGTACCAAACGAGGCCTGATGTTTTTAATGAAGTATGAATTAGATTAAAAATAGTATTGTCCCCTGTTTGGTATAGACTGAAATTGGATTAAATTAATTTTCACATAAAATAAAATTATTTTTAAATATTATATAATTAAATTAAAATTATTTCAAATAAATATAAAATTTTAAAAATTAAATATATCTATATTAAATATTTTAAAATTAATTATAAATAAAATATATTATAATAATTAATTACATATTAAAATTATAAAAAAAAAGTTAAAAGGATATAAAAATATCGGACTATCAAAGTCCGCATTTTATTTAATATAATATGAAATTGAATAAAATATAATTATATTTTATATTTATATGGTGTGACTGTATGAGAATTTTATAATAAATTAATTTTTTTTATAGAATAAAAATATTTTTAAAAAATTAAAAGATTTAAATTAAATTTGATTAAAAATTAATTTTTTAATAAAATAAATATTTAAATGTTACAAATATTTTTATTTTTATTAATATTAAAAATATTTTAATAATACATATTAAATACTTAATATTTATATAAATTTAATTTTTTTTAAAAAGTAAAAAGAAAAAGAAAAAGAAGCATATACGTAAACAAACATAGGAATCCAATCCAGTCCGGCCTTGTGTAACAAACATGCGTATACATAATTCATGCTCGCTTTGCACGTGGACATGACACGCACCGACCTATGTGTACGCATGGAAGCATAAATAATAATGTGAATGAAGTGCATGCTTGTGTATTTTATGTATACATTATATGTGCATACAAATGTACAACACAGTTAATTAATTTCTCACACTTCTTATTTCACAGTTAGGCCCACGACGCCCTGGATAAATCATTGATACAATTTCCTTCTTTTTGTTTTTTGTCAATATTTTATGATATGTTAAAAATATTTAAATTGTTTTTTATTTATTTACTTATTTATTAAGTTATATAGTATATATATTAACAGAAGTCTCTTTATTTTTTCTTTTTAAGCAGTATTACCTACATATATTTTCAATTATCAAATGACGTGGCCATATGCTAGTTATATATCTGTGCGTCTGTATAAAAATATTAATATGTAATATTAGAAATAATGGTTTTAGGTATGAATCAATTTTTTTTCTTTATATTCTACCTGTGTTGATGACTACTCAAACCTTAACTATTACTAGTGTAAATAAATATCTTTATTACCTAATTACATGAGACAGTTATGGTATATATGAATCATTGATATTTTTAAAAATAAGATTATCATAGAATTAATTATGATATTAACTAGAAGTCCATCCTAAAATAAGTTAAAATTATCTAAACCTTGTTCGTTTCAATAATGACAAACTATACATTTATTCTTATATTTTGAGAAGATAGAAGTTTTTATTTTATTAAATCCATTAACAATAATAGTTTTTTCGTGTAAAGTTTTTTTCTCGTTACGTGTAAATATATATTTTTTAATTATGAAATTGGATATCTAGAGTTCATATATAATAATTAGTTTTGGTAGTTCCGACAGAAGCTCTAATCTATTTTTTATCCACTGTAAAAAAAAAAAAAAAAACCTTAAAAAATAAAATAATAATTAGGGTGGATATCCATAAATGTATACGGAGTGATGAGTAATTCACATGCATGCATGTGCAGAGAAGATTTTGAAAAGAAAAAGGAGAAAATTTCAACTTTGCTTTGATTGTTGCCTAACATGCGTTGTTCTTGATGCGTCAAGCCTCACTTATATTGCTCTGTATCCACTCGTATGCTCCCACGTGTAACTCTATTTCCTCAAGGGTATCATGCATGCAATGCATGCACTAGCTGCCAACTTTCACCAACATTGGCTGGAATTGTGGCCCCCCGCCCCCACTCGATTCCACTTGTCAACTAATTACTGTATTCACAACACATAATACGATTAAATACATTCACATTTGGATGGTGTTGAAAATTTTATTTAATTTATCAAAAAATTTGTTGAAAACCATAATTGAAACCGATCCCCTATTAACAAAGTAGTTGAACATTTTTTTTCTCTCATTTTTATAATAGGAGTTCGAGTTTCACATTTACCTATTAAATCACAAAGTATGGGGAGATCCCTCATCTATAATGGTAGTTGTAATTCCGAACTGAGTTTGTAGAATTTAATCTCGATAAGTTTCAATAAATACCTAACCCAATTAATGTTAGATTTTAAAAAAAAAAACCCGAGGCTTTTGATAAAACCACTTTGTTCTTCGTACAGGAGTTTAATGTCAATTTTTTAATAAAATAATTACTATCTAGTAATGTTGTAGGTCAGCATCAAAAAAATTAAATCATTCAAATATATAAAAGATATTGGATTCAATTACGAAATTGTTACAATGGGTTCATGCGAATGATTATGAGGCGACTTGCATTTAGTTCATTGATCACATCTAAGATGGTATTTTTCATCTTCAAAATCAATTTAAAATTTTCAGTAGATAATGTTGAAGCTTTACGGGACACCAAATCAGCCTTACAATCTGCCATAAATCATGAGAAGGAAAAGGTTATCAAATATTAAACTCCCACTTGCTACACACAACATACAACATAGCATACCCTACATGTAATTAGCTCTCAGGACATCAATTTTACTCGTCTCATGCATGTCCTTTTAATTAAAGAAAAGCATTAAGCTGCTTTTTTTAAAAATAAATCAACGATTGCGAAAGATTATATATGATAAAGAAATAATGGAAAAAAAAGGGAAAAAAGAGAGAGAGAGAAGAAGATTGTAATCTAAGCAACATTGGTAGTTGGTAGTAAAGAGAGATGTCAGAAATGGGCCTCATGTGGGCTGACTGTAGGTATACTTAGAAATAGTTTGGTGTATTTAGAAACCTGCTGGCTTCACAAAAGCCAAACCCATTTGAAAAATATAAATAAATAAAGGGTTAATTACACTAATATCCCTATATTTTGTCTTTATTGTACAAACATTTCCTGCAAAACATTGACGAGACAATTGATTAGCATTAACTTTAACGTTAAGTAACTGTAGTACGGGACAAGTTGTCTTTTATTTATAAAAATAATAAACACTTTATCTTCATTTTACAAACACTTCATCTTTATTTCTCAAACTCACCCACCATAACCACATTCCATCTTTTTCAAAGCTTAGGTCTCAATGCATACACCCTATCTAGAACCCATCACTCCCTTCAAAACCCATTTTCTAAAAAAAATAGAAACTCCATTGAAGGAGCTCGAAAGGAGTTTTGAGCTCATTCAATGAAGCCTAGTTTTTGGAGGGAGCAATCTGCTCCTTACTGCGACGAGAGCGGGTTGAAGGAGATTCGACGAATGAGCTTTTACTCTTTCGTCTGTACTCCATTAAAGGAACTCGAAGCTCTTTTAATGGAGGGCTTTTTTTTTTCTTTAAAAAGCTGTGAAGAAGATGAACAACTCTGAAGAAGAAGATGGAGGCTTACATGCTAGTATTTTATGTTTTTTTTTTCTTTTCGAATTGATTTGTTGTTTTTCTTGGATTTTGATTGAAGAATAAGATTTGGTTGTTATTGGGATTTAAGTGAAGAAGAAGATCTGATGAAAAAAGTTATGTTTGGAATTGATTTATGATGAAAAAGTTGTGAAGAAGAAGATATGAAGAAGATTTAGTTGTTATTGGAATTTGACAGAAGAAAAAGATAAATAATATCTGGAATTATTTTTGTTCTTAAAAAAAAAATATTTTTATATAATTAAATTTTAAATAATTATTAGGGATAATGCAATATTAAATAAAATAAAATATTAAGGGTTGAATGGTCTTTTTGCCCAAAAAGTCTAGTCAACTGTTAGTTTGGACGGAAGCCAACGTTTTGCAGGGGATGTTTGTGCGATAAAAGTAAAAGTTGACAGCGAGTACAATATGACTAAAAGATAAGGGTATTACTGCAATTAGCCCTAAATAAATGAAGGGTAAGTTTTGAAAAAGAACAAGATTGTATATCCCAGTAACAGATCTTATACTATGGTCCGTCTACGTCTACTATTAACAATACTAGATTTGTAAATTTTAATGTTATGAGTAAAGTTTTGCATGGCATAATTATCAAGCATATAGGTATATATCGTATATGTATTTTAAATACTAGAGTTTTGAAATTGAACGTTTGTGAGATTTTATATGCTATAATTGTGAAATCGTATTTGTACATAACCAGAGTTGAGTCATAACAGTTTCCGAACAACGTGGGCAACAATAGGACATCACATGTTGGAACGAGTAAAGCTAATTGAAATAGTTTGATGTATTTAGAAACTTGCTTGCTTCGCAAAAGCCAAACCCAATTGAAAAATGAAGGGCTAATTGCACTATTGCTATGTATTTTGGCATTTATTGTATAAATATCTCTTAAAAAACGTTGACTAGATAGTTGACTAATATTAACTTTAATGTTAAATAGCTGTAGTAAGGACAAAGTTGTCTTTTATTTATAAATATATAGAATAATAAACAATTCATCTTCATTTCACAAACACTTCAACTTCATTTCTCGAACTCACCTACCATAACCACATTCCATCTTTTTCAAAGCTCAGGTCTGAATGCAAACACTCTATCTAAAAACCCATCACTCACAAAACCATTTTTTCCTAAACAAATAAAAAAAATAAAAGAAATTGAAAAAAAAAACTCTAAAAATGGAAAAAGCTTCGAGCTCCTTCAATAGAGCTCAGACGAAAAAGCTTATACTTCTTCGTCGAATATGGAGCGATCTGCTCCTTAAAATGAGATCGTCACTTCGACGAGAGCGATCTGCTCTCATCGAATGAGATTTGACAAAGGAGCTTCTGTTCCTTAGTCTGAGCTCTATTGAAGGAGCTCGAAGCTCATTCAATGAATTTTTTTTTCCTTTAAAAAGCTGTGAAGAAGATGATAGAGGTTTATATGACGTCTGTGGCTGCTTTTGAGTCATCCGCCAACAGTTACTCACAAGGTACTGTCCGCTTTGGGTCATCCGGGGCTGCTTTTGAGTCACCCGCCAACGTTGCCTTCACGGTTTTGCTTCGCCTCCCCCAATCAAGGTTCGAACCTGGTACTTGTCCATAAGTACCATTTCTTACCAAGTTGAGTACCAATTGAACTAGTAGCCGGGTTGAATGATAATAAATAATTATCAAAGATAATAAAATATTAAATAAAATAAGATATTAAGGGTTGAATGATTTTTTGCCTAAAAAGTCTCGTCAATTGTTAGTTTGGAAGGGTACAATATGGCCAAAATGAAAGGGTATCAGTGCAATTAGCCCTAAATAAATAAAGTGTCAGTTTTGGAAAAGAACAAGAGTATATATTTCAGTAACAAATCTTATATTATGGTCCGTCTACGTATTACTAATTTTTTTTTTTTTAAATCTGACACCTTTGCGGGTCAGAGGATTACCATGATCAACCGAGAGTAAATTATACAAGTACGGCCCGGACAACTACTCCCAATAACTGGAGATGAGAACTACCGGGATGAACGGCTCATATAACTACTCTCAACAACGGGAGGGGTCTACTCCTAATACAGGGGAAAAGTTTACCCACATAATTATATTTTTATGGATAATGGTGGAAATATATATTTATATAGTTATACAAAATTTGAATCTTGGTGGCTTAAAAGATTTTGAGGTTTCTAACCACCAAGGCAAGAAACCTTGTGTCTACGTACTACTATTAACAATACAAGATTTATAAATTTTAATGTTGTGAACTTGTGAGTGAAGGTTTGTATGCTATAATTATCAAGCACAGAGGTATATATCGTATCAATATTTTTAAATACTAGAGTTTTGAAATTCGACGTGTATGAGATTTTATATGCTATAATTATAAATTCGTATTTATACGTAACGGTACACATAACAATTTCCAAACAACGCGGGCAACAGTAGGACATCACATGTTGGAAATGGGCCCGTGGTGGCCTAGTTATTGAATTGGATCCTAACTTTTTTCTGGGAAATTGTGACATATATAAATACTGGTACTACACTAGGTTCAATAAATGAGGCATGCATTTGTCAAAAAAATATAAATTATATCTTGTCTACTTTTATTTCAAATTTATTATGTTTTATAAGAATATTTTATATCAAAATTTATTCTACTTGTTTTTCAGATGTAGAGATATTAATTCAAATTTTATACTCTATTCTTTTTATAACATATCATTTTTAAGAGTAATTTAAACGTGTTATATACAATGGAGTAATTATTAAGTCAGGGATTTTAGATTAATGAAAATTTCCGATCTTTTATTAAACTTTATACGCGGAATTTGTGAGAAATAATATAAAAAAAATATATATATATTTCCGATCCCTTGTGCAGACATTCTAAGGGGATAATATAAAAAATATATTTTTTTAAAAGAAAAAGCTGCTTTATTAGTTGAAAAAAAAAAAAAAAAAACTGTTGGTGGATTAACAGTGTTATTACATGAGATCAGCATATGTCACATGACAAATATAATGTCACCCTATACGCAAGCATTTATCAATCTAGTAAACAATTGTATATCAGTATATGAGCCTTGCTAAAACATTATTATTTTTTTAAAATTAAATTTTACTTAGATAAAAGATATATATATATATATATATATATATATATATATATATATATGTTAATAAAATATATAACTGTTAACTAACGAAAGAACTAATTTAATTAATTTTAAAAAAATTTGGACCATAGAAGATAAAAAAAAAATTGATTAAAAAGTAATAATTTAAAAAAAAGTTAGAGATCAAAATATTTTTTCTCCTAAGTGTATTTAGGATATTTTGTCCTTTTTTTAATATTTTTAGTTAGGAATAAAATTGTTATTAACAAAAATAAAAAATAAAATGGAAGATATTTAAATATTATTAATTGCATCACTCTTATATGAAAAAACATAAGTAGGTTCAGTCACAAATTTTTTACATTTTAGTCAAAAATCATAACTTCTTTGTTCTAGTTTAGTTATTATCTATATTTTATAATTGATTTAGGCTGTATTCAAGATTATTATTATAGATTCTAGATTAATTATAATTAAGAATTTGGCTGACGTAGTTCCGACAAGTTTATCATCTGACAACTTTAATTTTGAATTTAAATTTTATAATTTAAAAAGAATTTGTTAAGTATAAAAAATGATATAACATAAATTTAACTCAGTTTGGCTAGCATGTAACTAATGGTATATTTGCACATTCTAGCATAACTCAAGTGATTAGTGTATTTTCTTTCTACTTTAGTGGTGAGAGTTTAAATCTCAATAAGTGTAATTACCAGTATATATAGGGTCGGCCCTGGCGTTTTAGTAGCTCGGAGCGCAATTGAAAATGAGGTCCTAACATGTTATACTACGATAAATTTTTATAAATATAAAATTTTTACTAGACATATTTTTTTGATGGCTGGAATCCAATAGGAGGCTAGGCCATCACGCCTTTAATTTTATTAAAATTAAAAATTGTCATTACAAAAGTTGAATAAAAAAAAAAAGTTATAAAAAGCAGCTTATAAAAACTCAACAAAATAAACATATTACATGATAAAAGTGTTTTGCTACTTACTAACTAATAATCTTTCATCTAACCATAGACGAATTCACATCTTTTATAATTCTTTTGACTGCACCATTGTCATTCCTCTTGCATCTTCTGCATATTCAAGTTAGGAACTCCTAAATATTAAGAACACAATAAGTAGAAACAATCACAAAAAGATTTTGGATCTTGAAGCATTTTGAGATACAAAATCATCGATAATAGTTTGAAAATCCAACTTATTTAATATATTCTTTTCGATGCATAAGATGGCCAATCCATTCAACCTCTCTTGTGACATAGTTGACCGCAAATAAGATTTCAACAATTTAAGTTTAGAAAAACTCCTTTCAGCGGATGCAACAGTAACATGAACAGTTAACAAAATTCTGTAAGCAATTGAAATGTTTGGAAAATACTTCAAAGATTCCACAAACTCAAGAACTTGAATGGCTGCCTTTGTTCCTTCAGGTAAGTACATTGTTAACACCAGCAACTCATAAAATAATTCATCTGCAATAATATCTGATTTGTTGTTAAGTGTTAAAGCAGCTTCCAGGTTAGAACAACATTCTCGCAATCTGTTATGCTCCATCATAACTAACTATTTAGGATCAAATAAAAATCCAAAAATACCTTCAAATGCTTCCAGTTGTTCAAACATGCTGTTCAAAGAAGAAAGAGCAATATCAACAACAATCAGAAAATAATTCACTTTGAATGATTCTTCAGCAGACAATGTGTAACACCCCCCGACCCGAATCGGGGAGCGCTACCATATACGGAAAATAAATTTCAAAACAGGAACTTTAAGTAATGATCCGAATAAATATTTAAAATTATGGTCCAAAAAGATTTTCTGAAAATTTCGCCAGAGTTTCCTCTGTTTTTCTGACTTTCCAAAATCTGTTTTCACAATTCATAAAATCTACACTTCTATAATCTTAAATCAAATTGTACACCTTTCCATATCTGGTGCGACTTATCAAAACAAATTATATCAAAATACTTATAAATATTCAACTTCAAAAGCATTAAATTCTATGGGCCCAAATATTACAAAACTTTACAAAACATATATAAAAACTAAATACCGTTTCAAATATTTACAAAAACATTCTTGTCCATGCATGCCGATATAATACATATAAAACATCAAAGATATAATGGGCTACCAAAAAAAAAAATGCGGGAGCGATGTGACTCAGGACTCAATCACTACAGACTCAACTCTTTCCAGCCTTATCTTCTTTCTGAGCTCTCTTACCTGCGTGTGAGAAACTCAACACGCTAAGCATAACGCTTAGTGGTTGTACCCAAAATCCAATTGTATAAACATAATATAATATCTCAATAACGCAAATAACATATAAAACCAACATATGGGGCACAATTAAATCAAATATTTCATATATATATATATATTTATTTATTTATCCCTTGGAAAAAACGATAACAAATATCATATCAAAGCAATTATCAACAACATCTTCCGAAATCAGAATAAAATATCGTATCAAACTTATTAATACCAAATCAAATCATATAACAAATTATATTTCATTTTTATTTCCATTTTAGGCTCCTGATTTACTAAACATACTTTTCGAACTGGATTACGGGCTGTACAGATATCAGAGTTGGATACCAACGGGTGAGTAGATGCGTATCCCAGATCAAATTTTCCAACCCGCAAAGGTGGTACCTCTATCATAACATATAGGCGTAGTACTACTAAGAGAACCCAATTGACATGTCAATCTCCTATATCCATATCTATGTTTACATATATCAGAGCCAAATCATTTTTCAAAAATCATATAATTCATTCCGAATAGAATCGTCAATGTAAATTCTGAAATCATATCCAAATCAGTATACACATTTCCGGAATTCGAATCGCATCAAAATACATATTCAAGCAAATTACAAAATCGTTTCTGAAAATATTTCTAAATCCAGAAATCGATTCAAATCACATTTAAAATCACGTGCAATTATATATCATAAATCCATAGTAAATTCAAATGCCCCGAATCACGTTTCAAAATAAATCTCAAAATAATATATATTTTAATAATATTATCCGTAATATTACTATAATAAAAAACATATCGAAAATCAATTCAAAATATTTTTCGTAAATAATATTACGGATCTAGAATATATTCCAAATACATGTAATCCAAATCAGTAACAATATATATATATATATATATTCAAAATTTAATATATTGTTATATATATATATATATTATTTGTATATAACAAAAAAAAAATATAGATATATATAATCAAAACCATTACAAATAATATATATATATATATATATATATATATATATATTCAAAATCAATTTATTACAAACAATATATATATACCAAATTATCCCAAAATCAATTTCAAACAACATATCATAATCCATATATCTCAGATAAAATAAAAATAATATAATCTAACGATTCCGAAAATTTCTGAAAAATTTGAAAAATACGAAAACGGTATCACCAAACCTGAAATGCTCTTCTCCATCTAGACTTCTTCTTCTCCAACTTCTCTATCACTCTCCTTCTTCTTCTTCTATTACCTTCTCTCTCTCTCTCTATTCTTCTCTTTCACGCCAAATTTACTAGATTGCATGTGGTCAACTCTCATTTCTCTCTTGCTTTGTGAAATTAGATGATGAATGATTACATGCATGTTGCCAAGTTTTAAATGCTTTTAGGTGTCAAATGTCCCATTTTTTATTGTTTTTATTTTTATTTTTATATATATATATTTATATATTCTTAAGATCATGGCAATCTCCACTAACATTATAATATATATAAATGTCTTACAATTGCAATTTGCTCCCTTAACGTCCATAAATCACCAAATGACAAATAATTTACAATTAATCACATCTCATCTCGATAATTATTCCAAAAAATATTTCACACCTATCCAATTACCAAATCAACTTCACCAATATTCAATTGAACCTATAATCATCTAAATGCACCATGAAATTAATATCTCTAATGAGATTTAACTCGGTTAAAATTACTATTCGTTTTTCAACCATATAACAAATATATATACTTTCCACCAATATAAATCACATACTTGATTATTTCATACTCAATAATTAATAATAATACTTCTCATAATTATGAAAAATTAGGGGTGTTACAATTCTTCCCCCCTTAAGAAATTTCGTCTGCGAAATTTACCTCATTCAAATAATTGTGGATATTGCTGTTGCATCACTTCTTCGCTCTCCCATGTAGCTTCTTCAATATTATGGTTCCTCCAGAGTATCTTCACTAGCGGTATTTTCTTATTCCGAAGATCTTTTATCTCTCTGTCCAGAATCTCCACTGGTTCTTTCTCATATGTCAGATCAGGTTGGATCTCAATGGCTTCAGTCTGAACTTTGTGCGACGAGTCAGATCTGTATCGTCTCAACATGGATACATGAAATACATCATGGATCTTTTCCAGTTCCAAAGGTAAAGCCAGTCGATAAGCTACTGGTCCCACACGTTCAATGATCTCGTATGGACCAATAAACCTCGGACTCAACTTCCCTTTCTTTCCAAATCTCAATATTTTCTTCCATGGCGATACTTTCAAAAATACTCTGTCTCCGACTACATACTCAATGTCTCTTCATTTCAGATCCGCATATGATTTCTGACGATCGGAAGCAGCTTTCAATCTGTCTTTTATAATCTTAACTTTATCTTCCGTCTGTCTAATCACATCAGGTCCAACCAACTTGTCTTCACCCAACTCTGTCCAGCATAAGGGTGTCCTGCATTTCCTACCATATAATGTCTCGTATGGTGCCATAGCTATGCTCGTCTGAAAACTGTTGTTGTATGCAAATTTAATCAATGGAAGATGATCAACCCAACTCTCTTCAAAATTGATTATACAACTCCTGAGCATATCTTCAAGCACCTGAATGACTCGCTTTGATTGTCCATCTGTCTGTGGATGGAAAGCTGTACTAAAGTTCAATCGTGTACCCAAAGCTTCCTAAAATTTCTTCCAGAATCTGGATGTAAACCTCGGATCTCTGTCAGAAATTATCGAAGCTGGTACACCATGTAGTCGAACGATCTCTTTGATATATAACTCTGTTAACCTGTCCTGATAGGTAAGAAGTGCGCTGATTTCGTTAGTCGATCCAAGATTACCCAAATCGAATCCTGTTTGCTTCGCGTAAGGGGTAATCCGGTAACGAAATCCATGGTAATGCGGTCCCATTTCTATCCAGGTATGGATATTGGCTGTAGCAAACCTGATGGAACCTGGTGTTCCGCTTTTACCCGTTGACATGTCATACATCTGTTCACAAATTCAATCACATCTCTTTTCAAGCCTGACTACCAATACTGAGTCCTCAGATCTCGATACATTTTCATACTACTAGGGTGCATCGAATACGGACTACTGTGTGCCTCTGTCAGAATGGTCTTTTTCAACTCATCATCATTCGGAACACAAACTCTGTCCTTGAAGTACAGAATACCATCATCCTTAATTACAAAGTCAGTCTGCTTCCCTTCTTGGACTTGACCACGGATGGCTAAAAGTTTCTCATCCTGTTGTTGCTGATCCTGTATCTGCTGAATCAAATTTGGCTTGAGTTTCAACTCAGCCAGAATAACATCATCTGATGTCAGTCTCAATTGAGCATTCATAACTCTCAGTGCATACAGAGATTTCCTGCTCAGAGCATCAGCGACAACATTCGCTTTCCCTGGATGGTAGTCAATCATACAATCATAATCTTTAATCAACTCCATCCATCGCCTCTGCCTCAAATTAAATTCTTTCTGGGTAGTCAGATACTTAAGACTCTTGTGATCAGTGTAAATATAGCATTTCTCTCCATACAGATAATGTCTCCATATTTTCAGGGCAAACACAATAGCTGCAAGCTCCAGATCATGCGTCGGATAGTTCTGTTCATGCGTTTTCAGCTGTCTGGAAGCATATGCAACTACCTTTCCATCATGTATCAATACACATCCCAGGCCATTGTGTGAAGCATCGCTGTAAACCGCAAAGTCTTTTCCTGATACTGGCTGTACAAGAATTGGTGCTTCAACCAACATCGCTTTCAATTTCTCAAAAGCCGCCTGACATTTCTCATTCCATTCAAACCTGACATTCTTGTACAGCAGTTTAGTCAGAGGAGTAGCTATGGATGAAAACGCCTTTACAAACCGTCTGTAGTATCCGGCCAAACCCATAAAACTTCGGACCTCAGAAACATTTCTAGGAGGCTTCCACTGCATAACTACTTCAATTTTCTTGAGATCTGCTTTAATACCATCTATCGATATTACATGTCCCAGAAAAGCAATTTCATTCAGCCAGAATTCACATTTGCTGAGCTTGACATACAACTTCTTTCTCTCAGAGTCTGTAACACTATTCGGAGATGTCGATCATGTTCTGCTGCAGTCTGAGAGTATATCAGAATATCATCGATGAATACTACAACACACAGATCCAGATACGGAAGGAAGATACGGTTCATCATATCCATAAAGGCTGCTGATGCATTAGTCAACCCAAATGGCATCACCACAAATTCATAGTGTCCGTACTGTGTTCGGAAAGCTGTTTTTTGAATATCAGAATCTTTCACCCTCAACTGGTGATATCATGATCTGAGATCAATCTTCGAGAAGACAGTGACTCCTCTCAACTAATCAAACAAGTCATCGATTCTAGGCAACAGATATTTATTTTTGATTGTGAGCTTATTCAGTTGCCTATAATCAATACACAATCTCATCGACCCATCTTTCTTATTCACAAACAGTACCGGTGCTCCCCACGGGGAAACACTAGGTCGAATGAATCTCTTATCTAACAACTCTTGCAACTGCAACTTCAGCTCTTTTAATTCTGCAGGTGCCATTCTGTACGGAGCAATTGATACTGGTGCAATTCCCGGTATCACATCAATTACAAATTCCACCTTTCTCACCAGTGGTATATCATGAAGTTCTTCTGGAAATACATCTAAAAAATCACATACGGTAGGTTTATTCTGTAGACTGGAATTAACCTTCCGTGAATCGACCACATGTGCTAAATAGGCTTCACACCCCTTTCTGATCAATTTAAGAGCAGTAATGGTCGAAATAACATTAGAGAGATAATCCCTTCTATCATCCACCATTAGTACCTCTGCATCATTTGCTGTCCTAAGCGTCACTCGCTTTAGACTACAGTCAATTATAACCCGGTGTCTGGATAACCAATCCATGCCCAAAATTATATCGAAGTTATGGAATGACAACTCTATCAAATCACCTGAAAATTCATACTCCTGTATTCTGATAGGACAATCTCTAGAAACTCTATTCACGATCACACTGTGACCTAAGGGACTACTCACTATCACATCAAACTCAGTAGACTCAGTTTTCAGATATCTATCTCTAATCATGGCATCACAAATATACGAATGTGTAGATCCAGGGTCTATCAATGCAGTTACAGTAAGGTCAAAAATAGAAACCATACCAGTAATCACATCCGGTGCATCCCTATCCTCATGAGCCCTAATAACATAGGCTCGAGCTGGTGGCCGACTTTCCTGACACCCTAAAGACTCTGTTGCTCCTCCGGGCCTACTGACCTCAGTCCCCGTCTGACTAGGTCTCCTCCCTCTGGAAACAGTGGGAGCTGGTCTCACCGATGGCATATCAGAAGTATCCTGACTCTTCGGAATATCTCTCAGAAAATGACCCACATCTGAAGCAGGCTTCGGTCACTCTCCTACGCTCATCCAGATGACTCTTTCCACAATGATCACAGAGAGCCAAGGCTGGTCCCCTAGCTGTACTACCAGGAGCAGTAGCCACAGATGCTGTAAACTAACCTGGTCTGGCGGATGTTGGAGGTCTCTGGAATTTCCTCGGGCCACTACTCTGTGGTCCCCTGTACCTTTTGTTGGGCGGCTGAGACGAACTGGACTGTCCCTGACTTCTCCGCTGCTGACTCCAGCTCTTTTTGGCCTGTTCATCTGTTTGTACCCTTTCAATACTAAGGGCTGCAAATACAAGCCTAGTAAAATCAACTATCTCCAATGTAGTAACCTGAAGACGGATATAATTATTCAGATCGTCCTCAAATTTCCTGCACCTGCTCTCTTCTGTCAACACCATGTCACTGGCGTACTTACTCAATCGGTTAAACTCCCGTTCGTACTCAGTAACGGACATCTGTCTCTGTTTCAGATTCACAAAATCTCTCTTTATGTTCTCTATATAAATACGACCCACATACTTTTTTTCGGAACTCCCTCTGGAAAAACTCCCAAGTTTGTTCCGCTGGCTGCACTGTCTGGGTAATGGCTGTCCACCAACGGTAAGCATGCTCCTGCAATAAGGAAACAGCACACTCTAGACTCTCATCTGGGGTACAGTGCATCTGCTGTAATATGCGCTCTGTCCGCTCAAACCAGTATTTAGCGGCTGTAGCATCATCATCACTCTTACCCCATAAATCTGTAGGTTAGTGTTTAGCTAACCTCTCAACTGCTGATCTCTAAGGTGGGGCTCTAGTTACTGTCCGCAGAATCTCAGTCATCTGTCGCACATTAACTGGCTGATCCTGGATCTCCAGTCCAACCATTCTCGGACTCACTGATTCTTCCGCCGCTTCCCCAGCCACACTGGCGGGGCTCCCAGGTCTATCTCTATCTCCTCTACTTTCTACTTTCCTATATAAGACAGAAGATGAATACTGCAGATTAGAGTCACATTCTCCTATTTTATTTTCTAAAATGCATGCATGTACAAAACAGTTTACATTTACAAAACATTTCGCTCTGGTCTAGGAACGCCTAAACCATTGCTCTGATACCAAAAACTGTAACACTCCCAGACCCGAATCCGCTCGGACCGAATCGGGAAGCGCTACCATATACGGAAAATAAATTTCAAAACATGAACTTTAAGTAATGATCCGAATAAATATTTAAAATTATGGTCCAAAAAGATTTTCTGAAAATTTTCCCAGAGTTTCATCTGTTTTTCTGACTTTCCAAAACCTGTTTTCACAATTCATAAAATCTACACTTCTATAATCTCAAATCAAATTGTACACCCTTCCATATCCGGTGCGACTTACCAAAACAAATTATATCAAAATACTTATAAATATTCAACTTCAAAAGTATTAAATTCCATGGGCCCAAATATTACAAAACTTTACAAAACGTACATAAAAACTAAATACCGTTTCAAATATTTACAAAAACATTCTTGTCCATGTATGTCGATATAATACATATAAAACATCAAAGATATAATGGGCTACCAAAAAAAAATGCGGGAGCGATGTGACTCAGGACTCAATCACTGCAGACTCAACTCTTTCCAGCCTTATCTTCTTCCTGAGCTCTCTTACCTGCGTGAGAGAAACTCAACACGATAAGCATAACGTTTAGTGGGTGTACCCAAAATCCAATTGTATAAACATAATATAATATCTCAATAACGCAAATAACATATAAAACCAACATATGAGGTACAATTAAATCAAATATTTCATATATATATATATATATATATATTTATCTCTTGGAAAAACGATAACAAATATCATATCAAAGCAATTATCAACAACATCTTCCGAAATCAGAATAAAATATCGTATCAAACTTATTAATACCAAATCAAATCATATAACAAATTATATTTCATTTCTATTTCCATTTTAGGCTCCTGATATACTAAACATACTTTCGGATTGGATTACGGGCTATACAGATATCAGAGTTGGATACCAACGGGTGAGTCGCTGCGTATCCCATATATATATATTAGAGTTGGATACCAACGGGTGAGCCGCTGCGTATTCCAGATCAAATTTTCCAACCCGCAAAGGATGGCACCTCTATCATAACATATAGGTGTAGTACTATTTAGAGAACCCAATTGACATGTCAATCTCCTATATCCATATCTGTGTCTACATATATCAGAGCCAAATCATTTTTCAAAATCATATAATTCATTCCGAATAGAATCGTCAATGTAAATTCTGAAATCATATCCAAATCAGTATACACATTTCCGGAATTCGAATCGCATCAAAATACATATACAAGCAAATTACAAAATCGTTTCCGAAAATATTTCTAAATCCAGAAATTGCTTCAAATCACATTTAAAATCACGTGCAATTATATATCATAAATCCATAGTAAATCCAAATGCCCCGAATCACTTTTCGAAATAAATCGCAAAATAATATATATTTTAATAATATTATCCGTAATATTACTATAATAAAAAACATATCGAAAATCAATTCAAAATATTTTTCGTAAACAATATTACGGATCCAGAATATATTCCAAATATATGTAATCCAAATCAATAACAATATATATATATATATATATATATATATATATATTATAATCAAAATCATTACAAATATTATATATATATATATATATATATATATTCAAAATCAATTTATCACAAATAATATATATATACCAAATTATCCCAAAGTCAATTTCAAATAACATATCATAATCCATATATCTCAGATAAAATAAAAACAATATAATCTAACGATTCCGAAAATTTTTGAAAAATCTGAAAAATATGAAAACGGTATCACCAAACCTGAAATGCTCTTCTCTATCTAGACTTCTTCTTCTCCAACTTCTCTATCACTCTCCTCCTTCTTCTTCTATTACCTTCTCTCTGTAAATTCTCTCTCTCTCTCTCTCTCTCTCTCTCTCTCTATTCTTCTCTTTCACGCTAACTTTGCTAGATTGCATGTGGTCAACTCTCATTTCTCTCTTGCTTTGTGAAATTAGATGATGAGTAATTACGTGCATGTTGCCAAGTTTCAAATGCTTTTAGGTGTCAAATGCCCCATTTTTTATTGTTTATATATATATATATATATATATATATATATATATATATATATATATATATATATATATTTATATATTCTTAAGATCATACAATCTCCACTAACATTATAATATATATAAATGTCTCACAATTGCAATTTGCTCCCTTGACTTCCATAAATCACCAAATGTCAAATAATTTACAATTAATCACATCCCATCTCGATAATTATTCCAAAAAATATTCCATACCTATCCAATTACCAAATCGACTTCACCAATATTCAATTGAACCCATTATCATCCAAATGCACCATGAAATTAATATCTCTAATGGGATTTAATTCGGTTAAAATCACTATTCATTTTTCAACCATATACCGAATATATATACTTTCCACCAATATAAATCACATACTTGACTATTTCATGCTTAATAATTAATAATAATACTTCTCATAATTATGTAAAATTAGGGGTGTTACACAATGAGATGTCTTCATGTTCAGATTCATCAAGTTGTCTTTTTCTACGAGGCTTCTGTCTTTCAAGAAAGATAGGATCAATTTTCAAATTAGATGCAATCTCTTTGGCCTTATCTATAGCATATGTGAATCCATGTTCCCTATATTTTTCAAAATAAGAAATCAGCAATTTCAGATTCATAATTGCAACATCAATTTGCATATCTTCGGATTGTAATATTTTACTAATTTCATTAATCTTCCTTAAAATATTATGCCATATAGTCATTGCCACCAAAAACTCAAAATTCTTAAGTTAATGTGTTGCTAAACTTTCAGCTTCATTGCTTACTTTTGAATCTTCACTAACTCTTGCCAATTCAAATAAAGCATCATTTATATCACTAGCTTGAGTTATTATAGCTGTAACACTATCAACATGACTTTCCCATCTAGTTGCTGATAATGATTTCAAAGTTAAGTAATGTACAAAATCCTGAAAAATTTTACATCTCCTTGTAGAACTAGTAAACAAAGTATACATATGTTGCACCACACCAAAAAATGACTTAGCTCTAACACATGAATTAGCCATATCACAAATTGTTAAATTAAGAGAATGACAAGCACATGGCATAAAAAATGCTACAGGATTAATTTCAAGCAACCTCTTTTGAACACCTTGGTGTTTCCCTTTCATATTAGACCCATTATCATAGCCTTGTCCTCTTATATTATCAACATCAAGTTTTAGGGACTTCAACACAGCTAATAACTCAATAAAAAGCCATAAACCAGTTGTATCATCAACTTTCATAAACTCTAGAAAATACTCTTCAACTTTCACCGAACTGCTTGATACATCTACATATCGAATGATTAGACTCATTTGCTCTTCGTGACTTGCATCTGGAGTACAATCAAGCATCACAAAAAAATATTTGGCATCTGTAATTTTCTTTAATATAGAGCTCTTAACCTTAGAACCTAACAAAACAATTAACTCATTCTGAATTTTCTGACTCAGATAGTGATGATGAATCTCTTTGTTAAAAATGCGTTTAAAATGCTCCTGAATAATCAAATCAAACTCAGCAATCAGTTCAAGCAGCCCCAAAAAGTTACCATTTTTATCTTGGTAAATTTTCTCATTCTCTCCACGGAAAGCCAAACCACGAGATGCAAGACACCTTACAACAAAAATAATTCTCACTAAAACTAGTTTCCAATGTTCTTTCTCTTTTCTAATTTGCAGTTGTATATTTTTATCAATTGTTTCGTTCTTTTTCAATCTGATTTGTAATTCAATCCAGGTCCTCATGTTACTAAGATGTTTAAAACTGTTCTCATGATGTCTAAGCCTTTCACTTAAATGTTTCCAATCATTGAACCCTTCATTAACTAATAATATATTTTTGTGGTCTGCTGATTTGAACAACTTAGAACAAAAATAATAAATCTTGTCCATCTCCTTTGAGTACACAAGCCATTTTCTATCTTGGTTCTCTCCATTTGCCAATTTTCTTGTATAATAAGAACATGAAAAATGTCTAGAGAGTCTATCCTCAGGAAATTTCAAATTATGTTTTCTTCCAGGGCCCTTTTCTACCACTAGATCTTTTGTTTTGTTATCAAAATTATCCCAAGTTCTAGGATCATAGATATTCACATTCGAATCATGCTTATTATGTCTTGCTTCAACCTCTGTCTGAACTATATCAGTTTCATTTTCATTTGTAATCATATCAGTTTCATTTTAATTATCAATTAAATCAACAATATCTTCATTCAATTCAGTCATATCATTTTCTCTCAATTCTTCTTCATTAACTGGTTGCTCTGGTTCATTCACTAATTCCTGAGTTAAACAACTAGATTTCAAAAACTTATCAAGTGCTCCATTTTGAGATTAAACTATTTGTTTAATTTTTTTTTCTTTTGTTTCTTTTCTGATAACCCGATTCATATTTTCTAGGAAACATACTTGATATTTTAACTTTCAAGTACAAGTACTACGTACAATCAATGAACTAATCAAAACACAGCTACTGAATCAAAGTATCAAACACAACCAGTAGAAGACTAGATGCAACAAAGAGAGATAGAATCTGGTTTATGCTCATATAAATGAAGGTCTAAATATTGCAGCTGCAGAGTATAATATTCTACCTTCAAAAAAATAAAACATTAATTATTAACAAAAATATCATATACAATTCAAATTAAAAAAATGATATACTCAAATAAAACAAAACAATCTATTGAAAAAAAAAATTCATAAGTTGCGTGCAAACAACACTTGCAAATCATTTTTTAAAAAATTAAACAGTAAAAAATATAATAAATTTAAGTCAAGTAAAAATATAAAGTTAAATTTTTTTTTTAAAAAAAACTACACAATATTTAATAAAATTAACTAAAATAGACAATATAAACAATACAAATTGGGATACTAAAATAGTAAAATACTAATTTTACTTTATAATAAAAATTGACTTACACAATTAATAATATTTTATAAAACAAACCACAGCAGCTTTAAGAAAATCAAAATAAATATATAAATTAAATTAATAATATAATATTATAAATAACTAAACAAGAAATAAGCAATAAAAAAAGTAAAATTTTACCTTGATTTGATGATTTTGTGAGTGGAAGAATAAAGCATAGTGGTGGACTCACGGCGAAACGTTAATTTAATTTATACTATGCACATATAGACAAAGGCTGAGGGCAAATATATCTGATAGTGTGTACCAACTTACACAAGTCACAAAGAAAATTAAAATTCTTTTATGGGTTTAATATATTAGTTATGGGCTCAACATGTGTGACCTAGTGATATGTGGGCTCAATTTAAAATATTAGAATGGACCCAATTTAAAAAGATTTTTTTTTTATATATAGTAACATTACAACTTAGTTAGGCCCAGTCTTAGAGTCCTGAGCGGTCGCCTCTTGGATCCTGGCCTAGGACCGGCCTTAAGTATGTGATGTAGTTTTTTCCCTTATTGTAGGAGCAAATATATTTCTTTATAAGATTAAGTTTTTGAATCGCAGTTTAATATTTCATATCGACAAGTTCTGTCAGATTTATTATTAATTTTATAATTATATCTTAAAAAAATAAAAAGAACTTGAAGGTATATTTTAATTTTAAAAGAAACAGAAGTGACCTAACTGCTGACTTCTGAGCTATGTCAGTAAAATGATAATTTTCCAAAACAAAAGTAGGAACATTCTTTAAAATTAATCATTAAAAAGTATGTATTAGAGTTTTAATGTCAAAATAAAATCAACGGAAAATTATATAAACTCCTTTAATATTATACAAACTCATTTAAATTTAATATTTTATATTATAAAAATAAAAAATTATATTTATTAATGCTGTTATTAATGAGATTAATAATTTTGTTTTTAAGAATTCATTTTTTTTATAATAAATTTGTCTTATTTAATAATTTTAATAATTGTATAAAAAGTCTCTTTAAAAAAAAGTTATATAAAAGATATTTTTATTTAATAAACGGATTTTATGAAATGTTTAAAGTTGCAGCTATATCTCTGTAGTATTAACTGAACTCGGATGAGCTCATACAAGTTTTCCTAAAATCAATAACAAAGTTGGAGTAATAAAAAAAAAAAATAACAAAGTTGGCGGCTACACAGCATAGCTGTTAACGTAATATAAATCCCATCAACCTATGACTTAAATACTATAGTTGTGCTATTTTCTATCAGCTTAAATTTTTAGGTCTAATTGTTAATGTCATGGTATTAGAGTCAAGAGGTCTTGGGTTCAAACCCTCTCTCCCCCTTTTCTCTTAATTTCTTGTTCATGCACACATTATATGGTAGGGGGCGTCTAATGTGTGTCCGCAGTATTTGCCATCATATCTATGTTACACGTGAGGGAGCGTGTTAACGTAATATAAATCCCATCAACCTGCCATTTCCTAACAGTCTAAAATTTTAGATCTAATGGTTAAGTACAAAGAGAGATTACTCTCTGGGTCATTTCCTCTGCTATCTGATGTTCCAGCAACTCTGCATTATATACTCTTAGATATGCATGGTTTTCTCCACAAGAAGCACGACCCACCATAAATGTCTTCCGTTAGCCATTCTACAGGCAAGTTTTTGTAGTCATATCGTACCATATTAGTCTCTTCTTTACTTTGTTTTTTGCAAAGGATTGCTCGCATATATGTTCTTCTTGCCAATTGTTTTACACTCTTTCGCTCCTTGTTTGTTTTGGGAAATTACTTTAAGAAAGCAAACATGCATGCAAGAGAGTTTCTTTCACTAATTTATTTTACCTATATACGCTAAATGAAACAACCTTATTCAAGGTAGATTTGTTCGTTTTACACAAACAGTTTCTCACAAATTTACAATTCAAAACGCGTCTACACTTTAAAGTTCTCACGGAGTATTTTAAATTAGACAAAATACAACAGAGTTTACGCACTAAATATCTGATTATTTATATCTAGTAAAGGTTATAGAAAAAAACAATGTTCTTTTGTAGGATTAATTCTCCTATTGTGCGTATACGTAACAAGTTATATTTCAAAGTCGTTGTTTAAATACTAGTGACCAGCATTCTTGGTTCATTGTGCACAGAGAATACCAAAATGAGCCAGGATTGCTTTGGATGGGCAGCACAAGATACCACAGGAGTTCTATCACCTTACCATTTCAAGAGAAGGCAAAATTTCATTTTATTTCAAGGCAATTTACTGCTGGGTTTGCTCCACTTATGTCACTTGTATTGTCACTGCTATTATGAGGATTTCAACTTTTATAAGTTTCTAATTAATGGATAGGTGTGAAATTCTACTCTTTATTTATCTTAATCACAACTATAGAATGACTGTTTAGATTGCTGTTGGGCTGTTGGGGACGACGATGTTTCATTGAAGATTACACATTGTGGAATTTGCTATGGTGATGTAATTTATACCAGGAATAAACTTGGAGGCTCAATATATCCTGTTGTTCCTGGGTATGTAATTTGATGTATGTATTTGATTTGGTATAATTTCTTATACTTAATTTGATCTAGTTCGGGTCTTTTTGGATGCCAGACATGAGATTGTGGGAATTGTGAAGGAGGTTGGTGCAAATGTTGGATGCCAGACTGGAGACCTTGTTGCAGTGGGATCATATGTGAACTCATGCAGGGATTGTGAGGAATGCAATGAAGGGTTGGAAGTGTACTGCTCGAAGAGACTGGTTCCTACATTTAATAGCATTGATGAGGATGGTACTGTCACGAAAGGAGGATACTCCAATTTCATGGTAGTTCATGAAAGGTGAGTAATGATCGATGTTGTCAAATTGCAGATCCTCCATCTGCTTATATTATTTAAGCTTGTGATTTACTTGAACCTGAACTAGTACAGATACTGCTTCAAGATCCCGGATAACTATCCACTAGCCTCAGCAGCACCGTTGCTATGCGCTGGGATTACACACGCCCATGATGCACCATAAGATGAACCAACCCGGTAAACGTCTAGGTGAGGTTGGGTTAGGTGGCCTTGGCCACATGGCTGTGTTGTTCGGCAAGGCGTTTGGACTGCACGTCACAGTTTTCAGCACAAGTATTTCCAAGAAAGAGGAAGCCTTGAACCAGCTTGGAGCTGACAGCTTTGTCCTCTCAACTGATGAGCAGCAAATGGAGGTAAAAAACTAAAACCCCCCACCAAAATTTATCTGTTGAATCTTTTGTTCAAGATGTGATCTTCGATTGACCAATACCAATGATCATGTATATATAAATCTGTATATGCAGGCCTTGACTAGATCCTTGGACTTCATTGTTGATTCAGCATCAGGGGAACACTCATTTGACCTATACATATCACTCCTCAAGACCTGGCTTTGGTTGGCTACCCAAATGAAATCAAATTCAGTCCTGTTACCGTTTCATCTGGTACTCGATTTCACTAATCACATACATTAACTTTGTGCTTAATGATATAAAGAAGACTGTTGCCGATGAGAGTAGTGCATATTACGCAATAAAATCTAATCGATTCTAATACATACAGTGTCATATGTATCAATGCTTCATTGAAACGCATGCATATGCTTGTATTATTTGCTTCATATATTTCAACTGAGTAAATCTAATTGCCATCTGCAGGTATGAGATCCGTCAGTGGAAGTTGGACAGGGGGCATAAGACAAACACAAGAAATGTTAGATTTTTGTGCTGTCCACAAAATATACCCACGGATCGAAATAATTCCAATTCAGTATGCCTACGAAGCTGTTGATAGGATGATAAAGAATGATGTGAAGTATCGCTTTGTCATCGATATTGAGAACTCCCTCAAGTGAAGTGAAGGCATCTTTTTATATATTTCAGATTTATATTTCGGCAATTAATAATTTATGTAGGATGATTAATCACCAAGTTATTGATGATTGATCAATCTTTTATTGTGTTCTTGTAAGTGTTTCAAGTTTGGGAAGAAGGTGCTTTGTTTCAGCTTGTAAAACTCTTTTGATGCTTAATAATATGGAGTGTGTTAGTTGAAATTTGAGACTACATATAATATGCTATATTATTATAAATTTTAAAAATTATAATATATATATATATATATATATATATATATATATATATATATTTTAAATGCCACCTGAGGGTTAGAGGCTAATCAAGACACCCCTATTAGTACGGTCCGGACATCTACTTTTATAACGGACAACACGAGAGAGATTTACCCATACTAATTATCTTTTTATATGTAATGGTGAGACAATATATATATATATATATATATATATATATATATATATATATATATATATATATATATCAAGGCTTGAACCTTAGTAGCTTAAAGTAACATGTTAGGCTCCAATTAGAAGGCAAATGAGTATATAATTAAAATGAATATATTAAGATCCCCCTATAATCTAGTATATTAGTCAAAATTCTCCCTCTAATTTTATTTATAATTAAAATTCTCCCTATAATTTTACTTTATAGTTAATTTTTCATTTTTTTACCCCACCGTCAATATTTATAAAGAAAAAATTAACTATAAAATAAAATTATAGAAATAATTTTGATCATAAATAAAATTAGAGAGGAAAATTTTAATTAATACACCAAACTTCAGGAAAGATTTTAATAATATCCATAATTAAAAATTATAGGGCTAATTGCAATAAAGTGTCCTTACGTTTGGCTATATTGCAATGAAATCGTGAGTTTAGCTTTAATTGCATGTTAATACCCTTAACTAACTGATTAATTTCATGTTAGTATCCTTGACTAACTGGTTGACCGTTAGAGTTGACGGTCAACCAATAGTCAAAGCGTATTTTGGTCTTTTTGACCTTAATTTATTTTTAAAAAATTATAAATTATAAAAAAAGTTAAATAAATCTCCACCGTCCATCAAAATTGATGGACGGTGGAGATTATATTGACAAAAACAATTAAAAAAACTTAAAATTAAAATAAAAAAATAAAAATTTATATTTTTAGTGTTCTTCATCAAGAACACAACCCAAAAAAAAAAAAAAAAAATTTTGAATTCATTTCTCGAATCCAGAACCCTATTCGAACATTTCTAGGTTCGATTTCCAACCCAGAAGGGTTCGAAGAACGAACCCTTTGGGTTAGATGAATCTCGAACCCAGAAGGGTTCGTTCTTCAAACCCTTTCTGGGCTTCTCCAACGTCGATGGAGCAGCGCTCCGTCGCTACTCCATCAACGGGAGCAGATCTGCTCCTGTTGATAGAGCATATCTAGGTTCAACTACAATTTTTTTTTTTTGGTTTTATTGTTTTGTTCTTGGTGTTGGATCTACACCAAAAACACCAAAAAAAATTTTAATATAAATTTTTTTTTTACTTTTTTTAATTGTATGATTTAAATTTTTTTTTTAAAATGCATCTCCACTGTCCATCAAGATTGATGGATGGTGGAGATCCATTTTTTAAAATTTTAAAATTTTGATTTTTTTAATTTTTTTTAATTTAATTTTTTTAAACTAGGGGCAATTATGTTATTTTACCCAAAAGTCAAAGTCAAACGGTTATATTTCACCGGTCAACTGATGGTAGGGTAGTAATATGCAATTAAGGTTAAACTCACGATTTCATTGCAATATAGCCAAACATCATGATACTTTATTGCAATTATTCCAAAATTATATTATATTTATTTTTTCTCAACCACGATTTATCAGTTGGGGAGTCCTTATCCTGGAGTCCTGAACTAATAATAACAAAACAGAGCATATTCTAATTGGCTTTCACGTAGATGCCAAAGCTTGAAGTTGATTTCAATCCAGCAAAAAAGATGACACAACATCAAAACCGATACTTAGTTGCACTCCACCGTCAACTTTGTTTATCATTTCACAACAATCATTTATTCATTAACATCACCGAGAACAACCAAAAACAACAAACAAGGACAGAAACCTTAGAGAACAATGGACCCCGAACTGAAGATTCTTTTAACCATTTGTTTGGTTACAATGGAGATGATGGCGGTCACGGAACAACGAATACCAACCACTCTAGAAGGTCCATTTGAGCCCGCCACTCGTCGTTTTGACCCTTCTTTGCGTCGAGGCAGCGATGACTTGCCAATGGATCATCCAAGGCTCAAGAAGAATGTCACTTCTATGTTCCCAGAACAGATAGCTCTTGCAATCTCTTCACCAACTTCAATGTGGGTTTCTTGGGTTACTGGTACTTAACTTCACATGTTTTTTAATATTCGTCTTTTGTTTTGGTTTTGATGGTTTGTTGTTTGATGAATGATGTTTTTTTTTTTTTTTTTTTTGAATTGGGTTGGTTTTGGTTCAGGGGATGCGAAGATTGGGTCTAATGTGACTCCTCTTGATCCTGCATCAGTTGGCAGTGAGGTTTGGTATGGGAAACAAAGTGGAAAATATACAAGTAAACGGAGAGGAAATGCAACTGTTTACAGCCAATTGTATCCATTTGAGGGCCTCTTGAATTATACCTCTGGCGTCATACACCATGTCAGGATTGATGGTAAAATCAATCAACATTTCAATTTGATATTTTATTCTCCTTCTTATTATTGTGATTGAACATGTAACGTTTGACGTTGGGGAGCTTTGCTGTATATTTCATTTCTCACAACTATATAAGCTTTATTGGTTGCTTGAGTCTTGAGGAATTGCAAGATTAGTACTGTTGTGAATTCGAACCTGTCTGAAAATTTGCCTAGCCATCTAGACTACATGTTGATTTGGGTTTAAAAGCTATAAGTTGGAAAGAAAAATCTTTAATTGCTGATTTTTAAAATGCACCCACATCTTGACACCAATGTCTTTATGGGATAGCTATTTATAGGGTTGACTTAATAATTCTAATGTGGTTTGGTTTCATTTGGTTGTTTTGTTTTTCAAACATGGGAGAGTAATTAAAACACCAGTGCTCTTTAGTCTTTTCTAGTTCCCCATGGATGCTTGTTTGGTTTCTTTGACGCCAACATAGTAAGTAATGTGTACGAATTACAACTTTGATTTACTAACTTATAGGTCTTGAACCTGGTACAAAATATTATTACAAGTGTGGGGATAGCAATTTTCCTGCTATGAGTGTCGAGCATGCCTTTGAAACTTTACCACTGCCGGGTCCAACTTCATATCCTCGCCGAATAGCAGTTGTTGGAGATCTGGGTCTTACTAGCAATACATCAACAACTGTCGATCATCTGACAAGGAATGATCCATCATTGATATTAATGGTTGGAGACTTAAGTTATGCAAATCAGTACCTTACAACTGGAGGGAAAGGAGCTTCTTGCTACTCATGTGCGTTCCCAGATGCACCTATTAGAGAGACATATCAACTGCGCTGGGATGGGTGGGGAAGGTAACCTCTCACACATTTTGGTAAACTCTGATGTCTTAAACTTCTGTATATGATTCTCTAGCTTGAAATTCAACTTTCTTACTCCAGTATAGGGCTATGCATTTCTGTTGATGAACATGTCTTAATAAGAGTACTATCTATTATTAAAAAAAAACCACTGCATAAATACTTATTCTGAGGTATTTAATCAATTAACACTATCTGATTTTCTTGCACGAAGATATATCTGAGCAGAAGAGGCTCAATTACTGCATAAGCTTTTAGATCTTAAGTTGATATCCCAGTATGCATATGTGTTTAAAATGAACCATATCATCCTCATAAAATGAATTTGCTGAGTTGGTATTTAGCCTCCCAGTGAAGGCAACAGGAAGAGCTTAATAACTTCTGTAGAGTTGAGTTCGGTGAGTCTGTAAGAGATTAGTGCTCTTCATGTCTACTGATTTTAATGAATTCCAAATGATGATTGTTTTCCAATGTTATCATTAGTATGAATGTCAGTTGATGCTGACCTGTTCGAATTCCTCTCAAATGCTTGCAATACATTCCCCATGTTTTTGCTTCTTCGACATTTCCTCAAAGCTGATGTTAACGGCCACTTTCCAATGTGTCTTTCCTTATTTTGTAAAAATTGGTTACCACTAGACCTTTCCACCATTGGTAGAATTTTGATTTAAGAACATTGGCCTGATCAGCAATTGCCATGCTTCAATCAAATATTTTGGCTTCATTTACATCACTTTTACTGGAATTGGATTTTTTTCACATACGGGGATAAAATCAGCCATTACATACCTAATTTGTGATCACATATGCATACCCAGATCCAAAATAACTAGCTTGTCAGATATGTCAAGATAGTTTACTGCTAGCTGCCTGAGGCTAAAGTAATGATTATGTTTTCCCAAGCTTTGGAAAGCAAAGTTGCAGTTTGAGGCATCTTTTCTCTAGTGAAGATTTACATACTTCTAATCTCCAACGCCTACTCTTCTCCCACCATTTCATCCAATATAATGCCTCTTTCTGGGTTTAGAGCACTATCAACCCAGGTTTGGTGCTCGCATGTACAGCATCAAGGCAGTTGGAGGCACTGCTTGAAATATAAGTATAAAGCACTTATCTGCAGCTGCATTATCTTCAAAAATTATTATAATTATAGATGCACATATTTATTCCACTAAACTTAATTAGTAAACTATAATTTTTACTTAGTTAATTGGAAGTACAGGTTCATGGAGCCATTGACCTCAAGAGTGCCTATGATGGTCATTGAAGGCAATCATGAGATTGAGCCTCAAGTTGCTGGGATCACCTTCAAGTCATATCTGACCAGATTTTCAGTTCCATCAGAGGAGTCTGGCTCTTACAATAACTTCTACTACTCTTTCGATGCTGGAGGCACACATTTTATCATGTTGGGAGCATATGTTGACTACAATAGCACTGGTAAATGGAACTTCCATTGATCAATATACCATTTGAAGTACTAAAATATTTAATTGTTTTAGATTACAGGGCAATGCCGGGATGCAAATTCCAATTCTAACATTTTCCAACTGTTAATTTTGATTGTTCTCAATTCTAGGAGCTCAATATGCTTGGCTAAAGGAAGACCTACTTCAAATTGACCGCACTGTGACTCCTTGGCTGATAGCTGCATGGCATTCACCTTGGTATAATAGCTATTCATCTCATTATCAAGAATTTGAATGCATGAGGCAAGGAATGGAAGCACTTCTATATCAATATGGTGTCGATATTGTCTTTTCTGGTCACGTAAGTAAAATGTTCTCTGTCTTACGGGTGTCAAAGCTGAGTAGCAAAGTCCGTATTAAATATATTTAGCTTTCTTCAGGTTCATGCATATGAGCGGATGAATAGAGTTTATAATTATTCGTTGGATGCATGTGGACCTGTTTACATAACAGTTGGAGATGGTGGTAATATTGAGGAAGTTGATGTCGATCACGCAGATGACCCTGGAAAATGCCCCTCAGCTAAGGACAACATACCAGAATTTGGAGGGATATGCCATTTGAACTATTCATCTGGTCCTGCTAAAGGCAACTTTTGCTGGAGCAAGCAACCAGAGTGGAGTGCTTTCAGAGAAAGCAGCTTCGGGCATGGAATACTTGAGGTATAGTCTTATACTCTCACCAGCACTGTTATAAAAATTGTTCTAGCAGTCTTTTTATCAAGATTACACTCTTTTGTTTTATTCTAATCTTGGTGCAGGTTGTGAATTCAACATATGCATTATGGACTTGGCAAAGAAATCAGGACATTTACAAGGAAGAAAGTCACGGTGATCAAATATACATTGTCCGACAGCCAGAATTGTGCTCTTCCTCTCCAGCTTTGAAGGTGATTTTCCAGTATAACATCTAGTTCCAAATGCACACAACATTTTCATTCAAATCTCTTCGCGGCCGCATTAAAATGCTTATTTGGAAAAGAAATTATCACTATGTTGTTAACATAACTCTATATCATGAGCTCCTTAGTGCAACAATCATCCACTTGCTGATCTTTTGTTCTTTTGTTTTTGTTTTATCATGATAGGGCAACAATCAGACACAAATAGGAAGGCAAAAGAGTGAAACAGCATCCATATCTGCAAGATGGAAGTGGGTTTTGTCTTCATTCTTCATGGCTTTTACTGCTTTTAGATGCTTGTAAACATTGAATCCTAATAATGCAAATTTCTAAGTACATTCCACTTTTATGAACGTATATATATTTGAAAATGGCGGTGATGTGGTGTAGTTAGAGCATCTCCAATACAAATATGTATTTTTGAGTATCTAAATAGTGTCACATCAGCATTTCTAAATAATATGGATCTACCTTATTAAAAAAATTATAGAAATACATATTCACTTCTCCAATGTGAATATTTAAATAGTAATTTTAAACCAATCACCACAAGTCATTTGTTACATTTTCTCTTCATTTAATATGATAATTAAATGTATTGACAAAATGTTAAAATTTTATTCGTGGAAAAAGTTAGAAATCATAATCAGCATATCAAGGAGGATATCTACAATTAGAAAATCTATTTGATATTCTCTAACTTTTTTTTTTGCCACATTATATCAATATTAAAGTTAGATAATTGTATTGGAGAATATTTTCGTAACTTTTTCAATATAGATCCTACGTGTCACTCAATTTTCTCAAAATACATAATAACATTGGAGATGCTCGTACTTTAAAAAATTCTTTCATTTCTCTCTATAATTGTTTGATTAACATATATTATTTGAGATTTATATTTCAATAGAGGTTGTCGATTTCTTTTATTATTATATTACAAAGGTGGAGGTAGCAAGTTTTGGTTCTTCTGATATCAAACCAGACTGGCTCACAACATCTCACCCACATGCTGTTAAGAAATTAATAGAAAAGAAGAAAAGAAAAGAGAAAATCCACAAGATCCAAAGAACATTCCACATGAGAGTAGGTCAGACAATAATGCATTGAAATCTCCAAGGTACCATCACCTCGCTTCTTCAATTCCTCCATGATTTTATCTCCCACTCCATTGATACTTCACTTGCAAGTTCATTCCTTAATTTTGTACACTTTTTTCTTCAACGGGATTTATCACAGAGTCGGTCAAATTCACTTCAAAATAAAATAGGATAAATTATAGTCAACCTACCTGAGGTTTGTCTTTTTACAGGCGGAATCAACTTATTATCCTGTTATTAGTCAACGATTATAAAATGCTAGTCAACATTGGTGAAAAAAGTCAATTATTTTAAGGGTATTTTAGTTATTTTAATTTAATTTTAAAATATTTTTTAAAAAAATATATTATGATCTCCACCGTCCATCTCATTTGAGATGGACCCTGGAGATTCAAAAAAAAAAAAAAAAATATCTGCAACCATTATCTATGGATTCATGGAGATATGCAAACTAGAGGAGGCGAAGAGCCTCCCCTGGTTCAACGAAGGGGAGGCTCTTCGCTTCCCTTATTGCAACAAAGGTCGTTGCTTTTGGTGTGTGACCTTTATCGCATGACGAAGGGGAGGCGAAATTCCTCCCCTTTGGTCTCCCATGGAGGTACTCTGTGGATTTTTTTTTTATTCTTTTTAATCTCCATTGTTAGAGATCTTAAGAGTTTTATTAATTTTTTTAAAAATTTATATTTTATTTTAATTTTTTTTATTTTGAATAAATTTCCACCATCTAAGTGGATGGACTTGGATGGTGGAGATTTAGACTTGTTTTTATTTATTTTTGTTTCATTTATTTATTTTTTACTTTTTAATTAAGGGTATTTTGGTCTTTTATATTTTTAAAACGGTAAACAATCATCTTTAACGGTCAACGCTAATTGCATAAAAGTTAACTGTTAATTTTTCAATAAGTTAATTCCGCCTGTAAAAATACAAACTTTAGGTAAGTTGGCTGTAATTTTATCCAATAAAATATATATAAACCACAACTACATAACAAAAACTCTCTCTCATTTGTAACAATTTTTATGCAGTGACAAGTTGGATATAAAAATCATAGAATATCTTATAGCAAATGCGATATGGCCGATAACAAACATAATGTAGCTTGATTTAGTGGACACATTGTGAGATTTAAACGCTCACCATTGAGGTAAAAGAGAGATATATTAACCACTTGAGTTATGAGTGGATGTATTATGTATTTTTTTTAATAATTAATTTATTTTAAAGAAATAAAAAATAATTACTTTTGTATTTTTTTTCAAAAGAAAGTAAAAAAAAAACACTAAGTAATTTAAATTAATTGATTTGAATTGATTTTTAGTTAATTGAAAAAATAACAATGGAAATATTGGTATTGTTAAAAGATGTGTTTTTATTATTTTTATTTTTAGAATATTATTTTTGTTACGGGTGGTTTCTGTTGAGGACCGCCACGTCACCTTTGATAATTAAACGCAGTTGTTTGAACGACGAGCGGCCTTCTAAAAAGCAAAGGGTATTTCGACGTCGTTTAGGAGTAAACCGCCGAGAAGGTTCTCCGTGGTAACAAAAGTAGTCCAAGCATTATCAAAGTTCTCGCAGCACATTAATTGGCTGTCAGCAAATTGTCAGTGATAAAAAATATTGTCTTTGTCAACGTAGTCTGACAACCTGCGACGCGCCTGACAAACATTTATGATAAAACTAGTTGAGTCCAGAACCTTATCATCAGAAAAGTCAGACGTATTAAATGCCCTAGTGCCACAAGTTACTGTTCAACCACACATCCTGTCCTTTCTTTGGACAGGCTCTCCGAGAAAGCTGATCTTACATGCTTAAGGTAACACACAACTGACCACGTTACCAGACAATTCAGACATTCCTAAAATAGAATAAGACAAGGGGAATGTTTGGTTGACTATAAATAAGGTCATTGATGAAGGAGGATGGTATATTATTTACTATATTCACCAACCCTAAAACTCTTTGAATGAATTCATTAATTCTTCCATTATGCCTGAACTGACTTGATCGTCGGAGGTTAATTGTTGGCTAAAGTCCGGCAACCTTCACTGATCGTTTTTTGCCTTTTCAAATACTTACTCCACAATCAGTGTTCACTAGGTTCTCATCACGGCCGAGAACCTTCTTGCAGAATCAAAGAGTCAAACAAGACATTTCTTGCTCAACTGACCACTAGATTCTTTTACGTGGCACAGTTGACTGTTGTTGATTATCAAACCCATTTTTTACCATCAATAATTTGGCGCTAGAAGGATGGTTGTTTTCATTCCTCCGAGGAAACCTTAAAACTATGGATTCAGGCAATCAAAACAAGGAACACAGCCCCCATCAAACTACCCCCATGGAGGTTCTTTTATCTCTGATCAGGAAAACCCCTTTAGAGTTCGTTATACCAGATAGTATGCCCACGGCATTACCGCAACCTCCCTCTATCACCCCACAAACGGAGATATCTGCCTAAGACGTGGACCAGGCCGGATACCATGTCCAAAAGTTCATGGAAATCATGAGTAGCAGATCACTACCCGAGGAGGAGATCGTAGAGAAAACACAGGCCCTAGCAAAGGAACCACTTCTCATAGAAGATACACTAGTAATGTAACACCCCCTGACCCGACCCGGCTGGACCGACCCAGGGAGCGCTACACGGACTTTCAAAACTTTCTAAATTCATATACATTTCAAAATCATTGTGAGCCCATAAAACAAAATTTTCAAATCATTGGAAACCATAGAGTTTATTATTTTAAAAATCATTTTCGAGTGAGCCCAATCAATAAACTTTTTACAAAAAAATTCGGCAGAGTTCCGTTTGTTTTTCGGATTTTCCAAAACCTGTTTTTCCACAAAACAATTCAAATACAAATTCAATATCAACACTTCAATATCTCATTTTCAAACACTTGCGCACTCTGCCGTTTAGTGCGACTTCCCAACACAGTTTATAAAATAAAACGATTTAGACTTTAATATTTACAAATATTACGAAATATTTAGAAAAGACAGAAATAATAAAATATTTAATTACAAAACATATTACGAAACATATTTACAAATCCTCTGTATATGCATGCTTTCAGAATATATACATATAACAACAATATAGCTACCCAACTGTAATAACTCTGGGACTCTGTCAGCAAATCTCTCTCTCTTCAGTCTTTAGCTTCTTCGGGATCCCTGGTACCTACGCGTTAGAAACAAAACTAACGCGCTAAGCATATAGCTTAGTGGGTGTACAATAAACTCAAATATGAAAAATAATCATAATTAACCTTTAACAAGAAACAATTCACAATTACAAATCAATTTATTTACAAAATCAAACCATAAATAAGTTTTAATCACTTTAATTTCACCAAATGGATCAACATATAAAATCAGTTAAGACAATCATTCAATTCACTTCTCAATTCACTACAAATCTGGCCCACTAGAATACTCAACATACTAGGACTGGAATATGGGTCAAACTCCCACCCTAGGACGAATCCTAAGAGTGGTACGTATCTCCCTACTCTAGGACCGTGGGTACGGAACCTAGAGAGGTACATAACTCCCTATCCTAGGAACGAATCCTTAGGAAGGTACGTGGCTCCCAACCCCTAAGACGAATTCTGAGGAGGTACGTGTCTCCTTGCCCCTGGACGAATCCATGAGGAGGTACATAATAATCATCAATAGCAATCAGTATCGGCGCAGTACTGCTCAGTGAACCCAGCTGGTATACCAACCTCCTATATCCATTTCTATGTCTAAGTATTCTAGGGCCGTTATGATAAACTATTTTCAAATATTCACAATAAGTTATAAATCATTCGATACTCAATAAATATATGATTCACACAATACTTTTCAGGAAACATAACAATAGTCATACAAAAGTATAAATCAAGTATTTTTAACGAAATCAAAATATTCGAAAGACGATCAAAATGCGATCTACAATAAAATCATTCCAAAATCAACAATAGATATATCAATCATCGATTTTTCATATAAAATAAACAAGTTTCATACGAAAATCGAAAATGAGAAATTTCAACAAAATCGAAAACGAAAACGAAAACGAAAACGAAAACAAAAACGAAGTACTTTTCGTAAAGATTCCGAAAACGAAAGTACACCAACCTGGAATCCATTTTTCGTTCGAGTAATCGCGGTTCTACAATTTCTTTTTTCCTTCCCTTTCCCTTTATCTTCACTTTCCTCTTCACTTTCTTCTTCTTCTTCTTTCTCTTTCTCTTCTTTCTCTCTTCTTCTTTCTTATCTTTCTCGCTCTCTGCCTCTTTCTTCTCTCTGTTTCTGTGTTTCTGGCTTCTGCGAGAAGCTACTTTTTGTTTTATATTTTTCAGCTATCGCGACCGTCGTCGCGACCTGTGGTCGCGCCACTAGGTCGCGGTACTCACTGGAGCGTTTGCAACGCCTTCATCACGAGCACACCTCGCGGTACCTTGGTCGCGCTGGTGGTCGCGTTGCTCACTGCCAGAATTTGACATTTTCATCGCGAGCAGTTCATCGCGACCTGTGGTCGCGGTGATTGGTCGCGATGCTCACTGCCAAAAATCACATTTTCCACCGCGAGCAAGCCATCGCGACCTGTGGTCGTGGCGACCAGGTCGCGATGCTCACTGCTTCAGTTTTCAATTTTCATACTTCATTTTTGGACCGTTCCATCTGGTCCACCTGGAAATCATAAAAATTATAAAATTTAACACCCCTTCCAATTATAAAATTTATTTTCACATATATGAAATTAATTATCCGAAATCTGGGATGTTACAAGTAAAGGAAAAGAACCACTTTCGCTCCCAGAGCCCTTTTCAAACGAATCCTCTTCCCAAAGCACTGGTAGTTCGTAAACTACAAAGAGCTTAGCCCCTAGTAAGCGAAAATATCGTCGAGGAGATAGTCAAAAGCCTAGCTCCGCAACGAGATGAAGGATAATCAAGCAGACGTGATGCCAGCGAGCAAGCAGTAGTGAAATTGATCAAAACCAAACAGACTCTAAGAGAAGCCAGCACTTAAGCCACAGTGAAAGCTTAGTTGATGATAAAGATTCCATGCGGAGGGAAATCCGACAACTGAAGGAGGGACTCAAACAGGTCCAGCGTAGGGAACCACCCACCAATGACCCAGCACACTGCTCAGGTGCAACGGCGAGCAAGTTCACAGATAGGGTACTAGCAAAGAATTTCTCGAGGAACTTCAAGATGCCCGGCATAAGTGAATACAAGAAAGATAGAGATCCCGTTGAGTACATATCTCGGTTTACCACTCTCATGAGAACTTAAATGAGAGACGATCGACTGTTATGCCAAACCTTCCCTATCACATTTGAGGACCTTGCGGGAAGTTGGTTCCGACAACTCTCCTCCGCAGCATCGATAGCTTTGGCCAATCTAGCCACGCTTTTTCTTGACAGTTTATGAGAAGGTGCAAAGGAAGGAGTCCCTATCTCACTTGTCATCAGTTAAACAAGAGAAGGGAGAATCTATCAGGATATACCTCTCGCGTTTCAACCGAGAAGCAGTCTAAGTAGAAGATTTTAACGATGTAACCGCTATAAACATATTCACAAACAACTTGTAGAGCAATGCATTCTCTTTCCAGCTAAGGAAACAACGACCAAGATCCTACCCAGAGATGGTAGAAGTTATAGCCGACTATGCCCGTACAGAGGAGGAAGAAATAACCCAGGATGGAAACCTCGTGCATGAGATGCGCCCTGATAAACCATATCACCACAAAAACCATCCCAATAGGGGAGACAACAACATATTCAAAGGAAAAGGCCCCTAAGATGATCCCCGAGATGTTAAAAATCAATTAAGGGATGCCAGCGAGCCAAAAATAGATTTGACCGATATACGCCCTTAACATTGAACAAATTAGAAGTGTTTGTTAATTTATTCTTCTCCATATGGAGGCTATTTATAGAAAAATACAAAATAATTGATCTCCTATAATCTCTCCATCAATCACTCCTATAATCACTCCATCAATCACTCATATAATCACTCATACAATTAAGTAATAGATTGTCAACTATATATAACAAGATTGTCAACTATATACAACAAATATCTTACATTAATAATAAAATACTCTAACACTCCCCCTCAAGTTGGTGCATAGATCTCACTCATGCCCAACTTGCTAATTGAGTCATGAAAACTCTTTCCATTAATGGCCTTTATAAGGATATCTGTAAGTTGGTCCTTACTTGGAACAAAAGGAAGCTTGATTATCTTTTATTCTAATTTCTCTTTGATGAAGAATCGATCAATCTCCACATGCTTAGTACAATCATACTGTACATGATTGTTAGCAATCTGTACTGAAGCCTTATTATTACAATACAGTCTCATACAGTCTCTTTGATGAAATCCAAATCACTCAATAAATTCTTCAACCACAATAATTCAGTGATTCCTTGGGCAATCCCTCGAAATTCTGCCTCAGCACTAGATCATCGTTTCCTGTAACAATCATATCGTCAACATAGATGATAAGTATAGTGATTCTGTTACCCTTATGTTTGAAGAATAAGGTGTGATCGGAGTTACTCTATTGATATCCGAATTTCCTAATGGAAGTACTTAGTCGTCCAAACCAGGTTCTAGGTGATTGTTTTAGTCCGTAGAGAGCATTTTTTAGTTTACAAACTTTACCAATTTTAGAATCAAAATAGGGGGAAGATCCATATAAACTTCTTCACTGAGTTCCCCATGTAGAAACGCATTCTTTACATCAAATTGTTTCAATAGCCATTCCAGATTAGCTGCTAGTGAGAGAAGTACCCTAACAGTATTTAACTTTGCTACCGGGGCAAAAGTCTCCTGATAGTTAACTTCGTAAGTCTGAGTGTACCCTTTAGCAACCAACCTAGCCTTGTACCTTTCAATCGAGCCATCTTCCTTGTGTTTGATGGTATAGACCCATCGGCATCCAACAGCCTCCTTCCCTTGAGGTATATCCACTATTTCCTTGGTGCAATTTTTTTGTAAAGCTTTCATCTACTCATCCATGGCTCGGACCCAATTCTGGTCCGTCAATGCATCTTGAAATTTACTAGGAATAGATACAAAGGATAATTGATGTGCAAAAGCTTTAAAGGTTTCAGATAGTCTGTGAGTTGAGGTGTAATCAGTAATAGAGTAAAGGGCCTTACTATTTGGTAGAGGTCGTTCAGGAGAAAAACCAAACCGTATAGGTGGTTTATGTTCTCGACTAGGATACTGTCTAGTAGATAGACTGGGGTCAGGATCTGTGTGATTTTCATTGGACAAGCCATCAGATAAAATAAAGGGTTCAAGAGTTACCTCAGGTGCATTTTCAACCTCAGAGTCTGATTGACGAACCAGTGATGGAGAAGAAGAAGGTTGTACTACCTGTATGAGAATTGACTCCTCCTGTTTCTCTTTCCCTTTATTCTTCCTTTCATATATTCTCAAGGGTGGTTTTGTCTTTTCTGTGAGACTACCAAGAATCTCATTTTTAGAAGGTAAATTCTCTCTCTCGGAAGATTGTTCTCTCAGACTAATGGGTATACCACTGTCAGTTTTAGGAGACTTCTCTTCATAGTTCGAATTCTCCCCTTGAAGAGAAGTCTCGGGAGTAAAGTATGCCTCATCTTCCCAGAACGTGACATCTTGTGACATAAATACCCTACGGGATGGAGGATGATAACATTTGTACCTATTTTGTGAGCTAAAATACCTTATAAAAACACACTTAAGAGCACGTGGGTCTAACTTTCCTTGATGAGGAGCATGCACATGTACATATATCACACATCCAAAGACTCGAGGAAGAATATGTAATGTAGAGTCAATATCACAGTAATGAGACAAGGATTGCAGTAGAGTTTGAAAAGACAGAACACTGGATGACATACGATTAATGAGATATGCAGCAGATATAACTGCATCACCCCAAAAAGATTTAGGCATATGCATACCGAGAAGTAAAGATCGTGCAGCCTCAAGGCGATGACGATTTTTACGTTCAACGGTACCATTTTGTTGAGGGGTATGTGCATAAGATGTTTGGTGGAGAATACCATTTTTCAAACAAAAAGCTTTGACACTATGGTTTAGATATTCACCACCATTATCTGAGCGTAAAATTTGAATTTTCTTATGAAATTGTGTGAGAATCATATGATAAAAATTTTGAAAGGCGTCACATACATCACTTTTATTTTTTAAAAGAAAAATTCAAGTCATGCGAGTACAATCATCAATAAATGTAACAAACCAGCGCATACCAGATGTAGAAATAATATTAGATAGACCCTAAACATCAAAATGAACAAGAGATAAAGGCATAAATCTTTTATTATCATTACTAGGGGGAAAAATAGTGCGATGATATTTAGACAAAACACATGTCTCACACTGCATATTATCGTGTCCAATAGTTTTAAACAAAGAAGGAAATAAAAACTTAAGATATCTAAAAGAACAATGACCTAAACGCCTATGCCAAAGGAAGATATTACCGTCGTTGTCGGCTCTAACTTGTACTATTCTGTGAGGATGACTGGAAACACTGTCTGCTGTAAAGTAGTACAACCCTCCTTTTTCCCTACCAATTCCAATTGTTTCCTTGGCTGTGATGTCCTTAAACACACAATGAGAAGGCCAGAACGTAACAACACAATTTAGAGATTTAGCTAATTGAGAGTAAATTGTTAGATAAAGTGGGCACATATAAAACAGATGATAAATTTAAGGACGAAGTTAGAGGTATAGATCTAGCCCCAAGAACCGAGGTGGGCGTACCATCAGCATATGACACATTATTGGTTTCGGTTGGACTACGATGACTAAAGTTTTGAGAATTAAAAGTCATGTGATCCATTGCACTAGAATCAATTATCCACGTATTATTACTAGAAATTGTAGAAACACTGAAAGCAGAATGAAAAATACCTGAGTTGGACAATTGAATTTGAGAATCACATATGTTACCATGTGGAGTGGAAGACGAGTTGTCAGAGGAGGAAGCAAGAGAGGCAGTTCCAGTCTTCAGAGGCCCCTTATTTTTTTTTTCAAGTACCACTCAGGATACCAAATCAATCTCCAGCACGCATCTCGAATATGATTCTTCTGTCTACAATGAGTATATTTCATGTCCCCTGAAATCCCCTTATTGATTAGTAGGGCAGAGCGGTCACTTACTTGTGGTGGAGCTAGCATAGTAGCTTGACGTTGTGCTTCACGGCGGACATAGGCAAATGCTCCTTCAATACCAAGAAACGGATCTATACGTAAAACATCAGCTCGTACCTTGTCAAATTCAGGGTTTAGTCCTGCAAGAAACATGTATACTCGTTGTTTCTCTATGCGATCATTCAATCGAACCATATCTATAGCATCAGTCATATCATTCGGACAACGTTGATCTAACTCTTACCAGATTGTATTCAATTCCTTGTAGTATTAAGAAATAGAACGCCCAGATTGACGCGTATGGAATACCTTAGTGTTGAGTTCATAGATGATGGACTGATCTGTACCATCATAGTAGGTACGTGCAACTGCTTCCCAAGTGGCCCGAGATATAGGTAATCGGATAAACATTCCCATAATTTTGGGAGTCATAGATCCTAGGAGGCATCCTTGCATGAAAGCATTGTCTGCCAACCATCGTCTATAGGTAGGACTGGTTGTTGTAGGCTTAACACTTTTCCCTGTGAGAAAACCATATTTATCTTTTCCAGCCACAAAGATCTCGACAAACTTGGACTATAAATGATAGTTTGATCCGTCCAATTTAATCTCAATCTTAGATGAGTTGTCATGAGAATAAATTGGAGGGACTGTTAGGGTTGATGGAACCATATGGCTAAATATGTTGAATTCATCTTCAACAATGGTTATAGTAACAATGGAAGTAGTAACAGTAGTAGCGGAAGTAAATGGAAATATAATGGAGGAAAAATTTATTTTTGGCGGTAAAACCGACCTTCCCCGGATAATAAATTTGTGCGGTAAAACCAGTTACAACAATAAATAAATCTAGGTGGTACAACCAACCATACAAAGTATAAATTAGGAGGTAAAACCTTCCATAAAAAATATAGATACTAGGTGGTAGAACCAGCTAATCAAGAAATCTCGAACCTTTGGCTCTGATATCATGAACAAATTAGAAGTGTTTGTTAATTTATTCTTCTCCATATGGAGGCTATTTATAGAAAAATACAAAGTAATTGATCTCCTATAATCTCTCCATCAATCACTCCTACAATTAAGTAATAGATTGTCAACTATATACAACAAGCTTGTCAACTATATACAACAAATATATTACATTAATAATAAAATACTCTAACAAACATGAGGGCGTGAAGAGATATTGTCGGTCGCGCAAAGCAAATGGATCGTGACGTGGCTGGGAAAAATGACTTTTGCACCCTAAAAGCGCTATAAAGACAATTACTGAAACTTACATCGAGACCACAGTCATGGCACTTCGAAGTCTTTTCAACTAAAAGACCACATAGAGAACTTGATCTAAGACGGATACTTGAAGGAGTTCGTACTAAGGAGGGATGACGACAACACCTCTCACCAAGCTAAGGGATTGCTAGACAAAAAACCAAAGCGACCCAGGGCACCCGTAAGGCCAACTCGCCCCAGAAGTCCTAAAAGATCTAATGAGCGATTCGAGAGCCCGAAAGCAAGTCCCATCAACACCATTCATGGCAGTCTTGGAACAGGCACCACTAATAGAGAAAGAAAATTAGAGATCCGAGAGATGTCCAATCATGGTTGCCTCTCAAATATAAATCTAGTACAAAAAAAGGACAAAAGGCAGAAAGAAGGTTGTGATCCAATATCATTCACAACGGATGATGGTGTGGGAATCAATGCAAATTCCAATGGCACGATCATTGTAGAGTTGCAAATAGCACACAGAAATGTGTGCCGCATCATGATTGATAATAGGTGCTCTCAACATCCTACACATTTCAGTGTTCAATCAACTGCGATTAGCACAAAGACTTGAAACCATTCAACACCCCTCTTCAAGCTTTCGGAGGATAAAAAATAAGGCCATGGGGACCATGATGCTCCCTGTGAGAATATGAACCAAGTCGTGTAGGAAAACGATACTTTTGGAATTTGTGGTAGTGGACATACCCAATTGGCTATACAATGCACTGCTAGGAAGACCTTTTCTCAACAAAACCAAGGCAGTAACGGCTATGTACTGCTAGAAAGTAAAATTTCTAACTAAGAACGGTGCCTTCAAAAACAAGGGGGTCGCAGAAATTTTTCAGATCACAGAGAAGAGCCGAAGAAAGAAGAAGAAGGAAAATAAGAAGTTATATCAATCAAAGTTAATAGAAGAAGAATAAAGTGCGGAGATGCCCAAAGAGTTCGCTCTGGACCCCCGGGAACCTACTGTGTAACGCCCCTAATTTTTCGAATTATGAAAAGTATATTCTTTTTATAGTGCATTTGGAGAATAACGGGTCTAATTGACTATTGGTGAAGTTCATTTGGTAATTGGATAAGTGTGGAATAGTTTTGGAATAATTATTGAGATGGATTGTGATTAAGAGTAAATTTATATCATGATAGGATTTTAAGAAGCTCAAGGGTGCAATTTGTAATTAAGAAGATATTTATAATATATATATATATATATATAATATTATTAGTGGAAAAAAAAATAAAATAATAAAAAGAGAGGGTGAGGTGGCATGAGATAAGAAGAAGAAAAGAAAAATAAATAAAAAAAAATAGATAAAAAAGTAATCTAAAAACGTGAGGAAGAGAGGAAGAAAGAAAAAAAAAAAAAAGAAGGGAGAAGCAAGGCCGAGAGAGAAAGAAGAAGAAGAAAAAAAAAAGAAGAAGAAGAAGAAGAAGAGAAGAAAGGAAAAAAAAGAGAAAGGAAAAGAAGAAGAATGAGAAGGAAGGAAGAGAAAAAAGAAAAGTGTTAGGAAATTATCCAGGTTCGGTGTACACTAATGTTTGTATTTTTTTAGAGTTTTCAGAAATTTTCGGAATTATTATATGATATTGTTTTTAGTTTATTTATGATATATTGTTTATGATTTGTTAATTAAAATTGATTTTGGGATGATTTGGTATATATATATATATATATATATTGTTTGTAATAAATTAATTTTGAATATATATATATATATATATATATATATATATATATTGTTTATGATATATTGATTTTGAATATATATATTTATATATTCTGTTAGTGCTAAGTGAATTGATATTGAATTTTGATTATATATATATGTTGTTTATGATATATTGATTTTGAATCTATATATATTTATATATTCTGTTAGTGCTAAATGAATTGATATTAATTATTTATATTGAATTTTGTCAATGTGTTTATTGATTTGAATTTAATAAAATTTAATTTGACCATAAAGAAATGATATTGTGAAATGGCCCTAGGATACTTGGACATATATACGGATATAGGAGGTTGGTATACCAGCTGGGTTCACTTAGCAGTACTGCACCGTTATTGATATTGATGTTGATATTACGTACCTCCCTAAGGATTCGTCATGGGGTAGGGAGACACGTACCTTCCTAAGGATTCGTCCTGGGATAGGGAGATATGTACCTCTCTAGGTTCCGAACACTCGGTCCTAGGGTAGGGAGTTATATGTACCACCTCTGGATAGTACGAGCCCTAAGAGCCGGTCCTCGGGTTGGGAGTTATGTTCGACAGACAGCCACTGAGAAGTTGAACGGACCATATTCCAATCCTGAAATTATGTTGAGTATACCAAAGGGCCAGGATTGAAATGAATAGAATAAAATGTTTATAAACGAATTTAGAAATTGATTTCGTACGTTTTATTTTATTGATTGGATTAAATAATGATATGTTTTTATATCTTCGTGCTATGACATTTTATTTTGGAAATTTATTTGAGTTGCACATAATATGTTTGAATATGATGTTATTTTGAAAAAGTAGAATATTTCATGAATTTTAATAAATAAGTTTAGTGTACACCTACTAAGTATTATTGCTTAGCGCGTTGATTTTATCACGCGCAGGTAATAAAGATACCAGCGGAGAAAAAGACTAAAGAGGAGGCAACTGCAGACAGAGATTCAAAGTCACTATATTTTTGGGTAGTTATATTTAAACTTTGTATGTATCTTATTATGTTAAGCATGCATATATAGAAGTTTGTAAAGTTGTTTTATATATAAATTTTTGTAAATATTTGTTTGATGGTTTATATTTTCAAAGTTTTGTAATTATAACTTAAGAATTGTTTTATTGTAAATGTTTGGGAAAGTCGCACTATATGACAGAGTGCACATTTGATTAAGAAATGAATTTTGAAGTGTTACTATTATAATATTTGAGATTTTGTTGAAAAATAGGATTTTTGGAAAATCAGAAAAACAGAGGAAACTCTGCCGAAATTTTTAAAATTAATTTTGATGGGCTCACAAGAAATGATTTTAAATTATAAATTATTTAGTTTTCAGATTTTAAACAAATTTTGAAAACCCGTAACGCTCCCTGGGTCGATCCAGTCTGATCGGGTCAGGGGGTGTTACATACTGCGAGAGAGAAAGATGGAGAAGTAGAGCCTACAGAGAATGTGTCACTTGATGAAAACTCTCTAGAGAAAGTTGTCAGGATATGAGCAACATTAAAGCCTAAGATCAAGAATGACTTAACAAATCTGCTCTGAGAATTCAAAGACATATTCACATGGAGCCACGCCGACATGCTGGGAATTAACTCATCTATTATATCTCATGGGTTGGCAGTGCATCGAGATGAAAGACCAATTTTCCAGAAAAGACGACACTTCAACGTTGAGAGAATTTCAGCTATAAAGGAGGAGGTCGAGAAACTTCTTGCTGCAGGGTCTATCCGAGAATCACATTATCCTTCCTGGATCACCAACGTAGTTTTAGTGAAAAATAAAAATGGAAAATGGAGAATGTGTGTAGACTTCACAGATTTAAACAAAGCCTACCCTAAGGATGATTTTTCCCTCTCGAAAATCGACCAACTAGTAGATGCCACGGCTGGCAACGAACTCCTCAGTTTCATTGATGTATATTCAAGATACAACCAAATCAAAATGCACACACCAGACGAGGAGAAGACAACGTTTACCACCGACCAAGGACTATATTGCTACACGGTGATGCCCTTTGGTTTGAAGAATGCGTGATCTACCTACCAGAGGTTAGCCGAACAAATAGAGAGAACCATAGAGGTATACGTCGACAATATGCTGACAAAGAGTTCGACGGCGGGAGAACATGTAGGTAATTTGTGAGAAACTTTCAAAGTACTGCGACAATACGAGATGAAACTAAACCCCGAGAAGTGCGTGTTCGGCGTCGCCTCAGGCAAATTCCTGGATTCTTTGGTCTGTCAAAGAGGAATATAAGTCAATCCCGAAAAGATAGATGCCCTTGTTAAAATGAAACCTCCTTGAACCCTCAAAAAGTTCTAGCGCCTCATAGGGTACCTAGCAATGCTAAGCAGGTTCATAGCAAGATCTACCAACAAGTGCCTCCCATTTTTCAAGGCGATCATGAAAGGCAAAGGGGTAGAGTGGGACGAAGAATGTAACAACGCTTTCCATCAATTGAAGACCTATCTTAGATCGACATCAGTACTCTCGCAACCTCTCGCCAATGAAACTCTGTATTTATACCTTTCAGTTACTGCAGTAGCAACAAGCTCCGTCCTTACCCGCGAGAAAGAAGGAGTACAAAAACCTATTTATTATGCTAGCAAGACACTGATCGCTGCAGAAATAAGGTATCCAGACGTAGAAAAGATCGCTCTAGCTCTAATTGTAGCAGCTAAAAACTGCGACCATACTTTCAAGCGTACAACATAGAAGTGCTCACCAACTGCCTTTTGAAACAAATCTTACAGAAATCAGAAGTTTCAGGGAGACTAACTAAATTGGCAATAGGGCTGAACGAATTCGACATAAGCTTCAAACGCAGGACTGTAATCAAAGCACACAGTCGCATATTTCATTGCGGAATTTATAAAGCCCTTGGTCGACACAGCCACTCTCACGACCACCGAGCTAGAAAATGGAGCATATCCGTAGAAGCTCCATGTTGAAGAATCCTCCAATTCCTACGAAAGTGGGACGAGAGTAGTCCTTACAACACCCAAACACAATGAAGTAGAATGCGCGTTAAGATTCGATTTTAAGGCCACCAACAATGTTGTAGAGTATGAGGCTCTTCTCGTAGGACTAAGAATGGCCACAACTCTATGTGCCGACAAGATTGACATCTTCAGTGATTCACAACTTGTAGTCAATCAAATATGCAACGAATATCAAGCTAAAGAAGAAAGAATGATAGCCTACCTTGAGAGGACCCAACGAGCACTCAGCAGGTTCATGAATTTCAAGATCACATAAATCCCAAGAGCGAAAAATTTGAAAGTTGATGCCCTGTCAAAATTAGCACATGGGACCAATGTCATCTTATCCAAAACAATCCCAATAGCTAATCTAGCAAAGCCAAGCATAAGTGAGGAAGAAACCGTCGAGGTTGGGGAACTCAACCTCATAGAGGTTACATAGATGACACTACTTCGAGCATATTTAGAATAGGGAATCCTCCTCAAAGATAAGAATGAAGCAAAACACCTGAGGTATCAATCGGCACGTTATACCATGATCGATGGTGAAATACATCGCAGGGGGTTCTCTAGAACTTTGCAAAGATGTGTGAATCTGCAGGAAGCCATGAGGATCCTAAGGGATATCCATAGAGGAGTATGTGGAAACCACGCGGGTGGAAACAATCTGGCATATAACGCGCTGCAATAAGGATTCTATTGGCCTGTGATGTTTGATGTCGCCAAAGAAACAGTGTCCAACTGTGGCAAATGCCAAAGAATCGCCGACAATATCAAGCAGCCACAAGAGAAACTCAGAAGTCTCACATCCCCATGACCTTTCGCCCATTGAGCAATTGACCTCATAGGGCCTATGCTAGTAGTAGCTGGGCAAGCTAAATATGTTATCGTAGTTGTCGACTACTTCATCAAGTGGGCTGAAGCAGAACCATTAGTTAGAATCAATGAACAAAATACCACGAACTTTGTAAAAAGTCCATCATCTACATATTGGGAGTCCTAGACACCATTATCTCTGATAATGGCACGTAATTCGATAACTTGAACTTTCTCGAGTTTTGCCGAGGGTAGGGAATCAGGAATTACTACGCTTCAGTAGCTCACCCTCAAACAAACGGACAAGTCGAAGCTGTGAATAAAATCATCAAACACACCATCAAAGCGAAACTGGACTCCAAGAAAGGGAAATGGGCTGAGAAGCTTCCCGAGGTTCTTTGGGCATACAGAATGACTGCGAGGACCTCCACGGGAGAAACACCATTCGCCATGGCTTTCGGAGTAGAAGTAGTCATCCCTATTGAAATGAGGATCCAGCCGTCGCAAGTGCATATGTTTGACCATGTATAAAACATCTCAGCTTTAGAGTCGAACCTCGATGAATTAGAAAGCTGCCGAGATAAGGCTCGGATAAAGAACACAATGTATCAACAAAGAGTTGTCAGATACTACAATTCTAAAGTGAGGGAAAGGAAATTCCAACTTAATAACTTGGTATTGAGAAAAGTTTCGCTCAACACAAAGGATAAGTCAGTAGGATCCTTCGCTGACAAATGGAAATGGCCATACAAAATTGTTAGACAAGAAGGATACGGATGCTACAAGATTGCACGACCAAAAGGAGGCATCATCGCCTACCCATGGAACATATAATATCTAAAATTGTATTATCCTTAGAGGAAAGATGGAATGTACGGTTGTAATCTTCAAACGAATAAAATGAATGATCTTTTTTTTTTAAAAAAAAATATAAGTGTCAAAATCATCTTCCCTAATGGTTGTGGCAAGAACGCCCGAAGCATCGAAAAATCAAGTCTGAGAAAAGTTAATTAAAACTCTCTCTAAAAGACTTGGTAGTGGCGAGAACACCCTAAAGCATCAAAGAATCAAGTCTGAGAAAAATTAATTAAAACTCTCTCTAAAAGACTTGGTAGTGGCGAGAACGCCCCAAAGCATCAAAGAATCAAATTTAAGAAAAGTTAATTAAAACTCTCTCTAAAAGACTTGGTAGTGGCGAGAACGCCCCAAAGTATCAAAAAATCAAATCTGACAAAAGTTAATTAAAACTCTCTTGGTAGTGGCGAAAATGTCCCAAAGCATTAAAATTTGAGTATGAGAAAAGTTAATTAAAACTCTCTCTAAAAGACTTAGTAATGGCGAGAACGCCTGCAACATTAAAAAATCAAGTGTGGGAAAAATTGACTAAGACTCTTTCTAAAAAAACTTGGTAATGACGAGGACACCACTCACTTCTTAATTTATTCAAGTCCATACGATGAGTCCTGAAGTTCCTTATTAAACCAATATTCATGACTCGGTGGTAAAGGGGCAACATGAAGTCAAATAAAGTTCCAAGTTAATTTGGTATGCTGCTAAAGTTGTTATTAATTAATATAAAGTTAAGTTGTTATTAGATTAACAACGATCTAATAACTTGTTAGATTTTATAACTTTGAACCAGAATAGACTTTCTCGAATAATTCACTGTGAAATTCGTAATGGTTCAAAAAACTCTAAATAAATGTCAAAACAAGGTAAATGATCACAAAAAAAAAAATCTATTTCATAAGAGTATATGTGATTACAGATTATAATAATTACAAAACTAAACTAAGAAGTAGAGGGACCAGGGTCTTGCAAGGCCTTTCCTTTTTTTGAAAGCTAAAAAAGATTAAGCTGATCCTTAGAATCAGTCTTAAACGACGTCGATGCCTCCCTCTCGCTGAGAGCTATGCCATCGTCACCATTTGAGATGACATAGTTGTAGTAGCCAAAATCTGTCAAGCCTAAGGACAAGTGAGAGTCCGGCCCAAAAGCCCATTTACGCGCCGAACTAAGGCCCAATCACATCACATGACCCGGCCTAGAGCCGAAAGTGACCATCCTACATGGCCCAAAGCTTAGGCGACCAACGACTTAGGCACTACAAAACCTTCGTCGCACGACACTCACGAGGCCTTGGTTGCACGGCACTTGCGTGACAATTGTCACACGGTGATCCAAAGTAATGACAGCCACGTGACTCCACGACGGCGCCACACCTCGGGGACCTCCCATGTCGCACGATATGGAACCCTCTTGAGTCTACGTAGGCCTAATTCATGACCTATCTAAATATGCCCAAGCCTACAACCCGACTCATCAGACTTTGAATCCTAGAGTCTAGTGGCCGAGTTAAGGAAGCACTTATATCTTCCTTGATTTGGGGCGATGAATCAGGGAGGTAATTCACTCCCCCCAACTGGTGAATCACTACCCCTATATGTAGAGGAGCATACTCCCAAAATGCTTCTCTTAGGCACGAACAGTAAATGAAACCTGTGAATATTTAGCTAAGCAAATATCAATATACGAAAAGCATTCTCCGATTAACCTCCGCCATCTCTGATCGTCTCACAATCATACTCCGACCAACCAACTCTATATCGCCCTCAACCATGAAGGTCTTAAACCCCCGGATTAAGGAAGTATTTCTTACTTTTCTTTGTCTTTCGCATTTTATTGTCTATTAGCACTCGCTAACTTGACCGTCTGAGTGACTTTGGCCGGCACCATCTCGGTGTCCCAGACGTCCTACAGGTCTCATGCGTTCTTTCTTTACAGGTTGTAATGCTCCGTGTCTTCCGAACGATTTACAATAGTCAACATAAGGATTAGGACCGGCATCCACCCTTGACCCGAGAATGTTGGATCCAGATTTCTTGTTGGTATAGACCTTGGGTATCCCAGCCTGATTAGTTATCTACATGTGCATATCTAAGATGGGTAACTTCTAACTCCGACAATGGGCTCACCACACCTTCCTAGCATTTCGAAGATCCCTCTTAAATTTGTCCACATTGCTGGCCATAGTGATCTATCATCTCCAACACCTCAGGATTAACATTTGACTCGATAAGGTCTCGACACTCCTTGATGCCATTTTTGAATTCTCGGTGCATGAAGGCGTCGAAGGTAAGAAAAGCCTTATAATAATCTATGGCCTTGATCTCTATTTCAGTATTGGCCCCCCCCCCCCCCCCCCCCCCCCCCCCCCCCCCCCCATGGTGAACTTATAAGAGTCCACCATATTGTTCAGTTCTTTGTTCTCTGTTTCCACTTAGGCAAGCTTCTGCTCTACTTCAACCCGAGCGAAAACAGCAGCATCGAGCAAACTATTAACAGAAGTGATAACCTCGCCCTTCTCAGCTGCAAGCGCAACCTTCTCGGCGTCGAGGGCCTCCACTCTCTCCTTAAGGGTGTCTCGCTCATTCACGGTGTTATGATCAATTTCAAATGAGGCCCTTTATGCCTCAAGAGCAGCGACTTGCTCTTTCAAAATTTTTTTGTCTCTCGCCGCAACATCAAACTTTGACAGAAGCTGTGAACAAAAGAAAACAGTTAGAAAGACAATAAACGTAGTAATAAACTCTATAACAGAATGAAACAGAACTTATCAAGGCAGCAAGACTAGAATATGATTGGAGCTGCCTCTCAAAAGTGTCTCCCAAGAGACCATCCACATTCTCCTGATACGCAGAGTGAACCTCTCCTTTCAATACCTTTCCGATAACTTCCTCTAGAAGAGACTCGGCGGTGAGGGAACCTTGTTAACCCGAGAACTCCCAGCGACTTCAGTCGAGGAATGGGAAAGTTGGTCCCCACTGAACTTTCAGAGTCAAGGGTCGCCCCATATCCTCTAAAGCGAGACCTTTGTCCTTATTCACAGAGCTCCGCACAAGCTTTCCTTATTGGACTTCTCCTCGATGATCCCTACAACGAAGGGTACCTGCTCCTCAGGGATACCTTTCGAAGTAGTGTGGCAAATAAGACATGTAGCTAGTTGGGGGAATGACCTTCACAGGAAGCTCCAGCCTACGACACATCCTCATGTTACAAGGGGGAGACCTGTAGGCACAGACTTGCGCTTGACCCCCAAAACTAAGTTTGGGTCATTGGGGCCACCAACCAGTCTGCTTCTCTTAAGGAGTGACTCGGGGCTATGAATGAAAACCTTCTCAGAGACAGAAAGAGAATGCGTCACCTTAGGAGGAAAAGACTCCATCAGGATAGCCACCTTGCTCCGAGGAGAAACATATGCCTTTTCCTTCGAAGGAGTAGCACCCTTAGCTGGAGAACGGTTCTTCTTGCCATTCCCCCTATTACTCTCTCGATAAGAAGCAGCCGAGAGATTTTTCAGATCCCTCGCATCCCGACCACAGATGGGGTCATTCTCTTGAACTATAAAGGACGGAAGAAGAGACAATTAGCATCGCCAAAATTAAAAGCATTCAGAGAATTAGAAAACAAGCAACACTTACTACGAGGGCGGTTGTGCGGACACTACTTCGTTGACTACCGAAATATGTCGAACGCTCAGTGCTCCAATGCCTCATCACAATAGAGTAAGGTCGCCGATCAATCATCCAACGAGAAGTGACCGCTTGGTAGGTGCGTTTGACCTCCTCGCTGGTCAAAATAGGTCCTTCACTCAATGAATCTACAGAGAAAAATGCGAATCACATCTAGTGACAGAGACATACCAAAAGCAAAGACGTAAAAGTATGAAAAAAAAATAAAAGTACCCGACTTCATGAAGTGGCGAGGGACGTACGCTTCGTGAAGGGAATTCTCCTTGTCAGTAGGAACTCAGTGGCCCCAATCCCATTCGACGAAGAACCAAGCCTCATTCTAAAATTTGTTGGAGGTAGGAAAACCCCAGATAACCCCCTTCTTCTTCTCATCTAAGACATCCAGGTTGCCGAACAACCTCTCACCGTTCTCGTTAGTGGAAACCCGTTTGGAAGAGTGGAACAACACAAGATAATGAGAGCCAGGCTCATGCGGTGATTATCGTAGCTAATAGCAGTGCCGAATCTCGTTCGACGAAGGATCAGAGAAGCCCAATGACTGCCACAATGTGCATAAAGCCATCAGGGTCATATACCCATTAGGTGCTAACTGCGCTGGAGCCAAGTTGACATCACTGAGGAAGCGCGCGATGAAAGGTTGAAGGGGCAACATCACCCCACAATTCAACATTAGCCCGTGGATGGCGACCATCCGGCCTGGAGGATTCCACGCGGCCCTCCCATCGGGCAGTATGAGCTTCACCGGGTTAGAAAGTTCGTAATACTCCTTGTAGTGATGCAGACGAAAATCGGTGACCACGTTTGGCTCGCAGTCCAAGAAGTATAGATTTTGATTCAAGAATATTAGTTGTCGTAGCTTGTGCATACTGACATCGGACAGCTCTGGCATATGGTCGTTATAAAGAGAAGAACGCTTGGTCATTGCTTCCTCCAAACATGAGGTCATCGCTAGTGAATCTTCAGAGACAGGTTTGGCGCATGCGTTCGGAGCCTGTATATGTGAATAATAAGTGTTTAGAGGAATGGATTCTCGGCAAGCAACAAAAAGAAGAAAGCTATCCATTTCGATCTCTTCTAGCATGCTTTTACCACGAAGCCATGAAGCGCGATCCATTTTTTAAGAAAAAAGAAATGAAAGAAAAAAAGGATGCGAAAGAACTCACCAAAAGACTTAAGGGACGAATACTCGAGGAAGAAAAATTCACGCCACCAAGTTTTAAAGACCCATCACTCTTAAGCTCTCAAAGTATTCTCTTTTTGCTAGGAAGGGAAGAACTGTTTCCAGAAATAAAAAACTTAAAAGAATCACTGGGGTGAATATATATAGGACCCAATGAGAAATCCCCAACCGTTAGTCTGTACAAAATCACACAGCCCAAGAGAGCACCTCGATTGGCTGAGATAATGATTAACGCCTTGAGCATTGAAGGCTCACCAATTGAAACGAATGGGGTAAAGCCACATGTAAGCATAGACGAATCCGCCGACCTTACATTAACCCAAACATTTGAAATTCAAAAATGAATGATTGTGCGTAATGTCATTGGAACAACGCGCCCAGAATTGAAGGATACACCCCTCCATTTTTAAAATGCACCGCTTCACTAAAGGGACACCCTCCACTTTTAAAACGCACCGCTTCACTAAAAGGACATCCTTCACTTTCAGAAACGCACTGTTTCACTTAAAAAGACCATCTTTTTCTTCTTAGGATATGTCGTTGCAATACTCAGAAGCTAATCAAGGTTTCCCAAAGATTATCCTGACTAAGTAAATTTCTTCAAAAAAGAAAAGCATTTCTCAGACATTTAGGGGGTATTGTTATGGGTGGTTTCTGTCGAAGATCGCCATATTACCTTTGATAATTAAACGCAGTCGTTTAAACAACGAGCGGCCTTTTAAAAAGCAAAGGGTGTTTCGACGTCATTTAGGAGTAAACTGCCGAGAAGGTTCTCGACAGTAAAAAGAGTAGTCCAAGCATTATCAAAATTCTCACAGCACATTAATTGATTGTCAGCGAATTGTCAGCGATAAACAGTACGGTCTTTGTCAACGCAGTCTGACAACCTGCGACGCGCCTGATAAATATTTATGATAAAACTGGTTTGAGTCCAAAACCTTGTCATCAGACAAGTTGGACGTATTAAATGCCCCAGTGCCGTATGTTACCGTTCAACCACACATCTTGTCCTTTCTTTGGATAGGCTCTCCGAAAAAGCAGATCTTACATATTTAAGGTAACACATAGCTGATCACGTTACCAAACAATTCGGGCATTCCTAAAATAGAATAAGACAAGAGGAATGTTTGGTTGACTATAAATAAGGTCATCGATAAAGGAAGAATGTATGTTATTTATTATATTCACCAATCCTAAAACTCTTTAAATGAACTCATTAATTCTTTCATTACGGCTGAACTGACTTGATCGTCAGAGGTTAATTGCCGACTAAAGTCCAACAACCCTCACCAATCTTTCTTTGCATTTTCATATACTTATTCCACAATCAATGTTCACTAGGTTCTCATCACGCGCCGAGAACCTTCTCGCAGAACTCAAAGAGTCAAACGAGACATTTCTTGCTAAACTGACCACCAGATTCTCTTACGTGGCACAATTGACTGTTGTTGACTATCAAACCTATTTTTTACCATCAACAATTTTCAATATATATTATTAAAATTTTTGGTGAAAATAAATAACAAACAAAGCAGTATTAGCATATTGTATGAAAGAATATCATAAAAAGAAATTTTCCAATTTTTTAGTGAAAATAAGAAAACAAAAAAACGAATAAAGTAGTATTAGTTTATCCAATCAAAGAATATACATTTATATGTATAAATAGAATTATTCAATTTTTTAAAAAATATTATAATAATTTAGAATCTAAGGGAGCAGTCACGACTCGAACTCACAGCCTCAAAATATAAGTGTGGGGATATATCACTGGACCAACCTAATCTTATCACAGAAAATTATTCAATTGATTCTTGTTTATTTGCTATCAATAATTTATTGATACCAAATAAATGATCCAATATGTAGTAACATATTCTTTATATTTTTACGCCAAAAAAAGGAATATTTTATATGACCGAAATATCGGGTACATCCGCGTGTATGCCTGTTCAACACAAACAAGCCAACAACCACATAACATAAGAATAAAAGACGCTCTCACTTTGGTTTCCGTCACTTTCTCTTCTTGTCTCTCTTTCTGTATCGAAGTACCGAGACCAAAACAACCAGTGAAAAACAAAATGCAATACAAGAACCTGGGTCGGTCGGGCTTGAAAGTGAGCCAGCTCTCGTACGGAGCATGGGTGAGCTTCGGGAACCAGCTAGACGTGAAGGAGGCCAAGTCGATCTTGCAGTGTTGCAGAGACAGCGGCGTCAACTTCTTCGACAATGCCGAGGTCTACGCCAACGGCCGGGCCGAGGAGATAATGGGTCAAGCCATTCGTGAGCTGGGTTGGAAGCGCTCCGATATCGTCGTCTCCACCAAGATCTTCTGGGGCGGTCCCGGACCCAACGACAAGGGTTTGTCCAGGAAGCATATTGTCGAGGGCACCAAGGCTTCCTTGAAAAGGCTTGATATGGATTATGTTGATCTTATTTATTGTCACAGGTCAATAGCTGTTTTTTTTCTTGATTTCTATTTATTGTGTTGGCATGTGTTTCTGGGAATTTGGGTTTCTATGATTTGGATTATTAGCTGTCGTTTTTTAGGCGTTTGTTACCGATTACGTTCTTATAAAAAAACATGGGTTTTTGAAATGATTAGTACTGAAGAAGTTTTCCTTATTGTTTTAACTTTTACTATCTAAGGTGGTGTCTTGGATTTTTGTTACTGTGTGATTCTCTGTTGATGATTAAAAAATTACCACCTTTTGACTTGTATAAAGAAAATGGGTTTTATTGAATCTGTTTTTTCTATCATGGGGTGCTCTATGTATAGAGGCTACAGGCTTCTATTAATACCATTGCCTTGTGGTAGGTTTGCCTTTGTGGTGTTCACTAATGATTTAAATTAAATCCATGTGAACTGCGTGATTTGGTGATTGGAGTGTGATCTGTTTTCTAAAAAGGTTTGATGTGGAGTAATGTGGTTGTGATAAGTTGTTAAGGATAATATTAAACTTTGTTGTTTGTTTTCTTTTTTTGGTGTTTTGTTTCTGATTTCATGCATGTGAGATGGGTTTTTTAGGGTTTCATGCTGTGCTTTAGAGCTGTCTCATGTGCGTGTGTATTTTAAGACAAAAATGTAACGGGTTGTTCAACAGGCTCAATGTGGACTAGTTGATTGATATTTGTTTCCCTAGGTGTATTTTTTTTTTTTTTTTAATGTTATGAACTTATGATGGGGGAGGTTTCCAATTGGAATTTAAATTTTTGCTGTGGTTTGGTCGCTTGAGATAATTTGTTGTCTATGACGGTTAGCTGAGGAGCTTGATGTGGAATTTTTTGGTATGATTGGCTGTTATAGGCCAGATTCGTCAACTCCAATAGAAGAAACTGTCAGGGCAATGAACTATGTGATTGATAAGGGCTGGGCCTTTTATTGGGGGACAAGTGAGTGGTCCGCGCAACAGATCACCGAGGCTTGCGGAGTAGCAGAGCGGTTGGACTTGGTGGGACCGATTGTTGAACAACCAGAGTATAATATGTTGTCTAGGCACAAGGTAAGTGGTTTCTACATGTGCTTGAAATATGAATGCAGTTCTTCTCTCTAGCACAGTTGTGGTTTTAATTATTGATAAGCTTTTACATGGCATGAATATATTTTATTTTGGATTTCTTCTGGAATTTGCAATGTGGCTGGGTAGAATTGTTTGCAATATTAGAAATTTGATATTGACATATACCAAAACCTTCCAATGAAGTGCACAAATTAATATGGACCTGAAGACTACTGGTAAAAATTAACAAAAAGGAAAAAAAAAAATTACAAAATGAGAGGAAATACTATATTAGCTTTTGTAGGTGATATTAGCAAAAATGTAAGTTGTTTAAGGGACTGTCTTTATGTTGAGAGTAAAACCCCATTTGGGTGGTTAGATAGATACAAGTAATAGGAATGTGCAAATGTAACTAGCAAGATATTGTCTTAAAGTTGGTGTGTTTCACTCATTTTGTGAAGAAAGAGTTGTTTAAGAGTCCATAATGTGACATGTGGTCTCGTGTCAATCAGGTCAGGAGTTGTATATGCTGGACTTGAGATCCATCCTTAATAATTTGTGGGTTAGGAAGCCATAAGGGGTTGGAAGAGAGCAAGATCTCTTTGCTATATTTTTGCAGTGTGTTATTCCTGTTATATTCCTAAATGATCTTTATCTAGACGGTAGTCACTGAAAAACGCCTTACGCAGCTGTTGTTTTGGACCTAATAACCATAGCTTCCAAATAATCTCAGAAGTCAAACCATTTACCATAAGGTATTGCTTGCATAATTTTCTTAACTGGAATAAATGAAGTTCTATACATAGATTTTTTGCAATGCAAATAAAAATATAAGATATCTGGTCCACTTCCTATTCCTGTACTCTCTTTTTATTCTTCCCCTTTCCGCAGGAGGTGTGACGTTTTAGCATGAGTACCTGATGCCATATAAGTGTAGTTTTGATCCTTCAATCGATATTGGCTTATATTACTCATGCTTTTAAAGTTGTAAACAGCTTAGCAATTATAGCTTACAAAATATAGATTCAGTTCTGTTCCATGACTTCATGTGTGTGTGTGTATAGCTTTTGAGTTTCTCATTATGACCTGATCATGTCTTGTATTTATGGGCGCAGGTTGAGGCCGAGTACCTCCCTCTCTACAGCAACTATGGCATAGGTCTTACCACATGGAGTCCACTTGCATCTGGAGTGCTCACTGGAAAATACAACAAGGGAACTGTACCTCCTGACAGTCGGTTTGCATTGGAAAATTACAAAGTAAATTAAGCTTTCTGATTTATGTAGTCCACTGTTATTCTGTGCTCTTATCATCACAGATTAGTTTAATAGTTTTAACTCAAAATTATTTCTTATCATTTCTTGTGTTACTGGCGTGATTTGTTGTCAACATGGGATACTTATTACTTAGTTATTTGGATTCCTTTTGTTTTCCATTTTCTGAACTTCTAGCAGATATATGTAGGTTAATCCTTTCTTAACAAAGACGTATGCCTAATATAATGCATTCATTTAGAAAAATGATTCCCATATATCAAGTGACTCTCCATCATAGATTTTGCATCTATGCAGCAATGTTTCTGCTACTGTTTTTAATAAGATTCTTTGATTTATTACAATCTTCAATACGTGGGCATACGTTCATTTGAATAAGAATAAAATGATTGTGTGTTTTAGTTTCAGATCCATATGTCTAAGTCACTACAAATTTATCCTCTGTATATATTATCTGTACAAGTATGGAAATTCTTGAAGTTCAGTTTTGTGCTGGTGTTTAACTAATAAGCTTTTCATGGGATCAATGATTTCATGTGTCTTTTTCTTTATGTTTGCTTGGAATAATTTAATTGAATTAACTTTTCCAAGTCCTAAAATTTTTTGTGCAATCAGGTTGCTTTATTTTTTTTTCTTATTTCTTCAAAATAATACAATAGTAATATTTCTCTTTCCTTATTTTCCTTGGTATTATATAGTTGAACATAAAATCTTTTTGGCATTAGCTGGCATAAATGTTTTATGACTTCTTTTTCTTTCTCTCTATTTCTTTTGGGTTAAACACTGAACCATCTTTTTTCTCCTCTCCAAATGCCCTGTAGAATCTTGCTAACCGCTCACTGGTCGATGATGTGCTGAAGAAAGTTAACGGACTAAAGCCAATTGCGGATGAACTAGGCGTGTCTTTAGCTCAACTTTCAATTGCATGGTGTGCGGCAAATCCTAACGTGTCTTCAGTTATCACTGGTGCCACAAAGGAGTCCCAGGTTAGTTTTAAACTTATTAACTCCTTTGAAATATATTTGTGTGATATTTTAACTGGACCCGTAAAAAAAGGCCTTACAATTTTGAACGAAGATGGTGATCTCATTTTGTAATAGACCAATTTATAAACCATTACATTTTTCTCTCTATTGGGATTGAGAAGGTGCTGAAGCGTTTTTGTTATATAACAAAATCAGAAGTGCTTCAAAAATTTTAGAAGCTAATGAGTTCTTGAGTAGACCCTTGACCATTTTTGTTTCCATGTATTTAAGAGATTTGCGTAAACCACTCCTCTGCATGGAGTTTAGTCTTTCTTTAAAGAGTTTTCTTTTTATTACAATAAATAAATCAAACCCCTCCCAACCCTGGTGTTACTAGGTTTGAACCTAAAATCTCTTTAACAATGACATGAGAACTTACTCGCTAAGCTAACTAGTACCCACAAATTGCATGGAGTTTAGTCAGACAATATTATTGTAGGATTTGACCTTCGTAATTCATCAGTTGGTCCACGTTATAAACTGTCTGCAGTTCCTACAGATATGGCAAATTGATATGATTCAAGCTGCTGCCATTAATAGCTTTCTTTTCTGTAATCTGGGTTTTCATGTGTTCTTATATTTTAAAAGGGTTTACTGACCATGCTTGACCATGCTTTGTATTTGAAATTTTCCTTGGTCCTAAATTTTTGTTTCCACTATGCAGGTTCAAGAGAACATGAAAGCTGTTGATGTGATTCCATTGATGACTCCTGCGGTGATGGAGAAGATTGAGGCTGTCGTTCAAACCAAGCCAAAACGTCCAGATTCATATAGGTAGACACAGAAGATTCAGATTCCCATATGTGTTCTCGTGTGCAGTTCAGGAGGATGCTTAGTTGTTACGGTGATCCTCGATGGCTGGATGGAAGTCCATATTGTGTTGTTATTACTGTCTGACAATATAGTAGTCTCTCTGCATTGGACTTTGGATCTTTTTGGATATGATATCTTTTCTCTTTTGAAATATTGTTCATGGTATTAAACGGATCACATATGGCATTTATGTCTCTCTGCATTGGACTTTGGATTTTATTGGATATGGTATCATTTCTCACTTGGAATATTGCTCATGGTAAATGGATCACATATTTGTATGGCATTATTTATGGTTATTGCTGTCACTTGTTTGTTCTCGTTTGAATTTACAGTGCTTCAAAGTGATTATTGTTAAGTTTCCTTTCTATTATTTTAATCAGTTTTGAAGGAGAGTATGGGAATATATAAAATAAGGGGTCATTTTAGTATTACCAGGCGATGCAATGCAGCAAGATACAGTATCATGATTTCCTGTAGAATTGACAGTAAAACTCAATATGAGAACGCATAAGGCATATTTGAGTCCATTGGATGCACCGATCTTTTCCTGTGCGATCACTGCTACGTGGGGTGTGTATATGGCGCGTTATTTGGACGGGGTATGCAAGGTGCATGCCGGAGCTCCTTTCCTACATAAACAACCAACACGCCTTGCAAAATGTATGCGTGCATAGGGCAATCCTAGTTCTCCACTGTTACATTGACATACGCAGGAAGGTCTATTTCTCCTCATCCTGAGGTGAGTTGTACTAGATAATAGAAGACATCTTATTGTTTGTTTTGAATTGACACCACTAAAGCATCATCTGCATCAACTAAAGTGAATGTGCTTCCAAATTCTATCAATAACAATGTGTACTTGTTTTGAGGAACCTTACCATATATGAAAGTTCATAAGCTGACACTGCACAAGCACAACGCTGGTTCTTGAAATCTGTATCCACTAGGAAGTAAAATGTTACAACTACTTAATATGAATTATCCTTCAACAGGGATGGAGATTTCAGTTATCAAATATTTTCATCCCAAATTTCAATACTAGAATATCAAAACTAATCGATACATGAACATAGGCAAACAACTGCATTTACGAGAACAGAATTAGTAAGAAAAAAAAGATAACCGCTATATTTGATCCCCAGAACAACGACGGTCAGGTGAATTTTTAGCTTCATAATTCTGTATGTAAAACTTTAACCAAAATATAATATCTGACAAGACGATGAATGTGGATTGCATCTTCTAAAATTCAACAAAGCTGCCAATCAAATCATATAATACCCCAACCAAACCTGTCAAAAATGTGCATTACCAAAAAATTATGGAGATTCCCATTTCTTTAAACTTTCAATTTAAATATAGTAAAGATAATCATCCAACAGGGTAACAATTGAGGTTTTGAGAGGACTTTGCTATAACCATTTCACTAATAATATTAGCTTAAGAAATGCAAAGATTCTCATGCAACATGTTGGACGAACCATGGCAGCATTACCACTTGACAAAAATAGTTTGTCAATTATCTGATCAAATCAGATGATGCCATTCATCCATAAATACATTTGTCAAAGCTTCATCAGATGCTACCAGTCATGCCATAACAAAACAATGTATACATAGGGATTCATGGGCTACTTGTTAATATGAATCACAAATTTACGTAGTGAATATACTCGAAGAATTAGCAATACTCTTTCCATAAAGTGCTGGTTTCCAATATCTCCTACTTGGACTCGATAAAGATGAAACAACAGCATTATCTCCTGTAAGTGAGAATGGTTATCCTAGTATATGATGGCACATATTAAATAAGACAATCCGTCATTTGCCATTAGAGGAAAAAGCAGCCATAGCTAGGCATCCTTCTGCAAAAGGGAAGAAAAATTCAGCAAACGTTAATTAATTAACTAAATTGAAGAAGTGTTAAATAAACCAGCTTGAAACAGATCAGAAGCTGAAAAGAGTACATCAACAAAGGCCTAAACATCCGGCTCAAGGAAATACGACCTTTCCTGTAAATCTCCAATAAATATGCATCTTACCTAAGTATCCAGACATCATAAGTCATCCATAGCAACACTAATCTCACAGACAAGTGATAGCTCTCTCTCTAATGGTGTAAACATGTCTAGTTCCGTCCCATGAAACCTTTAATCACAAGATGCCAATTATCTCATTGCTTAAACAACAACTACTATTTAAATAGTGAATCACACCATCACCAAGCATCATACATAAGAAGTAGCATTTGATAATATCTTAATTTTTAATTTCTTCCCCAAAAGAATTTATCGATTAAATAAGTAGTAGCTTTTGAAATAGAACAGTTTGCAACATAATATACACATACAATAACAACAATGCAGAAATAAGCAAACTTGACAAGGCATAAATATATCGGCCCATCTCAACAGTACCTAATAACAAGAATCTTAAAAGAAACAATAACACTAATCAAGCAACTAATCATCAACCAAATGAAAAGTGTAGCCTACCTTTAGCCCAGCAATCACAGTTTACCCTTCTCCATCTTCTGCTGTTTCATGTACTCGTGAACTCTCTCCGCCTTCCTTCTCATCCCCTCTATCATCTCTTCAGTCGTCTGAGTTATCTGCTTCGGCAAATAAACCTCCATGTAATCAAACCACTCCCCAAGGGTCATCTTCTCCAAATCCGGTCCTTTCTCTTCAACACCACTTCCTACTTTAACTCCAGCTGTATAACCATTCTCCGCAGCATCTCTATCCACATCACTTTCTACTCTCTCCTCAACCTGATCGCCACTCACTTTGACACCTCTATTAACCCCAATTTCTCCATTATCTTCGTCCTTGCTACTACTCTCCACAGCATCTCTATTAACTTCAATTTCCACTTTGTCCTCAATGTTATTATTGCTTCTCTCTTCAATATCTCTACCACCTGCCATTTCTTCTGATCTCAAATTTTCAATATTTTCAACTTGAACTTGACTACTCTCCGGTGGCATTTCCGGTAAGTTCCTCCTCCTTCCAGTACCCTTTCGCTTCACTTTACTCGCTTTCTCCTTTGCTTCTTCACATTTCATCTCCGATTTTTTTCCTTCAACATCTCCACCACGTGCCATTTCTTCTGATTTCAAAGTTTCATTGTCATCAACTTGCACTTGACTACTCTCCGGAGGCATTTCCGGTAAATTCCTCCTCCGTCCCCTAACATTCCGCGTCACTTTACTCGCTTTCTCCTTTACTTCTTCACATTTCATCTCCGATTTTTCTCCTTCAATATCTCCACCACGTGCCACTTCTTCTGATTTCAAATTTTCATTGCCCTCGACTTTCACTTGACCACTCGTCGGTGGCATTCCCTGTAAATTCTTCCTCCGTCCCCGACCGATTCGTGTCACTTTTCCCTCATTCTCCACCACTTCACAATCAACTTCCAAATTCTCCACCAATTCGTCATTCTTCTTCTGGCTCCTGGTCACTCTCGCGTTCGCTTGACGCCTCGGATTCCTCCTCAGCTGCGACTCTTCCTGGACGGCCGCCATAAATTTGACCAAGATGACGGTTTCCGCGCCGAGTTTGACGGTGTCGTCGTCGTGGAGGTCGACGGGGGTGTTGGGAGGGAGATCTCTGGAGTTGAGAATGGTGCCGTTGGAGGAATCGAGGTCTTGGATGGTCCATATCCCCGATTTGGATCCGATTATCAGGTGCTTGGATGAGATACCGTCTTCATTGATGATAAGAGTGTTTCCGGTTTTGATTCGACCGATTCGGATTATGGATCGGGGTTTGAATTCCAGGGTTTCACCAGCTCGTGGGCCCTGGACCATTACAAGCTTCAGACCTGGTAATGGTTGTTCCATGAATACTACTATACTAGTGTTGGAGAGAGAGAAACAGAGTACAAAACTGAAAATATTTGGACCGAGTTTCAAAAATATATAATTTCAAACGTGAATGGGCGCCTAGACACTTTGGTTTCTTTTACCTCAATTTCAATTTTGGGTGATTTTTATTTTGGTCCCTAAATTTTAAAACATTATTAATATTTTAAACTAATTTTATTTATTAGTATCATTATACCCTAACTGTCTGAAAACATATCAATTTGGTCCCTCTAACCAAATTTCTGCCAATTAAACCTAACATAATTGGTAAAAAGACTGTTTTTCCCTTGACTCTATTTAAATAAGTTAAAATTATAATTTTAACTTCAAATTTTAAAAAGATATATTAATAATTAGAAGAGTAGTATGATATTTTAAATTATTTTTAATTAAAAATTTTAAAATATTTTTAAATAAATCTCCACTATCTATCAAAATTGATGGACGGTAGAGATTATATCGAAATTTAAAAAAAAATTGTAAAATTAATTTTTTTTTTTACTATTTTTTAAAAAAAAGTTGATGTTAATGGTAGAGATCCAGATTGGATCTCCACTGTCCATCAACATGATAGATGGTGGAGATCTAATCTGGATCTCCACCAAGAATAATAAAAAAAAATTGTTGAACTTGAAGATCTGGATTCAAAGATGAACCTAGTTTCTGAGTTCGAAGCGAACCTAGAAATTCAACTTCAACTTCAAATTTATTTTTTTTATTCTTGGATCTGGATCTCCACCAAGAATATTAATTTTTTAAAAAAAATAGTATAAAAAAAATAATTTTACAATTTTTATTTTTTTTAAAAATTTAAATATAATCTCCACCGTCCATCAATTTTGATGGACGGTGGAGATTTTCATTTATTTTTTTAAAAAAAATTAAAATTTATTTAATTTTTTAATTAGGGATAGGTTGAAAGACAAAAATACCCCCAAAACAGTTAAGTTTGACTAACGATTGACTAAAAGAAGAACCAAAATAATACGTTTTCAAAAAGTTAGGGTTCAATGATACCAATAAATGAAACTGGCTTAAAAAGTTGATAATTTCCTAAAAGTTAGGGACCGAATTAAAAATCACCCTTTCAATTTTTACAAAAATCATTTATTGATACAAATAATATTATTTTGGGTGAATTGCACTAAGATACCCTGAGTTTATCCCTAATTACTTCATAATGTCAGTTTACCATTTATTACACTCAAGTACCCTACTGTTAGTTAACTTCGTTAAAACTAATAGTTAACCATAATTTTTTTTTGTAAAATGACTAACTACCCCTATTAAAAATTTAAAAAAATAACATTAAAAAATAATTATTATTATTAAAACAATAATTATTCAACACCATCTCCATCATCACCAACTCTATCTCCATCTCCATCTCCATCATTCAATCCACCATTTTCTACATTCAATTTATTTAATCTCCCTTTTTTAAAATCATCCATAACCAAAAACACAATCAATCCACAACCAACATTCAATCCACCATTTCACATTCAATCTCGCTCATTCAAAACCATTCACAACCAAAAGCACAATCAATCCACAACAAAAAATACAATTAATCCATTAACCAACCACCAAAAGATTAGAAAACAATATCAGAATAAACAAACAAAAAAGATAAAAAAAAGAAACAAATTTGCAATTGGAGTAGAGTAGATCTGCTCTGCTGATTAAGATTTTGCAAGAACCTCTAGATATCAAGCTCCATCCACAGATGGTAAGACGATGACCAGGGTTTCTGAGAGCCTCAACCAAAAAGGGATCGACCATTGACTCGTTCTCATTAACAATTGTTGGAGATGTTGATTTCGTGGCATTCTCTCTCTCAATAATTAAATAATATACTTCTTCTTCTTGACTGCTCTCTCTTTTCCTGTAAAAGAAAAAAAACAAAACAAATCAAGAAGAATATGGCTTCTTTGTTTTGGGCATCTGGAGAGAAAGCGATGCAAGCAACATTTTTTTCCTTTTTTTATTCAATGAAGGGAGAAGATCCCTTACAAAACTTTATTTTTTTTTTATTTTAATAAGGGATCCATATCTCTTCCATTATAAAACCTTTTTTAATTTATTTTTTTCAATTGAAAGGAAGAGATCTGAAAAAATCCAGATCTCTTCCATGAAAATAGGTTTTTTCTATTTGTTTATTTTTTAAAATTAATTTAAAAATGACATGGCATATTCTTATTGGTTAGGTGGTTTTTTTTTAAAAAAAAATTACTCATAAAAGACCAATTTTGTAACACCCTCTGACCCGACCCGGCTGGATCGACCCATGGAGCGTTACCGGGTTTTTCAAAACTTTCTAAATTCACTTCATAATTTTTCAAACTATTGTGAGCCCATCAAATAGATTTTCAAACCATTGGAAAACCACATAGTTTATAATTTTAAAACCATTTCGAGTGAGCCCATCGAAATACACTTTTTACAAAAATTTCGGCAGAGTTTCCTTTGTTTTTCTGATTTCCCAAAACCTATTTTTTCACAACTCAAATCAAATACAAATCTCAACAACACTTCAAATCTCATTTTCAAACAATTGCGCACTCTGCCGTTTAGTGCGACTTTCAAACAATTATAAAACATTTCATTAATTACAATCCTTCGAAATATGTAAAACAGAAAATATAAAATAATTAATTACAGTCCATAATTACAAAACATATTTACACACTCTCTGTATATGCATGCTTTCAGAATATATATACAAAATATAACTACCCAACTGTAGTGACTCTGGGACTCTGTCAGCAACTCTCTCTCTTCAGTCTTTGGCCTCTTCAGTATCTCTGTTACCTACGCGTTATAAAACAACTAACGCGCTAAGCATATAGCTTAGTGGGTGTACACTAAACTCAAATATTAAAATCATAACATAACTTTTCATAATATAAATATCACAACACAAACATAAGGAAAACATTACTAATTAAAATCATATGAAATCAGATTAGTAAACTCAGCTAAATCAATAATCATACTCAATTAACTTCTCAATTCGTTTACAAAAAATTTTATATAAACACTAAAATAAACGTATCAAATCGATTTCGAAAGACCCTTATAAACATATCACTTATTTTAATTCAATTCTAGCCCTCTAGAATACTTAACATAAGCCAGGACTGGAATATGGGTCATTCGACCACAATGGCTGTCTGTCGAACATAGCTCCCACCCTATGACGAATCCTAAGAGTGGTACGTATCTCCCTACTCTAGGACCGAGTGGTCGGAACCTAGAGAGGTACATAACTCCCTATCCCAGGAATGAATCCTTAGGAAGGTACATGTCTCCCTACCCCAAGACGAATCCGTGAGGAGGTACGTGTCTCCCTGCCCCTGGACGAATCCATGAGGAGGTACATAACAGTCATCAATAACATATCAATATCGGTGCAGTACTGCTCACTGAACCCAGCTGGTATACCAACCTCCTATATCCATTTCTATGTCTAAGTATCCTATGGCCGTTTCGACAAACTATTTGTCAAATATTCACTGTATTTGTAAATCAACAGAAGCATACGAGTTAAACAACATAGATTTTCATAGAAAATAAACAATATTGATACAATAATCGAAAACAAGTAATTTCAACGAAATCGTAATAATAAATATATGATTAACAATAAAATCATTCCACGGAATCAAAATAATCACATAAAAAAATATCTTCAAATTAATTGCAGATTCAAACTAAATACGTAATACGTTTGTAAAGATTTCGAAAACAATGGTACACCAACCTGGATACCGTTTTTCTTTCGACTATCGCGGTTCTACGTTTATTTTCCTTTCCCTTTTCTTTCTCTTTCACCTTTTCTTTCTTTCTTTCTCTCTTTCCTTCCTCTTCTCTTCTTCTTCTTCTTCTTCTTTCTTTTTCTTCTTTTTTCTTTTCTTCTTCTTCTTCTTCTTTCTTTTTCTCGGTCTCTCACTCTCTCTTTTCTCTGTTCTGTTTTTTGTGGCTTCTCGCAGAAGCCAATTTTTTTTATATCATTTTGGTCATCGCGACCTGTGGTCGCGCCACCAGATCGCGGTACTCACTGGAGCGATTTCACCGCTTTTATCGCGAGCACCCATCGCGGTACCATGGTCGCGCTGGTGGTCGCATTGCTCACTGCCAGAATTTGACATTTTCATCGCGAGCAGTTCATCGCGATTTGTGGTCGCGGTGCTCACTGCCAAGAATCACCATTTTTCATCGCGAGCAGGTCATCGCGATCTGTAGTCGCGGTGACTAGGTCGCGATACTCACTGTCTCAGTTTTCAATCTTCATGCATCATTTCTGGACTGTTCCATCTGGTCTACCTGGAAATCATAACAATTTATATTCATATATTCGAAATTAATTATATTTACAGCCCCTCCAATCATAAAATTTATATTCATATATTCGAAATTAATTATCCAAAATCCGAGATGTTACAAATTTACCCTTATTCCGTTAAGTACATTATTCAGTTAACGGTAGTCAACGTAGACAATGGTACTTGAGTGTAATAAACGATAAACTGACATAATGTGTGTAATTATGAATAAACTCAAGGTACCTTAGTTCAATTCACCCTATTATTTATAGAGCAAATAACACTTAAAACCCTGAGATTTGCTCTTCTATAAACGGAAATAATTTTTGAGTTTATTGGTAAATATCTTCTCTACCGTTAGTCAAATTTAATCAAACTTAACATACATAAAGGTAGTTTTGTATTTTTAAGTTTTTTAAAATTATTTTATTAAAAAAATTGAAATTGAATCTCATCAATCCATCTTTGAGATGATGAACGATTGAGATTTATTTTAAAAAATATTTTTTTTTATATAAAAAAAAGTGGAGATCCAGATTGGATTCCACTAGAATTATGATGAACAATAGAGATTCAATCTAGATCTCCATCTTCATGGGCATGGAGATATTCAAAGGTTCACGAACCCAAGTTTTAAAGAACTAGGTTCACTAAGAACACGTGGTTCACGAACCCGTCGCAAAGAACCTAGTCTTCCAAACCCAAGGTTTTGGCTAAGAATAGCTAATAGGGTTCGCGAAGAACCCAGGTTCTCTTTGTGAAATCAGTTCACGAAAAACCTAGGTTTGAGAAGAACAGATTCTTCGCGAACTAGAGACAAGGGAGGCTTGAGCTGAATTAGGGGAGGCGAGCCTCCTCTATTGATGACCTTCATCCTTCTCCCTCCCTTTTTTTCCATTATTTTAAAAATTTAATCTCCACCGTCCATTTAGAGTCTGAAATTATTTTTTTATTTTAAATTTTTTAAAATAACTATTAACTTTTTTTTTAAATGTTTTTTTAAAATAAATCTCCATGTCTGTCTCATCTGAGATGGATGGTGGAGATCTCAACTGTTTTTTATTTTTTCTTTAATAAATTTTATATATTAATTTGAGATATTTTGATCATTTTAACGGTCAAACATGGTCAATAGTTAAATTAGATGGAGTTTGACTAACGGTACTGAATGTTTTTACCAATAAACCCAAAAGTTGTTTCCGTTTATAGAGGAACAAACCTCGAAAATTCTGGGTGTTATTTACTCTTATTTATAAATTCATTTTAAAAAGAGTTAAATTCAAGTGATTTTTTCTTTTTAAATATTGGGTCATAACTTATTCATTTTCATGTGTTAATTTCTTTGCTAATTCAACAATTCTCCATGAATCACTAACCACACAAATTCTCATTGCTTTGCAATCTTTTTAAAGATCAATTTGGTCTTCCCATTATTATAATTTCAATTATGAAACTGAAAAATTCCTACAGTGTGAAGCACGGTCACTGCAAATGTTCGTCAAATCCACTTCAAGTATCTCAAAATTATTTCAATTTTAAGCAATCAAATAATTTTAAAATTTGGGTGACTAGTTGAGGGATTTTATAATATGCATGGGTATGCAATTCTTTCAATAAAATTACAGTTGGAAGAAGAGATAGCTACAATTGTTTTAAATGGACCCCCGTCTTGTGGACTTCAAATCCTTTTTTTTTTTTTGAAAATGGAAACTGCATTAGAGAACCTCAAGAAGAGGAGCAAACACCAGAATCTACAACAGAAAGCTTGGTAAGCCAAGCAGGAAAAGGAGCTTCCGAACAGCTGGAAGCTTTACAATTAACAGCCCTCCTAACCAAACTATGAGCAACAACATTACAAGACCGAGGCATATAGCCAATATAACTAGCACTATACTTAAGCTTAAATACAGAAATATCCTGCACAATAAGATCAATTTCAGCCCTGGACACAGACAAACCAGCACACAGATTAACCACACCTAAACGGTCAAATTCCACACAAAATGGATCCAAACTCTTCTTCCCAGCACAAAGGATACCTACCAAGATTGCTTTTGCTTCACACACATCAACACTAAAGAAAGAATGATAAAAGAAAGCTGCAGCAAAAACAATACAACCAACTAAATTGCGAATCACAACCCCTACACCAAAAAAACCTTCTGAAATATTTGTTGCTGTATCCACATTTACCTTGAAACCCACAGATGGAGGTTTCCAAATCTGAGAAGGAACTTGGGACACTAAAGGACGAGGACAAGAGTGAGAAGAGTTACCAAATTCTGCCAGAAATTGCCCAGCTCGGATCCAGACTTCAGTCTCAAGACGGATTACCTCCCTATGCACTAGTAAATTCCTTAACCTCCATGCAAGCCACCAAGCAATAATAAACTGCAAAGTAACATTAGAGTTAAAGGAAGAGCTCACCCAAGCCAGCCTATCTCTAGCATCTAAAGCTTTGAAAGATTTCAAAGCTGTCCAGAAAGGACAGTTTTTTCATAAGCCAGAAATGGACTTGCATCCCCATAACGCATGATCAGCAGAGTCCTCAAACCTGTCACATAATGAACAAACAGCTGAAGTCGACACACCTCTACGAAACAGCCCTGCATTGGTTGGAAGAATCTCTCTGCAAACCTTCCAGCAGAAAATACGTATTTTCCTAGGAACTTTTAAAGCCTACAACCATTTCCACCATGCTGCCTGATTAACAGAGCTGGAAGCCTGATTAGCAAGAAATAATCTGAGGGCAATTTGATAAGCACTTTTGACAGTAAAGATACCCTTACTGTCAAAGTGCCACACTGCTGAATCCTCCACAGGCCTCAAATTAAGCGGGATACCCAAAATTAAGCTAGCCTCCGAAGGGTTAAAATATCTCTCAACCAACTCCTTGCTCCACACTCCTTTCTTCTCCATGAGCACTAAGACAGTAACCCCTTGAGGAAGAACACAAGATGATAGAACCTTAAAGCCCGAGTCTCTAAGGAAACAAGGTTTATCATAAATGGCAACCTTGGTCCCCGACCCAATCTTCCAACAAATCCCTTTTTCTAGGAGTTGTCTTCTCCAGAAAATGTTGCGCCATACAAACGAAGGTCTTCAACCTAAAAAGCACTCAAGAACAGAATTGTTAGGGAAATATTTGGCCTTTAGAACCCTTGCCATCAAAGAAGATGGCTGACTTATGACTCTCCACCCCTGCTTGGCCAACATAGCTTGATTAAAAGCTGAAATTTCTCTAAATCCCAAGCCACCTAATTCTTTAGGTTGACAGCACTTGGACCAGCTAAACCAATGTATTTTCTTCTTCCCTTTGTTCATTCTCCACCAGAAATCAGCACTGGAACCTTGAATCTTAGCCCCTAAAGAAGCTGGCAACCTAAAGACACTCATCGCATAGGTTGGGATTGCTTGAGCTATGGCTTTAATGAGCACCTATTTCCCTCCTACCGAAAACAACCTACTTTTCCAACCTTGCAACTTTTGGTACAGCCTCTGTTTAACCATTCCAAAAATTTGACGCTTATTTTTGCTAACCGAAGAAGGCAAACCGAGGTATTTCTCATGACACGAGACAATCTCAATAGCAAAAATACTACTAATCCTCCTAATAGTACTCAGGGTGTGTTAGGACTAAAAGAAATTGCCGATTTATCAAAATTAATTGACTGACCCGAAGCCGCTTCACACTTGCCCAAAATTTCCTTCAAATACTCACACTCTTGAACTGAGGCACACACAAACATCAGGCTGTCATCAACAAACAGTAAATGGGAAATGGAAGGCGCATATCTAACTACTTTAACATCATGTATAAACCCATCCTTCTCCGCTTGACTCAATAAAGCTGTAAGCCCTTCCGTATACAAAAGAAAGAGGTACGGGGATAGAGGGCAGCCTTGTCACAACCCCTTGGATGGAACAACACAACTTCGCGGCTCATCATTCACCAAATATCTATAAGAAGCGGAGGACACACAACTCATAATCAAATCTATCCACCCCGAGGAGAAACCCAATTTACACATGATACGCCTCAAAAACTCTCATTCGACATGATTATACGCCTTACTTATGTCCAACTTAAGGGCCCCATATCTACAACCTTTCAGAAAATGTAGACACTCAAAACCCATAACCACATTATCTGTGATGAGCCTACCCGGAACAAAAGCACTCTGGCTAGGTGAGACAACATCCCCCAAAATGACTTTAAGCCTATTAGCAACAACCTTAGCCACTACTCTGTATAACACATTACAAAGACTAATAGGCCTAAAATCTTCAACTCTCACCGGGTTCTTAACTTTCGAAATTAAAGCAACAAAAACTTTACCCAGGACACTAAGATCAGCTCTATTATTAAGGATAGAGAGGATAGCTTTTGTTACCTTAACTCCAATAGAGCTCCAGAATTTTTGAAAAAAATCAGCAGGGAGGCCATCTGGTCCTGGAGCCTTAGCTGGGGACATTTGTTTCAAAGTTGTGGACACCTCCTCAGCAGTAAACTGAGAAGATAGGAATGGGTTCATTTGATCTGAAATCTTCTTTTCCACACCACTCACCACAGCATCAATCACAGAAAGTGGAGAAGAATTGGATTTAAGTAGCTGCCCATAAAAATCAGTGATAACTCCTCAACATCTTCTACTTTTTCCTTCCAAAACCCATCACCATTCATCAACCCCACAATTCTGTTCCTCCTTCGTCTCTGAGAAGCTTTGGCATGGAAAAACTTCGTATTATTGTCCCCCTCTTGTAACCACAAGGCCCTCGACCTTTAACGCCACTGAACTTCTTTCTCTGCCAAAATAGAATCAATTTTAGCCTCTACCAATTTGATTTTCTTATAATCTGCACCATTGCCATCCTCATACAACAAAGACAGTTCTTTCTTCAAACCAGACAACTCCCTAACCTACTCTCTCCTCCTCGCACGATGCCACGCCCCTAGCCCCAACACAACTGAACCCACACTACTAGTCAAAGATGAAACTGCATCAGCCCCAAAACCACCCTTCCAAGCCCTATCCACAACTGCAACACATTCACCTTCATCCGCACAAGCTTTCTCAAAGTGGAACCTCAAATTCCAGCCCCCATACTGCCTCTGAATACTGCTGCCTTTGGAAATTCCCTCCAACAGAATGAGTTTGTAATTAGAACCCCAATGATCTAAATGATGAACCACAGCCTGAGGGAACAAATACCTCCACTCCAGAGAACAAAAAAACCTATCTAGCCTTTCTTCAATCAGACCCTCCCCTTCACATCTATTCCTCCAAGTAAAACCCGAACCCCTGAAACCTAAATCAATCAAATTACACCCATCCACTGCACTTCTAAAACACGCCATAGCAGAATGACTCCTCACCAAACCCCTAACCTTCTCCTCATCACATAAAATGTCATTAAAATCTCCCTCAACCACCCAAGGAAGTCTACCCAAACCCCCCAACCTACTAAGAAGATTCCAAGAATGAATTCTCAACTCCCTCCTAGGATCCCCATAAAAACCAGTGAACCTCTATCTCTCACCCTCTAAATCCCTAACAAAAGCATCAACATGACCCTTTGTGAAAGATTGGACCTCAACATCAACAGAACTCCTCCACAACAGCATAAGACCACCCCCAAAACCTACTCTATCGACAACAAAACAATTCTCAAAACCCAAGCCTAGACGAATTCTATCAAAACACCTACTATCAAGCCTTGTCTCCATAAGAAACAGAATCTAGGGATTACTACTGCGAACCAGCTCCTGCAGAGCTCTGAATGTTCGAGGATTCCCCAATCCCCGGACATTCCAACTTAATATTTTCATTGTTGTTGGCGGTGCTGGATTCTAGCCACCGTCAACTCATCAGGAATATCATTTCTGTCCTTCTTGAAAACCATGTCATCATTAAAAATCAGTACCCTCTTCTTTAAAGACTCAGCATTTCCCTCAGACATAAAACACATCTTCTCCCTTGCTAGTCTCTTACATCGTTTTCGTTTGGGACTAGTAACCTCATCCTTTAAACCATCCTCCAGACTATTATGGATTGAATAGAGTTCTTCTGCATTAGAGTCCACCACCGACCCTTCCTCAGCACACACTTTCACTTCAGAATCTACAACCTCCACCCCCACAGAAGCAGCTACTGTCCACCACCAAACCTTTATTATTAACAGCAACCTGTTGTTCCTCCACTGTTACATTACAACCCACATTTCCTGCAACAAGAAACTTGCTAGCTGTGTCAATATTGCTAGCAGCCTCACTAAGCCCAACAGTACCCACAGAAACTTCAACTTCAGTCGCTTTAGGAGCCGAATCACACCCAACAGTACCTACAGAAACTTCACCAACCTGCAGACCCTCCTTCTTAGACCCTTGCTCCTTCACGAATTCATCCACTTTCACTAAGTCAGTATGCTGAACACCACCCCCATTATCAGATCCAGGGAAAGAACTATTTGCCTATGGATCAGGTCTTCTAGGGCTTTCAAGAGCGTGACTCTTCTTTTTGAAGAAAGTCTTCTCTTTTTTCGCTTACAGAATGGACAGATATTCTTTTTTTGGAGGGGGTTTTGAGGCACAGCGGTGCTTTCGACGCCATGCCACCCATACTTTAGCGTAATACCAAATCCATGTGCTTTATTATGGAAAAGAATGACGTTTCTATTCAGGGACCTTCAACCATGCCCCAAACTTCAAATCCGCCATATTCCCCAACCCCTTAACATTATCCCTACACTCCCTAACCAAGTGACCCATGCACCCACAATAAAAATAAAAATTAGGGAGCCTTTCGTAGCATAACAATACCGAAAACTCATCTGCTCCCTCAACAAGTCTCACTCTTAGACCCATTCTCAAAGGTTTAGTCACGTCTAACATAACACGAACCCTTACAAACTTCCCCAAACAATCCCCATTGTCCCCATATCAATATCTCTAGCCTCTCCAACCATGTTACCCAGAACCAAACCTATATCACGAGTCATACATGCTAAGGGAAGGTTGTAAATCTGGATCCAGAAAGGAACCATTCTAAAATCTTGATCCATCACCCTACTCAAACCATTAGCTTCCTTCAAGATCAACAAATTTTTATCAAAAGACCATGCCCCCCCCCCCCCCCCCCCCCCCTCCCCTCTCCAGAATACGCTTCCTATCCCAAAGACACCCAAACTAAAAATGAACAAATTAACCCCCACAACCTCAATCTCCACCTCTTTAGTAGTTCTCCACACCATAGGCACAAAAGGTTTGAAGGCCTCTCTATTCACCTCTCTATTAGCTAAAACTTTCCCAATCAAGCTTAGGGATAGCTTACGCATACCTTCCTTCTGCAGATCTACACCAATTTGAGGAATCAGACCATCATCTTTAGTCAAGGATAGCTTAGCACAACGACGCGAGATCTCCTTAGGATCCATCAGAAGAAAATGGTAACAAAACGAAGCAAATGAAGAAAACAAAAGCAAACCAAAAGGACCGTAGCAGAGCCTCAAAAAGTAACAAAGCAAAGCAAAAGAAGAAAACAGTAAAAAAACAATAAAGAAACACCCAAAAAAGAGTGAGATCTACGCACACAAGGAGGTGCGAAGTCTGCTTCCAACCACCATACTCTGAAAACACTCAGAGAGTGTCAGAGAGGAGAGAGAAGAATAATCTATCTACTCTTGTGGACTTCAAATCGAGAAATGGAGAAGAGATATAATATATATGACTTATATGTCCAAACCAAGCAAATCATATCACGTGATTAGTTATTTATATCACATGATATGATTTGAGTAGCTAAACGTATACGCTTGACACACTGAAGCATCTAACGGACGTGGAGAAAAACTTCAAATGACCCCCACGTCCACCAAAGAAGCTTACCAGGTTCAATATCACCAGGATTGTCAAAGGAATTGTAAACAATGCTGCTACCTGGAAATTGAATCTACCCTTTTCTTATTGCTCAAGCTTTTCTTGGTCCACGACCTTGTTTGTTAACCTGAATTTTCGCTTTTTGTATGCCAATCTGCTTTATGATCACGTCTAGGCATCCTAATAGGCTGTCGAAAACTGACTTTCTTATCCAAAATCCTTTGTTGATTCCAGAATGTCCTCAATATGGCCTCGGTAGAGAGGACCGTGTATAGATGCTGACAAAGGGAGGAAAAATACATAATTGAAAAGGCAACAAACCATGGATTTGAAACCTGAAATTGAAGTTAGGAAGAGCGCACATTAGCTTCATCATCAGAGGTTCATGAAAAGAGCCGTCGACAGGGGCATTAAAGAGAATTTTCCGTTGGACAAAGGTTACCTTAGGGGACAAGGTAGTGACATTAAAATCATTGATGATGACTCTATCTCTGTAGTAGTATTATACAACACTTGCCTCTTATGCCTATGAAGCTAAGACAAAAACTGATGAATTTTCTCCTTTTTGGCAACATCTTGGCCATTTTTAGACTTAAGCGAAGCAATTAATGAGTTTATAAGCAACGCATAATAAGCCACTCTGAAAAGGAGACAAATATTACCTTCTTGATTTGGGCTCCCAAATAATGCATTTCTCATTAAGTAAAAGCAAGTGCGCCCATCTTCGTCTGAATTGAGTCAGATTTTGATAAAAAAAATATTCTGATGAATATGAACAATTGGGGGGTCTCAAGCTAAAATGGGCCATGTTAATAACCCAAAGTCCACTATCACACATGTTTGATAATATAATATTGGCCCAATTTGACTTGTTTTAGACTTTTGTCCCTTTCAAATTAGTCCTTTTCAAAATGCTGGCCTGTCTGGCATATCATTAATCAAGCATAATGGGCCAACATTTTGGAAGTAGATGTGATAGGCAACATAACAATCAAAGCGAATTGGTTTGAAAATCTTTGTCCAAATTGAGGAGAAATAGTCTCTCGTGTCCAAATTGATAACTCATTATTTGGAAATAAATTTGAATAATTTTTTTTTAACAATCTAATAATACTCTACTAAGTCATTACAAAACTATTGAATACTATCCAAGTAATTTCTTAATTTATTGTTATTTCTTTAATTTTAATATAAAGATTATGAATATTAAAGCTAATATATTATACTCATGATTACTATATACATTTGCATTATAATTTATAAAATTCTTTTGCACTCAAGTTTCTACTCAGGTACATCCATAGTTTAAGTGGTTAGTACAAATCTCTTCTGTCTTAGCGTTGAGGATTCAAGTTTCACCATATATATTTACCAATATGTGTGAATAGTTTTCTTTGATTATTGTTGGAGTAGATGTCTCATATTATAGGAGTGGTCCCGAATTTGTAATTAATATAAAAAAATCGAATTTGTTTTATTTTATCCCATTATTGTTGGAATAGATGTCTCCCGTTATGGGAGTACATATCACTACGGGTTTAATGATTGATCTCGATAAGTTTCGGATTTGTAATCATTCTAAAAAATCGAATTTTGATTTATTTATTCATTCATTTATTTATAATGTTGATATGGGAAAATAAAGAAGGGAATGTAAGAATTTATTTGTTGAGAGAGAGAGAGAGAGCGAAATTCATAAGTTAGTTTGCAGTTAGGCCCCCGCGTTATTTTAAGGAATGCCTCCCCATTTTTCTCTCTCTCTTCACAAACCTGACAAAAGAAAATCAAGTTTCCTCTTCTGGGTTCTTCTCTTTGGATCCGAAAAGACTTGAATTCTAAATGCACCATCACCACCACCACCACCGTTCAAACCTCTAATCCACACACCACTTTTCAGCATACAAACAGGTACCCTTCTCTTCTCACTTCTTCTTCATCTGGGTCTTTTTCAATCAATTGCATGCAAAACCAAATGTAATAATATTTATTTTGTCTTTTTTTTTTAATTATTCTTTTTATGTTTGAATTTGCTTGTTTGTGTATAGTTTTCATGTATTGTTAGGTATATAATACACAACAATGGCGGTTCATTTGGCTACTTTTTATTCCATATTTTCTCCCTTTTTTGGATCATCGATTGACTGATTTTATGCAAATTCTTGAACAGTTGATGAATTTTTATGTTTTGACGGGGATGCTACTCCACATGCATGTCACGAATTGACTATGAGGAATATGTAGCAGCGCTGTATTTTTGTCAGTTGTGAATTTTATTTCATTTGATGAATAACGGTGGGATTGAACTTAGAAAAGGAGGAGGATTTTTTTGTGCACATAAATTGTTTGATTTGTGAGGTCATTTGCTGCTGTTGGCCACAGTAATTGAAGACCCTTTAATGAAAATAGTTTCAACGGTTTGTGACAAATGTATCAGCAACATTGGATCAGTGAGGATTGGGAGAATTTGTAAATATATCTATAGCATATTTGTCATTCTTGGTGCAATTCAAGTTGAACTGTAAATATGTATTCGATTGCGTTTATAAGTTGATAGGACAAGTTTTGGCTTTGAGCCTGTACATAGGATAAAAATTGTGTGAGTTCAAAATTATAAAGCCCCTCAACAAATAGTCTGATTTCGATGGAATTATGCAGATAGAAAGGGTCATTTTATCAGAGATGCTTTAATATGCAGCTATCATAAAGTGGCATTTGTTTTTGATACCATGACAAGTGAGGCTCCTGCCACTTCAGGACAACAATTCTACAGAGGTAAAGCAAATATTGTGTCAAGCAACAGGGCTGCTGTGGAAAAAAATATAAATAGTATATGTGCACAGACCGGTGAAGAATTTTCTTCAGAGTTTTTAAGGGATCGGGTAGCTATAAGAAGAGTACATGTCAGAAATGATGGAAGTCATCGGCCCCAGCCAAGTCAAGCGGGCTTTAATTTTAACCAGAACCATCAGATAGTTTACGAGGACCTTAATGGCATTCTTGGGCTAAGGAGAAAAGATTCTGACTGCAGTATAGAAGGTTCAGATTTTGTTTCTGCAATAGGATATGCAACTGAAGTAGAAAACAAGGTTTATCCTGATAATCGAAGCATATTTCAGCGGCAATATGGTGCTATTGGACAAACCTCAAGTAAATTTTGCGATGAGAAATTTTGTGACCAAGTTGTAACAGAACCAATGGCCTCCCCGCGTGAACCACTGGCTTCCCCCCTTTATGTTGTGGACTCTCCTCAATCATACCATCCTTATGGACAAGGATTTTCAGAAGTTTCTTATTCTGCAAAGATGAAATTTCTTTGTAGCTTTGGAGGGAGAATATTACCAAGGCCAAGTGATGGAAAACTTAGATATGTTGGTGGAGAGACGCGGATTATATCCATCAGAAAAGACATCACTTGGGAAGAACTTGTGAGGAAAACTTCAGCAATTTGTAATCAACCTCATACAATAAAGTATCAGCTTCCAGGTGAGGATCTTGATGCGCTTATATCTGTTTGTTCTGATGAGGATCTTCAACATATGATAGAAGAATATCAAGAACTAGAAAGAATTGGGGGTAGTCAAAGACTGCGGATATTTCTCGTACCTTCAGGTGAACCTGAAAGTCCAAGTTCTCTGGAAGGAAGGACTACACAGCAAAGTGATGCTGATTATCAGTATGTTTCTGCTGTCAATGGCATACTAGACGCGAGTCCTCAAAAAAGCTCTAGCGGACAGAGTGTAACAAGTCAAACAAATCAAATGGGAAATGCTTCAGATTATAGTCTAGGGTTTCATAGAGACTCTTCTACTTCAGCACATAATTGTGAGAATAAAGATTATAGTGCTAATTCCTCAAATTTGGGCGGCATGTTTTTCAATCGTGCTGCTCATCTTTTACCTGCACTCCAGATCCCCAACAGGGCATTCAATTTATCTCCTCCTATATCTCCAATACCTGCTCAGCATAGAGATGCTACAAATTCAAATGTGCAATTTTATGTGGACCGAGCATGTACTGATGGCAATGGAAGTTGCAGTCCTTATGTTATGGAAAAATTTCCTCGTGATCATTCCCATTATGTAAATTCACCCAACCACTATGATAATCATCCTCATGGCCCTCTGCCATTGATAAATTACCATCAACATAAGCAATATTTGGAAACTGACCAAACTAGCAAATCCCGTGAAATGCATTTTCACAATCGTGGGCCTAGTGGAGATTTGGCATCTTATGCCCATTATAAACAAAGTGATATGAACTCTGTCAAACCTATGCTTAGGGAAAGGGCACTTTCCGACTCACGGTTGCAGGATCATAATGAGAATTCCATTTTCTGCTTGGGAGAAGGAACTGTTCCTCAGAGCCCGTGCGATATTCAAAGTGAGAAATCACTTTGTCTAGCAATGTCGAGTTCTTTAAAAGAGTGGCCAATGCAATGGAAAGAGATAATTGATAGAAAACACCAAGGCGCCAAATGTGAGAATCAGCCCTCTTTGAATACACCGGAACCATATTTCGAACCAAGTCAAGAATTGAAGTGGAGGGATGCGAACTCTGCTTCTTCTGAACAAGAAAGGAAATGCAATACAGGAAGTGTTGAAATTACAATATATGAAAATCACAAAGAAGATGATATAAACTACCAACCCATTATTCGTTTTCCTATACAAGATTCACAAGAATCCAGAGGCTCACTTTTCTCTTTACAAATTGCTGCTGGGGAAGATTATGCTAATACTTTAAGGGAACAACTCCAATATAACCTGGTAGACACAACTCCACTCAATTTCTATGTCAGGAATGCTACTGAGGATCAGATGTGTATTGTGACTTCAACAAGCCAATCAATTCTTCTTGGATCTGCTGGAATACCGTCTTTACGATCTCCTGGGGTTGCTAATCAAGATTGCGTAATCCCAAGATGTGTAAGTATATTTCTTCACAATTGCTTTCTATTTTTTTTTTTATCTGTTTCATTTTCAGAAAAAAATATATTCATAACAGATTTTAGGGAATTCCAAGAAGTGAACTCAGAGTTCTTGCACTAGGCCACTATATCAAATGCTCGTGTTCTTTTTCTTCAGAATTGTAATAAAGGATTAAACTTGTATAAGTATACCAAATTAATATTTGTATCCTTTCTTCAGCAATTGACCACAAGTGCTTTTTCAAGTAGAGAGGACTTCGTCCAAGATCAAGACCCTAAGAATTATCCTGAACATGGGACTGAAAAAGTAGACATCAGGAATCAAATATCAGACAAGGGGATAATGTCTGAAGCTGCTATCTATGTCCAGTCTCAAACCTTAGAAAATCATCATGAAAACAAGGCGATCATGTCAGTGATTGTCGAAGACGTGACTGATAACACACCTATAAACATCCCCTCCTCCACAACAATTGTTCCTCATGTACAAGATGATGCCAGTGATGATTATCCGTCTCCTAGAGATACAGAGGCAGATAGTGTCCATCCAGCATTTGACAGTGAGGTAACATTTTTGACATTTTCCCAATTGACTTAGATTTTCACTTAAATTGCGATAATACCTTTGCCGGTTTATTTGAGCTTCTATCTTGTCATTCTATAGGATGTCAAAAGTGATGGCAGAGATGTTGATGACCCTATCACAGATGCAGCAATGGCTGAAATCGAAGCCGGCATCTATGGCTTGCAGGTTAATAACAACCATTTTAATTGAATTATGTTTAATTTATTAGCAAAGTGTATATTTAACTCAATGCACTGTCTATACACAGATCATTAAGAATATCGACCTTGAAGAGTTGCAAGAATTAGGTTCTGGTACATTTGGAACCGTTTATCATGGAAAGTGGAGGGGAACAGATGTTGCTATTAAGAGAATAAAAAAGAGCTGTTTCTCAGGCAGATCATCAGAGCAAGAGCGGTTGGTAGGTCCTAAATCATTGGTCTTCAAAGTTGCAACACTTTCCTTTTTGGCTTCTATTCAAATTATATATACTGATCGTAGAATGCACCAATGATTCCAATCTCTCTCTCTCTCTCTCTCTTTTTCTTTCCTTTTTTTTGGATAAAAGAAAAGAAAAGAAGAAAAAGTTTCGATTTTGGTTTGGTGACACAAATTTATGATCACTTAAAGCAACTTGTAGCAATGAAATTACAAGATATATATATCCTACCGTTTGTCTTGTCTAAACTAAAAGAATACTAATATATCCTATCATTTCAAGAATTCATTTAGAAACATTTTGACTGGAACTATATTTCTTCTTGATTATCCAGACTAAAGACTTCTGGAGAGAAGCACAGATCCTGTCAAAACTGCACCATCCAAATGTGGTAGCATTTTACGGTGTGGTCCCAGATGGACCTGGAGGAACAATGGCAACTGTAACTGAATATATGGTGAATGGATCCTTGAGGCATGTCTTAGTAAGAAAAGAAAGGTGAGTACATTCATGATTCATGAATATATCTCGTTCTCTCATACTATATAAGAAGGGATAGATTTATCAAACCTTTAAAACTGTTCCTGCAGATCACTTGATCGTCGCAGAAAGCTTATGATAGCAATGGATGCAGCTTTTGGCATGGAATATTTACATTTGAAAAACATTGTTCATTTTGATTTGAAGTGCGATAATTTGCTTGTCAATTTGAGGGATACCCAACGACCCATTTGCAAGGTAGCCGAAACAGAATATTGTTTTCTTCTAATTTGTTCAACAATGTCAAAACACACACTAGCTTTTAAATATTCTTAGATGTCTTTACTAATTAGTAGATCTGAGATAATGTTTGAAGACTTATTGTTTCATTATATATATATATATATATATATATGTATACTACTTGGAAGACTAGGAGAAATATTGACCTGAAAACTTAGCTGCTTCGCAGGTAGGAGATTTTGGGTTGTCAAGAATTAAACGAAACACACTTGTATCCGGTGGTGTGCGTGGAACCCTTCCATGGATGGCACCGGAATTATTGAATGGAAGTAGCAGCAGAGTCTCCGAAAAGGTTAGGAACTCAGGATAAAGACTTCAATGTAATTTTGAGACTCTTGAGTGTATTGAAACATGGAAGCAATGACATCTTGAAGATGTATATATAATTATTAACAAAATTATTTGTTTTCTTTGCTCAGGTTGATGTTTTCTCATTCGGTATTGCAATGTGGGAAATCCTCACCGGAGAAGAGCCTTATGCCAATTTGCATTGCGGTGCTATTATTGGTAAGATCTTCTATTTGATTGTTGAAAACTTAAAGTTAATTCGAACATTTTCTTTTCTTATATATAATTCTTTTCCATGGCACGTGACAAATTAATTTGCATGCTTGATTGTAGGGGGAATTGTAAGTAACACATTGAGGCCTCCAATACCAGAACGCTGTGATCCTGAGTGGAAGAAGTTAATGGAAGATTGTTGGTCTTTCGATCCTGCTTCTAGGCCATCTTTTACTGAGATTACAGACAGGCTGCGGGTGATGTCTATGGCTTTCCAGACTAAACGACGAAGTCCTGCTCCTAGATGATGAAAGGGAAAATCCATCCCCAGTATAAAAATCACAAGCACACGCACATACACATACACAAACACACATTGTATTATAAAAATTAATTAAAGTTAAATGCTAAAAGCTTTAGTTTTGTGGAGTAAATTCTATGCAAGTCATTGTTGTAGAGATTTCATTTTGGTAGACTGATAATGCGAATTACAATTTCATCTATGTTGTTTCTAACATCTAAATGTCCCGTTAGTATATATTCTATGATATGTATCATAAATTACTTTATTTAATTATATGTTAATTACTTTGAATTAATATAATTTTATTTTCCCCTTAATATTATTGATTTTATTCTTAATTTCTTTTGTAAAAAAATGAAAAAAAGAAAAGAAAAAACTATGAAGAAATGTTGCTCAACCTCCAAACCTGTGAGGTGGTTAGTGATTACACGCTCGTGCTCTTAATATAAGAGATTTGTTTTGTGATGTGTGCCTAAAATGTGTTTACTTAATATATGTTGTAAATACATATCTTTACTCATGTCTCATATCTTAAAGTTAGACAACCACTTCTCTAATGTTATAATTTGGACCCTCACATTTAATGTTAGAGAAATGGGTATTAAAACTACAATTAACCCAATTACTGTTCAATATGGTTTAATGGTAAAGACGCTCATTCAGTTTGACAATGTCTTAGATTCGTATAGCCATCACGCAAGTGGAATGTCCAAAAAAAAAAAAAAAAGTACAATTAACCCACTAATTTAATCTAAATCCATTAGGAAAATAAATTATTAATGGGTCTAGTTTTATTAGGTTGGGATGTTAATAGATGGAGAGTATTAAAACTTATAAAATAATAGTTTGGTTTAAATTTATCTCTTATACCCGATTATGATCCGTTAAGATTAAAAAAAATTATTTATTTTTTACTTACAAAACCTTATAATTTCGACTAATGTAAGGGACAAAATTAAAAGTGGTCAAAAAATTACGAAAATAATTGTTTTTAGCTTCAAATAAAAAAATAATCGTTCTTAGCCATTTTGAAAAAAAATAACATAAATACCTTTCAACCACCCACTGATTGGACAATTACAAAAAGAGCTCAAAAAATTAAAAATTATAAAAAAAACCCATTAAAAATTATTGAAAAACCCATTTTACACATTAAAACAAAAATATTTTTTTCTTCTTTCCTTACGCATACTTTAACCCTTTTTTTATATTTTTTTCCTTCTATGCAGTAGCTCTTTCTTTTTGTTTTGTCACTTCGTTTTTTTTTTTTTTTTGTCTTTTTCATTAAAACTAGTTACACGCCTTTATTTTTTAGATACCCATTATCTTGTCTTTACCAACTCTATTATATCAATAAAATCAAAACTTAGAGGTAATTTTATGGAGTCTATTGTATTTTATTTAGAATATATTTTATGAATTTTTTAAGTTTTTTATTTTTTTTATTATTTTATTTGTATATTGTATTTTATTTGTAGTTGAAAGAATTTAGGTGATATTAAGGTTTATTTTTGTGAAATTTAATGATTATGGAATATGTTAGTTAGTGAAACGTTAGTTAGTGAAACGTTTGGTAATAATATTGGTTAGTGAAATATTGGTTAGTGAAGTGTTAGTTAGTCAAATGTAGGTTAGTGAAATGTATGTTAGTAAAAGATTGAGAATTCAATCTTTAAGCGATCGTACTGATGTTTATGTCACACCGTGTAATGTCAATGTTAAACTTTCGATATATCAACTCAACCAACCCTATAAGTTTCAACCTTTTAGAAACCAGTACCCCAACCGGTGAACCACCAACATAATCTAGACCATCTCATTGTCCATTTGAGTAGAAGTTTACGAGTATTCATTTCCTAAAATAAGAGATAAATATTTAGAAGATGCAACATTTTACAAAAAAACATTAATAAAAGTGAATTTCACTAATAATGTTTCACTCAAAACATTTTAGTAACAACATTTCACTAAAAATAATTACACCTTAAATATTTCACAAATATACATTTCACTAACCTACATTTCACTAACTAACATTTCACTAACCAGTATTTCACTAATCTACATTTTACTAACATACATTTCACTTACCTACATTTTACTAACATATATTTTACTAACCTACATTTGATTAACCAATATTTTACTAACCAATATTTCACTAATCAACATTTCACTAACCAATATTATTACCAAATGTTTCACTAACCTATATTTCACTTACAAATCTTTCACTATCTAACTTTTTACTAACATATTATATAACCATTAAAATTTTACAAAAATAAACCCTAATATCACCCAAATTCTTTCAACTATAAATCAAAAACAATATACAAATAAAATAAAATAAAAACTTAAAAAATCCATAGAATACATTCTAAATAAAATACAAAAAATTCTATAAAATTATCTTTAAGTTTTGATTTTGTTAATATAATAGAGTTCGTAAAGACAAGATGATGAGTGTCTGAAAAATAAAGGCATCTAATTAGTTTTAATAAAAAAAACAAAAAAAAAGTGACAAAATAAAAAGAAAGAGCTGCTGTCATAGAAGAAAAAAAATATAAAAAAAGGGGTTAAAGTCGGTACAATGAAGGAAAAAAAATTATTTTAATATATAAAATGGGTTTTTCAGTAATTTTTAATGGTTTTTTTTTGTAATTTTTACTATTTCGGGGGCTTGTTATAATTGTTCAGTCAATGGGTAGTTGAGGGTATTTATGTTATTTTCTTTTCAAGTTGATTATAAAAAATTATTTTTTCATATGTGGTTAAAAACAATTTTGTCAATAATTTTTAGATCATTTTTAACAATTTTAACTTAATATAAACGTCAATTAATGATTAACTTAAAAAGAAATAGTCTTTTCTTCTCTTTTGTTCTACGGTCTACCCAACATTACATGTAGAGGTGCATAATAGATCGATATAAATATTATGAGTTGTCCTACAATGTCGATACCTTCCTCTCGATTCATTCTTCCATAACTTGTGCTCAAAGAAGAAAGAGATAGGAGGGTTCTAAGTCTCAATATGATTATAAATATATAATAAAGTCCGACCACAAAGACAGAGTTGATTATCGAATACTAGATTGTCTAGTATAAAAAATTGAAAAATCATTACAAACCTTACTCTTTTTTCTTTTCTATTTAAATGTTTAGATTTTTTTTTTTAAAAAAAAGGAAGAATTTATTAAAACCCCAAAAGGAAAGAAAACAACTATCTCAGCAAATCTGTCAAAACACACGACTCCACAGAGGAAGAAAAATCATTAACAAGATAACAATCTAAACTAGAAACCAAGGCAAGTTTAGCTAGGCCATGAGCCATAGAATTAGCTAAATAAGAAACAAAAAGCCACAACAGCATCAAGAAAATTCCTAAGGCTATTCTGAATATCATGAATAACAATACCAATCTCCGAACTCGAAACCAAATCACCATAGATGAGGCTCACTACAGCAGCAACATCGGACTCAAAGACAGCAGGCGTTACACTAAGCTCTAAAGCAAAACCAATACCCCGAAGTATAGCTGAAGCTTCTGCAACTTGAGGAGAGAAGGAAGCTTCTATACACTGCCAGAAAGACCGCAAGACACGGCCAAGATGGTCTCTCACCACCAAACCGAAGCCAACCAAACCTCAATCTAACACGGAATAATTCAATCTGACTAACATTCGATATAGTTTCGGAAAGAAAAGCTATATCTGGGTTTATGTCTTTCATGTAGCGTCGCATGACTTTGAGTCTTCTCGCGCAATCGTTTCCATCGCCCTCTCTTTGAACCCACAATTGTCTCGGACTGACCCGCTACTACATTTTTATCCAGTGAGATTCCATCCTGTGGACACTCCTTAGTAACACTGTCCACAAAAATTAATCCATCCCTAGTGTCATCTAATGTAAGTAAAATCCCTTTATATGTTCCATGTATGCTGCTAATGTCCCCATCCCCACTCACAAACGGTTTACCCAATCCAACAGTCCCCATCTTAAACCCATGCGACTCAAATACCACTGGCTTCACAACGACCATTTCCATCAATGACCTTGTCTCCCATGTTCCAATACCAACAGACCTAACGGCAGGTCAGGGTTCAGAGTGATTAAATTTACCCACATGCAGCCTTCCATACAAATCTAAAATACAGTTCAGAGCCGCAGACTCACCGCCAGAAGATTTATTAGCAGTCTTAGCTTTAACTCGAGTCATTACGCCCACATGCATTACTCCACTCAAAGCATTCTTAGGACCCGAAGCCCCTGTATCAACACCATCCGACCAGTTAGCAGACTCCATCATGTTACTTCGATCATCACCCACATGTAAGCCACCACTATTGTTCTGACCTGCTTCATTATATTTTTCTAGCCTACTTACGCCAAAATTAGTATAAGTAAGTCGAAATCGTCCCTCAACGTTATTGGATTGTTCAGCAGATGGTTTCTTCTCTTGACCTGATGAGTTTTCACCTCTCTGATTACGTGTGGCGCTTTTAACAAGACCAAAGGCTCGCATCTAGCTGCCAAACTTGTGTGTATTCTCAACCGTCTCATTGGAATTTTCAAAATTATAAACACATTCATGCACCGTATGTCCCAAAAATCGGTAACGGAAATAATAATTCGGCAGCCGTTCATATTTCAAAAGCATGACAGTAACAACATCATCTCTGTAATGTCCACACGAAGGTAGCATTTTAAGGGTTTCGTCAAATTAATCACAACACGAACACGTAGGAATTTGCCTAAACAATCCCCCAAAACACTCGTATCTACCTCAACCACCTTCCCAATCAACTGATCTAAGAACTGTTCAATCTTTGTGGTCATACAGATTAATGGCACATTATGGATTTGTACCCAGATCTCTGTCCTATCAGAACTCATTGACGAGATAGACCTCGTTCCTTTTGGCTCATCAAGAACCAAAATAACTCGATCAAAACTCCACGAGCTCCTAGTTAACACCGTTTATCGATCCGCTACACTAGTAAAATATAAACCAAAGGTATTTTCTCGAATAACTTTGATTTCAACAGCCTGTGTTGCTCACTCTATTCGAGCAATAGATAGACGGACAGCATCCCTATTCACCAGTTTATTCGATAAAAACCTACCTTTTAACACCCCATGACCCGACCCGACTGGATCGATCCAGGGAGTGCTACCGGGTTTTCAAAACTTGATTTAACTCTGTTTGTAATTTAAAACTTGACTTGACTCACTTTATAATTTGAAAACCATTGAAAACCAAATAATTTATATTTTAAAATGCGTTTCTAGTGAGCCCATCCAAAATTATTTTAGAAAAATTTTGTTAGAGTTTTCTCTATTTTCTGATTTTTCAAAAATCCTGTTTTCAACAAAAACTTAAACAATATAATTTCAACACTTCAAAACTCATTCCTCAATCAAATGCGCACTCTACTATTTAGTGTGACTTTCCAAACATTTTCAAATAAAACAATTCATAATTTAATATTTACAAACCTTTGAAAGAAAACGTAAACCATAAAATAATTATTTACAAAACATAAATATATCACATTTACAAACTTCTGTATGTGCATGCTTAACTGAATATAATATACAAAAGTATTATCTACCCAAAGTTTGGTGAATCTGATCCTCAATCTGCAGCTACCTCTTCAATTTTTTTCCTCTGCTAGTATCTTTATTACCTACGCGTGATGAAATCAACACGCTAAGCAATAATGCTTAGTGGGTGTATACTAAAATAAATTTCAATATAATATAAAATAATAGAACTAATTTTCAAAAATAATATAAAACAACAATATATATATATATATATATATATATATATATATATATATATATATAAATATCCAATACTGAACTATACTCATTAACTTATGTTCATATGTTAATGAGTTTCAATCTTAATAACAATTCTTTATTTCAACATTCAATTCATAGTTTTCAGTTCTTAATTGAGCCTCTGATACATATTACAGGGTTTACAGGACTGGATTACGGGTTTATACAGTCGGTTTCTCATTTCAAAATAAAATGGTATTCGTATATTCACAGTCGGTTTTCCATTTCAGAATGAAATGGTATCCGTATTTTCACAGTCGGTTTCCCAATTCAAAATGAAATGGTATCCGTAAATTCACAATCGGTTTCCCGTTTCAAAATGAAATGGTATCCGTATATCATCATCATAATCATCAAGAATATCGGTGCAGTACTGCTAAATATACCCAATTGACATGTCAATCTCCTATATCCATATTTCCCTATACATATATCAGGGCCTTTCTTCAGGTATTACAAATTTTCTAAATTATCAAATGTGCTCAATAAGTCCAAAATCAATATGTGTAGAATAAGATATGCAAAAATATATAAAATAACAGAAAACGAAACATAACAGCAGATTTCGAAAGTTAAAATTCAATAAGTTCAACATAAATCACTTTTATATAACTCAAAATTATTTTCAAAGAGCATTCACAAGTCAATTCAATTAAATCTTATGAAAAATATATGTACACCAACTTGAATACCAGTTTTATGAACTTTTCTTTCCTGGATTTTCTTTTTTCCTTTCTCTTTTTCTCTTTTTCCCTCCTCTTTCCTTTTCTTTCACTTTTCTTCTTCTTTTTCTTCTTCTTCGTCTTCTTTCTTTCTCTTCCTTTCTCTCTCTTTTTCTTTCTTTGTTTCTTTCTCCCGGTCTCTCTCCTCCTCTTTTTCTCTCTTGCTTTTTCATGAAGCTTCTCACCGCCTCTTTTTTTTTATATAAAATTTTGGTCATCGCGACTGCTCCTCGCTTGCTAAATTCTTAGTTTTGTTAGTGTTACAATTTATTCTTTCATGTTTTTCTTCTTTAAACAAATAAAATTAAGCAAGCTAATATGGTGGCTCATTCGCTTGCTAAATTTGAATTGTCTTCAAATTCTAATCTTTGTGGACAGATAATTTTTCTTTCTGATATGCCTCAGTAGGTTGTCTTTGTTTGTTTAGCTATAATATATTGCTTTCATAAAATAAAAAAAAATTAGCAATTGTTTCAATAAATAATTATAAAAACAACGGGTTAAATGGATTCATTTTGGGTCACCATTAAAGTGAAAAGGTTTAAATTTTCATTTTTAAACCTATTAAAATAACAGGTTTTGTTTGAATAGTCGATATATTTACAATTTGACATGTATTCAATTCATTTCGATATATTGCTTGGTCTAGTAAAAACTACACATCTCGTTAATATGCTACATAGTCACTTCACATGATGGACTAATTCAACACTAGTTATAGCATAAATATGAATCACATTCAACTTTTGAGTTACTCAATTATAATGAACTATTAAGCAGTGTTCTAAAATGTGGCCACCTAGACACTAGGCGGTCGGCCGCCACGTTAAATATGGCCAAATCGGCCATATTCCGCGGCCAGCCGCATGTCTTGGTTGGAAACGGTCTGGAAAGATTGGGTCTTGATTGGAAACGGTCGAAAAAGACTGAATTTTGACCGAAAATGACTGAAAACGGTCGAAAAAGACTGGATTTTGACCGGAAACGGCCGGAAAAGCTTGGATCTTAGTCGAAAACGGCCGGGAAAGAATGGGTCTTGGCCGAAAACGATTTTGTGACAGGAGATGGGGCCGAAAGGAAGAAAAAAATAAGTGAGATTGGGTCGGCAGTGGTGGCATCATTGAAGAAGGAGGTGGATGGACGGTTGGAGTTCTTTTTTTTTTTGAAATAAAGGTGTTACAGTTTTGTTTTTGAAAAACAAATGAGGTGTTAAGAGTTATGTTAGTATCAGTCAAAGATACTAGATGGGGAAGGGGGACAAGTAAGTGGGTACTTGGTTTCCATTAAATAATGGATAATTGTCATTCTGTCCCCTATAATTTAAAGTATTTTTTATTTTTCACCTCTAATTTTTTTTTGTTCACCCTTTCATTTATAAAAATTTCTAAATATCCCCTTACCGAGGAGCTGCCTAGCGCATTTTAGAACACTGCTATTAAGTAATAATTGAGTAACAAAAGATCATATGTATAATATAAGGTTCGATATATAAAACTTGAATATCTTGTTATTAGAGAACAACAACAAAAAAATTAAGAGTAATAAGTCATTTAAAGGTCAATCAATTAATAGTTGTATTTTTTTTCTTTTAGCTAATGTTTGTTTGTAGAATCAACTTTCATTTCCAAATTATTCAAAAAAAATTCTATTAAATATATGCTCTATTGAAACAGAAACGGATTTAAAAAAAAAAGAAAAATTAGCCTGACATTTTTAATAAAAACTATAGTTATATAAGTACCCTACCTTTAATGTATCTATGATTAGATATGGTATGCTATAAGTTCATGTTTGGTCCATGAGATTAGGACTAAGAATAAATGGCGGAGCCAGAAAGTTCTTCCAATTGGGGCTTCGTTCAGATAGATTATATTATAAAATATAAATAACAACAATAGTAATAATAATAATAATAAAAATAGTGTAATTAAAAAAAAAAACTTTCATATCATTCATAATTGTTGATAAATTTACAATTGCTCACGACGCGGTTTCATATTTTTAAACCGTTGCACAATAGCTTCATTATCAATACTTTTAAACACATTTTTTTTCAATATACACAACTAAACTATCATTCAACCATTGATCTCTCATCCTATTACGCAAACGAGTCTTCAAAATATTTATTATTGAAAATACTCTCTACTGTAGCAGTGGCAACTAGTAGAATCAATGCTAGTGTCAACAATAAATCAACTAATGGATACATTTTATTCTTTTTAGTCTCAACCATTCTTACAGTAAGATCGCTAATTCCTTTCAACTTTGTAAACTCACTACTAGAGCGCACATCTGTAATATAAGTCTGAAGTTGAACTTCAAGTGCTAAAATTTCAACTGGAGAAAATTCTTTCGGATAAAATTTAGCAAGCTTCACAAGTTTTTGTTTTTTCAAAGAAAAAAATGAGTCATTTGGACTTAAACATGCCAAATAAAGTAGTAATTCACTGCTAGCCTCATTGAAACGATTGTTCAATTCTTGAAGTTCATATCCAAAAAAGTATTAAATAGCTCAACTCGATAGTGAGGCATGTTTGTGACCTTATGAGCTTTACGTTGTGAATGACCCCATGGAGAAACATATCATCCATGTTTAGAACATCGATATGATTGTTACCACAAAAATCAGAGACTTGATCAAATAAAGAATCTCATCCACTATCCCTTACCAACTGCAAGTTTTACTTACACACCTCAACTAGTTTCATTGCATTCACAATATTCTGATCTTTTTTTTTTGTAGTGCTTGCGATAATTCATTTGTCAACCCAAGTATTTTTTTTCATCAAATACAAGCTAAACATAAAATCGAATGAGGATATAAACTCTAGTAAATATTTGGATTGAAATCTTTGCTCATTAGAGTTTGACACATCTTTTGCAACTATATCAAACAAATCAATTAAGGATGGAAATAAAGAGATTATGCTCAGTAACGTACCATAATGCGAACCCTAACGTGTATCACTAAAACGCTTCACATTACTCTCCTGATTTTGGTCTTGTCCATAAAAGTTCACCATTATTCAATGCTTCAGCAACTAAAGAAGATTTTTTTTTCTCGAAGAATATCACGACGTTTTGGTGACGCTCCAACAATATTAACAACATTAGCAACCATATTGAAAAAAGAATTCATCTCATCGTGCTTTTTTGCCACCGCCACAATCGTCAGTTGAAGCTGATGTGCAAAACGATGAAAAAAGTATGAATATTTATTCTCCTTCAAAATGAGTGTTTTAAGACCATTTAATTCTCCTTTCATGTTACTAGCCCCATCATAACCTTGCCCACGTAATCTAGAGATACTCAATCCATGCCCAGAAAGTAGATCATCAAGAGCTTTCTTTAATGAAAGAGAAGTTGTGGTAGTAACAAGTTTAACAACTATAAAACGCTCAATTACATGTCTACTCTTATTCACAAAACGAAACACAACAACCATTTGCTCTTTTGAAGACATGTCACGAGATTCATCAATCAAGACAGAAAAAAGTGCATCACCCATCTCATTAATAATATTAACAACATTAGCGACCATATTGAAAAAAGAATTCATCTCATCGTGCTTTTTTGCCACCTCCACAATCGCCAGTTGAAGCTTATGTGCAAAACAATGAACAAAGTATGCATATTTATTCTCCTTCAAAATGAGTGTTTTAAGACCATTTAATTCTCCTTGCATGTTACTAGCCCCATCATAACCTTGCCTACATAATCTAGAGATACTCAATCCGTGCCCAGAAAGTAGATCATCAAGAGCTTTCTTCAATGAAAGAGAAGTGGTGGTAGTAACATGTTTAAAAACTATAAAATGCTCAATAACATGTCCACTCTTATTCACAAAACGAAACACAATAGTCATTTGCTCTTTTAAAGACATGCCCCGAGATTCATCAATCATGATAGAAAAAAGTGCATCACCCATCTCATTAATAATGGCATTAGCGGTTTCAACTGAACATGCACATATAATATCTTTCTGAATATCAGGTGAAGTCAATTTCATATTTTCGGGAGCATTCACCAAAGTAACTGCTTTAATATGTTCATTGTGATCACCAAGAAATTCTAGAAGCCGAAGAAAATTACCTGGATTACAAGCTAAATTAAAATAATACCTTTATTGAGTAACGCTCTATTGAAAGTCTGGAAGAACGCAAAGTGAATAAAAAAACACTTACTATTGAAAAACAAATCGTAGAACTTTAGAAGATTGAATAGGAAATGAAATTTTAGTAATATGTAGAACTGTAGAAAATTGTGGAAACAAAATCTTTTATTATTAATAAGGGAATAAAAAAAGGAAATTTGAAACTTAGTTTCTAAGTTTTGAATTTGGGAGACTTTCGGCTTATTGGTTTTCAGGTTTATTAAAATTTTTGAATTTTGAAATATATACTCAATAATAATAAGCATACATTTTTTGCAATTTGTTTTAGCCCAATGGGGACTTGAGATTCCACTAGGCCTCATGTAGCTCTGCACTTCTAAGATTGAATTATTTTAAAAAAAATTTAGTCATAATCTTATTTTTAGTGCAAGTAAGGGGATTAGATAACTTAATCCCACATTTAAAAATAGTCCTAATGCAAAGGCATTATATTATCTCTCTCATCACCATGGTATTAAGTACTCTCGTGCTCTTGGACTTAACTTTTTTAATATAATGTTATTAAATAAATTCAAATATCTTACGTAAATAAAATACATTAGCATATTTAATTAATAATTTATATAAATTAGATATATTTTTATATAAAAATTCATTTAAAATAATAAATAATTTATTAATATATGCAATAACTTAATACATGGTTTATTAAGAATAAAAAATATGTAACTATTAAAATATTGTTAATTATTAATTTTAAATAGTTTTATTTATTTTTAAAAAATAGTTTTAAAATATTTTATTTTATTCAAAAAATAATTTTTTTAATTTAATTTAATTTAAATAATTTTATTTTTTACTTGATTTAAAAATGAGTTTATTTTATTTAAAATTAATTATAAATAGTTTTATTTATTTTTAAAAACTAAATTTAAATATTTTATTTTATTCATAAAATAATTTTTTAACCAAATTTAATTTAAATAATTTTATTTTTTATTTGATTTAAAATGATTTTAAGTTAAATTAAAAAATTATTTTATATAAAAATTAATTTAATTTAATCTAATTTTATCCAATCTCATGCTACACCAAACAAGAGATAATACTATTTTTAGTTCATCCATACTTCACCAAACACATCATAGTACTAATTTATTCCAATCCAATTTAATCTTATCTAATCATATCATATTCTATAAAAATAGTTCAATCCAATCACGCGCATCAAACGCACCCAAATAAGTATTCTACATGAAATTTTTTTATTTTTAATATAAAATAAACAAATTTGAGCCATTAAATATATTTAACAAATTAATTATGATATTTAAACGAAGAAAAACATGAAGCGTCCACGTTAAAAAGTAACTGTTATTATATATTATTATAATAAGAATAAATAATTAAATTAGGGTTTAAGATTTAGGGTTGAAAATAATGTACCATTTTTAGAAAACTAATCCTGCCGCCCTTCCTAATTAATCTGGCCACCACCCATTTGTTCCTCTAAAATCATTTGTAGATGTGTTTAATACACGGCAGGAGAAAAAAAGGAACAATATAATAAAAGGTGTGATGGTGATGTTGGTTGCAAATGGAAAATGTGACTCATCTTATCCCTCATGTCCTCAAATATGTCAACCCATTACAACCATATTTTATATATATATATATATGTATGCTTTTTTATTTGTTAATGATCAACATTGGTCTACCATTCCATAATTATACACATGACTTAAATATGCAATAAAAAATTAAAAAAATATTATATCATATAATGATAAGTTACGTCAAAATTAATTAAACGGGTTGATAGTTATATTAGTACCTACTTAGATTAAATAATACTACAATTATAAATGCATTTCGATTCATACAATCAAGGAAACAGTTACTTCGATAAGAATGAGAAAATTATATTTTATTTGGCTTTAGGTTGAGGATTTGGATCAAATATATAATACTAAAAACTAATCTTATACCCTTCAAAAAAAAATAACTAATCTTATATTTTTACTTCAACTAAAATAGAATGTTTAGACCTTTTATGAATGTTTCTAAATATTTTTAAAAACTAATCTTAATGTATAATCACTCGTAATTCAATTGGTCTTTTTATACTTTTAAAGCTGTCAATTATTATCTTTAACGGTTAATACTAACGACAGATGAGTTAAGTATTAGTTTTTTAATAAATTTATTTTATCTGTAAAAGGGAAAACTCCAAGTAGATTGTCTGTAATTTATCATTTAGAATTTTACTTAAGATTCTTAATTAACAAGGGGGTAGAGCCATTAATTAAAATTAGATATTATAAGATGGCTATTAGTTACTTGATATTTGTATAAAATTTTCACTAATCATATCATCAAACTCTTAATTACTATAACGCATCTGTTATAACTTAAGTGTTTAGTGTACTTCTCACCACCTTAGTAAAGGGGATTTAAGTTTCGTCATATACGTTTACTAATATATATGAATAGTTTTTTTTTTTATTATGAGAGTAGATATCTCCTATTATAAGAGTAAATATTTATACCATACATTTAATTATTGATTTATGAATAGAACCAATAAATTTATAATTATCTCTATGTTACTATAAAATATCCAATCGAGCATTTGAAGCACCAAGCTATACCTACCACCTTTTTGCCAAAGTCAATTGGTTATATGGTTGTCCTAATTAATTCCCACTCAGTGGACTTTTTTTTTTTCCCTTCTTTTTCTTCATATGCTGTCATTTTTACATTGCACATCCAATAATTAATGAATTATTACACATTCAACACCTGTATAAGAATTTGGTGCAACAATTGATTAATTAATTAATTAGTAATAATGGTAATATGATAATATTAATTATTCATTAGTTTAAGAATGGTCAAACATAGAGTTATTATCTACCAGATGCATTACAAACTCACCACATGTCAAACCTAGCTTGAACTCTTTTTTTTTTTTTTCTTTTAATGATATAATTACAAAATTAATTATAAGTGTACCGGGACTTATAGATATCAATCACTATATGTATAATTTGAATATCTACTCTTATAAGTAGAAGACATTTACTCCTACAATAAGAGAAGAAAACTACTCACACGTGAGCTCTAGGTGGATGTGCAACTTAATAGTGGCAAACGGATCGCATTCAAATTCGGACCGTAATCGGATTGGAATTTTTTTTTAAAAAAAGTCAATCCAAACGAATATTACGAATCGGATTCAAATTTATTTTTTCGGATTTCGGCATTTGGATTGGATTCCGATTTTTTAAAATTTCAAACCGGATTCGGATTTTTTCAAACTGAATTTCAGATTTTTTTGGGGACCGGATTTTGAATTTTGAACCAGACTCGAATTTGGATTTGGATTACCTTACATTAATAGTTAATTAGTTTATTCATTTACTTTATTATTTTATCCATTATTTTCGAATTTTTAGGATTACAGATTCAGACTGGATTTCATATTAGGACCGGATTCGGATTCAGACCGGATCCTGATTCGTACAATTTTTGGATTCAGATTTATCTGAATCCGCACAGTAAATTTAGATTTTCATATCCAAAAATCATATTCGGATACAATCGGATTTGGATTTTTTTTAGCCGATTTTTCTAATTGAATTAGGACTCGGATTCGAATTCGGACCGGATAATCCGAATCTGTTTGCCACCACTAGTGCAACCTTACTTTAACTTATTTTTTTTAAAAGAGAAAATATTCATTCACCACTAGGGGAAGAAAAAGAAACAACATACAAATATAAAAGTTTAGACAGCTAGACTAGAATAGAACAAGTCCACAAACAAGGGACAGTCAGGCCTACAGCTCTCTCGACAATGCCATAAGCAACATAATTTCCCAATCTGGGAATAAAAGAAACAGAAGAAATATTACAATTCTTTATCAGCACCTTGATATCAAAAACTAAGTTCTTCACTTCACTCCTGGATAGAATATCTCCATTACAGAGCCGATGAACATTTAAAGCATCTGATTCCACCATCAGAGGATTAAAACCCTGATCAAAAGTCAATTAAATCCCAATCAGAACAGCTCATGCCTCAGCCAATTCAGCATCAACACAGTTTTTAATAAGGACAGCAGTAGCAAAAACTGCCTCCCCCTTCTCATATCTCACAACCACTATACCATCTACAACAACATCCACATTAAGTTTGAAACCAATGCCAATGAGAGGTTTCCAAATAGGATCAGATCTACTCGGAAAGGCAACCAGACCCTTTTAAGCACAAGCAAACTCATATTCAGAAATGAAAGCTCCAGCATCCAACCTCAAATTCTCTAACACTAAATTCTCTCTTCCATGTAATAAATTCATCTCTCCAAATCAGCCTCGTCACTATGTCTTCATTTTAAGAACCAATCTCTAAGATCAGAGCTGAAACCATGACCCCCTCTAGCATGATCCTAGGAGAAAAAACTTTGAAAACTGATTTCCTTGGTAGCCAATTGTCTTCATAAATTCGAACATCGTTTCTATCATCAATCTTCCACCTAAGACCCTTCAATAAAACATCCATGACCCAAAGGATGTTTCTCCAAGCAAAAGAGAGTAGCCTACCTAAATTGCAATTAAGAAAGGAAGAATTTGGGAAATACCTCGCTTTAAGCACCTCAACTAAGAGAGAATTAGAAGCATATAGGATTCTCCATCCCTGCTTCGCCAACATGTCCTGATTAAAACCCATACCTCCAGAAATCTTAGGTTAAGCACATCATTTTCGAAGCCAACCAATGTGCTTTTTTCTTTTAATATCCCAAACTACTCACCAAAAATCTGCAAACAAACTATTTGACTCTAAACAAAGGGAAATGGACAACTTAAAACACCCCATGGCCTAAGTTGGAACAGCTTGTGCCAAAACTTCTCTACCCCCACCCGAGAAGAGCTTGCTCTTCCAACCCTGTAATTTTGCCCAAACTTTGTCTTTGATTGAACCAAACACCTTCCTTTTGTTTATACTAATCATAGAAGGAAGACCTAAGTACTTTTCATGACAGGATACAACCTCCACATTAAAAATGGGTTTGATTCTTTCTCTCAAAACAGTAAGAGTGTTAGGGTTAAAAGATAGAGCTGATTTATCAAAGTTAATAGACTGCCCTGAAACCTTATCATAATCCTTCAAAATTCTCACCAAATTACTACATTTATCCACTAAAGCTGTAGCAAACATGAGATTATCATATGCGAATAACAAGTGAGAGATGGAGGGGGCAGCTCTAGGCACCTTAATCCCATGAATTCAGCCCCCTTACTCAGCAGCTAGCAACATTGTTGAAAGACTCTCTGCACAGAGAAGAAACAGATACGGGGATAAAGGGCACCCCTATCTGAGCCATCTGTTAGGAACAACCCTACCTCTAGGTTCTCCATTAATAAGGAATGCATAAAAGGCTGATCGAACACACCTCCAATATTTTATCAATCCACCCAAGATTGAATCCCAATCTTTCTATAATCTTTTGCCAAAAAAACCCCATTCAACTTAGGTATACGCCTTACTCATATCGAGTTTTAAGGCTATTTGATCTCTAAACCCACTTCTATAATTTCTCAAGTGATGTAGACATTCATAAGCAATAACAATTTAGGGACTAAATTGATAATTACCCTTATTCAAAATGTAGTTTTAAAAAAAAATCATAAAATTATTAACACAACATTTCTTCTATATATTACAATGATATTGTATCTAAATTATATTCTAAAAATTCTAGCTCATATATTCTAATTTTAGAAAATAATTTTAGGATTAGTAGCCAAATCAAATGTGACAATGTCCCCTCGTTTTTATGATCCGATATAAATTTTGAACAGCAGCCAAGTAAGATAAATATTTTCCCTTTTTTATTTTTTTTTATTTTATAATTAATGTGGACTTTTCAAAGGAAACTAATTACAAGGGTGCACTTGGAAATTGCAATGACCCGATATATTGGTTGCATGCATTGCCAAGCATATCTCCTTTCATGCATTGTTGAGTCAAGAAAGCATTTTCTCATTGTGGTTTCTGTTTCTCTTTTTTCTTTTTTTTTCCTTTGACTTTTTATATAAAAATTTAATGTGTTTATTGTCATTGTGACGTTTTTTTTTTTTTTTTTTTAAACAAAGTCAGTGTGATGATGTGCTGTTGATTTGATAAAAGTAGCAATAGCAAATGAAATGTCAAAATGCAATTAGAAATCGTTGGTTCTTATATAGCCAACCCATTATAATTTTGCCTTTGACATATAGGCCATTGTACTGGACAAAATACCAAATTGGAAAATGGTGACAAGAGCCGTGCTAACACTGTTCAATTACAGTTGCTAGGCTGTTAAGGTGACACGTGTTTTTTATTTTTCTTTTTAATTTATTTATGTTCAAATTAAATTAGGACATTTGTTTGCTTTATTTACAAAATTGCCACTGCATAAATATCGTTTGAAATGACAGAATAACACAGTAACCACTTTTACTTCACGGACCACGGTTCATCTAGGAATTATTTGTTAAAGTTGTGGTTTTTCTTTTTTCTTTTGAATTTGTTTCCTTAATTTTAGTGGATACTTGAAGCACGATTGTCATTCTGCCCTAATTTTCGTTCAAAACAAGAACAAAACTCTCCAATTATAGCGTCAAAGTATTTAAAATATAAAAAAACCTCAACAATTTTAATATCAAATTAAGTTTCAAAATAATTGCCTCAATTACGCATATCAGAAGGTGATGATGGATCTATTGTTTTAAAGAAGGTAAGGAATTATGGTGTTGATTATGGATAATATGTAATCTGGGTTCTGTAAATTTTAAAAATAGAGAGAATGAAAGGGGTTTTGATGAAGAATATGAAATTGATTAGCGAAATGGAGAGAATAAATGGAGGAATATAATCCGATTATTGATGTACGGTAGTTTTAGACTTGAAGGACTGAAGGAGGGTAAATTTGTATTTTCACTTGCAAAAATAGAATGGCATTTTGGTAAATAAAAATAATAGATGGCCATTTTTATAATAAAACACAAAAACTGTGTACGTGTCCCACTCAGTTAGCGAATGAGGACAGTCGGCAGGGCGCGACTGCCCTTAACAGTTAACACTGCAAACACTGCTCATGTCGACAATAAGGTGTCACCTCGCCCATCGGTCACCACCCATTTCAACTTTCACTTTTTAAATCATACTGCATAACAAAAAAAAAAAATAAACACACGCAAAACAAAAATATAATGCTCTATGTATATATATATATATAATAAAGGAAAAAAAATAGAATTAAGTTGATGGTCGTATTTCATACTATATTTTTAAAATAGATTTGTTTTCTATTAGATACATTTATCTTCTAAGATACAATAATTTTGGATGATTCTCAATTGACAATTTCAACAAAGTGAATGCAATAAAAACTTTATTACGCTTAGGAGGGTCGATAAAAAACACAAGAAGAATTTGCAGAGGTATTTCTGTTTGTAATTTGGTATTTTTTTTTTTTCAAAACTGATATAAATTAATGAATTATAAATCAATTCCTGGAGCTATTGCAATTTAATTTAGGCAATTATAAATGCGATTTTGGCTGCTGCCACGTGGATAATAAAATAGCGTAATTTTGGCGAATGATGGGACAATGACGAAACAAATGTGTTGGGAAATGTGACATTGGCATCAACCAATAGGGTTGTGAGTTTTTCCATCTTATTATGACTAGGGGCCCATTAAAATCTTCGATAAAACTTTTTAAGCTTTTAACCCGATAGAAGCCCCAGCATGCCATGTGCACCAATATCATATATGTCCTACTTTTATACACAAATTACAAATCTGCGAAGAAAAATAAATTTATTGTTTACAAATTATTCTCACCAGCCAAAAGGAAGAAAGTGTTTAAAATCAACAATTAATTTTCATAATTTTTTTTTAAAAAAAAGTTGACACCGACCAATTCAGAGGTTTACTGAGACATATCAATATTAATTACTATATACGTAATTTAGATATCTAGTACTATATTAAGATATATCTATTTTTACAATATGAGGAGAAAATTCTTTTACACATAATATATTTATTTTATGCACCATCTGAATAATAAGAGAATATGCATGATTAATTATACTTTATATTTAATCATTTAAACAATTAATTTCAATATATGCCAAGGAAATTTATATATAAAATTCTTTTAAAAATCGGGTCTTTTTTTTTTTAACGGGTACAATTACAATATCAACAACTGTCAGGACCTGCCGAGATTAATCACTAAATGCACACCCCGGATATCTACTCCCATAACGGGAAAATACTACTCACACAATAAGGGGAGAAAACTACCCACATATGCACATGGTGGGAATCGAACCCATCACCACTGAGATGGGAGGAAGATATACTAACCACTTTACTACAAATGGATGTGCAAATCGGGGTCTATGTTAATCCCCAATCTTTATTCTCCTTAAACTTTATTATATATATATATATATATATATATATATATTTTATCAATTAAAAAAAAAGATAAAGAATTTGATGAACTTCATTGTATTCATATTGGATATTTCTTGAAATTAGATTGCATCCCGAAATTTATAAGAATGGGCCATCGTTCGGTGGAGCCCATTAAAGGTTTAAGGACCCACCGACCCAGGATGCCGGGACAGGGCGCCCGTCTAATATTTTTGCATTTGGGACAATCTCCGGCCAGTCAAGGAAACAAATGGTCAACCATACTTTTGACCGTGTGCCTGAATCACACAATATACATTAATCCAAAAATGTTTTCTTGTCTTTGTCTGGCCGTTTCTTATTCATAATCATCAATAATTGAGAAAATGGATAATATTTCCATATGTGTTAATATAAATATGAATTGTAATATCTTTTTTTCTATTCTTAAAAAAAATATATCTTTTTTTTATAAAATATCTTAAATTTTATTAAAAATATCCATGTAGTGTATTTTTGTATAATAATATGGAAATTTTCATAAAATATTGAGAAAATATCCATAAAGTATACAGTACATTTCCATCAATATAAAGTGAAAAAATTAATAATATTGATATTTTTATCTATATTTATATTTTTTTATAATTAAACAAATTATGTACTTACATTTGTCTTTTTGTTTGTGTTAATGTTAATGGATTTCGAGCAAACCACGTTACAATCTCTATTATAATTTATAAAATTATGTTATAATTTCTTTTATATTATTTTTCAACAAGAATCTCATAATTAACTTTTAATTTTTAATTTATAAAATTATGTTATAATTTCTTTTATATTATAAATTTTTTTTTGTATTTAATATACAAATACGTAGCTATACAATTACTATTCCAGCCTATAAACCCTACTTATACATAAACATGGTTACTTGTCCTACGTGAATTGTGTGCACCACTTCTCGAAAGGCCCCTAAAACGACCACAAAACAAGCTTGGATGATTATATTTACAAAAGCTGTCCCATTAACTCATGTGCACTAACAAAAGTGCCATGGAACCCATATGGAACCCTACCAGGCAGCCTTACCGAACCCACTTGCTCCATGCTTGTTGCTTTCAGTATCACCAGTTCTGACTCTTCTCTCCTCTCATCCCTAACAAACCCTACTATAAACCCTTCTCCTTCCCTTTCCCTGCCGTCGATGTCGATTCCATGTTTATTTTCCGGCACGAAGAATGGCTCTCCACCGAAACGACTTGTTCCGTACATGAACTTGGTTACTTCACCGTTCTCCAAATCAACCTTGGCTATACCACTGCACTTGGGCCACGGATCCGCTATTGCCAAGTAAACGTATCGGGTCTTTTTACCCAACTGCTGTCGGTTCACTTGACCCGCCTCCAAATTCATACCTGAAACAATCACACTACGTGTTGACTTCCCGGTTCTCAAGTTCAACCGGATTTCTGTTAGTTCGCTCCGAACCGGTTCTTCACTGTCGTTGAATACGGAGTCGGGTGGGTTCATGCATGACCCGATAACAACCACTACTTTATCACCATTACTTGAGTTTTCCTCCCATGCATTCCACAAATGGAAACAGAAACAATCTGGTACGTCAATCCATCGGATTTCCGACTCATCAGTATCGTTTTTGGACAAAACACCGAACCGGGATGTCTTGTTTTTGTCATAAACTACGGGTGAACCGCCCCGAATCATCTGGGATAATTTGAATACCACTTGGTGATCTGGGATAATGACACAGTTGTCAGTTATAGCAAAATCGTGTATCATTGTCGGCTGGTCCAGAGTAATGTCCACATCACGTGACTTCTTTCCACAAGTATCGAACCTGAAATACTTCAAGTAGGGCTTTTTTACAACGTTGTAACTAAGTGCATGTAAGTCACCTGTAACAGGATCCACCTTAGGGTGTGCAATCATGGGACAATCGAGCTGATCATCAAAATTGAAACGTCCGATCGTCTCAAGTTCTCCATCACCCTTGATTTTAACATGGTATGGAAAATCATCTTCGGACATGGCTAATAATTTACCGTTAAAGTAAACAAGGCCAGCATTTGCCACGCCCGAGCCACGTGATCCATCAACCAATCCGACTCCTGCTCGAGCCATAAACAAAGCCAACCGAGCCAGACCCAAGTGTCCATGTAGCTCACCGATTGGCTTGGGAAATATGGGCCTACCCAGTTCAGCTTCTTGAACAAGCCGGCTTGTGCGAGTGTATCTACAGCTATAGCTGGCTTGATTTCCAGGTCTCAAGGTCACCGCATGAATCATACCATCACCGTCAAATAAATGGTGTCCACCAGAGGGCGCGAACATAGGATTAGCACCGTTCCTGAGATAAACGCCATGTAGGCAAGCTGGAATCTGTCCCGCAACTTCTAGCCCGTGGTGAACCGGGCACTCCTGAACCGGAGCGAAGTTGCCAGATATCTGAACCGTTGGATCGACCGTTTTTGGCAAACTTTTGCCTTTTTCTAAGGAACCGAGTAGCAAGCCCTCAATTTTGTTTAGAGAAAAGGATGCCCACTTCTGAAGTTTATTTAAACGAAGTGGGTACTTCGGTCTGATAAATGGTTCGACCGGCTCTGGCAGTGATCGTGGCGGCAGCGTCGGCTGTGGGAATTGTGGTAGCTTAAGAGGGAGGCCTTTCTTGGAAGGATTGATGACGATTTTGCAAGTGAAGGATGGATAGCGAGGATGGTTTTCAGTTGTGAGGGTCAGAGTTTCCCGTTTAGGCAGTAGTGGAGAGGTAAAGAGATGAAGAGAGGCTTGCATGGTTGAGAGTTGAGAATTGAGAGAGAGAAAGAGAGAGGGTGGTGGGGGGATTTTTGGAGATATTTGTGTTGGAATTACGGTGGTTGGAGGGGGGATATATATATATAAGACGAAAAAGTTAATTTAGTGGGTTAATTTAGTCGGCAATTCCAGGAGGATGCATGTATAGTAGACACGTGGAAAAGATGAGTTTGATGAACTAGATCAAAAAAGGCATAAATAAATGGAAAAAGTTATATTTCACATATTCTTATACAATATTTAACTAATTTTAGTTCTCTCTCATTTATTATTTATTATATATAAAATATTTGATATTTAAAATTTAAATTTAAATTTAAATTATTTTCATTTTTTTATATTTTTTTATTTTATATAATATCGACCTATAAATAGGTTTCTAATATTGTAATAGTATTAGTATCACAATAATAATAAAATTATTCTTTTTGAGTACGGTATCACTGATTGTAACTTTTTCTAATTACTTTAGTGTATCAATCATCATTTGGATCTTCTTCGTATTCAATCATTTTTTTGAATTACTTTCAGATTCAATCTTTTATTCTGGTTCACCTTTAGACTTAATCATTAATTCGAATCACCTTCGGACTCAATTTCATTCTGAATCACCTCCAGACTTAACATAAGTTGAAAGGCAAGAACCAAGATCCATAATCCGAAAATAACTATTACCATTAATTCGGATTACCTCTGAACTCAATTTCATTCTGGATCACCTCCAGACTTAATCAATGTCTTGGGTCACCTTTTTCGAATCACCTTCGAACTCATTTTCAAATCGGATCAACTTAGACTCAATTAACGTCCCCATTCACCCTGGACTCAATCATTGTTCTGGATCACCTCCAGACTCATTTTCAAGACGAATCACCTTCGATTCAATCAATATTTTGAATCACTTTCAACTCAATCAACATCCTAGAATATGTACGGATTCATTGTCATTTCAGATCACCTCCAAACTTGTCATCATGCCTACAAGGCTTCATTTGCAAACTCATGTTGGTTTTGTCACTTTAAGTTTAAGAGGGAATGTTGAATATTTGACTCTCTCCTTTATTATCTACTATATATAAAATAAAATATTTTATATATGTTTACATTTTATATTTGAATTGTTTCCATATTATTTTATGTTAGGAATTTAGCAGTGGAAGAATAATTATGACGACAAAATAGAGAAATAAATAGAATAGTGGAGACACAAAATTTATGCGGTTCGGCTTAAAGCCTACATCCACGGGCGAAGACGATCAAAGGAATTTTACTAAAATGGAGATATTACAAGATAAGAGAATTTCTCTCAAAACCTAAAACCCCAATACACCCAATAAATACTCTCAAAAGATCTCAAGCTCACTTTCTCTCAAATAATTCACTCTCTTGAGAATTCTCTCAAATAGCTTGGATGGTTTACAAATGAAGAGAAGGGAGGTATTTATAGGAAAATTTTAGTTACTATTCACAGTTACTGTTTATGCGTATACGGTATTGTTCACGCGGTACTGTTGACGTCACTGCTTACGTATACGTACTGTTGACGTCAATGCTTACGTCACTGTTCACGCGTTACTGTAGCACATACTATTTCTATTGGGTCAGCCCAATAATTTGCAAATGGGCTTGGACAAATTCAAGACATATCAACAAATCTCCACCTTGGCTTGAATTTGTTAGCTAAAAAATTTCTTCAATCATCTTTTCCAGAAATGCCCCTAAGGCAATCACTTTTGATAAATACCAACTAAGTCCAAGCAATGCCTGAACTTACTTACTGAAAGAGACTTTGTCAACATGTGATGCAAGTACAAAAAGTATATTTAAAGTATGAATATTAATTGATACTTGTAAAATAAAGAGCTTAAAATTGATATTATTCCATAGTAATTTTATAAGTGTTGATTTGTATTAATTATATTATTTTTGTGCTTGTAGAATCCATCAATAAATCAAGAAGAGTCCAAGAAACTCTAGCCCATGCATGAATCAACTTTCCATTTGAAGAAGGAATGGTTTCTTACCTAACTAACCAAGAGAAGTAAACAAATTCGGCCAACCATAAAATAAAACAACATGTTTTCAACATTGGCGGCTGTGCTGAACATACTCCCTTCGTTTGGGCATAACTTTCTCTACAAAAGTCTAAATTAGGTGATTCTTGCGGCTGTGGAACGATAAGATGCAGGGCTACAACTCTTATGTTGACCATTGTCCTAAATTCTGTCGGCAAGATAGTGGAAATTGCGTGTGAAGTGTCGGATGCGGGACAGGAGCTGCCAAACTTTGAAGAAAAGTCAAGCCTCACCTCCACTATATATTGGTGCCTTGGAAGCTTGATGAAGGGAGCCAATGGAGCCAATTGAGCCAAGAGAGAGATATATACTTCAATTTTAAGAGAGCTTTCTTTCTTGTAATTGTTTTTCACATGTTCTCTATAGAACGTGTGGAAACATGAGCAAGCTAGGCTAGAGTTCTATGGTGAGGTTAGAGATGATCTTATATGTGTAGTGATCTTATTTGGATTTTAAGTCTCTAATGTTATGCAAGGTTTATAAATTTGAGTAAATTATTCTTCTTCTATCTCTTCTTTTCAATTCTTATATTAATAAAATTGTGTTGTCAATTTTCATATAAATCTAGTCAAGCTCTTTTTATGTGAAAATTTGCATGATATAATTATATTGATATATTGTAATTATTTTATGAATAGTCTTTTATTACAATATTGCCTATGGTATATTGTCATTTTTGGATTTCTCATAAGATGAATTTCTACAAGTGCCAAATGTAAGAAATTGATTTACTTAAATACATTTTGATTTATATGTTCTTCAATTCTTTATTTTCCGATTGATTGTTTGGGATGTGAAACTTTCGATTGAGTTATTTTATGAGTCAAATCCAAATAGGTGAACAAAGCATATAAGGGATTCTCGACACCTCACCGATTTTTATTACCGAATTTTCTTTACATTAAATTCTCTTGCTTCAAATTCATAAAATCATTTTTCCTTTCTCTTTTGTTCATTTTATTTATCTCTAGAGTTATTTATCTACTAACTTTCCGTGCTTGTTTTTGTCATCTCCTTGTGGATACGACCGCCCAATCTACTCTACATCGATCGCTTTGTTTCGACAAGTTTGGGCGTAATCAAATTTTGGCGCCGTTGCCGGGGAGATGCAACAAGTAAGCTTGATAAGTAGATATTCTAGCCAAAGAGGTAAGTAATTATATTTACTTTTGTTCTTTGTGTTGTCTTAGGATTGTGAGAATTCTAATTTGGCTTGTGTTAGTTAGCTTTCATTTAACAATTGCTTAAAAAAAAAAAAAGGTTTATTTTGGTTTGTCTTTTCATTTTCTATTGTTACTAGTTTTTATTTTTGTAGTTTTTCTTCTATTTAATTTTGTCAGGATTGTTTTATTCTTGTTTCTTTTATCATTTGTTTTGTTCTAAAAAAAAAAAAAAAAAATTATGTTGAGAATAGTTGTGTGATTTTGTAATTGGTAGAAACCAAGATTGTTCTGTCAAAAAAGCATATGCTTAAGGAAGATTGGTTACAAAAATAAGGTTTGTGATAGCGTTCCCCTCCATACTTTCCTGGGAACCTCGGGGAGTTCTGTCTAGGAAAGGTGGGCCTGAAGTGGGACCTTGGCAACCTTCCCAATCATCCTGGGAACATTTCTGGTGTAAACCTTTTGCATAGTTACATAATTATCCTTTTAACATTTGAAAAAAAAAAAAAAAAAATTTGTTGTTTGGGTGTATGAATTGGCAGAGAAATGAGTTTGGTAGGCTTGTAAAAAGAGTTGAATCTGAGCCATTAAGTCCTACAGCTGGTAAAGCTTCGTCTGACTCTTGGTCAAGTATTGCATTGTCTAATACAATTGCCACCATGAATCCACTAGAAAACAACCCTGTACGATCCTTGAAGGACTACCTACACCCAACCCGCACAGCCACTCCCTCATGTATCATGTTTCCTGTAAACATTCCACAGCTAGATTTCAAGCCGGGTATGATCCAACTCCTACCCACTTTTCATGGTTTAGATAGTGAAAACCCTTACTTGCACATTAGGGAATTTGAGGAGGTAGTAGCTACTTTTCATAGCCAACCCAATGTCCTCGATTCAATAAGGCTAAAATTTTTCCCTTTCTCCTTAAAAGACAAAGCAAAGAGTTGGCTATACTCTTTGAGACCTAGATCCATAGGTACATGGGCAGAAATGACCGAAGCCTTTTTCAACAAATATTTTCCCCATCATAAGACTAACAACCTTAAGAGACAGATCTCCACCTTTTCCCAAAAAGATAGCGAGACTTTATACCAAGCCTGGGAGAGGTTCAAAGAGTTGTTGAATATGTGCCCACATCATGGGTACGAAAATTGGCGCATTGTTAGCTATTTTTATGAGGGACTCACACCTAGGGAGCGCCAATTTATAGAAATGATGTGCAATGGTGATTTTCTTCTAAAGGATCCTGATGAAGCCATAGATTACCTGAATGACTTAGCTGAGAAAGCCCACACATGGACTGGACCTAGTATTGCTGATGGTACTAACAGGTCAAAAGCTGGTGGTATTTACTATCTTAGGGAAGAAGACAATCTCAAATCTCAGGTAGAAGTCTTGTCTAAGAAATTACAAGCCTTAGAAACCAAGGATAGTAAAATACCTCAAACAGTTGCAAGGGTAGAGTCACAGGATAATTGTTTCGTTTGTGGTGGAGTGGATCATTTAGCTCAGGTTTGTCCAACATTTAGTGAGATGAGAGGGGTTTATGAAGAGCAATGTAATTCCCTAGGAACATATAGAAAACCTTTCTCACCATATTCTAACACCTACAATCCTGGCTGGAGAAACCATCCCAATTTTAGTTGGAAGAATGATGTCAACCATCCTACATCATCCAACAATAGCCATTGGAAACCTGAGGCACCTCCATCACAACAGTCTTATCCTCCATCGCATTACAATGCCCTACCACCGAGATCCTCTATGGAGGGAACTTTGCAGAAATTTGAAACTATTCTCACACAAGTGGTGGAAGATCAAAAGGAGATGAAAAGTCAAATTACTAAGTTGACTAGTGCTCTTTCTGTACAGGAGCGAGGCAAGATCCCATCTCAACCTCATCCAAATCCAATGGGACAACACATGGCAGAAACCTCTAAAAATGCAGAAAATGTAAAAGAGGTTAATGCTGTCACAACTCGAAGTGGAAAAGTTCTGGACGAACCAACTCTACCAAGTCCTCCGGTCAACAAAAGTTCAACTAATCCTGATGATGCTCTTCTTGAAGAAAAGAAAAAGAAGCCACCAATACATGTACCATTTCCCCAAGCTCTACAAACAGGAAAATTACCGGGAAATCATGGTGAGATCCTTGAACATCTTCAACAAGTTAAAGTTAATCTTCCTTTGTTACATATGATTAAGCAGGTACCGGCATATGCCAAAGTGATCAAGGATCTATGCACCATGAAGAAGAAACATAATGTGAAAAAGACTGCTTTCTTGACAGAGCAAGTTAGTGCAGTAATTGAGCAAAAAACTCCACCCAAGTACAAAGATCCAGGCTGTCCTACAATCTCCTGTCACATTGGGACACATGAATTCGGTCATGCTTTATTAGACTTAGGCGCAAGTGTTAATCTCATGCCCTATTCAGTTTACTTGCGCCTAGGTCTTGGAGAGATTAAGCCAACATCAGTGGTATTACAGCTAGCTGATCGTTCTGTGAGAAAACCAAGAGGGGTGGTAGAAGATGTTTTACTGCAAATTGACAAATTTTATTATCCTGTTGATTTCATAGTCTTGGATACACAGTCTATGGTTGATATGGAGTCAAAAATCCCATTGATCTTAGGAAGACCATTTCTTGCTACTGCAAATGCCTTAATCAATTGTAGAAATGGTTTGATGAAGCTTACATTTGGGAACATGACATTGGAGGTCAACATTTTCCACATTGGGAGACAACCACATCAAGACGATGAGTGTTATCACACTTACATGATAGATTCACTTATGCCAGAAGAATTACACTTGAAAGATGACAGTCATGATAAGTCAATGAAGTTCTGGCAACCACACTTTGAAGAGTTAACCTCATCTATCATGGATGCACCAAATGTCGATCTTTCTCTGCTACTCAAGGGTCTGAAACACGCATTTCTTGGTCCAGGTCTTCAAAGGAAATTACATTTTGTGGACAACGGTTAAAATATTTTGTGGAGAGGGTAGACCAATCTGAGGAGATTCCACTTGTAACTCCTGTCTACCTTGATTGATCAGGTTTTATCTTTCCTTTATGCATTTTTTTTTTGGTGTGTTTTATTTTTCATATGTGTGTTTTTTCTTTTTCGTTAGTTCAATCATCTCTAGCCTTGCTTGCATCATTTCAGTTGTCCTCTGTCTTTTGTTTTCTTTGCATTTTATCTTTTCGTGACAGTGAGGACACTGTCAGCTTTAGGTTGGGGGTGATGGCATGCTCATTATTTGCACATTCACATGCTTGCACGAAAAAAAATGTTGCTTTTATCTTGGTAATTCATATGTAAATAGGTTATAATGTATGTGTGAAAGGATTAATTTAAAATTTTAGATTTTCTATTTAGGTATGATTTCAAAATTATGGGTTTTAGTTACCTTTTCTATCTTGATTACTAGAGAGTAGCTTCCAAAATTAAGTTTTGTGCACGTTACTAAGCCTTGTGGTAAGATGGATGTTCAATGTATATAGCTAAGAAGACTTCCAAGATTAAGTGCATATTTTCTATACTCACACATCTTTTGTGAGTGAGTGGAGAGATTGAGAAAACAGCTTATGAACTTACATTGATCTTTTGAAATGGTTAATTTCTAATTAGAATAACATTCTTTAAACTAAAAATAAAGGATGATATTGGTCAAAATTAGAAGTTTGTTTTGTTGAGCCATGAGTCATTTGTATGTAACTTTGTGTCAATTTATTTGTATTCATTCAAAGTACTAAAAAAAAAAAAATCAAAAAAAAAAAAATCAAAAAAAAGAAAAAAGAAAAAAAAAAGAGAAAAAAAAAAAGAGTGTATCATTTGTTCAATAAATTCATTAGTCATTATAGGAGACAAGTCTTTATTTCTTTTTAAGTTTTTACATGGCTCTATTGTTTATAATGACCAATTGAAATCTAAAAGCTAATTTTTGAAAAGAATGTGACCTCTAAAGAGTTAAGTTTTCCTATCTTTGGATCAATGTTTGTTCATTTGTCTGTCCGTAAATATTGCTTATTCCTTTGAGTGATTATCGATTTTCCAACTCCTTGAGTGAAATCCATATCTCTAAAATTGAAACACTTTACCCGTGAGGAAATGGAGTTGAGGCCTTTTTTTTTGGTTAATCTTTCGAAAGCTATATGTATTGTGGTTTGTGGTATGAAGGTTTTGGCTTAGTGCACACACACACTTTTTGGAAGTTATGATCGAATAAATCTTGATAACAAGTGTGATCTTTAACTACCTTTTGTTTGAAATACTTAAATAGTTTATCTTGTTTTCAAATTAGTCTATTCACTATGCCACATTTCTTATTTACGCTTGAATTGCTAGAGACTAGCAATAAGCTGGTTGGGGGTTGTGATGCAAGTACAAAAAGTATATTTAAAGTATGAATATTAATTGATACTTGTAAAATAAAGAGCTTAAAATTGATATTATTCCATAGTAATTTTATAAGTGTTGATTTGTATTAATTATATTATTTTTGTGCTTGTAGAATCCATCAATAAATCAAGAAGAGTCCAAGAAACTCTAGCCCATGCATGAATCAACTTTCCATTTGAAGAAGGAATGGTTTCTTACCTAACTAACCAAGAGAAGTAAACAAATTCGGCCAACCATAAAATAAAACAACATGTTTTCAACATTGGCGGCTGTGCTGAACATACTCCCTTCGTTTGGGCATAACTTTCTCTACAAAAGTCTAAATTAGGTGATTCTTGCGGCTGTGGAACGATAAGATGCAGGGCTACAACTCTTATGTTGACCATTGTCCTAAATTCTGTCGGCAAGATAGTGGAAATTGCGTGTGAAGTGTCGGATGCGGGACAGGAGCTGCCAAACTTTGAAGAAAAGTCAAGCCTCACCTCCACTATATATTGGTGCCTTGGAAGCTTGATGAAGGGAGCCAATGGAGCCAATTGAGCCAAGAGAGAGATATATACTTCAATTTTAAGAGAGCTTTCTTTCTTGTAATTGTTTTTCACATGTTCTCTATAGAACGTGTGGAAACATGAGCAAGCTAGGCTAGAGTTCTATGGTGAGGTTAGAGATGATCTTATATGTGTAGTGATCTTATTTGGATTTTAAGTCTCTAATGTTATGCAAGGTTTATAAATTTGAGTAAATTATTCTTCTTCTATCTCTTCTTTTCAATTCTTATATTAATAAAATTGTGTTGTCAATTTTCATATAAATCTAGTCAAGCTCTTTTTATGTGAAAATTTGCATGATATAATTATATTGATATATTGTAATTATTTTATGAGTAGTCTTTTATTACAATATTGCCTATGGTATATTGTCATTTTTGGATTTCTCATAAGATGAATTTCTACAAGTGCCAAATGTAAGAAATTGATTTACTTAAATACATTTTGATTTATATGTTCTTCAATTCTTTATTTTCCGATTGATTGTTTGGGATGTGAAACTTTCGATTGAGTTATTTTATGAGTCAAATCCAAATAGGTGAACAAAGCATATAAGGGATTCTCGACACCTCACCGATTTTTATTACCGAATTTTCTTTACATTAAATTCTCTTGCTTCAAATTCATAAAATCATTTTTCCTTTCTCTTTTGTTCATTTTATTTATCTCTAGAGTTATTTATCTACTAACTTTCCGTGCTTGTTTTTGTCATCTCCTTGTGGATACGACCGCCCAATCTACTCTACATCGATCGCTTTGTTTCGACAAGTTTGGGCGTAATCAACATGTCAGCTGGATTGTCTGCAGTACCAATTTTCTTAACAGAAATATCACCTTGAGAAATAATATCACGACCAAAGTGGTACTTCACATCAATGTGTTTCGTCCTTTCATGAAACATTTGATCTTTAGTTAAATGAATAGCATTTTGGCTATCACAATGGACGACAATCACTTTATGATCCAAACTGAGCTCACCAAACAAGCCTCTCATCCAAATGGCTTCTTTTATAGCATCGACAACTGCCATGTACTCTGCCTCTGTAGTGGATAATGCTACTGTAGACTGTAACGTAGCTTTCCAACTGATAGCAGTATCACCAAGAGTAAATACATAGCCAGTAATGGATCTCTGTCTGTCGAGATCACCTGCATAGTCTGAATCAACATGACCAACCAAATGTCCCTTACTCCTTCCAAATTTCAAACAAGAATCAGTAGTACCCCGTAGATACCTTATAATCCATTTAACTGCTTGCCAGTGTTCTTTACCGGGATTAGACATATATCTACTAACAACACTAACTGCATGTGTAATATCAGGACGAGTACATATCATAGCATACATGAGACTACCAACAACACTAGAGTAGGGAACATGTGACATGTACTCAATATCATTATCTGACTGTGGTGACATAGCAGCAGAAAGTCTAAAATGAGCAGCAAGTGGAGTACTTACAGGTTTAGCGTTTTTCATACCAAAACGCTCCAAAACCTTTTCAACAAAACTCTTCTGAGTAAGGTAAAGTTTTCCTGTAGCTTTGTCTCTTCGAATCTCCATACCAAGAATTTTCTTGGCTGCTCCCAAATCTTTGATTTCAAATTCACTACTCAATTCTGATTTTAATTTGTTTAGCTCAAACATATCCTTAGCTGCAATCAGCATATCATCAACATAAAGCAGCAGATACACAAATGAGCCATCTTTAAGTTTTCTGAAATACACACAGCTATCATACTTGCTCCTAGAATAGCCGTGGCCAACCATAAAAGAATCAAACCGCTTGTACCACTGTCGAGGAGATTGTTTCAGACCATACAATGATTTCTTCAACAAACAAACATGGTCTTTCTTCCCTTCAATCTCAAAACGCTCAGGCTGTTGCATATAAATTGTCTCCTCAAGCTCTCCATGCAAGAAGGCAGTCTTAACATCCAGTGGTTCCAACTCCAAATTATGCATAGCAACCAAAGCAAGTAAGACATGAATAGAGCTATGTTTAACAACAGGTGAGAATACATCATTAAAGTCAACTCCATGTACCTGACTATAGCCCTTTGCAACTAACCGTGCCTTGTACTTCGCATCTTCAACACCTGGAATGCCTTCTTTCCTTTTAAAGACCCACTTGCATCCAACAATTTTCTTGTCTTTAGGCGGTTTAACTAAATCCCAAGTTCTATTCTTGTGAAGAGACTCCACCTCTTCCTGCATAGCCACTAACCACTAGCAGAATCATCACAAGAGATAGCCTCTGAATATGTTGAAGGTTCACCAACTGCATTTGTGTCTTCTGCCACAGCTAGTGCAAATGAGACATAGTCTGCTTGTAACATCCCTGATTTCGGGTAATGAAATTTTGATATATGTGAAATATGTGAAAATAAATTTTTACTATTTGAGGGGGTATAAATGTAATTAAATGTATGTTTATTTTATGATTTCCAGTGGACCGGATTGAATAGTGAAAAATATGAAAAAAATGGAAAATTGAAAAACTGGACCAGAGAGCATCGCGACCTGGTCACCGCGACCACAGGTCGCGATGGCTCGCTCGCGGTGAAAAACGCAAAATCTGGCAGTGAGTACCGCGACCAGTCACCGCGACCACAGGTCGCGATGGCTTGCTCGCGATGAAAATGTCAAAAACGGGCAGAGAGCAGCGCGACCACTCGCGCGACCAAGGCGCGCTCGCGAGGAAGGCGGTGCGCGCATTCCAGTGAGCATCGCGACCTGGTGCCGCGACCACAGGTCGCGACGGCGGTCGCGGTAGCGAAAAAAATATAAAAAAAAAGAAGAAACTTCTCGCAGAAGCGAGAAAACAGAGCAGAAAAGAAGGAGAGAGAAAGAACCGAGAAAAAGAGAGAAAAGGAGAGAAAAGAGAGAAGAGAAAGAAGAAGAAGAAGAAAGAAAAGAAAAGAAAAGAAAAAGAGGAAGAAGAGGAAGAAGGAAAAAGGAAAAAGAGGAGGGAAAGAAATCGTGGAACCGCGGATTTTCGAACGAAAAACACGGATTCCAAGTAGGTGTACTTTCGATTTCGAAATCTTTACGAAAAGTATCTCGTTATTGTTTTCGTTTTCGTTTCCGATTTCGTTGAAAGTTTACGTTTTCGATTTTCGTAAGAAACTTGTTTATTTATATGAAAAAAAAAAAGAAATCGATGATTTATATTTTTGTATGATTATTGTTGATTTTGGACTGATTTGTGATAAATCGTATTTCAATTTCGATTTCGAATATTTTGACTGTTATGATTTGTGAAAAATACTGCTCACAGGATTATTGTTTATGATTTGTAATATATTGTGATTACTTGAAAATTTATTTATTGTAACGGCCCTAGGATACTTAGACATAGAAATGGATATAGGAGGTTGGTATACCAGCTGGGTTTTACTGAGCAGTACTGCGCCGTTATTATTGTGTGATTGTTGTTGCGGGGCAATCTCGGACAATCACACCGATTTTAGTGATCGTTGTTGCGGGGCAATCTCGGACGATCACAATGATACTAGCGATTGTTGTTGCGGGGCAATCTCGGACAATCACGATGATATTAGTGATTGTTGTTGCGGGGCAATCTCGGACAATCACGTGATATCAGTGACTGTTGTTGCGGGGCAACCCCGGACGTCACATTGACCCATATTCCAGTCCTAGAATGTTTAGTATTCTAGCGGGCCAGAATTGATTGGAATTGAAAAGTGTATTGAAAGAAATTATATTGACCCTATTATTGAAATTGATTAACGTTTTGATTTAGAAATTTACTCGTTTTGAAATGGAATGGGATATACATATATTGTGCTTTATTTATTTGAGATTTTAGTACACCCACTAAGCTTTATGCTTAGCGCGTTAGTTTGTTTCTAACGCGTAGGTACCAGGAATCCAGATGAGGTTAGAGACTGAAGGAAGAGCAAGTTGCAGACCGAGTCACAAAGACTGTACAGTTGGGTAGCTATATTTTTGTTATGTGTATATATATTCTGAAAGCATGCATATACAGGAAATTTGTAAAACGTTTGTAATTAATTATTGTATGATTTCTGTCTTTTATTATTTAAATGTAAATAGTAAAGTCTGTTTTGTTTTATTTTATAAACTATTTGATAAGTCGCACTAAACGGCAGAGTGCGCAACTGTTTGATACGAGATATAGAAGTGTTTGTGGAAAATGTGAATTTAAATTGTTTTATGTAAAAACAGGTTTTTGGAAAGTCCGAAAAACAAACGGCACTCTGCCGGATTTTCGTAAAACGTTTAATTATTTATTTTGGGCTCACAATGATTTTTGAAATGTATAAAACTGATTTTGAAATGAGTAGCGCTCCCCGGGTCGGTTCGGGTCGGGGGGTGCTACACTGCTAGTCTATGAGGCCTCCTCTTCTTTCTTGGTGGCTTATGTCTAGCAATAGAGTCTTTTTCTTCACTTTGTGGTGTTTCCTCTTCTTCAATAGAAGTAGGCATTTGAACTCGATTTTGTAGAGAAGGTTCATTCTCCACCTCAAACTCCACCTGCTTAGAAGAAATTTGCAGCATCTGTATTAAAGGAAACAGAAGTCTCATTTCTGGTAGAAGTCTCCTTTACGGGATGCAACATAGTAGATTCATCAAATACAACATCTCTGCTAATTATCACTTTTGGAGACTTTGGATCAGGACACCATAATTTATATCCTTTCACACCAGAAGGATAACCAATAAATATGCACCTTTTAGATCGTGGCTCTAATTTGCCATCATTAACGTGTGCATAAGCAGGACATTCAAATACCTTTAGGTCAGAATATTCAGCCGGTTTACCAGACCATAACTCCTCCGGAGTCTTTATGTCAATTGCTGTGGATGGAGAACGATTCACCAAATGACAGGCTGTAGAAGCTGCTTCTGCCCAGAAGTCTTTAGATAGGCCAGAATTAGATAATATACAACGAACTTTCTCCAAGAGCGTTCTGTTCATACGCTCTGCTACACCATTTTGCTGTGGTGTGCCTCTGACTGTAAGGTGACGCACAATGCCTTCATTTTTGCAGAATTCATTAAAATCACCTTGACAGAACTCTAGACCGTTGTCTGTCCTGAGTCGCTTTATTTTTCTTCCAGTCTGTTTCTCTACTAAGGCCTTCCATTGCTTGAAGGGGCAAACACATCATTTTTATGCTTCAGAAAATATACCCATACTTTTCTAGAATAATCATCAATGAAAGTAAGCATATATCGAGCACCACCTTTTGATGGGACACGTGCAGGCCCCCAAAGATCTGAATGAATGTAATCCAAAGTACTTTTAGTTCTGTGAATTGCAGTACTGAAACTAACTCTTTTCTATTTGCCAAAAATGCAATGCTCACAGAAATCTAGCTTTGATGTACTCTGACCGTAGAGAAGACCTTTTCTGCTTAACTCTGATAGACCTCTTTCACTCATATGTCCCAGCCTCATATGCCATAATCTGGTGACATCTGAGTCAGACAAGGAAGATGTGGACACGGCTGCTGCACCTGTAACTATAGAGCCTTTCAGAATGTACAGTTTGCCTATCTTCTCAGCCTTCCTAAATGTAGCACCCCCCGACCCGACCCGGCCGGACCGATCCGGGGCGCGCTACTCGGACTTTCAAATTCTTTCAAAACTTCATTTTACGTTTTAAAATCATTGTGAGCCCATAACAATAGTTAAACTTTTTACGAAAATTCGGCAGAGTACTGTTTGTTTTTCGGACTTTCCAAAAACCTGTTTTCACAAATCAATTCAATTCCAATTTCAATAACACTTCAATATCAATTTCAAACAATTGCGCACTCTGCCGTTTAGTGCGACTTTCACAAATAGTTTATAAAATAATAACAAAATCAGACTTTACTCTTTATGTTTAAATAATAAAAGACAGTAATCATAAACTAATTAATTACAAACCATTTTACAAAACGTATTTACAAATTTCCTGTATATGCATGCTTTCAGAATATATATACATAACAAAGTATAGCTACCCAACTGTACAATCCTGTGACTCGGTCTGCAATTCTTCCAGTTCTTCAGTCTTTACCTTCGTCCGGATTCCTGGTACCTACGCGTTAGACACAAAACTAACGCGCTAAGCATAAAGCTTAGTGGGTGTACTAAAATCTCAATATGGAAACATATATAACTTTTAATAATAACAATTCACAATATATATATATATATATATATATATATATATATATATATATATATATCAATTCAAATCATGTTCAAAACATTTAAATTGCAGAATCAAAGTATATAATAATTTTCGATCAATAAAAGCATTCAATACACTTTTCAATTCCAATCAATTCTGGCCCGCTAGAATACTAAACATATACGGACTGGAATATGGGTCAAGCTCCCAACCCCCAGAACGAATTCTGAGGAGGTACGTGTCTCCCAACTCTAGGACCGTGGGTACGGAACCTAGAGAGGTACATAGCTCCCTATCCCAGGAACGAATCCTTGGGAAGGTACATTAACTCCCAACCCCCGGGACGAATCCCGAGGAGGTACGTATCTCCCAGCCTCTGGACGAATCCAAGAGGAGGTACATCAATATCATCAATATCAATCAATCACTATCGGCGCAGTACTGCTCAATAAAACCCAGCTGGTATACCAACCTCCTATATCCATTTCTATGTCTACGTATCCTAGGGCCGTTTCGATAAACTAAATTCACAATCAATTTCGCAATAATTACTCAATAATCGATAATCATTCAATAGTCATATAAATCACATAATAAACTTCAAGAAATATGAACAATATTCACATACAAGTCTAAATCAACTGTTTAAAACGAAATCGGAAATATTCGAAACACAAACAAATGCGATCTCGTATAAAATCTTTCCATAATCAACCATAAGTATATCAATCATCCATTTTTACACATCGAAAATCAAAATCGAAAACATATAACAAAATCAAAATCGAAAACAATTAACGAAATCGAAATCGGAAACAATTAACAAAATCGAAATCTAAACGAAAACGAGAAACGTAACGAAAACAAAAACGTAAACGATAACGAAATGCTTTTCGTAACGATTTCGAAAAACAACGTACACCAACCTCGGTACCGCTTTTCGTTCGAGAAATCCGCATTTTTACAATTTCTTTCCCTTTCCTTTCTCTTCTCCTTCCTTCTCTTTCTTCTTCTTCTCTCTTCTTCTTCTTCTTCTTTTTCTTTTCTTTTCTTTCTTCTTCTTCTTTTCTCGCTCACTCTCTCTTCTCTTGCTGTTTCTCTCGACCTCCCACTCTCTTTCTCTTTTCTCAGCTGTTTTTTCTAGCTTCCACGAGAAGCTTCCCTTTTTTTTTATATTTTTTTCGCTACCGCGACCGCCGTCGCGACCTGTGGTCGCGGCACCAGGTCGCGATGCTCTCTGGTCCAGTTTTCCAATTTTGCATTTTTTTTCATTTTTTTTCACTATTCAATTCGGTCCACTGGAAATCATAAAATAACCATACATTTAATTATATTTTCACCCCCTCAAATAGTAAAAATTTTATTTTCACATATTTCATATATATCAAAAATTCATCACCCGAAATCCGGGATGTTACAATCACAATTAAAGAACCTTTAGCAACCTTCAAAACTCCATCTCCGCCAATGAATTTGTAGCCATTCGAATCCAGAGTACTTAAAGAGATAAGATTTCTCTTCAAGTCTGGAATATGTCAGGACATCTGTCAAAGTTCTGACTACTCCATCATGCATCTTGATTTTGACTGTGCCCATTCCAGCAATTTTACATGCATGGTTGTTGCCCATCAATACAACTTCACCTTGCACCGATTTATATGTGGAGAAATAATCTCTATTGGGGCACATATGGAATGAGCAAGCCGTATCCAGAATCCATTCATTTCTGGCTTTGGCCTCATCAGCACATACTAAGAGCATATCACATTGCTCTTGATTTTGAACAATACTGGCTTCAGCGGGTTCGTCTCTCTTCTGATATTTGTTTTGCTGCTTGTTCTTTAGCTTGAAGCATTCTGACTTGATATGCCCCTTCTTCTTGCAGTAATTACAAGTTAAATTTTTGTGTCTAGACCTTGATCTTTGATTGCTAGAAGAACTCTTATCTGGAGTCCTTCCTCTAACGAGTAGACCTTCTGCTGGGCTGTCATTTCTACTTGTTCCAAGCTCCTTATCAATAAGCTCCTTTGAAAATAAAGCTGTTTTAACATCCTCTAACTTTAGAGTTTGCCGACTGTAAATTAAAGTATCTCTAAAGTGCTTGTAGGATGGAGGTAGTGAGCGAAGCAACATAAGAGCTTGATCTTCATCATCATAAGAAATCTCCATGTTTTCTAAATCCATAAGGATAATGGAGAATTCATCAATGTGAAATTTGATAGATGCACCTTCGGCTATGCTGAGTGTGTATAGACGGTGCTTTGCTACCAACTTGGTGGTGAGATTCTTTGTAACGTACAAAGATTCAAGCTTGTCCCATAAATCTTTGGCGGTCTTCTCTTGCATGACTTCTCACAAAACTTCATTTGACAAGCATAACTGAATGGAAGCAAGGGCCTTATCATCCATCTCCTGCTTCTTCGCCTCATCCATAGTACTAGGTAATTTATCTTTACCTAGTATTGCTTGATGCAAACCATTATGAATCAAGATTGCACGCATCTTGACTTGCCACATGGTGAAACTCATGTTGCGATCAAATTTCTCAATATCAAATTTTATCGTCGTCATGATGTCAACACCTCTGGTCAACAATCTGGAATAGTGTACGTAGTAGTGAACAGCACACCAAGTAAGTTCCCAGGAAAGAGAGGTGGGTCACAACAGACACACTTAAATACCAAGTCTTTCCTTAGCCAAAACCTTGCCTAGACATGTACTTTCCACACCACTACACTTACATCCAACAACTACAAAACCAGTAAACTTAAGAATAATTCTTTTCTGATGTGGAAGATTAGACAATGCTGCAACCACAGAGCATACTAAGAATTTCCTTGAGAATCTCATGCCTTAGCAGCTTCGAACACAACCGGAAGCTCTGATACCAGTTTGTGAGGAATTTAGCAGCGGAAGAATAATTATGACGACAAAATAGAGAAATAAATAGAATAGTGGAGACACAAAATTTACGTGGTTCGGCTTAAAACCTACATCCACGGGCGAAGACGATCAAAGGAATTTTACTAAAATGAAGATATTACAAGACAATAGAATTTCTCTCAAAACCCAAAACCCCAATACACCCAATAAATACTCTCACAAGATCTCAAGCTCACTTTCTCTCAAATAATTCTCTCTCTTGAAAATTCTCTCAAATAGCTTGGATGGTTTACAAATGAAGAGAAGGGAGGTATTTATAGGAAAATTTTATTTACTATTCACAGTACTGTTCATGCATATACGGTATTGTTCACGCATATACGGTACTGTTGACGTTACTGTTTACGCATATGTACTGTTGACGTCACTGCTTATGTCACTGTTCACGCGTTTACTGTAGCACATACTATTTCTATTGGGTCAGCCCAATAATTTACAAATGGACTTGGGCTTAACAAATGGACTTGGACAAATTCAAGAGATATCAACATTTTATATATTTCTATTTTATATAATTTCAAAGGCCTATAAATAGGGTTCTATTGTAATAGCATTAGTACCCAAACAATAATAAAATTATTTTTTCCTCTCATATATATTTTACAGTTTCTATGTGCAACTTTTCTGTAATGTATATATTCTATATGTTATTGCAATATTGAGAATAATATGGTTCTTATTAATAAATAATAAGTGACTGATGGATTATGAATTTATGATCACTATGCAGTTGTATTTAATATAGGTTCAACAAACATATTCCTTTGTTTTACCGTAAAGAGTATAGAATTATAGTCTTCTGTAAAAAAATTCAAATAACATATCCATAATTATTTTCAAAGATATATAGCAAATGATCCAATAGATTTCTTGAAGAAAAAGCACAACACATGAATAACACGTGAATAGCAAGGTACGGCACCTGCGCATCTGCATAATTCTAAGTAGACTAGTCTTCCTTGCAGCTCGTATACATCTCCTACCGTATGCTCCCTCGTGGTATCTCCCTCTTTCATTTCCAACGCTTATAACACCCACCCCCCCCCCCCCCCCCCCCCCCCCCCCCCCCCCCCCCTCTCTCTCTCTCTCTCTCTCTCTCTCTCTCTCTCTCTCTCGTTCGTATTTTCTTTATTTTCTCTTGTGTTTTTACTTGTCAAGAAGTTGCCACGCAAGAACACGTGTCACTAATAACTATGCTGCTATTACATCCCACGTGGACGTGGAGTCCTACCTACCCGCCCCCCCCCCCCCCCCCCCCCCCCCCTCCTCTCTCTCTCTGTCGTTCGTATTTTCTTTATTTTCCCTTGTGTTTTTACTTGTCAAGAAGTTGCCACGCAAGAACACGTGTCACTAATAACTATGCTGCTATTACATCCCACGTGGACGTGGAGTCCTACCTACCTTACATGTTCGATTTTGCATAACTTCTCTTTTGTTTGTGTGATCTCATCACTCTCTCAATCTCATCCGTTGTTTTCTGGACTTTTGAATCTTCTTTTGTCCCATTTTGAGATGTTGTCTTTTGCTTAGGTTGTCTCCTGCCAACATTAATTGTTCGAGTCCTCGGGAAAGTTGCAAGTTCAATTATTTTTATAGGAGTAATTTTAATTTAGTTCTTATTTTTTTTTTAAATATATTTTTTTAATTATATTTTTTTTTAATTTGTATAATTTTTAACTTTTTCTAAATAGATTAAATTGGTCATTTTAATTAACTTTTTGATGGTCTATCATCATAAAATTATCTAAAAAATAGTTTTATCCTTAAAGAATTCAATTAATAGAATTATAATTTTACCTTCTAATTAAAATATAATAAAAATAATTAAATAAAAAATTTAATAAAATAATATTAAATTAAATTATAAAAATGTAAAAAATATAAAATCTATTAAAAAATATTCAAATTAAGCTAAATTTTTAGAAAAAATTAACATTTAAAAAATTAAAAAAATAAATTAAAAATGGAGAATTTAAAAAATAAAAAAATATTTAAATTAAGTTATTTTATTAAAAAAATTAACATTTAAAAATTAAAAAATTTAATTTAATTATCAATTTTATTTATTTTATTTTATTTTTCAGTATTTTTTAACCTTTTTGATTCTTTATTTTTTTAAATATTAATTTTTCTAATAATATAATTTAATTTGATTATTTTTTAACAGATTTTATATTTTTAAATTTATATAATTTAGTTTAATAATATTTTATTATTTTTTCTATTTATTTATTTTTATTATATTTTAATTAGAATATCAAATTGTAATTTTATTAATTCTTTAAAGGTAAAACTGTCAAATAGTAATGATTGACCGTCAAATAGTTGGTTAAAGAACTAATTTGATCTATTTATAAAATATCAGGAACCACACAAACTATAAAAGAAAATATAAATAAAAAAATAATATTTTATTAAAAAATAGGGACTAAATTAAAGTTGTGAGTTTCATTATTATCATGTTTTACAATTGAGGCAAAATTTATAAATAATTCTTATTTAAGAATTATTATTAAATTTTAGACGGTCTTAATGATTTAATTATTTTTATTAAATACCTGATTGTCATGTAATAGAGCTGTTAAATTATTATTTTTATTAATTTAATAATTAATTAATTTTTAAATTTACATAATAGCGTTTAAAAATTATAAAGTTTGAACATAGATTTTTAGAAAAGATAAATCTCAAGGTTTAATATAACGAAAACTATTAAAAAGGAAGAGAGATAAATGTATGATAAATGAGAGAAGGGAGAGAAAAAGTATAACAATTTCCTATATTCATCGTGTGCTTTCTCGTGGCATCTCCCTCTTTCATTTCCAACGCTTATAGCCCTCTCTCTGGTATTTTTCTTTATTTTCTCTTGTATTTTTACTACTTGTCAAGAATTTGCCACGCAAATCAGGTGTCCCTATAGGGCTATTACAAGTTACAACCCTCTTTTATTATTCTGCTGTCTAATTGTATTATTCGTCTCCTGGAGTTGGAGTTCCTACAAACGCAGCAGTAATTCAAGTATCGAGAGCTTGTAAATGAAGTCATGCATGGACCGACGTGGGCTGATCTGATCTGACATTACGAAAAGCTGTAACGCTTGCTGATCAATAAAATTCATTTGATATTAACAATTATATAATCACATAAATTTTTCGACCGACTGCCATATATTCCGAAGCGAGAGGAGCGAATTCCACGTAAATTTTTATGATTGTGCTGCTCTAAAACTGTTTACTGTCGAACCCAACCCCCACCTCGCCACTGGTTTTTTACTGCTACTACCACCCTCCATTTGCCTCCTTTTTCCTGACACGTGGCAAGCTAACGCGGAACCAACATCAACAACTCTATTTTGTTACTAACTAACACTTCGACAAAATGAGATTGATATAATGATATAAATTTTACACTAATATTTTGAGATTGTGAGTTCGAACCATCTCCCCTCCTCTTTTAAAATCTCAAATTAAATTATAATATCTTAAAAAAAAAAAATAACACGTGTTTACCTTTTCCGACTTCATGTGTATGGTGATACTTAACACATACCTAAAATTTTCTCCTTTTTAGGTCACGGCATGTCTCATGTGTATGCGTATATAGCCTATAGGACCATAGGTGATTATGATTTAGATACAGAGAGAGAATCATTTTATTTCTTCCAAGAAAATGGTGCGATTAATAATTTATTTTGCCACGCGATATCAATACGTTTTCTGGTGGTTTAATTAATGAGATGCGACCACACTACAATAAAAATGACATACCGCAACGTGCAAAATGCGTTGTCAAAAGTTTTAGCAACAGACGGCCATACGTTGTTAAAGGACATGTTGCTATAAGTACAACCGCTTTTCACAACGTACATTGTATGTTGTCGTAGGCTTTTCGCAACACGTATAATGTGTTGTTGTATATTTTTCGCAACGTACATAATCTTTACTACAACCAATTCTGTACATTGCTATAATCATTAAAAACAACATAAAATATACGTTGCTATAACACTTAAAAACAAGATTAGACGTACGTTGCCAAAAATTAATTTAAAACAACGTTTGATATGTATTGTCAAAATTATATTTACGGTAACATGTAATGCATGTTGCTAAAAGTATATATGTAAGAAAACATCAAAGTGCATATTGCTAAAAAGACTGTATAAGACAACTCTTTTTTGTGTGTTGCCAAAAAATCTATATAAAGCAACATACAATGTATATTGCCAAAAGCCTATTTAAGACAAATTTTTGTGTGTTGCCAAATTTTTTTTTATTTTTTTAAAATTAGTATTATTTTTAAAATATTTTAAATTTTCAATTAAAAAAAACCTATAAGAGGTACAAGTTGTACAAGTACAAGATTACAATTCATATACTAAAATTAAAATGTACAAATTATAATTTAGTTCACTAAATTCAATATATCAATATAATCAATGTCACCATAATAACATGTCCAAACAAAATTCTCCAAGTGGCAAATAACCAAAATAAAATTCTCCAAATGTCAACCCCTAAATGTGTTAGACAAAATGACAGCAAAATAAACCCTACAAGGTTAGACAATATAACAACTTTACATGTACATAAAATCCTGTCTTCAGCAATAATTTGATCTTCAGAATCATCATCTGGGTACCAATTTAACAAATGACATCGTGCATTTCCAAATTGTGACGTGTCTTGTGTCATTGGAACAATCTCATGTTGTGACTGAAAAAACATTTAATATAATAAGATATAAATCTCAGAACACTGTATATAATTAAAAAATATAAAGAGTAAATGCATAAGAACCTACGGCATCCTCCACTTATACACCTCTATTTAATAATTTAATTAAAAAAATATACGTTTTTTAGTAATGAGATCAATTAAAAGAGTTATATAAAATGAAATTTTAAATATACTTCACATATTACCTGTTCATTTTCTTTGGAACAATTACATCCGTCATTTTTGTTTTTCTCCTTTTTATGCCCTTTTCTTCCCAGTTGCTTTTTAACTCTGGCACTAGTTACTCCCAAGGCAAATTTGAAAACAGAGAAACACAAAGTCCACAAATACAAAACCACAACCACAAGTCCACAAGATATACAACATTCATAATAAAAATCTATACACAACACAGGAGTACATATCATAGAACACATAACATTTTGCTCAAAGATCAACTTTTCATGCACTAGAACTTACTATTATCCAAAGAATAAGAAACAAAAAACACAACATTTTGCAAAATATATTATTGAAGAATATATTGGTCTCTACAGAATGTCTTAGGAAAAAAAATAACATATTTATTGAAAACAAGAATAGGAAAAAAAAATACATAGGTCAAGCCAATCTACGCTTTTTGCTACCCTCATCAATCGACCAAACTAACTTAGATGTGATTATGTCATATTCGGGAACAAAAGCTTCTAATTGTTCAATCAATTGATGAACATCAGAAGCAGTGACAATGATACGTCGAACCAGAGGTGAGATAAATTCGTTTTCCACCGCATGATCTAGGAAAGACAATAGACCATCATAAAAACCACTAACATTCAACAAGCCTATTGGTTTTTGATGGATTTTGAGTTGGGCCCATGAGATGACTTCAAAGAGTTCTTCTAAGGTTCCAAATCCCCATGGTAAGGCTATGAATGCATCCGCATGGCTAAACATTTCAGCCTTGCGTTCATGTATGTCTGAAACAATCTGCACTTCCCCAATTGTATTTCCTGTAACACCACCCACACTCAAAGCTTTTGGGATGATACCCAAAACTTGACTGCCGCCATCATAAGCAGCTTTTGAGACACGACCCATCAACCCAATGTTACCTCCTCCATAAACTAGATGAATCTTTTTCTCTGCTAACACCTTACCAAGTTGGTCAGCAGCTTCCTCAAATTTCCTATTCTTACCAGAACTAGACCCACAAAAGACACAAATATTGCTAAAACGGCGTGAGATGATATTTTCCATTGTTATACACTCTATTTTTCTTCTCTTTTGGTTTTGTAGATTTATGATATCTGGAGAAGATAAGAAAGTGTGATTTATAGAGCTCCTAAAGAAAATGAAATCATGAAAGCTATGACTAGGTCGGCATTGGCATATGGGTGTCAGTCTAGCTACCTAAAATTGTCAATAAAGAGTGGCTGGCCTACCTAAATTGTCAATCTATATGTCATGCAAAAAGAGAATCTGATTTTGAAGAAAAAGAAGATAGTGTTCATGCTAAAAATCTAAAATAATAATATATAGTGACAAAAACAATAGTCTGATGGGTGTCAGTCTAGACTATTTTGGTCATATACAACCAACAATGGCATATGGGTGTCAGTGTATTAAGTTAACAAAATTGTCAAAAAGAGTGGCTGATGAGTGTCAGTCTAGACTACTTTGGTCATATGCAACCAACAATGGCAGATGAGTGTCAGTCTAGACTGACACCCAGACTGACACCCATCAGACACTCTTCTAAAATAGACTCATAAGTCTAAAGTTAATATTATGGAATCGAAGTACTAATTTAACTACATGAGAGCATGTACTGCTTCTGATTTTATAGACTTCTAACAACCAACAATGGCAGATGGGTGTCAGTGTATTAAGTTAACAAAATTGTCAAAAAGAGTGGCTGATGGGTGTCAGTCTAGACTATTTTGGCATTGGCAGATGGGTGTCAGTCTAGACTACTTTGGTCATATGCAACCAACAATGGCAGATGAGTGTCAGTCTAGACTGACACCCATCAGCCACTCTTCTAAAATAGACTCATAAGTCTAAAGTTAATATCATGGAATCTTCCACAACATACATTTATTGTGTGTTGCCATCTTGCGTGCGTTTCCAAATGGATGTTGCTAAAAGTCATTTTTTTTGTAGTGCCAACGAGTGCATAGGTTGAAGTCACCGAATGGAACTTGGAAGTGAGTCAAGTACGGGTACGGCTTGCATGTGATGTGCTGCATAGCGGTGAACGGTGAACGGTGAGAGCTACCATGGACGGATCAATTGGATGATGAGTACGTGCATGGGGTTTTGGGTTTACATGATGACGATTTGGAAGCATAACGGCCATTACTATTAGTTATGTGTCCACGTAAATGATAACACACACCACTCCCTCTGTCATGACTCCAATAATTTCATTTTACTAACCAGTATCAAGTATTAATATAATGGCTTTGGTGTTGATTTCTAAATAAGCATGGCCCCGGTTCGGTTCAAACCGGGCAGTTCGAACCGAACCGACGGTTAGGTTCCGGTTCAAAACCGGTTCCGAAACCGGGACAGTCGGTCCCGGTTCCGATTTCCCTAAAAACAAATCGGAAGAACCGCCCGGTTCGGGCGGTTCCGGTTTTTAATCTTTTTTTTTTTCTAAGAAAAAAAAAATTTTAAAAATTTTGGCCGTTAGCCACACTGTGGCCAACGGCCATCTGCTGCCAGCTGGCAGCAATGTAACCGTTAGGGAGCCGTTAAACAACGGCTACCTCCTGAAAAATTACTAAAATAGCCCCTAAAAAATTACAATTTAATCCCTAAAGTTTTAAAAATATTAATTTTTTTCCAATCCAAAAAACTATATAAACCCCATCAATTCTCCAATTTATTCACACAAATTCTCTCATTCTCTCAATATTTCTCTCATCTCTAATTCTCTCAATATTTTTCTAATTCTCTCATTCTCTCAATATTGCTAGTATTTTTCACTACTTCAATTGTTTTCATTATTTGTTTAAACACTTTATTTTATAAATTTATAATGGCATCACCATCAAGACCATCTATTTCCGGAGGTCGAAAATCTATTTCAGGAGGCCGAAGGTCCATTTCCAACAGAAACGCTGAGCAAAATGAGCAGGTACCGGATTTAAATGTTCAAGAAGTGTAAAGTCGCCCTTTCCTAGAATACAACAACGATCGAAATTTTGCTGAATACCTACAAGAAAGAGAATTTGAGGAGGTAATTTTTGGTAATGAAACTCCTATTAATTTTAATCCTGATTATTCTCATCTTTCTTCTGGCGGTGGTCCCTCATCTGCTCTAACCCTCCCAATTCCAAGTGAAACCGTACAATTGCCGTAGGGGCAGCCAGATTTGTCAAAGTACAAATCTGAACTTTTTAAAGTTCATATGAAGAGGGTGGAGAAGGATGATTTAGTTATAGTGGTTTGCAATTATTGTTCCAAAGATTTTAAATGGAACAAATCAGGAGGGTACGGGACGTATTGGAAGCATATCAACAGCAAACATCCAGCCAAAGCTCACCATCAGCGAGGACAACACCAAATTGCAAGGTACACATCCCCTAACCATCCTTTATTTAAATATACTGATCAAAATAATAGGGACCAATTAGCAAGAATGGTAGCGACCGAACATCTCCCCTTTAGTTTTGGGGAAAAAACTGGTTTTTTAAAATACTGTCATAATGCTTTAAATCCCGCTTCATGTAGAGTACCTAGGACCACATTAAAACGTACTATGTGTGATATTTATAAAAAAGAAAAAAAATCTTTAGTAAAATATTTTCAAAATTATCCGGGTCGTGTGTCTGTTTGTGCCGATATCTGGAGTGATCATTGGCAAAAATATTCATACTTAGGACTCACTTGCCATTTCGTTGACCAATCATGGGATTTGCAAAAACGAATATTGGCATTTAGAGTTTTTGACGACACCCATACTGCTGATAATATTTATAAATTAATGAAAATTATTTTTGAAGAATATTGTATTGAGAGTAAAATTTTTGCAATTGGTTTTGATAATGCTGCAAATAATACTACAATTAATTCAATTGTGTCAACCCTATTTTGGCGGCAGATTTTTTCATCAAAGTGTTTGCCATGTTTTAAATATATGTGTACAACATGGTTTGCAAACACTATATGAGTGGATTACACCAATTAGGGATGCTCTATACTATTTGTGGAAACATCCTAGCACTATGAAACAATGAGTTAGGTATTGTAAAGCTAACGGGAAACATCCAATTAAGTTTTCCCGTGATGTTCCAACTCGTTGGAACTCCACATATAAGTTGCTTTGTGAAAGCTACGAGTATATAGAATTATTAGTTAGATTTATGCAGCATAATGTTAATACCATTAATTTATATGAACACCATTGGGATGTTTGTACAAAAATTTGCATGCTTTTAAAAGTTTTTCATGATGCAACAAATTCTTTATCCGGTATATATTATCCAACTTCATATTTATTTTTATTTGAAGCCCTTAATATTGTAGGTGCACTTAATGAATGTGCACAAATAAATGAATTAGTTCCGTGTGTTTATGCAATGCGAGAAAGATGGATAAACTATTATAAGGACATTCCTGTAATTTATACTGTTGCATCAGTTTTTGACCCAAGAAATAAATTTAATAGTTTATATGAATTTTTTTACATTTTATTACCAATCTCTAGGGATAATGGACATAGATGTTAGTGGTTTATATAATAATGTTAGGAATTTATTTTATTCAATGTATGACGAATATCGTTCTGTTTACGGTCCCTCGCTGAACATTAATGTTCAACAATCGGAACCAAGCGGAAGCGGTAGTACTAGTCATTCGCGCTTTCCCTCCACATTAAGGAAGTTAGGGGCAAGCGTGTTTACCAAAAAAGTAAGGACGTCGGGGAGTTCGTCTTCATCAACCTATGTTTCAGAGGTTGATGTTTACATAAACACCTCCTTTGAGTTTTTGGACACCCCAGACTTTAACGTCCTACAGTGGTGGAGGGAGCACGCAACTAACTTTCCAATTTTGGCCATCATTGCCAAACAAATTTTTGGAACCCTTGTCTCGACCGTTGTCGTCGAACAGGAATTTAGTGCAGGTGGCAATGTTCTGGACGAGAGTCGAGCATTGCTCAGTCTTGACTCAATACAGATCCAGGTCTGTGTTGACGACTGGACCAAGGCCACATACCGGCAGCAAGAATTGGATCTAGTGTCCGACGACAATGACTTCTTCGACACTAACGACGATACAACGGCAACCGAAGGAACAAGCGACGATTGATCACATCTGAAACATAATAGGTAAAAGAACTACGTGGGCTTTGATTCCTCCTAGAGGATACGTAGGCAGCTTAATTGAGGTAAAATTAAGTGCAGGCCCTAATTTTTTATTTATTTATTTAATTTTATAGTTTTATAATATTATCAAATTTTTATTTTTATTTTATAATATTATCAACATATCGTTATTTATTTCAATTTTATAGTTTTATAATATTGGCCCTAAAATTAAGTGCGGTTCCCCCAGGTTCCAACCGGGACCTCCCCGATCCCGATTCCAGTTGATTAAAATTTAGAACCGGAACCGCCAATTCGGTTCCAATGGTCATGTCTATTTCCAAACATCTGCGCAAAACGAGGAACACAAAACCCAATTCACACTTGTTTGTTTTCAACAAATATTATGTGTCACCATATGATTATATATTTCAGTTTATCAAGGGGGCATATTACACTTATAATATTGTAACGCTAACAGATTTATTATATAAAATTGTGATAAGAGAATTGATAATATTATATTTCACCATCTAAATATGAATATAAAATTGACAGTCTATTTATAGGCAGAAAAATTGCACAAACTTATCTAGAATTTAGGTAATATTAAATATAGTGACAATTTTTATTATAATTGTATAAATATTCCCTAAAATTTATTGACTAACAGATGGACCAATTGATTTAAGACTAAAAATATCTTTTACATAACTTTTTATTTTTTTGAAGTGACTTTTTACAAAATTTTTATATCTATCAAATAAGATAAGCTTACTATTGTAAAAAAAATGAGTTAAATTTATATAAAAAAAAATTAAATTAATCTCACCAACAACAACATTAATCAATATATTTTTTCTTATGTTTTACAATGTGAAACGTTAAATTTAACTGTGATAAACAGATTTTTAGGGATATTTGTGTAATTATAATATAAGTTGTTGTTGTGTGCAATATTATCTAAACTCGGGGAAAGTTTTGTACAATTTTTTCTTTATAGATTATATAGAATCTCCTATACATAGAAACTTTATTAATATAATATATACAAGAAAATTAGAAAATATCAAAATAATATCACACAATAGTTGGTAACAATATAATATTGAGTAATATTGATCAGACTAAAATTATAACATCCCCCCGCAAACTTATATGGTGAGACAGAAGCAAGCTTGAGTTTGGAAAATAGAAAATCAAGAATTGTTAGGGCACGTGGGACCTTAGCCAACCTTTGACGGAAGCGTGACTCACGGCGTTGTGACGGCTGACGAAAGTTCTGATGACGATGGTTGCAGCGGTACGGTGCAAGACCAGCAACAACGAGTGGCGCGTGCAAAATATATGTTGTTTGAATTGGGAAGGCTTTGGATGAGGCGCGTGTGGCACAGGCGTTGATTGCTTGGACAAGGCGCGTGTGCGAGATAACTTGCCAACAATAAAAGATAAGGTGACTGCAGCGGGAAATGTTGGTGAACTTGGGACCTCCATAAATGTCTAATAGAAGCAAGTCATACGGCGTAGGGATGGCTGGGAGATACAGAGGAGGAAGGTGGTGACGATGCGATGCAACACCCAACGGTGTGGAGCGGCCGACCAGAAAATAGAAAATAAAACTAAATTACCTTAGCTTTAATACCATGATAGTGAAACTAAGAATAGTATTTCACAGTCTAAATATGAATATACAATTGGAAACCTATTTGTAGGCTACATAGAATCTCCTATCCATGGAAATTATAATAATATAATATATACAAAGAAGTCAAAAGATATCAAAATAATATCAAACAATAGATGTGTAACAACGTAATATTAAGTGATATTGATTGGACTGATGCAGTAACGAATTGAATAATGAAATTTTTATATCCATTAATTATGCTGTTTAATATGATTTTGTGATTTTTTTTTTTTTGAGAAAAGACGAATTTCATTAATCAAACTGGGAAAGGTCTGGCATCAATCAGAATTACATGAGTAACAGAAGAAGGAAAATCCTCCATCCAAATAGACAAATGATCCAAGGAACAACCTAGCTGAGCCAAAGCATGCGCACTACAATTTGCAGTGCGAGGAACGAACTTGAAATCTAGAATGGCCTCATCGGAGAGGAGTTAATCAATATCCTCTAACACATGACCAATTTCCGAAAGTGGGGAAGGCTTGCATCCTAGGAGATTAACAACACTAAGACAATCGGATTCCACGACGATGCGCGAGAACCCTGTATCCCGAGCAAGGGAGAGACCGAAAAGCAAGGCTAGGGACTCTGCCAACTCAACAGTTGGTGACAACTTCACCTTATTATTGCGAGCCAAACTGATATTATTAATTGTTTAAATAACAGTGTTGTTAGTTGTTAGTCTTACAATCACAAAATCATTATTGAAATCTGATATTGAATATCGATCTAATCATTTTCTTTTTCGAATAATAATTTTATAAAAATAAACACAATTATCTTTATGAAGTTTGGAATGAATTTTTACTACCAATTAACAAATAAAACCCAATAAAAATACTTTTAAATAGTTTATTGCATGATAAATTAGGATATTTTAAAGTTTAATAGCATCATTTGCCACCAAACTATATTGGACAATATAGTATTTAGTTTTTTTTTTTTTTTTCAATTTTATGTTTTCAAACACTCTTCGGTTTAATTTAATAATATTTAGTCTTTATTAAAGAGAAATTACAACTGTAAAAATAATAATAAATATTGAAGTTATAAAATTAAATCAAAATTTGAATTGAAGTTTTATTAATATTTTCATTCCGCATATATGTGTGAGTATGGAAATACTTCTCCAATTAAAGAAATTGGGCTTGATACATCATATGATCACGGCCCAGTGATAAGAAATTTTGGGCCAACTACTAGTTCATAGGAATGGAAGTAGTGAGTCTATCACTAACTTTTGTTGGTCAAAATGTGATTCTGTTACTTCACACAACTTCTTACTACTGCTTCTAGAGTCGTTTTCATTATTATTAGGTTTGTTGAGGGTAGTTTTTCATAGCCTTAAGAGGCGTTTTAAGCACCAATACGTCACTGTTTTCTTAAACAGCGCCGAGAAAGCTCTTGGGCACTATCTTTTGTGCATCGTTAGCGAGACAACCCTTGGAGATAATGGCCGGCGAGCAAAGTAGCTCTCCGAGCACAATAAATTTTCCTATAGTCCGTCAAATCAGCATTAATGACGCTAGGTATGGTCTTGCTCGGAGAAACGTTGCTCACATGTAATACACCTGACAACATTAATTGTCAACGCAACTCAGACTGAATCCTATAATATGGCGCATTAATTACAGACATCTCGGGCCAACCACTAGCCAATTGAGCTGTCAAGTCCTATAAATCATGCTCTAAGGACATGGTCACCTAAAACTAAGGGAATGGGCGTATAATGGGTGACTGGTGTGACAGCTGACCATACTCGCGCAAGTGGTACATAGAGGAAGGCTGGACATCTATAAATAGTCCCTAAAAAAGGAGAATCATGTATGCTTGAGCTTTGATCTTTTGAACCCGAACTCTTGTGATTTTGAACCTTTAATTTTTCATTCCATCTGAACTGACTTGATCGTCGGAGTTTAATAGTCGGTAAAAGTTCGGTACTCCTCACCGATCTTTCTTTATTTTCAGCTCTTACTTGCCTCCAAGAACTCTACTACAAATGTTACAAATCAAGAAACCTAAAAGTTGAAGTTATCGACCACTTGATTATTTTATGTGGCACGGTTGACAATCATTGACTTTCCTAATCCAAAAATTACTGTCAACAAGGTTAAATTACAATCAAACACCTGACATTTAAAAAGACACAAATAATATCAGTTTTAATAAAATAACATAAGCATTTTCTATCTTAGTCGGTTTAACTTAATTAATGTTTCCAATAGTGCACAATAGAAATGTTCAAATTGCTCATTGACAGGTTATTTTAGCAGTTATTATAATATTTTATAAAAAATAAAAAATAAATATTTATAAACAATATGTATATAAATAATATATATAAATGATACTTTGAAAAAAAAAGTGAAGAAGATGACAAGATGAGATTGGCCTAGTGGTTTGCTGTCATGTCATTCTCCCTGAATCTCAAATTAATTGTAATTGTTTAAAAAAAACAATTGAAGAAGTTTTATAAAAAAATAATAATTGTGAATTTGTTATTGTACATTGTATATGTTTGTGTCATCACATTAAATAGTACTTTTCAGATCAAACTTCAATATCTCCTCTAGATATAAAGAAAATTTATAAATAAAAATAGGGCTAATTGTAATAAAGTGCACTGACGTTTGACTATATTGCAATGAAATCGTGAGTTTAGCCTTAATTGCATGTTAATACCCTTAACTAACTGATTAATTGCATGTTAGTACTTTTGACCAAGTTGACCGGTATGTTGACTTTGACTTTTTTGGTAAAAAGACAAAATTGCCCCTGGTTAAAAAAAAAATTAAATAAAAATTTAAAAAAATTTTAAAAATTAAAATTTTTAAAAATAGATCTCCACCGTCCATCAAGATTGATGGACGGTGGAGATACATTTTAAAAAAAAAATTAAAATTATATAATTAAAAATAATTAAAAAAAATATTTTATATTAAAATATTTTTGGTGTTCTTGGTGGAGATCCAGATTGGATCTCCACCAAGAACACCAAGAACAAACAAGAACACAAAAGAAAAAAAAAAAAAAATTCGAAAACTCGATCTGCTCCATCAACGGGAGCAGATCTGCTCCCGTTGATGGAGCATCTGCTCTGTCGACGATGGAGCGCTGCTCCATCGGCGACATCTGGGTTCGAAGGCGAACCCAGAAACTGGGTTCGACTTCGAACCCAGAAATCTGGGTTCGAAGGCGAACCCAGAAACTGGGTTCGACTTCGAACCCAGAAATCTGGGTTCGAAGGCGAACCCAGATCCTGGGTTCGTCTTCGAACCCAGCCCAGAAACTGGGTTCGCCTTCGAACCCAGGATCTGGGTTCGCCTTCGAACCCAGATTTCTGGGTTCGAAGACGAACCCAGATTTCTGGGTTCGAAGGCGAACCCAGATCCTGGGTTTGTCTTCGAACCCAGATCCTGGGTTTGTCTTCGAACCCAGATCCTGGGTTCGAAGACGAACCCAGGATCTGGGTTCGCCATCGAACCCATCTGTCGCCGATGGAGCAGCGCTCCATCGGCGACGGAGCAGATGCTCCATCAACGGGAGCAGATGTGCTCCCGTTGATGGAGCAGATCGAGTTTTGGAAATTTTTTTTTTTTTTTGTGTTTTGTTTGTTCTTGGTGTTCTTGGTGGAGATCCAGCTTGGATCTCCACCGTCCGGACGGTGGAGATCCAATCTGGATCTCCACCAAGAACACTAATTTTTTTTTTAATATAAAATATTTTTTAAATTTTTTTTTAATTATTTGGTTTTAAATTTTTATTTTTTATTTTAAATGTATCTCCACCGTCCATCAAGATTGATGGACGGTGGAGATCCATTTTTAAAATTTTTAATTTTTTCAATTTTTTTAAATTTTTATTTAATTTTTTTTTAACCAGGGGCAATTTTGTCTTTTTACCAAAAATTCAAAGTCAACATACCGGTCAACTTGGGCAAAGGTATTAACATGCAATTAAGGCTAAACTCACGATTTCATTACAATATAGCCAAACGTCAGGGTACTTTATTGCAATTAGCCCATAAAAATAATATATAGATCTAAAGATTGAACCTTAAGATTTCCTTCAAAATGGAGAAACCTTAAAATTTCAAAATGGAGGAGATCTTTAATTTTTTTTTATATATATATATGAATAAAAAAAGAGTTTTATTAATGATCTACTCCATTTTGGAGGAGATTCTTAAGTTTTTTTTTTTTTTTAAAGAAAAATGTTGTAGGGTTTTCTTGGTTGTTTTACATATTTTTTATTAAAATGTTATTATTTAATTATTATATTTTAAATTTTGGAGTAAATTATTTTAAATTTTGGTGTAAATTATTTTAAATTTTGGTAGAAGTATGAGCTGGCATATTATGGTTGAAGATGGCAAAGTTTGTAATTAATTTATTTTTTAATAAGATTACAGAAAGATGGTTCAACCCTTTAAATGTTTTAAGACCATTGTTTTCTTAACTATGGTCAACGTTATTAAGTGTCTAATTATTCGTATTTTTATATTAAGTGTCTAATTACTGATTACAATTTGTCCTTATTAGTTTTTTTCTTTGAAAATATTATTAGGGTAAAATACAAAAATATTCCCCTTACTTTCAACTATTATTGGATAGGTATACCAAAATGTGTTTGTTAAAAACGTTCCTTAAATTTTAATAGCAATTAGAGTTCTGTTTTCGTTGAGTTGAATTAACCAAAGGTTTGTTAAAAGGGCAAATTATAATGAAATATATTGACATTTGGTTATATTGATATTGTATTTAAACCGTACTTTTATTTAAACTACAGTTAAGTACTTTAAATAATTATTAATTTGATTCTTAACGTATTTAGAAATATTATTTTTTGACATATTTTTATTTTCTTAACTCACATGTCCTTAATTTTTTTAAAATACATCAATTTAGTCCCTATGACCAAAATTTTGATAGTCAAACCTAATATAAAGTATATGTTCATTTTACCATTTTTTTTATTAAATTATTAAATTAAAATGACGTTTTTACCCTTTAATTTTTTAACAACTTTACATATTTGGATAGTCTAATAAAAAATTTACATATGTTATAAAAGTTTATTTTTTTTTCTGAAAAGACTTAAAAATGATTAAATAATAAAATAAATATGATAAAATTTATTAATAATTAAAAATAATTAAAAAAATTTAAAAAAAACTTTAAAATAATATCATTTATTAAAAATAAAATAAAATTCAAGATTAAATAGTTGTAAAAATAAAAATATAATAATAAAATTATAATATACATAAATTATATATATTGCAGTTTTATTATTATATCTTGATTTTTAATTTAATAATAATAATATATATATATATATTGTAATTTTATTATTATATTTAATTTTTATAATATCTATAATATACTTTAAAATATGTATATATAATATTTTAACATTTTATTTTTTTTTAACTAAATTGTAAGTTTTATAAGTATTCACTCTTAAATTTTATTTTTATTGTTAATAAATTATGTTATTTTTAAGATTTTTTTAAAAAATTTAGTGACTTTTATCATTTTTATTTTTTATTTAATCCTTTTTAAATGTTTATTTAAAAAAATTTAAATGTTTATAATATATGTCAATTTTTTATTGGACTATCTAAATATGTAAAGTTATTAAAAAGTTAAATGGTAAAAACGTCATTTTAATTTAATAATTTAAATAAAAAAAGGGTAAAATGTACAATTTATACTTTATATCAGGTTTAATCGTCAAAATTTTGGTCATAAGAACTAAATTGATGTATTTTAAAAAAATTAGAGACCATATGAGTTAAAAAAGTAAAAATATGTCAAAAAGTGATATTTCTAAATGTGTTAATGATCAACTTGATAATTCCATGGTATTTAGCTGTAATTTAAGTAAAAGTACGGTTTCATTGCAATTATTGTATTTTACAAAATTACTATTTTCTACCTTATTATACTTATTTAAAAAAAAAACAATTACAATTAATTTGGGATTCGGGAAAGTGGATACGACTCGAACTCACAATCTCAATAGTGTAAGTGTGAGGGGCAAATCACTGGGCCAACCTTATCTTGTCACCTTATTATACTTATTAAATATTTAATAAAATTATTTTAGTAAATTTTTTATTTAAAGTGTTTTTTAATTAATTAGTTCTAGTATTGAGTTTTTAATTTGGAGAACGTTTTGAGAGTTATATTTCGATCATAAAATATTATTTTGAGTCTGATATGAGTATGATTATATGATCTAAGTTTTAGGAGTTTATTTATGTTTTTAGGCCGCTATTTATGTTATTTGAATATTTTGTTGAATAATTTATTTAAATTTTTGACCTATTTTTAGATTTATTGCAAGATGTTTGACATTAAATAAGATCATGTCTTAATCTTCGGGTTGGAGTGTGACAGTTGCCCTTTAAAGTTTATGAAGAAGTCTGATATAATTTAAAATTGACTTGAGTTAACCGCATTAAAAGACTATATATTGAGCCCTTAAAAGTTTATGAAAAAATCTATTATACTTTAAACTCTATTTTTTTCCTTTCTCTCTTTGTAACAATATTCTGGATTTTTTTTTTCTGTGGTGTATTGAGTTGATTATTATTGGATTTTGAAAAGAAAATAAAGTTATGGAAAAAGATTTAATAATATAACAAAAAAGAAAAAAAATAAAGGATATAGAGATCAGTAAATGATCTTCATTATACGGCGGAGATCCATTATAGGTCTCCACCTTGCTGTGGAGACTGCCGATGGATCTTTGTCGCATGGTGAAGATCCTTCGTTAATTTGCATTGAATGGTGAAGATCTGTAATGGATCTTTACTGTGCAATATAAATCTTTCGTTAGAGATCTCTAGTTGCTGACTTCCACCATCATCAATCGCCCCTTGTCATCAATTTTTTCCCATTGGATTTCAATAAAAACGATAATCAAACCTTCAATACAATGTAATGATACTCCAAATCCAACTAAAAAGACCTCAAATACAACCGCAAAGAGAAATTATAAAATAAGGGAGGAAGGATGAGAAAGAATAGACGGGGAAAATAAAGAGGGAAAGGGGAAAGAGAAAAGGGAAAAATGGACAATCGATAGGGAGTTTTGTTTTCTATATATATATACTTTTTTGCTTTTTATTATTGATATGTAAAATTACAAGTTTACCCTTACTACCCTGACTGTGAGGTAAATATCCGTTTATATTTAGGGAGGTTTTTAAATAAAAATATTTTGGTCTTCTCGTTTAATAATAGTTGAAAGTAAAGGAAAAGTTTTTGCATTTAACCCTTATTATTGTTATGGAAAGTGAATTATTATTGGATTTATCTTTGCTATTCTCCATACGTGCACGCATCTCAAGAATATCCAATATTTTGTCAAACAATATCATTCCACGCGCGTCAAATAACGTATGAACCACTTACTAGCCTTGATGGTACTCGGGCGCGTGCTCGTGTAAAAAGTTATTTTAATTATATTCTTAAATAAATATTTTATGGTGATTTATAATATTTTGTTCAAATCACGTGGTTTAGATCATCTCAGTACTACTGTGCATCATAGTAAAATTTAGGGCTAATTACAATGACACTCCTGTAGTTTGGCATAATTACACGAATAAATAAATTTTAACCATATCAACAAAAACTTACCCTAACGTTTTATTGTTATTACACAAACATCCCCTACTACTGCTGTCATCTTTCCGTTATCATTAGTTTAATAGTGTAGAAAAATAGTAAAAGACTAAAATACCCCTAAAAGTAAATTATTCAGACTGCCACTCTGACTCTCACTCTTATAAGACCATTTTTTTGTATCTTAAAACTAATTATCTTCCTATTTTGCCCCTTCTTTGTTCCAAATTTTTTTTCTCGGTCATTTTCATGCATTTTCTTTGTCCCCAAACACCACACTGCGAGAAAGTTTTTTTTTATTTCACAATTACTCCTTAACTATTTAGCAGTAAATGTAAACTACCACAAATTTTTTTTTTTTTTTGAAACAAGACAATTTCAACTAGCAAAGAAGATCAATAATACAACTTGGCTCAATATCACGCCATAACTTGTTCCTCAAAAAATGAAAAAAGTAAGAGAAGCCAAAGTATGTGCCACACTATTCCAATTTCTGGAGATAGCCTGGCATTTGAATACCCCAACCTCTCTACATAAAGCTTTCACTTTATTGACAATCACACCAGCAGCCCCCTCATGACAATCAACAGAAACAACAGCTGCAACAACGTTCGAAGCATCCAGCTCCACCCATTTAACCACCAAACCCAGATTACGCGCCAACAGCAACCCTTCCCTCAAAGCCAATACTCCCAAGTTTCAGCCCTAAAAACCTAACTTAACCGCTGAATCCATATTCAATCTTAAACTGCCAGGAAGATGAGGGAGCCAAGCCTTCTAAACTGAAGCAACACAGGGCTTGAACAGGCGATTCAAAGCCTTCGAGGTAGATTGGAATTGCAATAAAAAAACACTCAGCCTAATCTAACAAATCTCCCACTAAGTAAAACACCATAATTGAATGGTATTTTCATAGAAAATTAACAAGTAACAGTAAAGCCATTCCCAGTAGATAACACAAATTTTCTCAAACCATCCACCTTGTGATCATCCATTTTATCTGAAATATAAACCACACAAACATTCGATTCGATTTCCATTACAAAAACCAACCTTGCTATTGTTCTCCATTTGATTTCCAGCACATACACGCGCAACCAACTTAGAAAAAAAAAACAAAGAGAGAAGAAATCTCCAATGGCCACTGTCACCTCCACAGTTGTTGTTATTCCATTTTTCACCGGCCTTAAATCCGGCGCTGGTGCCAACACCTCCAGAGTGTCAACCTTCACCTCAAAGTCTCTACTGCCGCACTGGTCCCTTGTGGAGCAGCTGCTCTTGACAAGATTGATGGAGCCAGCGCTAAAGATTTCTGAAAATCTCTGAAGGAGCTCTCGTCTGATCTAGTTTCCAGAGAAATCTCCATCTCCCTTTCTTAGTTTTTTTTTTTTTAAGTCATAATGGACCAGATTTGATCTGGTCCATTAATTTTTTATTGTTTAAAATATATATTTTAAATAATTTGGTTCATTAGATGAAGATTTTTATCACCATTTAATGGCCCATATCTGATCTAGCCATCGAATTTTTATTGTTTAATTTTTTTAATTGTTTAATTTTAGTTTCTAATTATTTAATATAATAATATATTTACAGTATTATCTATTAAGATTACCATTTTACCCTTACTTTTGTATTGTCAGTCTAACGGTAAGGGATTGATAGTAACAATAGGAGATGTTTGTGTGACAACAATGAAATATCAAGGTAAATTTATATTGATATGGCCAAACTTTATTTATCTTTATAATTATTTCAAATTATAAGGGTGTTATTGTAATTAGCCCTAAAATTTATTGCATGGAGATAGATATCTCTCCAGCAAAGCATAGTAGTATTTTCACTATTTTTCATAATATTAATAGCATTGGAGATAATTATGGTGATAATTAAGATTTAAGAGAATACACGGTCCTTTGACTTGGTGTTAAAGGCTTTAAAATTTCCCAAGCCACTAAAGTTTAAATTCTTATATAGCCATGTAAATATATATTCTCACAATTACCTATAAAAATGTAATTGCGTGGGTAGACTTCTACCCTGTGTTGGAAGCATCTCATCTTATTGTTGAGTTAGTCATCTGATTCGCAAATGTGTCACATTTAAAAAAAAAATTAAGATTTAAGAGAGAGAGGGTGAGATAAATATTTTATGATGATTAATTATAAAGTGGATTCATATATATATATATATATATATATATATATATATATGAAAATTGTATTAGAAATGAGAATATGTACCAAATTGTTGAGGATCTAGGTATAGATCCAACAATAAACCCTAACTTGCACCCCAACTCTCACACACACGATAGATTTTAGTTAGATCACCTTAATTAGGGATCACAAACTCTCTAGAACGCCGGTTAATTAGCCCTTACTCTAGTCCAAGCAATTATCAAGTATGAAATTCCAAGAAAAATCGATTTAATCTAGAACTAGGTTATTAGCCTTAGAATTAGCCCAAACTTTAGACAAGCCGAAAATAGAGAAAGTCTCTCTCAAGTTTATTGATAATGAATAAGACGAATGATATGAATAATCTTGAATGAATGCAAACATAATCTATTTATAATAACTCAATAACCTAACATAGTTCTAATAGTAAACAATAACAAAAAACCTAATATAATTCTAATAGGAAATAAATAACAAGAAACCTAATACAAAAGACTAAACTACCTTTAATAAATAAAACTAAAAATCTAAAAAACATAACCTAATAAAATTGAAATTTCGCAACCAAAACAGTGAGTATCGGGACCTCTTTATCGTGGCCGTGAGTCACGACAAAGGGTCGCGGTACTCACTATCCGTGAAAACCCTTTTTTTTTTCTTTTCAATAAAAATATGGTTCTCATCATTAAAGTAAATCTATATTTAATAGAAATGTTGACGTGTAGATAATGATAAAGTAAAAAAATACATAATAACATTGAAGATAACCATATGTTCTTTATGTCCATATAAAATCTTATTTCAATCGGATCTCAATCTTTTTTTTAAGTTTAATTTTTTTGAAAAATAATCTCAATCATATAGTTTATCTCAAATCTAGCAATACTATAAATTATTAGGTATTATATGACAAATATTTAAAAATTGTTACAAATACAAATTCAATTATGTTGATATATGTTCAATAGGTTAACACTTTTGTATTCTAATAATACATGTTAAAGGGAAGACTTTGAATTTCCTTCCTCTCTCCCGTATTGGGAGTAGGTCACTCTTGTTAGTAGGAGTAGTTGTCCAAACCGTTGGTTCCGGTAGTTCTCGTTTCCTATTACTGGGAGTAGATATTCGAGTCGTACTTGTATGATTTAATCTCGGTTGATCCCGGTAGTTCTCTGACCCACAAGGTATCAGATTTTAAATATATATATATATATAACTTTAATACTTTATTAAATAATATTTTTAATGAAACAATTATAATATTAATAACAAGTTTATCGTAATATATCGAGATCAATTACTAAACGCGCAACTCGAATATCTACTTTCACAATGGAGATATCTATTCTTACAATGAGGGGAGAAAGCTACCCACACATGCTAGTAAATATATATGGTGAGATTTAAACCATCATCACTGAGATAGAAGAGATATGCACTAACTACTTAAGCTATAAGTTAATATGTCTTTATTAAAGAACCTTGATTATTTAAAATGTGACTGAAGTTTATAACACTAATTAAGAAAATAAAATTTCACCAAGCTTTAGAATCGAAGTAATTTACTTTACAAACATTATTTTTTTACTTAGTAAGAAAGTGCCAGAGAGCAATTTATTTTCTCTATTGAAAATTAGAAGTAAGATTTCTCAATTACACAAATTTTAAATTAAATTTATATATATTCTAGGATTTTTTATTTACACAGATTTTTTTTTGTTCTTCTTCTTCTTCTTTTCTTCTTTTTTCAGATTTTTTTTTGTTTTTCTTCTTCTTTTTTTTTTCCAAATTTTTTCTTCTTCTTCTTCTTTTTTTCCATATTTTTTTTTGTTGTTCTTCTTCTTCTCATTTCTTTTTTTTTCCAATATTTTTTTATTTTTTTAAATTGTCAAATATAAGGTATAAAGACGATTTTACCCCTCCCTCTTAATAACCACCGTTACTTAAACGGTTTCCAACAGTCAGTCAACGGGTCAAAGGAGAGTTTGTGTTATTATCATATTCTTCTTCTTCTTTTCTTCTTTTTTCAAAATTTTTTTTATTTTTCTTCTTCTTCTTCTCGTCTCTTTTTTTTTTCCAACATTTTTTTGTTTTTTTTTAATTGTCAAATATAAGGTATAAAGACGATTTTACCCCCCCCCCCCCCCCCCTTAATAACCATCGTTACTTAAACGGTTTACAACAGTCAGTCAATAGGTCAAAAGGGAGTTTGTATTATTATTATATAATTTCATATTTTTGTACAATTTCACTTATATACGCGGGAGTTATTGCAATTCTCCCTTTGTAAAATTAGGACAAAAAGTTTAAATTCTCTAATATTACTTTGAATTTTTAATTGTAATAACTAAAAAAATATAAAATTACGCGTTAGAAAGAGCGCGTGGTGGTGGACTAACAAAATAGTAGACGAGTCTTGCGTGTTCGCCAACGTCACCGTTGATGAAATAAATAAACTAAAACAGAAAAAGATCATGATCCCACACATCACCGTCATGTCATCATATCTCTTTCTTATCTAAATATCTTTTTTCACTAAATAAATAAATAATTAAATAAATAATTACGCCTTATAAATCCTTCAATTGCACAATTGTTGTTTGCAGTTACCGCCATTGTTTCTCTTCACCAAGCAATCGTTTTTCCGATCCACAGTTTTCGCGTCTCATCGTAAGAGAAAAAGAAAGAACATGGAGAAAGCCATCAACAGACAGAGAGTCTTGCTCGAACACCTCCGCCCATCCAATTCGTCTTCTCACAACTACGAGTCCTCTCTCTCTGTAAGTTTTCCTCTCTCTCTCTCTCTCTCTCTCTCTCTCTCTCTCTCTCTCTCTCTCTCTCTCTCTTTCTCTCTCTCTCTCTCTCTGTGTATAGAACACTCGTTCAATCGTTGGATTGATTTGGAAAACTTGGATCGGATTTAGACTATAAGTAAAAGACTCAATTTTGGATCAGAGTTTTGACTTTTTTTTAATTTTATAAATTTCGTGTGTAATTCGTTAATTTTGATTTGGGTCGGTGTAATTGATTGGGTTTGGTTTGATAATGAAAATGAAAACTAGGCATCAGTTTGTGCAGCTGGAGATAGCTCTGCCTATCAGAGGACCTCTGTTTATGGTGATGATGTAGTCATAGTTGCGTAAGTTGAATCAATTAATTTGTTAGTGATTTCTAATTTTTATTATGAATCAATATGAGTACTTTCGTAATGATAATCTTTGTGATACAGATCGTATCGGACTGCACTTTGCAAATCGAAGCGGGGAGGGTTCAAGGACACTTACCCGGATGATTTACTTGCTCCGGTTTTGAGGGTATGTTTACTTTATTGTGATTCTTGCAGTGTTTGATTGACTGATGGAAGATTGAATTGTATATTTAGCTGGTATGTATGTATCTAATTGGTGCAGGCTGTGATAGAAAAAACAAACTTGAACCCCAATGAGGTTGGGGATATTGTTGTGGGTACAGTGTTGGCACCGGGGTCTCAAAGAGCAAGTGAATGCAGGATGGCTGCATTTTATGCCGGTTTCCCTGGTACATATGTCTCTTTTTAATGCGAACGTATGTTTTCCGTTTATCTTGATTTTGTTGTTAACATTTTTATTATTTTATTTATTTTGTATGGTTTAGAGACTGTGCCCCTTAGGACTGTGAACAGACAATGCTCGTCTGGGCTTCAAGCCGTTGCTGATGTTGCTGCTGCTATTAAAGCTGGTTTTTATGACATTGGTGAGATGATGGTTGACATTTTTGAGGATTTCAATTTGAATCAAGGTTTTTTTTTTTATATATATATTTAATTCTTTGAATGAATGCAGGTATTGGGGCTGGATTGGAATCCATGACAGCCAATCCAATGGCTTGGGAAGGATCAGTGAATCCAAAAGTATGTTACTATCTCTTCCTGGTTTTGTTTATTGCACATGGTTCCTTGTTTCTTACAAGATGTGCTTCTAACAATGACAGGTAGAGAAGTTTGAAAAAGCACAGAATTGTCTTCTTCCCATGGGTCTTACTTCAGAAAATGTTGCTCATCGTTTTGGTGTGACAAGGCAGGAGCAGGATCAGGCTGCTGTGAGTTAAATGAATTGATTAGCATGCTATAACTTTAGCCAAATAATGTGGCATCGATTTTCATAAATTTATGTTATTAGGTAGAGTCTCATAGGAAAGCTGCTGCTGCTACTGCTTCTGGTAAATTTAAAGATGAGATTATTCCTGTCTCTACAAAGGTATCTATATTTTTATTGCTGTCTGTGCAATTAAATATGGTTTTCATACATTGTCTATGTGCTGGATTGCATGTACATTTATATCGAGACATTAATATGTATTTCATTTGTGAAGATTGTTGACCCAAAAACTGGTGAAGAGAAACCTGTAACAATATCAGTTGATGATGGGATTCGACCAAACACATCAGTATCTGATTTGGGAAAGTTGAAGCCTGCGTTTAAGAAAGATGGGACCACCACTGCTGGTATGGGATTATGTTCTCTTTAAAGAGTATGTTCATTAGCTTATATTATTTTTTTTTTTCTTTTTAATTGTGTGGCACTTCTACTGTAGGTAATTCTAGCCAAGTGAGTGATGGTGCTGCGGCTGTTCTTCTAATGAAGAGAAGTATAGCCATGCGTAAAGGGCTACCCATCCTTGGTGTATTCAGGCATGTATTTCCTAGAAATCAGCCATACATCTGATATCATGTATGACATTGGAATAATTAACCCTCGCTTAGATATTATTTTACAAATTATAAATCTTATACCTTTTGTCTTCACAGATATAGTGTCATAGGTTGTCAACTTGCATATGCAAAAGACTAGTTTATTAGAGGATTTTGGTTTCAGAAAACTTCTTATAGTTGTAATTGTTTATTAGTGATAGATCTGCTCTAGGCTTCAGACTTTTTGTCGTTGTCGTGGTGTCTAATGAACATATAATCAATTATTTCTTTGTGCTTGGTTTTATACATGACATTTTATCATATGTTCATTTTTAACTTCTTTAGTATCAATAAACTCTCGAGGTCATCAAACAGGATGGCTTGATTTGGATTTGTGGTTTCTTTTTAATTTATGTAACACGTAGAAGCAGTTCACATGCTTTTAAATTCAGTCAAGGGATGCAATGTGCTCTAATGATATCTTGATATTCCTCAGCATACAATTCATGTTGCGCGATGAAAGGAACTGATATGCTTCCTGGTAGAGCATTATACTATGTTAATGTGATAAGCCTATTGGTCTTACACGTGAGAAGGTCTCATAGAGTTTAATACTTCAATTTGACATTTTTTTTTATGTGGATGCATTTTGAGGTCAATGAGAAACAAATGCTGCTGTTTTTTTAGCTCTAAGAATGTATATGTTGGTTGTGCAGGACTTTTGCTGCTGTTGGTGTGGATCCTGCCATCATGGGTGTTGGTCCGGCTGTGGCAATTCCTGCTGCAGTTAAGGCTGCTCGTCTAGAGCTCGAGGATATTGATCTTTTTGAGATAAATGAGGTATTAAATTTTTGTTTCCTGCTTTCATCGCATTTGCTTAATTCTTGCCGTTCTTAAGATGACTTATAAATTATGCAATTATTTAATTGTTTCTTGTTTAGGCATTTGCGTCCCAGTTTTTATATTGCCGTAACAAGCTGGAACTTGATCCAGAAAAGATCAATGTCAATGGAGGTGCGATGGCCATTGGGCATCCTTTGGGTGCAACAGGTAATTGCAATATAAATTATAGTTGACAGAAATTTTATGTTTCAAAACTAGAGAAATTGGCTATAATAGTCGTCAAAAGTTATTAGACTCCTTTGTCATGTTCATTTGAAACAAAATTTCTTCAGTTGTTTAATCTCTTCACATTAATAAAAGCTACCCTTGGGCTTTTGTTCCTGGGGGGAAGAGGTTGGAGGGAAGATCCAGGTTTTAAGTTCATATCTTATTGAGCGTTTAAAATGGAAAAAGAAAGTAAGAAAGAAATAGATACTGCCAATGCTTCCTAGAATGATTCTTATCATTGCCCCTGTTGTCTTGGCTTGGTAATATGATTCTTATTGCCAATTGAAGTTCTGAAAATATTTTTGAACCCAATCTTCAGAGCTTTGCCTTATTCATCATCTGAATTGGAAGCAGTTGCTTAAACTCCGTTGTTTCATCTGGCAAAACTAAGCTTTTGGCTTTTAAATGGCAATGTTGCACTTTCGGCAGTAAGATGTTTGTACTTGCAATCTGCACTAAACGATAGCTGATATTATGCTTGCTGTAATTTCCATCATGTTATGATTGTGTTCAGCTCATCACAAGATTGTTAGGGTTTGAATGGATTTTCCCAAGTATTGAGTACATCTTGTTTTTAAAAGATCTGATTTCACCTGGGTGCAGAATGTCAATGTTGGCTATTGGAGGGGGTTGGGTACATTACTGTTAACATTCTTGTCGCAAATTTTGTGGTTACATTACAGGTGCGCGCTGTGTTGCCACTTTATTGCACGAGATGAAGCGACGAGGCAAAGATTGCCGCTTTGGAGTGATATCAATGTGCATAGGTACCCTCTACTGTCTTTCTCTCTCTCTCTCTCTCTACCACTCTGGAATATTGCTGTGGTTATATGGCTGACCATGAATATGGTGAATGCAGGCACAGGGATGGGAGCAGCAGCTGTTTTTGAAAGAGGTGACTGTACTGATGAGCTTTGCAATGTCCGAAAAGTTGAAAACCACGGTTTCTTATCAAAGGATGCTCGGTAGAAACCACATATCAGATGCTGCAGTTCCTTGTGGATCATTTTATGTTTTTGGGATTGGGATTCTAAATAAATCAGTATAATGATACGGCTTTGTTTTCATTTATAAAAGAAAACATAGGTCAGACTGTTGGTTATATCTTCAAATTTTATTAAATTTTAATAAACTATAGACTTTGTTGCTAATACACATGTTAGACAAGCTCTATCGATGTCGATATCTCTGTCTCCATTTAGAAAGTCAATTGAAAATATTCTTTTAATATTTCTTTTTTAAAATATTTTTACTCCAATAACAATCTCTATCTCCATTTTTATCTTAAAAATGTCTTATATTTTTATTATTCTTTTGATATTGTTTTAATAAATTATTTTTGATATGATTTTATTTTTATACTAAGTTTTTATAAATATTATTTTAATCTTATTTTTAAATTATTTTATTAAAATTGTAATATAATTTTATTAATTTATTATATAATATTTTAATTTACATTCACTTAAATTTTTAGATTAATTTTTCTTACATTATCTTTTTTAAAAAATAAATATTTAATATTAATTTTATTTTAAAGATCTAGATGAGACATTTATAATGGTATAATTTTTATGAGAATATGATATATAAATTATAAATTATTATATATTAATTGAATTTAATTAAAAGGGTAAAAAAGACATTAATGTTCAATATTTATTTATAATTATCGACATAAGGGTAAAATGAGAATATAAAAAAATCAAAAATAAGTTTAGAGATGAAAAATTGATACTCTAAATTAAGAATCATTTTGCAACTCTCTCAAATTTTTTCTTGGAGATTGTGGGATAAAGTATTGTTGGAGATGCTCTTAGGCCTTTCTGGTAGTACCTATGTACCCGACACAGTGTACACGTCTTTGCAAAAGTAGAGACTAGAGAGCCTCTGTTATAATTTCTTTTTCTCCTGCTTTTAGTTGATACAAAATACCCAGTGATCAAAGAGAATTGTGTCGATATCAAGTATTCAGAAAGTCTCTATTAACCTTTCCGCATCAACCAGAGAAAAATTATGTCCGTTTCACTCATAACATGTTAAGTGGTACGTGACTAGATATTCATGTTATGAATGATATATTTTCTCATGTCTCCAGCACCAGTTGACATGCAAGAGCTAAGAGCAAGGCCAATGTAGCACCATTTTGGTGTGAAATGGTGCTCCATTCCACTTCCCAAAAAAAAAATTTTGGTGGGGTGAATAGTATCACACCAAATTTGATGAAATTTGGTGTGGCACTATTTATCACACCAAATTTTTTTAACTTTATAAATTTTCTATTTTACCCTCCTTTGGTTAGTGCAAACAAATTTTATTCCTTTTATATACTTTTATCTATTTAATATATTTATAAAATTTGATAAATAATAAAATTTATAAATTAAAATATTATAAAAAATATATCGTTTGAAAGATCTCGTCGAGATCTTCAAAATGAACCCAATATTATGTATATAATTTATTTAATCCATTTTTTATCTCATCTCTAAATTTTTTATTTTAAATTAAATTTTTAATAATTATAATGTAAAAATACAGTAATATAATAAAAATAATATTATAATGAACGTAATGTGGACGCAGACATTGAGAATTGGAGGGAAGCACCAGTTCCCGAAGTTGAGATGGTAGTAGATGAAACTACCCGGTTTCAGCAGTTCCTTACTTAACATAGGAAAATCAAAGACAATGAGTCTCACATTGCACTTCGTAATATATTAATTGAATATTTGTGGGAGAAATATAGTAATTCAGAAAATTAGATGTGAAAATATTTATGAGTTTTAGTAAAAAATTGAATAAAATGTATTTATTAACTTAAAAGCTGATGTGTTAAAGTATGATTTCATCAACTATTTAAAAAAAATATATGTGATTCATTATGTGAATAATTATTTTTTAATATTATATGATTAATTATTTAAGTATATCAAACAAATTATTTAAAGATATTCTTTACCCCAATTTGGTGTTAATAATATTGGAGTAAACAAAAATTTGGTGTAAACATATTCCATAAAGATATCTTTTTAATACCAAAATAGTATAATGTTTGGTGTAATACATTGATCTTGCCCTAAGGGCATTTCTAATGGGACACCAATTTGGTGTAAAACACAAAATTGGTCTCATTATTGGAGCACCAAATCCCAATTTCTAAAAAATAAAATTGGTGTGGATGAATAGTAGCACACCAAATTTATTAACTTTTACAAAATTTTCATTTTGCTCTTTTTTGGTTAATTCAAACAAATTTTATTATTTTTATATCCTTTTAGCAATTTAATATATTTGTTAAATTTGATAAATAATAAAATTTATAAATCAAAATATTATAAAAAATATACTGTTGGAAAGATCTCATCGAGATCTTCAAAATGAACCCAATATTATGTAACTAATTTATTTAATTTATTTAATCCATTTTTACCACATTTCTAAATTTTTTTATTTTAAATTAATTTTTAATAATTATAATGTAAAAATATAGTAATATAATAAAAATAATAACATTAAAATTAAGTGAAATTAAATACATATGCAAAATTAAATTATAAAATAAAGCAAATTAAAACATAATTTAATAATAAAACACACGATAACGATAATTCTAAATAATCATTTAGTAATCCGAAAGGTTATTTCCACTTCCTCCAGAACCGCCAAAAAATTGATCAAAGATATTAGATGATCCACTTCTTCCTTCAAATTGTTGATCATAAGCCCTTTTGCCATAAATTCTCGGAGCATCACGTACCATTGGATCGTTTATGGAATTTATATCTCTCTCTAAAATTTTATTTTCTTCACGTTTTGCCTCATTTTGAGCTCGTAATAGTTGGAGTTGATAATCATTTTAACCCTTTAGTAATTCGGAAGGTTATTTCCACTTCCTCCAAAACCACCAAAAAATTGGCCAAAGGTATTAAATGATCCACTTCCTCCTTCAAATTGTTAATCATGAGCTATTTTGCCATAAATTCTCATTTTTTCACTTCGGAAAGCATCACACACTATTGGATCATTTATGGAATCTACATCTCTCTCTAAAATTTTATTTTCTTCACGTTGTTCTCACAACTCTAATTTTTTTTGCCTCAGTCTGAGCTCGTAATAGTTAGATTTGATAAATATTTTGCGGTAGATACTGAGTTTGTTGCATACAGGCTTTGCTTTCTTTGAACATACTTGTCAGTTGTTGATTTTCTTCTTTCATGGATTTATAAAATTGTATCATCTTCTCACCTTGTTTCTTCTTTGTTTTTTCTTTCTTCACTCCAGCAGGCCGTCCAAATGAATCATTAATATTATGAATTAGTTCTTCCCTTTCAAAGTCTGCATTTAAATCAATACAGAATGACGATGCTCTTGGAGACTTTGATGAGGGAGAGTCTGATTGTGATGCTTCGTTGATGCAATCATTTTGCTTTCGACGACTTGGAGTTATCATGATATTATCAGTATATTTTTCAGTATCTTTAAGGAGGGACCACATGTGATCAAATTTAAATCCTTTTTTGAAATTCTACAACAATTGAAAGTATGAATAGATTTTTTCGGGCTGTTGTTGAGGTCTTTGGAGAGCGTTACCTAAGATCACATAATGCTAATGATGTTGCAAGGCTGCTCCAAATAGATGAGAAACGTGGTTTTTCGGGAATGTTAGAGAGCCTAGATTGTATGCATTGGAGTTGGAAAAATTGTCCAACGGCTTGGGCATGACAATACAGTAGACGCATTGGATCCCCAACTATTATGCTTGAGGCTGTAGCTAATTATGATATTTGGATATAGCATGCATATTTTGGTTTGCCTGGTTCCAACAATGACATTAATGTGTTGGAGACATCCCACCTATTCGCAAACCTCGCTGAAGGTATAGCTTCTCTGACTAATTATGTCATACAAGGAAAAGAGTACGACACGGGTTATTATTTAGCTGATAGTATATACCCTAAATGGTCTACTATTGTACAAACTATTTATGATCCACAGGGTTAAAAAAAAAAAAGAAGTTATTTGCGATGAAACAAAAAGGATGTAGGAAGAATGTAGAACGTGCATTTGGAGTTCTCCAATCACGATTTGCAATAGTCAAGGAACCAGCACGTTTTTGGAATAAACGTGTATTGCATGATATAATGACTGCATGTATCATAATGTACAACATGATCATTGAGGATGAACGTAATGTGCATGCAGACATTGAGAATTGGATGGTAGTAGATGAAACTACCCTGTTTCAGCAATTCTTTACTCAACATAGGAAAATAAAAAATCAGGAGACTTACCTTGCACATCGTAATGCATTAATTGAACATTTATAGGAGTAATATAGTAATTTAGAAAATTAGATATGAAAATGTTTATGAATTTTAGTGAAAAATTGAATAAAGTGTGTTTATTAAATTAAAAGCATATGTGTTAAAGTATGTTTAAGCTAAATATGATTTGATCAACCATTAAAAAAAATATGTGACTAATTATGTGAATAATTATTTTTTAATATTATATGATTAATTATTTAAGTATATCAAAAAAATTAATTAATTTTATATAAGTTATCAAATAAAAATTAATTAATATTATATAAATAATAGAATATTTTTTAAAAATGCTTTTTATACCAATTTGGTGTTAATAACATTAGAGTGTAAAAAAATTTAGTGTAAGCATATTTCATAAAGATATTTTTTTTTAACACCAAAATGGTGTCAAATTTGGTGTCAATGCCCTAATATTTGATGCTGCTACTAGTTCCTGTCTAAGAAGTGAAATGAAACCAATTATCAATCGACTGAAATTTTTTCTAACAGTTGCGTTGTTTTTATAAAAGGGATATCAAAAATGCTGTTCAAAAGAATAATTAAAAATATTATAGTTTGGTGGTTGTAGGCATAGCTTGGTGATATTCATACCTCTTAACAAAATTGAGGTTTCGAGTTCAAATATCCATTTTCAAATTTGAAAAAAAAAAATACTTTAGTGTGTATAAAACCATTTTTACAAGAAATATCTTTTTCAAGAAAGAGGCTGAAGTAACAAAAAATGTTTAAAGTGAAAAAGGTGACTAAAAAGGGTTATTAACTCTTTTTTATCCGCATATCCATTCATAACTCAAATGGTTACTACACCTCCATTCTATCTCAATAGTGAAGGTTCAAGTCTCATTATATACATTTACCAGTATATGTGAATAGTTTTCTCCTCTTATTGTGGGAGTAGATGTCTTCCGTTATGAGATAAATATCATAAATTTTATGAGTCAAACTAAACGGTTTAAAAATATAATTGTTTTTTATATTTATAAAAATAAAAACTAATTCAAATAAAAATACAAAAATTATGAAATAAACATTAAATATCTATAACAAATAAGGGCTAATTGCAATAAAGTACCCTGACGTTTGGCTATATTGCAATGAAATCGTAAGTTTAGCCTTAATTGTATATTTGTACCCTACCGTCAGTTGACTCAGTCAAACATAACAGTTTGACTTTGAATTTTATGTAAAATGACATAATTACCCATAGTTTAAAAAAAGTAAATTAAATAAAAATTGAAAAAAAAATTAAATTTTTTAAAAATAGATCTCCACCGTCCATCAATCTTGATGGACGGTGGAGATACATTTTTTTAAAAAAAATTTTAAAAATTATACAATTAAAAAAAGTTAAAAAAAATATTTTATATTGAAATTTTTTTTGGTGTTCTTGGTGGAGATCCAATCTGGATCTAGATCTCCACTAAGAACACAACCTAAAAAAAGAAAAAAAAAATTTGTTCAACAAGATCTGCTCCCGTTGATGAAGCAGATCTTGTTGAACAATTTTTTTTTTGTTTTGGGTTGTGTTCTTGGTGGAGATCCAAATTGGATCTCCACCACCAAGAACACTAAAAATTTTAAAAAAAAAAAATTTTATTTTAATTTTAAGTTTTTTTAATTTTTTTTGTCAGTATAATCTTCACCGTCTATCAATTTAATGGACGATGGAGATTCATTTAACTTTTTTTTTATAATTTATAACAATTGTTTTTTTTATTTTTTTAAAATAAATTAAGGTTAAAATGACCAAAATATCCTTTGACTATTGGTTGACCGTCAACTCTAACGGTCAACCAGTTAGTCAAGGGTATTAATATGCAATTAAGGCTAAACTCACGATTTCATTACAATATAGCCAAACGTCAGGGTACTTTATTGCAATTAGCCCAATAAATAATAAATTACTGATTAATAAATAAACTAATTCAATGAGATATGCTCTCGAGTCTCTACAATTCTTGATTTATTTTCACTTTATTATAAATTTATTATTTTAAAATATTTATTTGATATGAAAAAAATTGTTTTTTCTTTTCGCAAATCAAATCCAGTCAAACTAACAGTTTAGTAACGGACACCGTTGATTAAGAACATTTTTGGTGATTTTTCAAAAATCAAGGACTAATTTGAGACTCATTTTCAAATATTATGAACTATTTTGATCAAATTTGAAACAAATATTAATTCAAAAAAAAAATGGGTGTTAAATTTCAAGTTCAAATTTTCCTCCTCAAGTTAAAAAAAAATAAAAAATACTTTAGTGTGTGTGTAAAACCATTTTTACAAGAAATATCTTTTTCAAGAAAGAGGTTCAAATAACAAAAAATGTTTCAAGGTGAAAAAGATGACTAAAAGAAGTCATTAACTCTTTTCTACTTGCATATCTATTCATAATTAAGTTATTATTGCACTTACCTCAATGGTGAAGGCTTAAGTTTCATTATGTACATTTACTAATATATATAAATAGTTTTCTCCTATTATTGTGAGAGCATATATCTCTTGTTATGAGATTAATACCACCTTTTTCATTATTTTAAATTTGACCAAAACAATCACTTACGTTTGAAGATAAAAACCATTTCAATCCTCCACTCTAAATTTTATGAGCCAAACTAAAAGGTTTAAAAATATAATTGTTTTTTATATTTATAAAAACAAAAACTAATTCAAATAAAAATATAAAATTTATAAAATAAAAATTAAATATCTATAATAAATAATAAATTATTGATTAATAAATAAACTAATTCAATGTCTAGTCTCCACAATTCTTGATTTATTTTCATTTTATTATTTATTTATTATTTTAAAATAGTCTCCACAAGTCTGGCTCTGATACCAAAAAGCGGCTGGGAGCTCTCAACACAGATTTACAGAACCTACTCCTACTGCCTTATATCACTCAAAACGGGACTTACGATGGAGATCTGGGTTAACCATTACATTGTGAGAGGGACTGTAGCAACTGGATCAAACTGTATATTTGTTATGATGTGTAGAATCCTCCACCGGAGGCAAGCATAGAGCATACTTAAATAGTCTAACCGGATTCCATCATAAAATAAAATAGACTTAGGTTTTCAGGAAAGAAGAAAAGTGTTTAAGCAAACATGGTGTTTATTGATAATATAATATTTTACAGAGGATGACTCGATTGATTCTCAACAAGAGTGGTCATGCCAATATATAGGCAGAGCATACTCTGTTGCGGGGCCTAACCATGATTACAAGTAGACAAAGGAAATTACATGATTGAAAACAAACAAAAAACTTTAAAAAAACAAAAGCTAAAATACGATAAAGGAAAGTCATGAGTGACTTTCATAATTACAAATACAATGATTACTCTAAAGGACAAATCGACACATAACTTTAGAAAAAGTAAACACAATAATTTAATTTGGATCAAAAGGAATCTTCCTGCTGACTGAGTTCTTTGTTGACTAGTGTAATAAGGTGGCGGGAGTCGCATAGAGTTTTGTGATGGGACAGGTTGTTGTTGGCGTATTCTGTATCGTCAGAATCAATGTCTCCTGTAAGATGTTTGTACTAAGGGTGAGAAGGTCCAACGTCTGGTGGACTAGCTTGTGGATGCATATCTGGGGGATGAATATCTGGTGGACTAGCGAGTGGAAGGATATCTGAATCAAGTTCCATGGGATCTTCAGAGTCTTGAAAATATCCAGGAGGAGAATGGATCTCTGGAAGGAGAAAAACTTGATCTGGGTAGTCCATCTTCACATTGTTGGCTTCACAAAGAAACTGCATAAGTGTAGGATAAATATTCGGCCATTGAATGTCCATATCATAAACAGTCTGGTACTCATATGCAAGATTATTTGTCCAAAGCAATTTAGTATTAGTGTTGAACATATAAGGCCTGTGGAAAATGTAAATGCAAGTGATCTTGTTACTCATGAATTCATTCATTTTCCAAATATTATGGTAACCCAGTAATTTAGTAAGTTCTTTTCGCCATATGGAAAGGGGAAAAAACCATTGGAGGAATGTCCAGAGAAGAGTGTCTTGGTTGTTGGGGTCATGGAGGTGCTGATAAAGTTGCATGAGTAGAAAAGCAACAGGATGAGAGTACAAAAGGGAGAGACACCAAAGATACTACAAGGCATTATGGGTAAAGGTAGTGACTGGATAACGGTGAATGTGAAAAATGTTAAGAAATAACTTGTTTGTTTAGGTAAGGGTCAGAGGACAATAGCCTGGTTCATGCAGGTTGAAAAAGTATCGGGAAACATTTTGGAGGGCAAACTTCTTAACGTCATCAGCAGTTTTAGTATCAGGAAACTCCAGTAAAAAGAAAGGAGGAAAAGTGAGTGTCTGTCTGGCAGGGAGGTTTTCGATTGTGTCGGAATCAGGTGAGGCTTTGGAGGAAGAGGTCATTGTTGATGAAAAGGTATAGACAAGAGGGATAGCTGTAGAAGGGGTAATGAGTTGAGCTAGTTTTGGTCTTGAAAGCATATCAGGGATAAAGTTCTGGGATCCTTTTATATGTGAGGTTTGAAAGTCATATCTCTCAAACCATGATTTCAGCCTAAGAAGCAAAGGATCAAGAGGGACCTTGTTCTTAAAATCAAGGACACGTGGAAATGAGGAATTGTCCATTTCCACTTTGAATGAATGACCTCTGAGATAAAAATCGAATTTTTCTATTCCATATTTGATTGCAAGTATCTCTTTGTAGATTGTGTGATAATGTTGTTGTGAGGTCTTGAAAGATCCATTGGCATGGGCACAGTAGTATCTTTTGTTATTTTTCTCTTCAAGGAGCAGGGCTCCCCAGTGGAGGTCAGACGCATTAGTTTGGAGGATGTGTAGTCCATTAGAGGGAATATAAAGTGGGGGCGGCTGTTGGGCAACCTTTTTGAGATGTTGAACTGCCCGAGTGTGGTCTGGGTCCCACGGTTTTGGATTCTTTCAGAGGAGGCTAGAAAGAGGTGATGTGTATCTGGCCACAACGGATGTAATTAATTGTTCCAAGGAACTGTTGAATTTGTTCATGTGACAGGTGTTCATCAGGGAATTTGAGTAATTCTTAGGCAATGTGTGGACCAGGAGAATACGTGCCATGCGACACGTGCATGCCAAGGAAATCTATGTGATCTTGGACAATGAAACTCTTTTTTTTCAGAAAGCATAATGCCATACTATTTGATGATGTCACAGAACTGTGAAAGGAGATGACAGTGGTCTTCTTCGTTGGAACTGAAGAGCAAGATGTCATCTATGTAAATTAATGTACTGTGAAGATAGAATGAAAAATCCTTGTCATGGCCTTTTAGAAGAGAGATGGAGCAGGTTTTAACCTGAAGGGTAAAACTTTCCATTGGTGTTGGGCATCAGAAATGCAGAAGGCTATTTTTGGACGGTCTGGTAGGTAAATACCTAGCTGCCAAAATGCTCATTTGAGATCGAACTTGGAAAATATTTTTGCCTTTGCAAGATAGACTAATAGGGTAGAGGTTTTTGATAAGAGAAACTTATCATCCTGAAGAAACCTGTTTAATGGTTTATAATTAATAACAAGTCTTTTTTTTTCCCGAAGCTTTTCAGATCTTTTTTCAACATAAAAAACTTGACACGCCCAAAGGGAATCTGTGGGTTAAATGAGACCTTGTTATAGCAGGGCTTGGCATTCTTCCCTGACTAATTTGAGGTCGGAGGATGGCATACCAGAATGAGAGGCCTTGGTAGGATTGACGTCTTCATTAAGCTTAAAAGGAAGCTTAATAAAGAAATCTGGATTATGCCATAGAGGATTGGGATGTTGAAATAAGGCATGGTTTTCTGCACAGTGGGAGAGGAGGAGTTGTTTAAACTGGTCGAAGGAAGGTGGACTGTCTTGGAGGGAAAAGATTTTTAAATCTTTGGTGAAGGGTTTGAAGTCTCGTTTGTATCGGATCCTATTGGGTAAGATCCTTAACTTGTCAAATTGACAATAAGTATCTCAACCCAAAAATAAATCCTTTCCAGGAAGTGGGCTGCAATAAACTTACTCCATATGACACAATTAGGAAAAATTTTTGTAACATTCCTAATTTCAAATAATTAATTTTGAATATGTGAATATAATATTTATGATTTGAGGGGTGGAAAATGTAATTAAATGTATGTATATTTTTAAGATTTTCAGGTGGACCAGATGGAGCGGTCTAGAAATAATGCATGAAAGAGAAGGAAAAAGTTGGCAGTGAGTACCGCGACCAGAGATCGCAATGAGTCGCTCGTGGAGAAAAAATGGTGATTTTGGGCAGTGAGCAACGCGACCAACGACGCGACCAGGTATCGCGATGGTTGATTACGATGAAAGCGGAGAAATTACTCTAGTGAGTAACGCGACCAGGTGGCGCGACCACAGGTCGCGATGATCGAATTTTTTTTTAAAAAAAAGAAGAGGCGGTGAAGCTTCTCGAGGAAGCAAACCAGAAAAGAAAGAGAGAGAACGGGAGAGGAGAAAAAGAAAGAAAGAAAAAGAGAAAGAAAAAGAAGAGAAAGAGAGAAGAAGAAGAAGAAGAAGAAGAAGAAGAAGAAAGGAAGAAGAAAAGAAGAAAGGAAAAAGAAAAAGAGAAGGAGAAAGGAAAAAGGGGAAACAGAAAGGAAAAAAGAGAAATCCAGAAAAGAAATAGTCGGAAAGAAAACGGTATCCAGGTTAGTGTACACTCGTTTCTGAAATCATTTTCGTTATGTGTTTTTGATTTAGTGGGTTTGGAAACATATTTAAGGATTTCATATACTCGTATTTTATTTTATTTTTGTACATTGCTGGAATTGTTTGTGGAATATTTTGATATAGTTTCAATGAAATCGTATGTTTTCAAAATCTGATTTATGAATATAGTTTTACGAATATTGTTTGGTTTTCTAATTATTGATTTTGATTGAAATTTATATTCGTTGATTCTTGAAATAAATGAACTGATGTGAACACTGAATAACGGTCCTGATATATGTATATGGATATAGGAGATTGACATGTCAATTTGGTGTATATATAACAGTACTGCACCGATATTCCTGATGCTTATGATGATGATTTTACGGATACCATTTCCTTAGAAATAGGAAACCGACTGTGAAATCCGGATACCATTTCATTATGAAATGGGAAACCGACTGTGAGAACATATGGATACCATTTCATTATGAAATGGAAAACCGACTATTTATATATGGATACCACTTCATACGAGATGGGAAACCCGACTATAAAACCGGTAATCCAGTCCTATAAACCCTGTTATGTGTATCAGGGGCTCAATTAAGAATTGAAAGCCAGAACATGATGTGGAAATAAAGAAATGTTATTAAGATTGAAACCCAGGAACTTTTGAAATACTTTGTTTTCATATAGTTTCAGTAATTGAAATATAATGTTTGTTTTATATTTATATATCTCTGAAATTCTGAATTTAAGATTTATTGCTTTATATTATATTGAAATTTATTTTAGTGTACACTCACTAAGCATTATTGCTTAGCGCGTTGATGTTTATCGCGCGTAGGTAATAGAGATACCGAGGAAGGAAAAGATTGAAGAGAGAGTTGCAGACGGAGATCCAGAGTCACCACATTTTGGGCAGTCATATATTTCTGTATATTACGCATGCATATACAAGAATATGTAAATGTGATATATATTTATGTTTTGTAATTAATTGTTTTATGATTTCTGTTTTTCATTTTCAAAGGATTGTAAATAATGAATTATGAACTGTTTTATTTTAAAACTGTTTGGAAAGTCGCACTAAACGGCAGAGTGCACATTGGTTTGAAAGTTTGATATAGAAGTGTTGAAATTATATTGTTTTGGACGTTTGTTGAAAACAGGTTTTAGGAAATCAGAAAAATAGAGGAAACTCTGCCGAAATTTTTGAAAATAAATTTTGATGGACTCACTATAAATGATTTTAAATTATAAATTATTTGGTTTTCAGATTATAAACAGAATTAAGAAAAGATTTGAAAACCTGGTAACACTCCCTGGGTCGATCCAGACGGGTCGGGTCAGGGGGTATTACAAATTTGATTCCAATTCTTTTTCTCGTAATCAGTTTGGTGGTAAACAGTTATCCATTGACTGCTTGGAAATGTTGTTCGTGAGGGGTCCAGTACTGTGAAGGAAGGACCTTTGGGTCCAACATAGACTTGTAGGCTCCAGTGTCAATGTAGGCCACAACATTGATGGGCTTATTATATTTGTCCAGGAGAATTTGGGCCTGAACATGTGGGCTTGGGATATGTTGATTGGACAGTATGGATGACTGGAGTTGGAAGATAGTGGATCCTGAAGAATCAGAATATTCTGTTTCGGAATCAGAGGAAATGAATTCTGGTTCAGATTCAGGAAGGGCGAAGGCAGTATCATCGTCCATTTCTGATTGTTCGGAATGTAGGGATTCAATGTCACAATTAGAGGCAAGGGCTGGTTTAGAGGATTGGATTTGTTGGATCATTTTTGCCGACTGCTTAGTTTTGCTGGGGCATTGTTTAGCAAAATGCCTTTTTTTCTTGCAAATAAAGCATCAGTTGGATTTACAATGTCCTCTGTGTTGCTTCTTGCGGAAGTAATGGAACCTGCGATTCTTGCAGCCTTCTTTAGGTAGAAAGTGCTTCTTCTTCTTTGTGGAACAAGAACATTTGTCAGGTTTGCATTTGATCTGGAGGTGAGTTCTCTGACAAACCTTTTCAAACTTCTTTTTGTTCTGAATCATTTTAGAGAAAAGTTTATGTGTATCACAGAGCTTTTCTAGAGAAGCAAAGGTCATTTGGTGAATTTCTCCCAAAGTAATGTTAGCTAAATTTCTCTGTGTTGCAGCAATCTAGCGTTAAAGTTCTGAGTGTAATTCTTCTGGGAGAAAGTTGATGTAGACCTGAGTCAGGGATTCGTCATTGTACCCATTCAGCATATAATATCTTTCTGACATCTTCTTGTAATGGAAATTTAAATCTTTTCTTCTAAGAGAGCAGCACTTCATATCAAAAAACTCTTGTTTCTTCTGTTTATCTACCAGTTGGGCATTACCAATGAAGGTAGCAAACAACACGCCAAGGACTTGTGTTGCACTTTGTAACGCCCCTAATTTTCCGTAATTATGAAAAGTATATTATTTTTAAAATCACGTGCAATTATATATCATACATCCATAGTAAATCCAAATGCCCCGAATAACTTTTCGAAACATATCGCAAAATCATATATATATTTTAATAATATTCTCCGTAATATTACTATAATCAAAACATATCGAAAATCAATTCAGAATAATTTTCGTAAACAATATTACGGATCCAGAATATTTCAAATACATATAATCCAAATCAGTAACAATATATATATATATATATATATATATATATATATATATTCACAATTAATTTATTGTCACAATATATATATATATAATCAAAATAATCAAAATCATGATTTTGATTATATATATATATATAACAATATATATATATATATATTAATTGTAATGATTTTGATTATTTTGATTATATATATATATATATATATTGTGACAATAAATTAATTGTGAATATATATATATATATATATATATATATATTGTTACTGATTTGGATTATATGTATTTGAAATATTCTGGATCCGTAATATTATTTACGAAAATTATTCTGAATTGATTTTCGATATATTTTGATTATAGTAATATTACGGAGAATATTATTAAAATATATATATGATTTTGCGATATGTTTCGAAAAGTTATTCGGGGCATTTGGATTTACTATGGATGTATGATATATAATTGCACGTGATTTTACATGTGATTTGAAGTGATTTCTGGATTCAGAAATATTTTTGGAAATGAGTTTGTAATTTGTTTGTATATGTATTTTGATGCGATTCGAATTCCGAAAATATGTATACTGATTTGGATATAATTTCAGAATGTAAATTGATGATTCTGTTCTGAACAATTATATGATTTTCGAAAAATGATTTGGCTCTGATATATGTAGACATAGATATGGATATAGGAGATTGACATGTCAATTGGGTTCTCTGAGTAGTACTACGCCTATATGTTGATAGAGGTACCACCCCTTGCGGGTTGGGAAATTTGATCTGGGATACGCAGCGGGTCCTCCGTTGGTATCCAACTCTGTTCTGTTATATCTGGGATATGCAGCGGGTCCTCCGTTGGTATCCATCTCTGATCTGTATAGCCCGTAATCCAGTCCGAAAAATATGTTTAGTATATCAGGAGCCTGAAATGGAATTAGAAATGTGATATGATCTGTATATGATTTGAGATGAGAAATTATTTGATTTGGTATTATTATGTTTTCATAAGATATTTATTCTGATTTTCGATGGATTTATTGATATTTGCTTCAAAATGATATGTGTTTCAGTTTTCCGATGGATTTGTATATTCGAAATGTTAGTTGATTTGAAACGTATTTTATATTGGGAAGTGATTTACGAATATTTGACTTGACTTGTTGTTAATGTGAATATATGTTTTGACTTGTATTTGCTTTGACTTGAGCCCCAAATTAATTATTTATTTGTCAGTATATTGATTTAACTGGTATTACAGTGTAAGTGGAAATATAGTTTTCTGTACACCCACTAAGCTATATGCTTAGCGTGTTGAGTTTTCTCACACGCAGGTAAAAGAATTGTTGAAAGGGACAAGGATCAAAAAGAGTAGAATCTGTTGAGATAGTGATCAGAGTCACATCACTCCTGCATTTTTGGTAGCCTACTACATATTTGATGTTTTATATGTATTATATCGGCATGCATGGACAAGAATGTTTTTGTAAATATTTGAAATGGTATTTAGTTTTTATGTATGTTTTGTAATATTTGGGCCCATGGATTTTAATGTTTTTAAAGTTGAATATGTAATAGTATTTTGATATAATTTGTTTTGGTAAGTCGCACTGGATATGGAAGGGTGCGCAATTTCATTTGCGATTATAGAAGTGTGGATTTTATGAATTGTGAAAATAGGTTTTGGAAAGTCAGAAAAAAAAACAGAGGAAATTCTGGCAAAATTTTCAGAAAATCTTTTTGGACCATAATTTTTAAATATTTATTCGGATCATTACTTAAAAGCTTTGTTTTGAAATTTGTTTTCCGTATCCGGTAGCGCTCCCCGATTCGGTCCGAGCGGATTCGGGTCGGGGGGTGTTACACACTTGGTAGACGAACAAATTGAAGTTGCATGTACTCGCCAAGGCTTTGGAATCAATTACGAAGGATACCAGTGAATCTAGAAGTAAATTCACGAAGGATATCTTCAAGTGTTCGATTTGACTTGGTCATTTGAAGATCAATCCATGCACCAAATTCTTGAATTTTCAAGCGCTAATCTTCAAGGTTCTTCCCTTCAAAGGAAAACCAAGGACCATTTGTAGCCTTATCAGAGGGTTGAGGAGGAAATTCTGGTCTCAAGGTGGTATATGGCGGAGTATCAGGGGGATCATCTTCAATTATGGGTTCATTGTCATGAGTGTGAGAGCTTTCTACATGATCAGCCATGAGTATTTTGCTAATATCAGACATTTCTGGCTCAGAATTAGAAACATATCACTAAGAGGAGGTGGAAGAAGACGAGATTTCTAGAGATTGTGGTTCTGAAAGAAAAAGAGACTTTTTTGGGTATTTAGATTTGGACTTGGGGTTAGATGAGAAATGTTGTTTTCCACGATCTCTAGATGATTGGGGTTCTGATGATGGCTTAAAAGTATATCGGGAGGATTTGTGTTGGATAGGGTGTTTTCTGAAAGTCTCATGGGTCATTTTGAACATGTGAGAATAATCAATGGGTGAGGAAGGAGCAGGTGGGGAGTCAAAAAGGGAATAGCCATACAAGGGTGGTGGAGATGGTTGGTTTCTGTTTGTCAAGGTCTTTGTGAATACGTTTCATCTATGTTTTCAATTGTTGAATTTCCTTTTCTTTTTGGTCAAATTCAGCACCAAAATGTTGTCGTTTCAACAAAGATCTTAACTCAGAGTCGGGGCGGGAAATGCGCTCCTGAAGTTTTAGATAGAACTTCCTGAAGGTAGAATCTAAGCCAACAAGTCTGTCATCTGTGTGAGCAGTCTTCTCGAGAGCTTTATTAAGTTTGGAGTCAATGGTCTTAAAGATTCTATTTTGGGATCTGGCATTTTTGGTTTGCTAGTTGAGAACTTCTTCAGCTTGGGAGTAGGGTTTTTGGCGTCCATCTGGAAGAACTTCAGTGGGTTGGACAAAGGCTCTGGTGGTTATATTGTTGTCTTTGTCTGTAAGACGCTCAAGTGGGGGGAAATCTTCATCATAATCATAGAAAGATACCATATGGCAAGGAATCGGTTGAGGTGAGTGAGGTGTGATGAACTCAGGCTCAGGAGAAGGAGGAGGTGGAAGAAGACCTTCTTCTTTAAGGATGCGAAGTGGTTCTTCATAGATGTCAAGAGGTTTTCGAGGTGTATGAAGGCCAATCCAAGGGGAGTCTGGATCGCCTAGTTTGAATGGTCGCCTAGGACTAGAGCACGAGACCTGAGGCTTCCTTTTCCTTTTGCCAGAGCAATTTCATCACACATGTCAAGGTCAACGTCCCAAATAAAGTGACAGTTGATCTTGTCAGTGTAGGTGACAGAACCATCTGAATGGAAGGTATGGACTGGAATGTCTTCTTCAAAGGTGACTGGGGTAATCATCATTGACTGAAAGATAGGAGGAGTGGCTTCTGATGATGTTTGAGGAGGTTGAAAAGTTATTTTTACAGATCCATCTTCAAGCCTGGTGAATTAGGGTTCTTGTATCTGGATAGGAGTTGTATCTTGATACAACTTCTCATAATTGGTTACCCATTTCAAAGGCATAAGCTCAATGAGCTTTTCTCGAGCAATTTGTCTGGGGATCTGTGTGATGTTGGGTACTTCATCTCGCCGTTCTGCAGTGATGAGGAGAATCTCTGTGGAGGTACCTAGAAAAGGAAGATCAATAGTATAATCTTAAAGTCTGTAGGTAAGTTAATGATGAATGGTTGCCATATAGGAGCCAGGAACCATGGAAATGCCAGAGATCTGAACTTGGATCTTAAGAAACTTGCAAATGTTTAGATCTGCAAGAGGAATGTTGAAATTTAGGTAAAAGATGAGGCAAACATTGTCTGCATGAAGTGTGGTGATAGAGGTGTCTATGACAGCTTGGTCATATTTGCAGTAGATAGAGTTCAAAAAGGCAAGTCTGGCTGTGACGGGTAAGCCTTTTCTGCCATAAAAAGTAAGAATGATATGAAAAAAATATGTTTTTTCTTCCACATATCAAATTCAGTCAAACTAACGATTTAATAACGGATACCGTTGATTAAGAACATTTTTGGTGATTTTTCAAAAATCAAGGACTAATTTGAGACGTTTTTTCAAATATTATGAACTATTTTGATCAAATTTGAAACAATGATTAATTTAAAAAAAGAAAAAAAAGAAATGAGTGTTCTGTGACTCCAAAAAATAGTAAAACTACTTGCTGAGAATTGACAGGAATGAACATTGAAAGTACAAAAAGCATAAAAGGCTAGAAATTCAGGCCGACTAATATACTTTGAAATTTTCCAGCCTTCTATAACAGAGATTCTGCTAAAAATAAGTTTTGGTTGAATACAACTCTAATCTCACCATAACCAAACAAAACAAATATGCCACCAATTGACAAGCATGTACAGTCTCAAGTTGGCTCCCCACTATGTCAATTTCCAACCCTATCAAGTAAAAAGCCCATGCCAGTCTGCCTGCCCTTTAGAATTGCAAGGTCCACCTTCTAGATGTTATTTCCAAATTGTTCCATTTCAATGGAGACTCTGAAACCACTGCTTGGATCAATTCAATACCATTCTACAGCTACACAGAATGTGAGACCAAATCAATTCAAAAAAGTATGTAGCACACTGACTGACAACATACAACCTAAAAGGAAAATTCAATGACTATTGTATATTTCCATCCTTTTAATGTCTTCTCTGATAAAGGAAGGTGAGCAGCCAGAGAAACAATTTTAAGAAAAGTTCAAGAAAAAATGAAAAAATTTCCGCCTAAAGTAAATTTTATCAAAAAAATAAGAAGAAGAAGAAACCAGCTTATGGAAGAGAAAGATTATAATGATTACCTTTATATGGCGTGTTCCATTAGTTGACTTGAAAGATGATTGAACTCTGGAAACCCCATGCTAGTCAAGTTACGGATGACTTACAAATTGGGCATGATGATTTCCTGCTGAGCCATGGATCAATACACTGCCACAACAAAGTAAAATCTATATAATTGTTGATCACTTATGTTAATAGGAACTGCTAGTTAAACATTGTGGAGACAAGATTTCCTACAGCTTTGTGAAATTTGTGCAAGCAAGGAAGATGGCGTATGGTTTCTCCGATAGCTGGTGTATCAAGACAAATTGCACATGCTTCTTCAAAGTTTTCCGTCTGTATCAATAACAAGAGTGTAAATTACTTGAGCAAATAAACGTGATGACCCAATATGTGCCCAGTTAGCCCCTCCTCACAAGGATGAGGAAAGACCGCCTGGTATCATTTGACTAATTTTCTTTACTTGCAAATATGCACACACACAATTACCTGTACTGTAGACAGAGGCAAACTATTTATCTGACTGGCAGATGCACCAGATTGGTGATTGTTCTCATCGAGGGCCAACAACATTTCATAATCGTTTCTGCAAGAAAACAGGTAGAGTCAAGATATAACTTCTGAATTTTACTTTGTAATCTATAAGTTAATAAAAGAGCTTGAAAAATAAGTTGTCCACTCAAGGTTTGGGATGCTTACACTTGAACACCTTGTGATTTTATTTGTACTACTTTACCTACTTTCTATTTATACCAAAATATAAAACAACAGAAAACAAAGAAACATAAAGCTTGAAAATGGACACCCAAACTCCTATTATTCAGCATTGTGGCTAGCGCAAAGTATATTTAAATGATTGATTTAGTTCATCTCATATCATCTCAGAAAAAGGTGAAGCATCATTCAAGTAAAAAAGAGGCCATTTGACCATAAGCAATCAAAGTGCCTACTGCAATAACAAGAACAGTCCTTGCTGTACTAAAATATATTTGTTTCTAGTTTAAGAGTAGGCCAACAAATATATGAATCCCATCACAGCAGTCAAACTAAATTTATTAGAAGATTTCTAAACTACAGAGGCCACTTGTTTTCCGACCTAAGTGCTGCTTGCTTGGCAGTCTTAGAAGCCTAGCCTTGACGTTCCATAAAGCAGTTTTCTCATGCAACCATGATTACTACGTCACAATTTAATTTTTCTCATGTAACCATGATTACTATGTCACAATTTATATTGCAGAATTCAACCTCAATTAGCAACATGGCAAAAACACATACTTAAGAGTAAGGGATGAAATTGCATGCACAAGGCGCAGTAACTTCTCTAATCAGATGACATGGGACTCAAGAAGACTTGGACCCACTCATTTGGTTCCAATGTATATCCAATTCTGCTTAATAGGTGGGCACACTAAGTAGAGGGACTGTTCCCAGTATCTTGGATTACCACATTTCCCCCTCCCCGTACAATAGGGGCCACATTTTCCTTGAATGACACTCTCAATGTTGCAAGATATATCTAGCCCTAGCACAATCTGCAACACTCCAGTCCGAAAGATTAAATACCATAGCTTTAAAACGAGTCATTTCTAGGTGTTGTGAGACTTAAGTACATGGATTTGGATGCTCTCATTTATCTCCAGCATTCATCCAGCTCTGCTTCTCCCACTAGCTGGTAAGATGAGACCAGTTCAATAATATATAACCATATATAAAATTTAAAACCAACAAAGACGAGTGGCCACAGGCCCTAGGTAAAATGGTTTAGATAGTATTTAATTACAAAAGGGGCCAATTTAGGATGACCGTGACAGCTGAATAAGGTAAATTAACTTTGCAAACAACAAGACCCCAAACTGAAGCTCAGGCAGAAATTATTCCCAATATTTCGTCTCTGTCAGTCGAATAAATAAAACAGGAATGCAATCTGTTCTAAATACATACTAATGTTACCATAACAAGTGTTTGATTCTATGAAAGCAATTTAGTCTTAACCTTCAATACTTCTGCAAGAAGTGCCCATGGTCAATACACGAAATTCCATATTAGCAGTTGGGCAGCCTAAGACTTTTACACATAGCGCAATCATCCAAAATAAATTGACAAAAACGTAAGTTATATTAAAAATAGAAATTAAATCTTACTCGTTGAAGTCACGCTGAAGTCCAGAGATGTGCCTAGCCGTTCCAGACTCGCCAAGGTCCCCAACTGCGGCCTCTAATGCTTCCAATATATCAAGTCTCTGAAAAAAGCAAAAAAACACTTTGTACTTTCAATCATCATGAAAAAATTAAGTTGCTATCACACTTATACCGTGACACTTAAGTCATACAATAAAACAAACCACCACACCCCCCTACCCCAAAGCGAATGATCTTCGCTTTGCGGGAACAACAAAAACCACCATCTCGCTCTTTCCTTTCTCCGGTGCTACCTTTTTCTTCTAAGAGATGGGGTTGGGGTGCATAATAACCATTTTTGAAGGATCTCCCCTTTCTCCGGTGCTACCTTTTTCTTCTAAGAGATGGGGTTGGGGTGCATAATAACCATTTTTGAAGGATCTCCCCCCCCCCTCCCAACAAGACCCAAAAAAAAAAGAAAAAAAAGGGTTAAAGTTTCATACAGAGCTATGCTTGAAAGATTTAAGACTGGTAATAAATATTTAAATATGTGATCATATGTGCATGAAACATTAGGGCCATCATTACTGTTATACATCATTACGTCTTCTTCAATTCGCAGTTCATCTCACAGAATTTAGGCAAGGAGAGAAAAAGAAAAGGAAGAAAAACACAAGGGACTGATGCTGGGAAAAATATATATATACCACGTCCAAATCCATGCCCAAAGGAAACTGAAAATTCCTTGCTCTCAATGGTGCTGCACGAGCTCGATTTAGAAAGCGATTCCTCAAAGGTTCCATTCCAGAAGAAGTATGAACCCGTGCCCGAAGTCCTCTCCTATTCGAAGGATTTGGCAAAAGCCGAGACTGGGGCTGTCTACGCGACGAGGTTCTCTAAGTAAAAGGCAAATAAACTAACATTAGAGAGAAATTTAAATAATTTTATAAAAAATTGACAACTATATATGGTTCTTCTAAGTTTTATATAAAACAAATGAAGTAATCCTGCAAAAATAAGGCAACATATTCATTTTGCTATAGCAAAGGTCACTTAAGACAAGTACAATTCAATATCATTAAATAGAATGAAAACAACAAAAGGCTCGAGGAAGCTTGCAAAAAGGATCCAGAAATACTATTTAAACCCGATATGGGCCAAATTCAGAGCTTCTCTAGTCACATATTAGGTTTAAATTCTTAATTTACTTCAATTTTAGGTGTTTGATGCTACCTATTTGGTTTTTGAAAAAAAAAAAAAAAAAACAGAAACAAAACTTTGTTTTTTTATTTTTCTATTATAATTTTTAATTAATCTGTTCAAAGGTAGTTCTGTAATTTTCTAAGAGTTACAGAAAGCTTACTTGCAACAAGCTATGAGTCTTAATTTGATTATAGCTGCTTATCAGGCTCATATTTGGTTTAGAATCTTACTGTTTCCTATATTCCAAAAGTTTGGAGCTTAATTTTAGGGTGTATAACTGCCTTCCTTCATAGGTGTGTCTAGACTTATATTCATCTTTCTTTTGTCCTTTTTCTTTTTTTCATACAGTCTGTTGTTCAGCCCGAATCAACTTTTAACCAGTCGTTGTTTTGAGGAATTATATAAAGTGCAGTCACCATCTGCTGGGGATGGTGATAGTCAACAAAGACCTATTTTCTGACTTTTAGGACACAGCTATGGACCTGTAACAGCTGCTTCTGAGTCTAGAAAATATATAATACTTCAAAAAAATTGAGTGGTACAGTAACTAAGATGGATTTGATACTCATTGTCATTGTCATGATATTAGCAAATCATTAAAACAAAGAGGCTTGCTTACAGGATTTGATCCATGTCGATTTTGATTAGATAAGGGGTGTACATCCTCCTCTTGCTGCATAAACCATGCAATGTCCGCGTCAATCTGTTAAAAGAAAGTCGAGAAATATAAAAACCTACAGCACCTGAATAATCAGCTCAAGTTGCACCAATAACAAGAGAACCAACCTCGTCACCTCCAAATGCTGGCAACTCATCATACAACTGCTCTTGTAGTCTAAGAGCCAACATCTCATCTGCCTCAACTTGTCTAGTCCTGGCAGCTGAATCATCATCATTAATGCAAACTACTCCTTGAGAGTTACCATGTCTCGTTTCGGGTGACAACTCATTTATCTCCACAATGCCATGATTTTGATGACTCCGGATAGTCGATGATCTTGGCCTAGATGATTCCCCGGATGAACCAAGAAACACAATCTCTGAGTCATCAGAGACCATTTTAGAGCTTTGACCAAGATTTCTTGAAGTTAATTCATGTTGCTTTTGCCTTTTGGTAACAGCGTTACCGACAAGACGAGGTTGATTTATTTGGTCCAGCTCAGACACAAGTCTGGGAGCTGTTTGATCTGCATTCTGTTCTCTCGGCCCATATGCTTTTCCACTCCGGTTATCTGAGCTTTCAAGTCGTTTAATAGCAAAGCATCCAACGTCATCATTTCTCCTCGATTTCGATCCATTTGCATTAGACAATGAGTGATCTACTTTCTTTAAATGGTGGTGTGTACTTCTCCATCCACCTAACTCTTCATTGCATCCAAATGCATCTCTGCTGGGAGGACTGGTTCCATTAAATTCATTGTTAGTGGCAGAACTGGAGCAGAAATAAACTACAAAGTTAGACACAAGCTGATCCACCAAGTTTATCGGTTTATCAGAAACAAAAATTACAGTGGATTAAACTTCTAATGTATGCGATACTAACTGAGATCACAAGTTAAATGAAATCCTCTGCTTAAATTTAAAAGGTCTCTTTAAATGCTAAAATTTTCAGAAAAATTCAATGTACAACATGTGGATCAAATTGACTATTTGTATTGTATAAATAAAATTAATTAAACTAGAAGACAGAGAGGCATGTAAGACAATTGATAACTGGGACAATCCACAAGAAAACTAACAACATGTCAACAATCCATTAGTGTACGACCTTCTAGGCATCTCAAACCCTATGGAGTCTTTGATAATAGATAATCAACAAGTAAATGTGCACTGGAAAAAAAGTTAAAAAAGAAAGAAGAGAAAGCTTGTGGATATAATATGGCATGCAAGATGCCATGACCAATCAAGAGGGGTAAGTGACTAGTAAATGACTCATTCTGTAACTGTAGTTATAAGATCCTGCAATGTCTTATACTAAACCTCACTACAGAATCCACTTCCTTGAAATTAAGTCATACACACACACACATATAGGATAATATAAGAAAAATCCAAAGGACCATGAATTGGTAATGGACAAAGAAAATATAACACAGATTCTCTCATACACAGAAAGGATAATATAGTCGCGCACCCTTGCAGAATACTTAAATACACTTAGATCTGGACCAAAGGATTATAGGTTTTATGTGTTAGAGTGCTTAAATACTATTATTAGGCCCTTTCCCAACAAGTTAAGCTTTTGGCTTCATTAGTTACTAACATGTTATTGGGACTTCTTACAGACGCCAAATGGTTAGAGAATGTAACAAGCTCTGTCAAATGGCATCTCTAAAATATATTTTTTTTTAAAAAAACAAAAATAGAGAAGAAGGGTAGCCAAACAATCCCAACCCCAAACTCAGATGCAAGGGGGAGCACTAGAGATCACCTACAGTGAGCTAGAGGAGGTGGAATAAATCCTAATTTAAAAAATAAAGAACGAGAATGATTTATATACCAATGGATGCCACAACCCAATAAACTAGTTTTTGAAAAAATGCTATCAAAAATTATATAAACTCAATTCTCAAAAATATAAAAATCTAACAAACATAAAAACAAAAACAAATACTACTATCATAGCCAATTTTACAATAAGTGGGTTTAAGTCCACCCACATATCTATATTTAAAATTTTTTAGTTTTTATATGAATCTATTGTGTGTTTGTGTTGTTAAAGTACTAAAATACTATTATTTGGTCTTTTCCTAACAATTTAAGCTTTTGGATTGAGCAGTTACTAAAATGTGTGTAAGATTAGATAGTTGAAACCTTTATATAAAAAAAAATGGGAAATTGCATAAAAACAAATGCATATAAGAAGAAAAGAATGTTGTATAGAATTACCTGCTAGACAAATGAACTCTATCATGCTCCTTCGACGAACAAGGGCGAAACGTTACCCCTTTACCTCTACCATGCTCCTTCGACGTACAAGGCCGAATTATTACCCCTTTACCTCTATCATGTTTATTATCTTCTGCAACTATATCACTCGCATCTCTCGTACCAGGGCCAATTGTAACCCCTTTACCTCTACCATGCTCCTTCGATGTACAAGAGCGAATTGTTACCCCTTTACCTCTATCATGTTTATTATCTTCTGCAACTATATCACTCACATCTATCATACATGGACGAAGGGAAACCATATCCCTGCTAGGATTCTGTTCAACATCATTGGAGCAGTTTTGAGCACGTTCAGCTAATTGTTTAGCCCTAGATTCTATATTATATGGAGAGATACACCCATTCCGAACCAATCTTTTCTGCCCAGTTACTCTTGGAGAAACAGAATGATAAGAAGCAGACGTCAGTTTTTCATGGTTCTGTTGAGAACCACTAGAAAGATCAATCCCTTTTCCACTATCAATAATTGAATCTACAGCTTTATTTTTATTGTCCTCTATCTTTTCCTTTCCCTTACTGGATTTGATGGATGGCTTTGAAGAATTTGATGGCCAATGTAAAGAGGAACAACCGTTAGCTGCTATTTGACCTTTCCCTATTATGGCCGGAAAATCTTTCAATTTTTCATCCGGAAAAGCCATCTCAGGTAATCGTTCATGCCCATTATGTTCAATTTTATCTATCACAGCATTATCTTTTCGAAGAGTAGATGATTTAGAAGGAAATTGAGAGAAATTTTGTTTTTCCTTATCCATGTTTTGTGCTCCAATAGAGTACCTGGTCTCATGCTTGGAGTTCTTGTCTGTCGCCGTTCTCCTAAATAAGGAAGCATTCTGGGAGGTATACGGAGTGTCTACTGGAGACAAAGCAATGGCATCGCTGAAATGCTCGATTTTATCAATGCTACTAGGATTTTTCCTAGGACGCATATGACGTCTTCCATTGTGCCCATTTTCACCAACCAGCTGACGCCTGCACCTCGCCTGATGCAAATATTCTTTGTCCTTAAAATCAGAATTTTCCGAGTGTCCAGTTACTAACAGCTTGCTTTGTTTACCAACACAATCCCCAGCATTAATATGCCTTGCCACTGGCCTATCAGGAGTGTCAGGTATATCCACTACATGATCAATGTCCATGTCTTCCATCATCTGTCAGTAAAAAATTTCCAAGTCATATCCAACTAAGGATCAGCAACAGTCTTGACTAATAAGCAAGAGTGAGTGTGTGTGTGTGTGTATGATGCTCCCAATTACCCAAAATATTACACATATAAAGAAATGAACACAAAGATTTTGCACTTGGACAGACAAAAGTTTCGACTAATATTAACATAATCCAGAAAGAAAAATCATTCTCTATTTTCTAAAATGTAAGCTGCCAGATATAAAACGGAGTTCATTGAGCAATGAAAATATCAAACTACAAACAGATTAAAAAATTAGCATGTTCAAAATAAAAAGAGACATTGAGATTACACAACACAACTCGAGTTAAAATGTACCAACGATAGCTGAAGGGTCTAAATCTAAATAGATGAAAGATTAACTGTATTTAATAATTTGATAACGGCAAATGATAATTTTCACAAAAGACCAGCCAATTCCTTACCACGTAACCACGGTTCACTACTCTACAATACCCAATAAAACATGAGACAATCTAAACATACATCATACGTGTATTCAAAATTATCATGAAAAATAAATATATGAAGATTCATGCAACCAACTTTGATAAACATGTAATAAAAGAACATTCAACAAAAAAGAAGAAATTTTTTTGTTATGTAAAATGAACAAAAGACATAAGCACAGAAGAGAAAATTTATGGCAAAATCCATTTAATGCTTTAATCACCCAAATAAAATAAAATTGTATAATTATGAAGATTGATAATCAAAATATGCATCAAACGATATTCACTAAAAAATTGCAGTGAATATCAAACAACAAGAATTTTTTAAAAAATAAAAAATTATTCAACTCTTGAATGGAATCGTGTGAGAAAGACCTGACAAAATTTGAATTTATATTAAAAATAAAATAATATATAAACCAAAAAGCTTAAATTTTTAAGGAAATTATATCCAATAAAATAGAGAAAAATGTTTATTAAAAAAGTAAACAAACGATCTGTTCAAGTGCTGAGAACCAAGAAGAGATTAGAGATAATAATTTTACATATTTAAAAAAAAAACAAAAACAAACAAACAGACCCAACACAAAGACTCAGATAATCGAATAATCGATAAATAAAAAATAAATTAAATAATGAAAATAATTACGGAGAAAAAAAGAAAAAATTACCAAATGTTGTTGGTGAAGATTGAAATCTAATAGTGACAAAAGACGAGAAGTTGAATTGAAGTGAGCGGAAGGGCATATGCCATGCGCTTTTCAGGATCAGGGATGAGGGTTCGTCAATAGCTTGGCCCGGGTCGGATCGTCTTAGTTGGTCAAGCCCATCACTGTCTTAGGGCCTTTGCACGTAACATTTGAAGCTTTTTTGGGCTGATTTTTGAAGATCAACCCAACTCCGGCCCTAAGAGAAACTCATTCACTTTTATGGATAGAAACTTTCTAGGCCGCCTGTTTAGAAATGTTAAACATTACTGATTTAGTTTTTAATGTAAGCAGCCTGTTTTCACTTTTTAGGTTCAAAAACTATTTTAAGAGTATTTGTATGTTTTCATATAAAAGTTTTTAATCTTTAAAAACTCTTTTAGGTAAAGTTAAAATATATGACTTTTGCAAGAAGAGCTTTTAAGAAATTAAAAATTCAAAGTAAAATCTCAACCAAACAAGACCGTAAGGCTCGTTTCACACGCTGTATTATATTGTATTTGATTAAATTATATTATATTGAACTATATTATTATTCAATAAAGTATCCTTTGTTTGGTGTATCTCGTATTAAACTTGATTAAATTATATAATGTTTTGATATATATATATATATACACTACTTGAACTGATGGCGACTTGAATCTGAAATATTGTCAGGGTGAATAAGCGTCATTACCACCTTGACACATTAGGTGGTGGTTTTTTAAATATATTGTTAAATAACAAAATTGTTTTGTATATATATATATATATATAAAATATGCAAAATACATTTTTGTTGTATGACATTTTTTTTAAATAGTTATTAATATTTTTTAAATAATTTATTATTCATGTAAGTGTAAAACACGAATGCAATTAATTAATTGATACTCGGACATGAGCAGACAAAATAAACATGTCTTCTAATAAAATAAATTTTAAAATATCATAAGTAATTATAACAATTCCATTCCCATTTTCAGCGTGAGCAGCGTGACAAATGCAGCCTTACAAAATATGTCTCGCTTGGCAAAACAGAGGTTTTTATTAGGACAAGCCTGTTACAAATTTTTTTTTTTTATATTATAGAGCAAATATCACTTAAATCTTTTTATTTATTCTTCTATAAATAGAAATAATTTTTAAATTTATTAATAAATTTTTTTTTATTATTAGTTAAATTACTTTTAATTTAACAATTAACCGTATTTAACTGTAAAAATCACAAAAATATTTTTAAAATAATATACTAATATGTGGATCTGAATATTATTTACTCATTTTTATTAATATAAATTATTATTATTATTACTATTATCAGTTGTGAAGTTAATTTGTTTTATCCTTTTACTTTGAGATAAATTTTAAAAGTGGAGAAGATAAGCCAAAAAAAAAAATCAAGAGAAAAATCTCATTAGAGGGAGAAATTGATAATTTGATACTTATCTACTCCTAATATTGTCGGTTTTTTCGAATGAAAATTCACTTTCTCCAACTTCTGTTTTTTTATCCACGTGTTAAGAAAATGTGTTGAAATAAAAATAAGCTGTCAAATTTTGAAGTCCGAATTATATTACATAAATGAATAATTTTATATGTGGAAATTTTATATCCAAATTCTCACTTTAGCATTTAAATTGTGGAATGATTTTTGTGATTTTAAATTATTTTTTATCATCGTACTAATTTTTAGTTGAGTCAGTTTTCCCCATTCCCTTTTATTTTTGGTGGAAATGATAAGAGTTTCTTATTGTATATAAATTTGTAAGGCGAAAACACCCTCCTGTGATGTAGAAATAGTTATCTATACATACACGAGGCCTCTTATTTTAGTGGTTGGAGGTTCAAACCCCTCAAAGTTATCAAAGTTCAACACCTAGTATATGTAAATATACATTCCTACTATTGGTAATAAAAACGCAATTGTATGGGTAGACCCCTCCCATTGCTGAGAGTAGTTGTCCGGGCCATTGGGCCCGATAGTTCTCGTCTCTCATGTTAGAAAAATCCAATATGTGGACGTACATACGTGTTAAAATGTGTGTTGTTATCTTAAAGTATAGTCCGTTTAAAGTAATCGGTATAAGGATTAAATAATTGGACATTAGGTATTAAATTGTCATGGATTCAATGTGTAGAGACAAGAGTAATATTTCTAATTTGATGAGGGGCCAAATTAGAAATATCAATAGTTTTTTTTATTAAACTATTACAAATCAAGGTCAGGTCCTCAATTCATACGATTGACACTTTTCTCTTCTCTCTGCCTACCCCATAAACAGCGAGAAACAGTAACCAAATGGAGAAATTCGTATTAAAATGGAAGATCGCAACCCAAATTTCAATTCCATTATGGATCAAGGTACGCTTGCGCTTCTTAATTCTACTCTTTTGATTCAATGTGGATATTTACATACATGCTTTAGGGCACAATTTAAGGTTCTTGATATTTGTGATTGATTGTGTTATCAAGCATGTTAGAATTATATTATTTTATAATTCCTACAATTGGTATCAGAGCCACTCCATAATTGAATAATTAAGTAATTAAAATTGTGAAATTAAGTTTTACAATTTTGAAATTTAGGATTTTTTATTTGATCTTCTGATTCTTGAAATCAATGCAATTGATTGTGTTGGCATTTTGATATTTTGTTGTTTACTGTTAATTAAGTATTAAAAAAAAATCATTTTGTTGGGTTGGGTGCCGCAGCCCCTATATTTGGGCGCTGCCACACCCATGTCAATGTTGCTGCACGAATTTAGGCGCAGCAAGCATTTGGGCACATCAACAATGTTTGTTGCGTTGTTGCTGCCCATGTGTGGCTACCCATAAAAAAAAATAATAATAAATTTGTTGTGTTGGTGCGGCACCCAAGTTGATGTTTGCTGCACAAAATATTAAATTGGCCATATTACTACCCATGTGCAACCCTGCTAGAATATTTTGGCTTATTGTGTTGGGTGCTGTGCAAGCAACACAGCAACACCTCTTGCTCCCCAAACGGTGCAGCAATACACTGCTGCCCAAGTGCTGCAACACCATTAACTATTGTACTAATGCCACAACACCATACTACTGAGAATAAAAAGAAAATTGATAAATATATTGTTGTTAGGTATCAATACTATATATGATTCTTTAATAATAGTATGTGCATGATAGTTGGGCAGCATCTAGGGTGCGTTTGGTATGTGGACGGGACAGAACAGGGTGGGACGGGACAGGACAGGACAGGACATGACAGCTGTTCCATATTGTGTTTGGTATGTCTGGGACAGAACTGTGTACTGTACTGTTATGTGTTTGGTAAGGCTGGGACAGGACAGTACAAGATATTTAAATGACCAGAGTACCCTTCTTGTCCTGTCTAATGTTTGTTACAACATATTAGTGATAAATGGGACAGGACAGAACAAAATTTGAATGTTTTTATTAAATAATTTTTGTTAAATATAATCCATACCAAAAGAATATGGAATTCCATAAATAAAAATAGATGGATGGAGATTGTATTGAAAAGAAAATAAAAAAAATGATTTTTTTATAAAATAACTAATTTAAAAAATTAAAATTTTTTATTTTGTATTTTTGTGTTCTTGGTAGATCTCCACACCAAGAACTCATAAACACAAAAAAATATAATAATAATAAAATTTCAAAAGCATATATATATATATATATATATAAAATTTTATGATTCCTTCCATTTTTATTTTTTTGATTTTTTCTATGCTTTCTTCATTTTTGTTTTTCTGGGTTTGCTGCAAAAAAAATGTCTTTTTTATTCTTAAAAACTTGATGTGGGTTTTGATGGGAGAATAGGAAGAGAGAGAGGATTGAGTAGAGAGAGAGAATAGAGGTGCAAGAGAGGAGATGAGAGGTGGATGAAAAAAAATTTATGTTTTTTTTTTTATATGTAATGGTTTATTTGTAATTTTTAAAATAAATAAGGGTATATTAGTCATTTTAGACCTTGTCCCATGTTATGCTACAGTTTGTCCTAGGGTCTAGCATGGGACAAGATTTTGCGTTTTTTGTCCCATGTTGTCCAACGCTCATGTCGCACCAAACATGGGACATGAGCAACTTGTCCCATGTTGTCCTGTCCTGTCCCATGTACCAAACGCACCCCTAATAACTAATATATTATTCGATGCATTAGGATTTAATATGTGGTTTTGTGATAAGATATATTAGTAATATGTTAGAAATTTGGGAATTTATCACAAACCATATTTGTTGTCAATAAAATTTTAAAGAATTATAAATTCAAATAATATGGCTTTACTATATTTTATTATTGTTATCTAACATTCTAAATAGATTAATTGAAACAATATATCATCAAAGTGACTTCTCTTGTGTAGATTAATTTATTAGGAATGTTTAGATGGTTGTGTGTATGTATATTCATACAGATGTTAGCCGGTCCAAAGAAAGGTTAATATTTGGCTGAATTACATATATACCTATGGTGATAAACATGTGACAATTGCAAGGTTTCCATGTGAATAATAAATCGATCCAAAAATATATTTATTATTTGACAGGAGTTATTGTCAATGTTTGATCACTACACTAAGAGTATCACTTACAAGTTAATATTACTGTCCAAAGACTTGATATTAATGTTGTGCTAGGTATCTTAAGATGGGAATTACCATTATTCGAATTTATTGATTATTTTATATGGAATTTGATGTGAACATGTTTATTTATTTATTTGTTCTCTGTTCAGCTAATATATCTGCTGCTACTATATCTGTAAACTTAAGTTCAATTCCTATACTTAATTTGACAAACTTCAAGAATTGGAAAGAGAACGTGTTAATTGTTCTCGGCTGTATGAATATAGACCTTGAATTAAGGATTGAACAACCCATAATGGAATTAAAATTAAGAAGCGGAAGCATACCTTGATCCATAATGGAATTGAAATTGGGATTGCGATATTCCAATTCAATACGAATTTCTCCCTTTGGTTATTATTTCTCACTGTTGATGGGGTAGGCAGAGAGAAGAGAAAATTGTCGATCGTATGAATTGGGGACCTGACCCTAATTTGTAATAGTTTAATAAAAAACTATTGATATTTCTAATTTGGCCCCTCATCAAATTAGAAATATCACTCTTATCTCTGTACATTGAATCCATGACAATTTAATACCCAATGTCCAATTATTTAAATCTTATACCGATCACTTTAAACGGACTATACTTTACGATAATAACACACATTTTAACACGCTTGCCCCTAACTTCCTTAATGTGGAGGGAAAACGCAAATGACTAGTACTACCGCTTCCGCTTAGTTCCGGTTGCTGAACAATAATCTTCAGCGAGGGACCGTAAACAGAACGATATTCGTCATACATTGAATAAAATAAATTCCTAACATTATTATATAAACCAATAATATCTATATCCGTTATCCTTAGAGATTGGTAATAAAGTGTAAAAAATTCATATAAGCTATTTAATTTATTCCTAGGGTCAAAAACTGATGCAACAATATAAATTACAGGAGTGTCCTTATAATAGTTTATCCATCTATCTCGCATTGCATAAACACACGGAGTTAATTCATTTATTTGTGCACATTCATTAAGTGCACCTACAATATTAAGGGCTTCAAATAAAAATAAATGTGAAGTTGGATAATATATACCGGATAAAGAATGTGTTGCATCATGAAAAACTTTTAAAAGCATGCAAATTTTTGTACAAACATCTCAATGATGTTCACATAAATTAATGGTATTAACATTATGCTGCATAAATCTAACTAATAATTCTTTATACTCGTAGCTTTTACAAAGCAACTTATATGTGGAGTTCCAACGAGTTGGAACATCACGGGAAAACCTAATTGGATGCTTCCCGTTAGCTTTACAATACCTAGCCCATTGTTTCATAGTGCTAGGATGTTTCCACAAATAATATAGAGCATCCCTAATTGGTATAATCCACTCTTTTAGTGTTTGTAAGCCATGTTGTACACATATATTTAAAACATGGCAAACACATCTTTGATAAAAAAATATGCCGCCAAAATAGGGTTTACACAATTGAATTAAATGTGGAACGGCGGCAGTATTATTTGCAGCATTATCAAAACCAATTGCAAAAATTTTACTTTCAATACAATATTCTTCAAAAATAATTTTCATTAATTTATAAATATTGTCAGCAGTATGGGTGTCGTCAAAAACTCTAAATGCCAATATTCGTTTTTGTCAATGATCACTCCAGCTATCGGCACAAACAGACACTCGACCCATATAATTTTGAAAATATTTTACTAAAGCTTTTTTTCTTTTTTATAAATATCACACATATTACGTTTTAATGTGGTCATAGATACTCTACATGCAGAGGGATTTAAAGTATTATGACAATATTTTAAAAAATCAGTTTTTTCCCCAAAACTAAGGGGAAGATGTTCGGTCGCTACCATTCATCCTAATTGGTCCCTATTATTTTGATCAGTATATTTAAATAAAGGATGGTTAGGGGATGTGTACCTTGCAATTTGGTGTTGTCCTCACTGATTGTGAGCTTCGGCTAGATGCTTGCTGTTGATATGCTTCCAATAAGTCCCGTACCCTTCGGATTTGTTCCATTTAAAATCTTTGGAACAATAGTTGCAAACCACTATTACTAACCTATCCTTCTCCACTTTCTTCATATGAACTTTAAAAAGTTCAGATTTGTACTTTGACAAATCTAGCTGCGCCTGTGGTATTTGTACGGTTTCACTTGGGGTTGGAGCAGAGGGACCAGCGCCAGCAGATGGATGAGAATAATGAGGATTAAAATAAAGAGGAGTTTCATTACCAAAAATTACCTCATCATATTCTCTTTGTTGCAGGTATTCAGCAAAATTTTAATCGTTGTTATATTCTGGGAAAAGGCGACGCTGCACTTCTTGAACATTTAAATTCGGTACTTGCTCATTGTGCTGAGTGTCTCTGCTGGAAACGAACCTTATAGAATTGGAAACAGATTTTCGACCGCCGAAAATATATGGTTTTGTGGATGATGCCATTATAAATTTATAAAAATAAAGCATTTAAACAAATAATGAAAAATAATTGTAGCAGTGAAAAACAATAGTAAGATTGAGAGAATGAGAGAATTAGAGAAAGACTGAGAGAATTAGAGATGAGAGAAATATTGAGAGAATGAGAGAATTTGTGTGAATAAATTGAAGAATTAATAGGGCTTATATAGTTTTTTGGATTGAAAAAAAATTAATATTTTTTAAAATTTAGGGGGATAAATTATAATTTTTAGGGGACCTTTTGGTAATTTTCTAAGGAAGGAGCCATCGAACGGCTCCTTTTGACTGCTGCCAGCTGCCAGACCTAGTAGCTGGCAGCAGGTGGCCGTTGGCCACAGTGGCCAACGGCCACAAGTTTAAAAAGTTTTTTTTAATTTTTTTTTTAACAAAAAAAAAAAACCGGTTACAAACCAGAACAGCCCGAATCTAGCTATTCCGTGAACCGGCGGTTCCTAACTGATTTTTTTTATGGCCAACCGGAATCGGGACCGGCTGTCCCGGTTTCGGTGACCGATTTCGAAATCGATTTTGAACGGAACCTTAGGTTCCGGTTCAAAACTGCCGGTTCGGTTCGAACCGCCAGGTTCAAACTGAACCAGGGCCATTTCTACATTTTAATACATATGTACGTCTAAATATTGGATTTTTCTAACCATCTCCCACTTAGACCACATATGTTACCTTAGAAATGTGTATAACTTTATGAGCTCAAAATTTTGCTATCACAACTAAAGGTATTTCCAAACAATCTCGTCCATTGATCATACCAATATATAATCAAAGCGATTTTCGTTACAATTATCGTAACTAAATCCATCAATGGTCAAGTATACTAATACAACCAAATGACATAGATCAATCATGGATTCGTAGCATGAAAATTACATGTAATGTGATCTAACATGTCTATTTCCAACTGGTCCTACTTAATTCTTTAAGGAGATCAATAACAGAACAAAAACATAACAGAGTGAATTGAACTGAATACTTCATTTCTGCAGAAAATATCCAAACACATAAAAAATGTCCAAAACAATATAAAGCATTAAAAATACAAACTCCCACTAAACCACAATATTCGATACTACACCCATGTGAGCAGTGTACTCATGAAAGACCTTAGGTGGTAGTCCCTTAGTAAGCGGATTCGCAATCATGGAGTTTGTGCCAATATGCTATATGGAAATCTGTCCACTCTGAACTCTCTCCTTCACAACCAGGAACTTGAAGTTAATATGCTTTGACTTCGATGAGCTCCTGTTGTTGTTAGAATACAAGACTGCTGACTTATTATTACAAAACAACTTGAGTGGTCATTCAATACCATTCAGAATGCGCAGCCCAGTGATAAAATTCCGTAGCCATATTCCATGGTTAGATGCCTCATAACATGCTACAAACTCTGCCGCCATTGTAGAAGAAGCTATGAGTGTCTGTTTGGCACTCCTCCAGCCAGCAGATAGATGTAGCCTGATGTGGATCTCCTACTATCTTAGCATCTAGCAAAATCGGAATCAGAATACCCTATGATCTCTAACTGATTCGATCTCCTGTATGTGAGCATGTAATCCTTGGTTCTCTTTAGATTTTGCATAACCCTCTTGGATGCTTTCCAATGATCCATTTCAGGGTTACTTAAATATCTGCCTAGCATTTCAACAATGAATGCTATATCCGGACGTGTGCAAACTTGAGCATACATTAGACTCCCAACAGCTGATGCATAAGGAATCTTCTGCATTTCCTTAACTTCAAGGTTACTTTTAGGGCACTGTTTAAGACTGAATTTGTCTCCCTTAGCGATAGGGGTGTCACCTGGTTTACTTTCTTGCATGCCAAACCTTTTAAGCACTTTATCAATATAGCTCGTTTGTGATAACCTGAGGATGCCCCGAGAGCGATCTCGATGTATCTTAATGCCTAATACAAAAGAGGCGTCACCAAGATCTTTCATTTCAAATTTCTTTAATAGAAATCTCTTGGTTTCGTGCAATAAGCCTATATTATTAGTGGCAAGCAGTATGTCATCAACATACAAAATTAGGAAAATATGCTTACTCCCATTGAACTTGTGGTACACACAATCATCAATAGCATTTATTTCAAAACCAAATGAGATAATTACTTGATGAAATTTGTAGTATCATTGACGGGAAGCTTGCTTAAGTCCATAGATGGATTTCTTTAGTTTGCAAACCATTTTTTTTGGGTTTCTAGACACAAAGTTTTCTGGTTGTACCATATAAATTGTTTCATCAATGTCGACATTGAGAAACGCCATCTTAACATTCATCTAATGTAACTCAAGGTCAAAATGTGCAACAAATGCCATAATTGTCCTGAAAGAGTCTTTCGTTGAAACCAGAGAGAAAGTCTCTTTGAAGTCGATGCCTTCCTTTTGAGTAAAGCCTTTAGCAACAAGACAAGCCTTATATCTTCTTGTACGGGAAGTTGTTCAACATTGTCTTCTTGTGGTTTCGAATTTGCTTCTTGATCAATGACAAGAACGGAAACCTGCACATTGTCAAAAGCAATAGTAGGAATCGAAACTGATTCCTCCTCAAAGACAATGTCTCTAACCTTATTTCTCCCCCCAAACTCAACATCCTAAAAAAAATGTTGCAGTTCCCGTCTCAAAAATTGACCTTAATGTGAGATCATAAAATTTATAGCCCCTTGATCGCTCAGAGTACCCAATAAAGTAGCTGCTTACTGTTTTGGAGTTCAGTTTCTTTTCATGTGGCCTATAAGGCCTTGCCTCAGTTGGACATCCCCAAATATGAAATTGCTTTAGACTAGGTTTCCTGCCTGTCCAAAGCTCATAAAGTGTTTTAGGAGCTGCTTTAGTTGGTACCCTGTTAAGGATATAAGCTGCAGTCTTTAATGCTTCTCCCTAGAGTGATTCTGGTAAGGTAAAAAGACTAATCATACTCCTTACCATATCCTTAAGAGTCATGTTTCGTCTCTCAGCAACACCATTCATACTTGGTGATCATGGCATGTTGTACTGTGGGATGATTCCACAATCCTCTAGGAATTTAGCAAAAGGTCTTGGACGTTGTTCACCTGAATCGTCATATCTGCCGTAGTACTTACCACCACGGTCAGATCTAACGCTTTTGGTTCTCAACCTCAGCTTTGAAAGCTTTGAACACGTCCAGTGACTGAGTAATCGTCTATGAATTATATGAAATATTACTGACCATTCTAAGAAGCCATAGGGAACGGTCTACAAATATCTGTGTGGATCAATTCTAAGACGTCTGAAATTCTGTTGGCACCTAATCCCTTTGTTTTGGTCTGTTTTCCTTTGATGCGCTCAATACAGACTTTAAATTCTGTAAAATCAAGGGAATCCCAAATGCTATCAGACACAAGTCTCTCAACTCTAGCTTTTGAGATATGACCTAAGCGCTTGTGCCATAATGTCCCTGAATTTTCATTATTTAATTTGCATTTAGTACCACGTGAATCCATCCACATGCAAAGTTTCTTTAAATGATGCAATAGTATGAAGCAAATAATGGTTATTATAAACACATAATGAACCAGTACCAATAACATTCGAATTTAATGAAAGACTAAACTAATTATTTCCAAAAGAATAATAATATCCAAATTTGTCCAAGAAGGAAATAGAAACCAAATTCCGTCTAAATGACGGTACAACAAAAGTGTCTTTCAAATCCAAATAATATTCAGTTCCTAATAATAACCTAAATGTGCCTATTGCTTCAACTTCCATTGATTTTCCATCACCTACAAAGATGAATCTTTCAGCATCATTTGGCTTTCGGCAGCTCAGACAAACCCTGCATAGAAACACTTATGTGAGTAGTAGCACCAGAATCTAACCATCAAGTGTTTCTGGGTACTGAAGCTAAATTAACCTCAGAACCAACCAAAGTAAGAATTGTACCTTTCTTTGCACGCCAAGCGTGATATTTGATACACTCCTTCTTCATGTGTCCAAGTTTATTGCAGAAGAAACAGCTTTGTTGTTCTTTTTCCTTATATTGTTTCTTTTGTGCTGGACCCTTAGCAGCTTCATAATCCTTCTTTCTTTTCTTGCCCTTATCCTTAGATGTGCTTGCCAAGTGAGCACGTTCTGTCTTTTCTTGCTTCAACCTTTCTTCCTCTTGCACACAATATGAAATGAGCTCATTTAGAGTCCATTTCTCCTTTTGGCAGTTGTAACTGACCTTGAATTGACTAAATTGTGCAGGAAGCGATATTAATACCAAATGCATGAGCAAATCATCAGATAGCTCGAGCTTCAGTTTCTTCAGTTTTGAAGCAATATGAGAATCACTCTGGGGAGAAGCATTAAAGACTGCAGCTTATATCCTTAACAGGGTACCAACTAAAGCAGCTCCTAAAACACCTTATGAGCTTTGGACAGGCAGTAAGCCTAGTCTAAAGCAATTTCATATTTGGGGATGTCTAGCTGAAGCAAGGCCTTATAGGCCACATGAAAAGAAACTGGACTCTAAAACAGTAAGCAACTACTTTATTGGGTACTCTGAGCGATCAAGGGGCTATAAATTTTATGATCTCACATTAAGGTAAATTTTTGAGATGAGAACTGCAACATTTTTTTAGGATGTTGAGTTTGGAGGGAGAAATAAGGTTAGAGACATTGTCTTTGAGGAGGAATCAGTTTCGATTCCTAATATTGCTTTTGACAATGTGCAGGTTTTCGTTCCTGTCATTGATCAAGAAGCAAATTCGGAACCACAAGAAGATAATGTTGAACAACTTCCTGCACAAAATAAGGTAATTGTTCCTGAAGAACAAACTCAACAACTTCAAGAACAAATGCCATTAAGGAGATCCATAAGAGAAAGGAGAAATGCAATTCCGGATGATTATATAGTATTTCTCCAAGAACATAAGGAAGATAATGAAATGATTGACGATAATCCAATCAACTTCCACCAAGCCATGCAGGGTTTTAAATCTCAAAGGTGGATTGATGCCATGAATGAGGAGTATAAGTCTATACAAGACAATGATGTTTGGGATCTTGTCCCATTGCTTGAAAGTGCGAAACCCATTGGTTGTAAATGGATATTTAAAACCAAAAGGGATTCGAAAGGTAATGTGGAGAGATATAAGGCTCGTCTTGTTGCTAAAGGCTTTACTCAAAAAGAAGGCATCGACTTCAAAGAGACTTTCTCTCCAGTTTCAACGAAAGACTCTTTCAGGACAATTATGGCACTTGTTGCACATTTTGACCTTGAGTTACATCAGATGGATGTTAAGATGGCGTTTCTCAATGGCGACATTGATGAAACAATTTATATGGTGCCAGAAAGCTTTGTGTCTAGAGACCCAAAAAAGATGGTTTGCAAACTAAAAAAATCCATCTATGGACTTAAGCAAGCTTTCTGTCAATGGTACTACAAATTTCATCAAGTAATTATCTTATTTGGTTTTGAAATAAATACTATTGATGATTGTGTGTACCATAAGTTCAGTGGGAGTAAGCATATTTTCCTGATTTTGTATGTTGATGACATACTGCTTACCACTAATGATATAGGCTTATTGCACGAAACCAAGAGATTTCTATTAAAGAAATTTGAAATAAAAGATCTTGGTGACGCCTCTTTTGTATTAGGCATTAAGATACACTGAGATCGCTCTCAGGGCATCCTCGGGTTATCACAAAAGAGCTATATCAATAAGGTACTTAAAAGGTTTGGCATGCAAGAAAGTAAACCAGGTGATACCCCTGTCGCTAAGGGAGACAAATTCAGTCTTAAACAGTGCCCTAAAAGTGACCTTGAAGTTAAGGAAATGCAGAAAATTCCCTATGCGTCAGCTGTAGGGAGTCTAATGATAATATCATATTTTGCATGATTTTGCGACCTCATTATTTATCATTTTTGCTCGATTTTTAAGGAAAATTTGGACGTTTTGATGTGTTTATTTAGTGTGCATGTGATATTTGATGATCGATGATATTTTGGATGATTTCAGATCAATAGATCGTGAAATCAAGTTGAAAAATTCGCCCATCAGGTGGTGCTACCAAGAGGCGCTAACTCAGGTAACGCTTTTAGGTAATGCTTTTTGGCACGAATTCATGTGATCGTTTCCTTCTCAAATTCTTCATTAGGGAAAGCTATAAATAGAGACTCAATCAATTAGAAGGGAGATAAAAAATTCTAGGGTTTAAAAGCAACATCTTCGTTCTGCATAGCATTCGTCATCAATTTCGCATCACCTCGGAAAGCAATCGATTGGGAATCAACGAAGTTTTTCTAAAATTTCTTCTTCTTTACTTTTCCGTTGTAATTAGTCATGCTAGGATTTAATAATATTATTGCTTTGCTCTTTTATTCAAGCATGAACTAATTTTTCATAGTTAGGATTGATGATGGATCTTGGTTTATTAATTATTGAATACAATTTAGGTTTTCAATTTAGATTTGTTATTGATGTGTTGAATAGATATTATTGAGTTTATTGCTTTCTATTATGTCTGATCATCACTTAGAATCATCATAGGTGGTTGGATTATTGTAACATCCCTAATTTCGAATAATTAAGTTTGAATATGTGAATATAAATTTTGTAATTTGAGGGGTGTAAAACGTAATTAAATGTATGTTTATTTTTATGGTTTTCAGATGGACCAGATGGAGCGGTCCAGAAAGATTGCATGAAGTGAAGAAAAAAGTGGACAGTGAGTACTGCGACCTCTCACCGCGATGAGCTGCTCGCGGCGAAAAATGGCATTTTTGGGCAGTAAGTACCGCGACCACAGATCACGATGATTAGCTCGCGGTGAAAATGACAAATTCTAGCAGTGAGCAACGCGACCACCAGCGCGACCATGATACCGCGAGGGGTGCTCGCGATAAAAGCGGTGGAAGCCTTCCAGTGAGTACCGCGACCACAGGTCGCGATGACCGAATTTGTATAAAAAAAGAAAGCTTCTCGCGGAAGCCAAAAACAGAAAGAAGAAAGAGGAATAGCGGGGGAGAAGAGAGAAAAAGAAAGAAAAGAAAGAAAGAAAGAAAAAGAGAGAAAAAGAAGAAGAAGAAGAGGAGAAGAAGAAAAAAAAGGAAAAGAAAGAAAGAGAAGAGGAAAGAAAAAGGAAAAAGAAAAAGAAAAAATCCAGAAGAAAAAAGTGTAGGAACGGTATCCAGGTTGGTGTACACCTGTTTTCGACATTTTTATGTGTTTTGATTTACATTTGAGTTTTGGATAATTTAGTAAATATATGTTCATATTATTTTTCTATTGATTAATTTCGATTTAATTGTATTTATCGTATTTAGATTATTGATTAGGTTAAAATTAATTGTTTCAGAAGTTCGAATGACCGAATCGTTGAATTATTTTTATGATATTGTGTATATCTGTTTTCCGAATATTGATCGAAATTTTTATTTTAGTTACATTTAAATTCGATTTGTGTATTTCCGTTGGTATATGAAAATAGTGTATTGAAACGGCCCTAGGATACGTAGACATAGAAATGGATATCGGAGGTTGGTATACCAGCTGGGTTCAGTGAGCAGTACTGCACCGACATTAATATTGATATTGATGATTGATTATGTACCTCCTCATGGATTCGTCCAGGGGTAGGGAGACACGTACCTCCTCACGGATTCGTCCTGGGGTAGAGAGACACGTACCTTCCTAAGGATTCGTTCCTGGGATAGGGAGATATGTACCTCTCTAGGGTCCGAACCCTCGGTCCTAGGGTAGGGAGATACGTATCACTCTTAGGATTCGTCCTAGGGTGGGAGTTATGTTCGACAGACAGCCACTGTGGTCGAACGACCCATATTCCAGTCCTAGTTTATGTTGAGTATTCCAGAGGGCCAGAATTGAAGTGAATTGAATAATATGTTTATAAGTGAATTTCGAAATCGATTTTATACGTTTATTTCAGGATTGAAGTTAAAATGATTGTAACAGAATTGAGATTGCCTTGAGAGGAAATGATTATAAACTAATTTATGATTTGGTTTTGTATGGATTATATATTGTAATGAGTTGTTTCTATAGAATTGATTTCATCAGTTTTATTTCTGTAAATGATTTGAATCGTAACATGTTTATATACGATCATATTGTGATATTTTTATTATGAAAAGTTATTTATGATTTTAATATTTGAGTTTAATGTACACTCACTAAGCTATATGATTAGCGCGTCGGTTTTTATCGCGCGTAGGTCACAGGGATACTGAAGAGGCCAAAGATTGAAGAGAGAGTTGCTGACAGAGAACCAGAGTCACTACATTTGGGTAGATATATAAATATATTGTTGTATAATATGTGCAGATTGCATGCATATACAGAGATTTGTAATTGTGGTTTATATTTGTGTTTTGTAATTAAATTTATGATTACTGTTTTTCATTTTTAAAGATTGTTAAAGATTTGTAAATAATTTATGATTTCTGTTTGTTTTTATTTTAAAAGGTTTGTAATTAGTGAATTCTGAATTAGTTTATTTTAAAAACTGTTTGAAAGTCGCACTAAACGGCAGAGTGCGCATTTGAATGAAACGATATTTGAAGTGTTGTTGTGGATTTCATGTGATTTGAGTTTTATTTGAAACAGGTTTTGGGAAATCAGAAAAACAGAGGGAACTCTGCCGAAATTTTTAAAACTGAATTTTTGATGGGCTCACTAGAAATATTTTTTTAAATTACAAATTGATATGATTTTCAATGGTTTGAAATGTATAAAGTGAATTTAGAAAGTATTTGAAAACCCGGTAACGCTCCCTGGGTCGATCCAGTTGGGTCGGGTCAGGGGGTGTTACAGTTATGAACTGGGAGGAGACACCGGCCACGTGCTCGTATTAATGTCTATCACATACTAGATTACATAGAGATATAGTAATTGGTTTGTGTTACTTGTTTTGTGCTTATTTATTCTTAATATGTTCTCGCGCACTCAGTAGTCATCAAAAGATAGGGTATTGGTGTGCGATGGAATAATTCTGGTAATACTTGAGAGAGATTATTGGTTAATCTAGTTTAAGCACGCATTTAACCATCGGTAATAAAATCTAGATAGTAACTCATGAGTGTTTGATAATAATAATCAAGTGAAATCGGATATCCTAACGCCTCAATTCCCTTGAATTCGAATCGTAGTTTTTAATTGTTTTTAGTTAATTTGCAATTTCTAAAACATTGTTATTCCAAATAAAATTAGGTTGAGTTAATTTTGGTAATTGATATTTATTGTCCTCGTGGGAACGATATTCTATTCACTCTTTATTATTTGTATTGATCTCGTACACTTGCGAGTTGCATAAAATCCGCATCATCTAATGTATGCTCAAGTTTGCACACGTCCGGATATAGCATTCATTGTTGGAATGCTAGGCATATATTTAAGTAACTCTGGAATGGATCATTGGAAAGCAGCCAAGCGGGTTATGCGATATCTACAGAGAACCAAGGATTACATGCTCACATACAGGAGATTGGATCAGCTGGAGATCATAGGGTATTCTGATTCCGATTTTGCTGGATGCTAAGATAGTAGGAGATCCACATCAGGCTACATCTATCTGCTGGCTGGAGGAGCTATTTCCTGGAGAAGTGCCAAACAGACACTTATAGCTTCTTCCACAATGGCGGCAGAGTTTGTAGCATCTTATAAGGCATCTAACCACGGAATATGGATGCAGAATTTTATCACTAGGCTGCGCATTCTGAATGGTATTGAAAGACCACTCAAGTTATTTTGTGATAATAAGTCAGCAGTCTTGTATTCCAACAACAACAGGAGCTCATCGAAGTCAAAGCATATTGACATCAAGTGCCTAGTTGTGAAGGAGAGAGTTCAGAGTGGACAGATTTTGTAACACCCCCTGACCCGACCCGACTGGATCGAACCAGGGAGCGTTACCGGGTTTTCAAAACTTTCTAAATTCACTTCATAAAGTTTCAAACCATTGTGAGCCCATCAAATAAATTTTCAAACCATTGGAAAACCACATATTTTATAATTTAAAAATATTTTCGAGTGAGCCCATCGAAATACACTTTTTATAAAAATTTCGGCAGAGTTTCCTTTGTTTTTCGGATTTTCCAAAACCTGTTTTTCAACAAAATAAATTCAAACAAAAATCACAACAACACTTCAAATATCGTTTTCAATCACATGCGCACTCTGCCGTTTAGTGCGACTTTTCCACAGTTGTAAAATAAAAGAATTCAGAATTCAATATTTGCAAACATTCTAAAAATGAAAAACATTAATCAGAAAATTATTTACAAAACATGTAAATATAAACTCTTCGAAATTACAGACTTCTGTATATGCACGCTACAGAATATATATACAAAAATATATAACTACCCCAAGTCAATGTAGTGACTCTGAACTTCAAGCTGCAGGAACCTCCTCTCTATTCCTTATCTGCTTCGATATTCCTGTCACCTGCGCGTTATAAAAACAACTAACGCGCTAAGCATATAGCTTAGTGGGTGTACACTAAACTCATTTATATATAAACAAAAATATATAACTACCCCAAGTCAATGTAGTGACTCTGAACTTCAAGCTGCAGGAACCTCCTCTCTATTCCTTATCTGCTTCGATATTCCTGTCACCTGCGCGTTATAAAAACAACTAACGCGCTAAGCATATAGCTTAGTGGGTGTACACTAAACTCATTTATAAAAACTCATAAATAACTTTTCAAACAAAATATCACAATATAATCAGATATAAACATATTACGATGCAAATCACTTTCAGAAACAAAACTGATGAAATCAATTCTATATAAATAACTCATTACAATTCATAATCCAGAACGTATGAAATCATTTATATTATAATCATAAACGTATAAAAATCAATTCCGAATTTCACTTAGAAACATATTATTCAAATCACTTCAATTCCGGCCCTCAAGAATATCCAACATAAACCAGGACTGGAATATGGGTCATTCAACCACAGTGACTGTCTGTCGAACATAGCTCCCACCCTAGGACGAATCCTAAGAGTGGTACGTATCTCCCTACCCTAGGACCGAGGATTCGGACCCTAGAGAGGTATATATCTCCCTATCCCAGGAACGAATCCTTAGGAAGGTACGTGTCTCCCTACCCTAGGACGAATCCGTGAGGAGGTACGTGTCTCCCTACCTCTGGACGAATCCATGAGGAGGCACATAATCAATCATCAATAGCAATGTCAATGTCAGTGCAGTACTGCTCACTGAACCCAGCTGGTATACCAACCTCCTATATCCATTTCTATGTCTAAGTATCCTAAGGCCGTTTCGATAAAACATTTTCAGATGTTCACTGTAAGTTACAAATCAACAGTTATGCAATAAATATACAATTCACACAATATTCATCAAAGATACATTAGGTTTTCATGGAAAATAAGCAATATTCATACCAAAGTCTAAATCAAGTATTTTTAACGAAATCGTAATACTCGAAATACGATCAAAATGCGATCTCTAATAAAATCATTCCAAGAAAAACAATAGAGACATATAATCAATAAGTTATTTAAATAAAGTGCAGATTTAGACTGAAAATATATACTACGTTTTGTAAAGAGTTCGAAAACGGATGTACACTAACCTAGATACCGTTTCCTTTCGACAAATCGCGTTTTTAGGGTTTTCTTTTTCCTCTCCTTTCTCTTTCTCTTTTCCCTTTCCTTCCTTTCCTTCTCACTCTCCTTCCTCTTCTCTTTTTCTTTTTCTTCTTCTTCTTCTCTTTCTTTTTCTCTCTTTCTTCTTTTTTTTTTCTCTCTTTCGGTCTCTCTTTTCCCTTTCTGTTTTTCTATAAAGTTCTGCGATGACTTATTTTTTTTATAACATTTCGGTCGTCGCGACCTGTGGTCGCGCCACCACGTCGCGTTGCTCTCTGGAGCAACTCCACCGCCTTCATCGCGGTATCCTGATCTCGATGGTGGTCGCGATGCTCACTGCCAGGATTTCACTTCTTCATCGCGAGCTAGTCAGCGCGAGCTGTGGTCGCGGTGACCAGGTCGCGTTGCTCACTGCCCGAAAATGCCATTTTTCACCGCGAGCAGCTCATCGCTACCTGTGGTCGCGGTGAGGGGTCGCGATACACACTGCCCTAATTTTTCACTCCTTTTTTCTTCGTGCATCATTTCTGGACCGTTCCATCTGGTTCACCTGGAAACCATAAAAATAAACATACTTTTAATTACGTTTACACCTCTCAATTCACAAAATTTATTTTCACATAGTCAAAATTAATTTTTTTTTAATTTTTTTTTTTAATTTTTTTTTTTTGAAATTTGGGATGTTACAGATTTCCATAGAGCATATTGGCACAAACTCAATGATTGCGGATCCGCTTACTAAGGGACTACCACCTAAGGTCTTTCATGAGCACACTGCTCACATGAGTGTAGTATCGAATATTGTGGTTTAGTGGGAGTTTGTATTTTTAATGCTTTATATTGTTTTGGACACTTTTTTGTATTTGGATATTTTCTGCAGAAATGAAGTATTCAGTTCAGTTACACTCTGTTATGTTTTTGTTTTGTTTTGATCTTATTAAAGAATTAAGTAGGACCAGTTGGAAATAGGCATGTTGGATCACATTATATGTAATTTTCATGCTATGCATCCATGATTGATCTATGTCATTTGGTTGTATTAGTATATGTGACCATTGATGGATTTAGTTACGATAATTGTAACGAAAATAGCTTTGACCCTATATTGGTATGATCAATGGACGAGATTGTTTGGAAATACCTTTATTTGTAATAGCAAAATTTTGAGCTCATAAAGTTATACACATTTCTAAGGTAACATATGTGGTCCAAGTGGGAGATTGTTAGAAAAATCCAATATGTGGACGTACATATGTGTTAAAATGTATGTTCTTATCTTAAAGTATAGTCCGTTTAAAGTGATCGGTATAAGGTTTAAATAATTGGATGTTGGGTACTAAATTGTCATGGATTCAATGTGTAGAGACAAGAGTAATATTTCTAATTTGATGAGGAGTCAAATTAGAAATATCAATAGTTTTTTTTTTATTAAACTATTACAAATCAGGGTCAGGTCCCCAATTCATACGATCGATACTTTTCTCTTCTCTTTGCCTACTCCATCAACAGCGAGAAACAGTAACTAAAGGGAGAAATTTGTATTGAATTGGAAGATCGCAACTCAAATTTCAATTCTATTATGGATCAAGGTATGCTTCCGCTTCTTAATTCTACTATTTTGATTCAATGTTGAGATTTATATACATGCTTTAGGGCACAATTTAGGGTTCTTGATATTTGTGATTGATTATGTAATCAAGCAAGTTAGAATTATATTATTTTATAATTCCTACATCTCATTGTTAGGAGTAGTTGTTCGGACCGTACTTATATGATTTAATCTCGGTTGGTCTCAATAGTCTTTTGACCCGAAAGGTGTCAGATTAAAAAAAAAAAAAAAAAAAAAAGGGGGTTATCCACCTTATAGGTAAAACTAATTACTCAAATTTAAGTAGATCCCCATATAATCGTAATTCTAATCCTAAAACAATAAAATATTTTTTCTCTAAAACAGTAAAATATTTTTTCATTCTCAATTGATAAAATAATTTATCAAACATAAAAAAAGAAGAAAGACTGATTAACTAAATTTTGATAATATAATATAATAATGTAAAAGATATCAATATTGGACTAAAAATTCGAATTTATACATTCATTTTGTAATTACATAGTAGATAAACCTTAAAATCTTACGTAATTAGAAATCGCTGAAGTAGTAAATTTATACAATATGAGAGTTTGTTTTGTTTGACTTGGAGAAGAAAGATACAAACTCGGTGAAGTTGAGAGTTATGGTTATTAAATCAAACTATACATGCGGCCACTATACCATATTAGAGTGGAGATAATATTTACCAGAAGTTCATGGAAGAACAATTTCTTGGCCCATGATAAATTAAAGTATGCTATATATATTAATATATATCATATAAATTCTTATGATGTTTTACATAGTTAATAATAATAGTTTATTTTGCTACTGCTTTATTTGATTAAAATTTTATATTCGAATTAAATTAGGGTTTAACACAAAGTGGTTTGATATTTTCTTAATGAAATTTATTTGTCTTCATAATTTATTTTTATGTTTAGTGGTACTAATAACTTAAAATTTTGAAATATCTATTATAATTTGAGTGGTTAATATGTTTTTTATTTATTACCGTCCAATGTAACTTGATGGTAAATGGACTCATTCAACCTGACAATATTCTAGGTTTGAGTCATTAGTACAGCAAGTAGTATGTCAAATATATATATATATATATTTTTTATTTATTTCTATGATAATAGTTTAAGTATCATTATACATATCAACCCGTATGAAACTCCTCTTATTGTGAAAATATATAAAAGTTTGTACATACAATAATTGATTGCTGGGATTAATCTTGTGATGGTATTACAATTAAAAAAGTTAAAATTTTGAGTGAGGCAACACTTTTGACTATTTGAGAGAAAAATAACAAAATAACCGTTTGATGTTAATCTGCTCGGTCGACTGGATTAAATTTTTATTTTTTATTATTTTATTAAAGGAAATGGATTGAATTTTGATTTTTTTAATATGTTGAGTTTTTAAACCCTGTAGGGCACGCCGATCACGCGCCACCACCAAATCAAAAACCCTAGTTCCTTTTTCCGGGCCCCACTACATGACAAAAGACGCTCGCAGACATCCACAGCGTCCCACCGATCACAGTTTTTGTCTTTAACAAACTAGTCACATGCAGTCTCACTCATCCACCTTAACTCTTTATATTTAAGTTACTTACAACATTTCCCTTCCTCGTAATAACGCCTACAAAACGCCGCCTTTACCGTTTCAGCACCACGCGCCGCCATGCAGTCCACCATTCTGTCCCCACGCGCCGCAACTTTCTGCCCTGTACTTTCCTCCAATGGGGCTAACAACTACATCTCGAACCGTCCCACTTCCCTCCGCGTCAGAGCCCAGTCGACTACCTCCGTCACAGCCGACCCGTCGCCGCCGGCCACCGGGACCCCCGGCAAGCTCAACAAGTACAGCTCGCGCATCACGGAGCCCAAGTCGCAGGGCGGCTCGCAGGCCATCCTGCACGGTGTTGGCCTGTCGGAATCCGACATGTCGAAGCCGCAGATTGGGATATCCTCCGTTTGGTACGAGGGAAATACGTGCAACATGCACCTGCTGAGTTTGTCGGAGGCCGTGAAACAAGGCGTGGAAGAGGCGGGCATGGTGGGGTTCAGGTTCAACACAGTGGGTGTGAGTGACGCGATATCGATGGGGACCAGAGGGATGTGTTTCAGCTTGCAAAGCAGGGACTTGATTGCTGATAGTATCGAGACCGTAATGAGCGCTCAGTGGTATGACGGGAATATCTCTATTCCTGGTTGTGACAAAAATGTAAGCTTTTTCATTGTAATTGTCAGTCTTTTTTTTTTTTTTTTTGGTGTAGAGTCTTTTCTTGTTGTCTACACTTGTGTATTGTATTTGTGGCTTTTGGGCTGTTTTGACTTGGTGGGTTTTTTCGGTTTCGATTAAAATGTGTTGCTGTTATGTGTTTGGTTTAAGGTTTTGCTCTTCTGGGTGTCTTCTGTTTCTTGGCAAGTATGTAGAGATTTATCTATAATTGTTGATACTTTGACAATCGTTGTGGGGTGGTTGTCTGCTCTAATTTGAAGACTGTGTGGTTTGGTTTCATTTTATGTATCTTTTGATTTTGCTGACCTTGTAATGGTTTATCTGCATTTGTGTATTTTTGTCTTTCGTCTTCATTTTGAAATTGTAGGTTTTCTAGGGTTTGTTTGCTGAAATGTAAGCTTCTTGTATAGGTTAAAATTTTTAACCTTCTGAGTAATTTTTTTTGTTCTTGGCATATATGTAACTTATGACTTCTGGTTTTTGGTTTTGTCTATGCCTCCAGTTCTTCCATTTTTTAAGTGTATAATTTAAGTAAGGGATATATGGGAGTTTTGGTATGATGAAAGGTGCATCTGCAGTCTTGTTTGCAATAAGTTTTTTAATTTCTGATTTCTTTTGTGTTTCTGAAAAATGTAGAAGGATTCACAAGTTATTGTTCTGTTTTTTTTTCCCTTTTATTACGGAAATGTGAGTTCTTTGACCATATTTTTTGGGTTTCATTTTGCAAGTTTTTAGTGAAATGTAGCGGTAAGTTTTTTTTCTGATTTCTTTTATCTTTTGGGTATATCTCATGATTTATTTAAGTGATTATGTGTTATTGCTGTGATTTTGACAGAAATGTAAGCTTCCTTCTCATTCTTATGTTTTTATGGGTTGCTTTATGAGGTTTATATGAAAAAAAAAGGGCTGTGGATTATATCACCTAAAAAAAATTAAGAGAGGTCCGTTTCTTTTGTTTCTACAGCTGTGATTTCGAAGGGCCTGTTACAGATTGTAGTCTGTGGGTCTGAAAATCATATATGGATTGTTTATTTGAAATTAATGCATTCTCTTGAGTATTAAGGGTCCTTTTTAATACTTGTTTTTGATAAGTTGTGTTTTTTCATCAGAACATGGCTGAATCACTGTAATAACTATTCCACTGTTATGTTCTTGTAACATAGTAATTGCGTCTCTGCCCCTTATTTGATTTCTCTTTTGGACTCTATGATTGAACTGAATTTATGGCGTTCTAAGTGTCATGCTGCTGCAGTAGGTCTTGTGTTACATGATTTTATGGAATTACATTTAAATTTAATGCCAGTTAATTTTGTAGATGCCAGGTACAATCATGGCAATGGGGAGGCTTAACCGACCTAGTATTATGGTTTACGGTGGAACAATAAAGGTTTGAAACTTGTCTTTTCTACTTATAGTGTTTTGCATGGAGTTAATTTGTTTGATCAATGTGTTGTTATGACTGCTTATTTAAGTCCACCAGTGGTTTCTTCTTCTTCTTTTCTTTGTTAAAAAATAGAAAAGAAAAGAATCTCTGCATTTTTTCTCTGACATGAAATATTTCACCAATGTATCAATTAATGTGTTGTTATGATTGCTTATTTAAGTCGACCAGTGGTCTCTTCTTCTTCTTTTCTTTGTTAAAAAATAGAAAAGAAAAGAATCTCTGCATTTTTTCTCTGACATGAAAGATTTCTCCAATGTATCAATTATTGCTCTAGACAATTTTTGCCAAAAAATATAATGAATCAGAGCTTGGTTTGTTTGGTGAAGTGATTTTCTACTGTTTTGTGCATGACTTGAGTTCTTGTCATTAATATCTAGCATTTTATGTTTGCTTATATGCAAGACTTGTATGTTTCCGCACGAAATTTGACCTTGCAGCCTAGTTGTGAGCTCAAGTTGCATATTGCTAATAGGGTTAATAAAACTGTTGCATCCATTTCCACAGATTTCTAAGCTGTTTATGGTGAGAGAAAACAATTTAGTATATAGTAGCAGATACTTGACATATGTAGACATACATTCATGTGATTTACAATACATTTTGAAGGAATTCAAGGAACCAAATGAAATATTCATGCATTTTGTCGCTATTAGATGTCATTGAACTTTGTTTTCTGAATTGTTTGAAGGCATACTCTTTCCTTTGTATCCTTTGACATGTCTCCATGGCATCATGTTCCCTAATAGGCTCTCATATCTGCTTTATGCTTTCTTTGTGGATGTCCAAAGAATATTGTTGCAGCCACAATTAATCTCCTTGCTAGTCCATCTGCATTATGCTTCCCAAGGCCTGTTCGTTATTGCCATGTCAGGGATTTGTGTTCAATATTAATTGCTGGGCATTCGTCCCATGTCCAACCATTTTACTATTTTGTTGGCCAACTTGTCCAGTTGTCTAATTAAAATTTTGCATGTAAAATGGTTGAGGGCGAAAAATTCATGTCCACATCTGTCCAATATTGATATAAATTTTTATAAGAGAAAGCACCTTCATTTGTTGGAAAATTATTTTATGATTCAATTATGAAAGTTTCGTACTTGTATGTTTGATAATTCCAAAAGTAAACAAATTATATGATCTAATTCTAGTATATGTATTTAATATTATAAATGCTAGCATTCACGTTTACAACCTATTATTCTCCATATTAAGATTTTCAAGAGTTGCTGTGTCTGACAATAACAGTGTTGACACAGAAGAATTGTTATATGTTTATAGAAATTTCATTAAATTGATTATCCTATAAATATTATTTTGATTCACTACTGCAAATTTAGATAGTCATAAATTTAATCTTTATATGTTCACATAATTCATGAGTTTAAAATTATTACTCTTTTTGCAGCCTGGTCACTTTCAAGGCCATACCTACGATATAGTATCTGCATTCCAGGTATGCCAGAATTTGCTGTTTCCCTAATACTGTTTGCTGAACTTTTTTGTAAGATCTAAAAACTTATATATTGTTAGTTGCATTCTGTTTTCTATTGCAACCTCTGCTCTCCTTTTTCTACCTAATGTGAATTGTCATTGCCCTAAGAACCATGGAAAAAAAGGAGAGAAAAAAAGGCTGCATCAAGCTATCTTAAGTGCTCTTTTTATTTATTTAATATAAGAATCTTTTCACACTAGAGAATTAAGTCTTGTTTTCGTACATCAAAGACTTTGATGGACTTCGTGGGCCATATAAAAGCTTTTAAGAATTTAAATAGCTTGATTTTGGATGACCACCTGACTTTATTGCTTGCTGAAACAAGTGGAAGCAGGAGCGGTGAATTTTTCTGTCTTGATTAATTTTGAGATTAATGAGTACATTGCCTCTTAGATTTATAAACACCATATAGTTCAAAGGAATACAAATAGATCATCTGTATTCTCTTTGTATGTTATGTAGTTACTACATATGTGCATAGGATATTTAGGGGGAGATTAAGATGAGAGGAATGACTTAACGATTTTTGATTCTCTGTCATTGCTTTTAAATGTGAAAATCTTGATGAAAAATATCAAGCAAAAGTTACAGTCACGACTGATATTGTCAACTTGCCCATTACCTTGCTTTAAAGGGACTGGCAATAATTGGTGGCAATTTGGTTGGCCATTTGCTTTGGAGCTGGAACTGAATGGATTAATTTACTTGACGAGACAATACTTGTGGTCTGAGGGATGGTTATTAACTAACCAGAGTCCCCTTGTGCTGCTTTACCACATAATTGGCATTTTGAGATCTATGTTATATGCACAACTTGTTTTTATTCACACTCACACACACATATTACATGCACAACTCAATCTCTATATACAATTATGGTTATTTCTTTTGGAGAAACAAAATGAGTTGCACCAAAATTTTGATTGATTTGTAAATATGGAAAACTTTGTATGATTATCTTTCTCAAATTCATCATGGTGACTATCAACCTGTTCTTTCAGGTGTATGGAGAGTATGTTAGTGGATCCATTAGTGATGAGCAGATGAAGAATGTAGTCCTTAACTCCTGCCCTGGGGCAGGAGCTTGTGGAGGAATGTATACAGCTAATACCATGGCTTCTGCTATTGAAGCTATGGGAATGTCTCTTCCTTACAGGTATAGTTATGCCCTTGCAGGATCACTTTGCTAATTACTGTGAGGACATTTTTCTTACTCTATCCTTCAATTTGTTGTTTGTTTCTTGAAGCTCTTCAATACCAGCTGAAGATCCCTTGAAATTAGATGAATGCCGCTTGGCTGGAAAATATCTTTTGGAATTATTGAAAATGGACTTGAAACCGCGTGACATAATCACCCAAAAATCACTACGTAATGCAATGGTTATTGTCATGGCACTAGGTGGCTCTACCAATGCTGTACTACATCTAATTGCTATTGCAAGGTAAGGAGAGCTCTGTGCCAGATTCTCCTCAGATACTAATAGTTTGCATCATGTGGTGATAGCTCAAGATTCATCGCAGGTCTGTTGGTCTGGAGTTAACTCTTGATGATTTCCAGAAGGTCAGCGATGAGGTTCCATTTCTTGCAGATCTTAAGCCCAGTGGCAAATATGTCATGGAGGATGTACACAAGGTGCAATTCTATTTAACATTTTGCTTCTCTCATATAAAACTGAGGCTGATCCATGCTTTGGTTATGTGGATGGTGTTTGCTGTTATTGTGCTACAAGAACTTAACCCAACTAAGCCTCAATCTAAAACTGGTTGTAGTTGGTTACGTGAATCCTATTTTATCTTCTCTGCTCCGTCATTACTTAAACTTGTTTATTATTCTTTTTCTCTTGATGAGGAGATCAATGATTGTCTTGGTAGATTGGAGGGACACCAGCTGTCATTCGCTATCTTTTGGAGCTTGGGTTTATAGAGGGAGATTGTATGACTGGTATGTAAGCTGGTTTTTATGAGCAGTATTTGTACCAGTTGTGGTAATTAGCCAAAGATGTCTCTTTTTGTATTATAAGTTATATTGACATAATGCTATTTCCTTTCAAGTCACCGGAAAGACACTGGCTCAAAATGCGGAAAATTTCCCTCATTTGTCTGAGGGGCAGGTGGGAAAAAATTCCAATCTCTATTTGGAAATTTATTTATTATTATTGCTATTGCCTTTTGTTTTGTTTACAAACAAAATGAACTTCTTAAACAATTCCTCTTTTCATTTATTTTTCAGGAAATAATAAGACCATTATCAAATCCCATAAAGAAAACAGGCCACCTCCAGATACTATACGGAAATGTAGCACCAGAGGGTTCTGTAGCAAAAATTACTGGAAAAGAAGGGCTTTACTTCTCTGGTACTTTGTCTATTACTTTGTTCTAGGCCTTTTTAAGTCCCATGTTTTCTGCCCTACTAATTTTGAAGCTGTGTTTTCAGGTCCCGCACTTGTCTTTGAAGGGGAGGAATCCATGATTGCAGCTATCTCTGAGGATCCTATGAGTTTCAAGGTATCCTCAAGTTGTGATGTATAATCACTTTTCCTTTCTGTTTTTTTTTTAATTTTTAATACTGTATGATCAATTAATTATTAGAATTCACATATACTAAAGTTTCTAACTAGCGTTTTGGAATTCTTTCTAAGCTAAAATTTTCAGATTAGGATTTTTTTACCTTAATGAATTGACAACTGACTGCATGGTTCTGATTCATTTCATTTCATCTATTTTTATTTTTTATTTCTATGATAGTTTTTAGAACAGCTAGACTATATTAGTACACTAATTTGTTTAATAGACTATTTAAGTGTTGGATCTCCAAAAGTGGTTGTAATCAGTGTAAAAAGTGGAAGAAAGAAAAAAAAGAAAAAAAGGAAAAAAAAAACTTCTGGGCATCAATAGCAAACCATTTTATGCCTCGGTATTGATGGTTATTCGTGAAATATTTAATCAAGTTTGAGTAGCAAATGAAATCTTGGTATGGAACATGATTTGACAATATTTTCTTCAGCACCAGCCATAGTTACCTTGGAGTTGATTATGGCTTGTCCATATAATGCTTTTGTTTGTTTGAAGGATTCTTTATGACTCATATATTTTGCTTTTCTATCTTTGTTACTTATTTTTGTTAAGGACAGGATTGACTTATCACTTTCCTCTTCCTCATCTGAATTAGTAATTTAGGGAACATGCTTAGTTCTTTAAATTCTTTTAATCTTTGTTGATCTATGTGCATGTTAAGGCATTCCCTTATGTCCTGTAAGTAAAAACCATTGAAATTTGATTTCCAGTAGCTTAGACATTAATCTCTATTACTATGTCTTCTCTGTAGCCATTCATGCATTGTCTCCTCTTTTGGCTATGTTTTTTGGATGACTTCTGCTCCAAACGTCAGTCACTCTACCACTGTAATTATGAAATTCTTTGCTTAGCATTCTGGAGTTAACAATTTTAAGCTGGTGTCTGTAATGATGCCCTATGTATTGGGTTATCTAAATTCTGTATAAAAGCATGGCCGTTTTAAATACAATTAAATGATGTTGATGCATTGTTCTCGGGTTTTACGGTTCTCCACTTCTATTAGTGATGATATGTTATAACTTAATTCATACATAGAGTGAATACAATTAAATGATGTTGATGCATTGTTCTCGGGCTTTACGGTTCTCTACTTCTATTAGTGATAATATGTTATAACTTAATTCATACATGGAGCTGGAAATCACTCCTTTGTTTTTTTATATTTTCTCACTTGTATTTGTACATTCCAGGGAAAAGTAGTAGTCATAAGAGGAGAAGGGCCTAAGGGAGGACCAGGCATGCCTGAAATGTTGACCCCAACAAGTGCAATAATGGGAGCAGGCCTTGGGAAGGTATCTTTACCTCAAATCTAAGCTAGGATTTCTAATCACTGGCCTGTTTTAGTCTTAAATGACTGAAATGATGTAATATTTTGCTTCTTAAAATGTAAGATTACATATTACATTTACTTGTCCCATATGAGAGTCTTATCAATTTCTGGCTTTGGTGATTCACAGTCATAGTCACTTGTGCTTTGCATGCTGTACTTTTTAAGATAAATCAGTTTCTTCTTTGACCATCAATAGTTTCTTTTCAAGTTAAATTGTGTTGACCCGGTTGATTAAATGAACATTGTTACCATTAGTCTTGTTTGATTTAAATATCGTGATTGAACATTGCAGGAATGTGCATTGTTGACGGATGGTAGGTTTTCAGGAGGTTCACATGGTTTTGTCGTTGGCCACATTACCCCTGAAGCACAGGTGCATTAGCTTTTCATTCATGTAGTTTGAAATTTTTTTTATCATGCATCTTGATATATATCTAAACTTAAAATTTATTGTCTATAATATTTTTTTTTCCCCTTTAATGTTGCCTAGGAATGAGGGAGTTCCTTTTGCATGCATCCCAGACAAAATCTGAACCTGCTTTCTGGATTATTTTAGGGCCCCTACCAGATAAATCATATATAATAGCTTTTCTCTTAGATGTTCGTCATAAATATATATCGCAGTTGGAAATCTAATCAGGATTATGAGAGGATGGGTCGACAGAAGGGAGAAACCAGAGTGACGTCATTCTTTGGATGTCTCAATTGGTCCAGGATGATTAATAGATTTTATTTGAGTGTGTTCATTAGTGTAATTATCACTCCCCAAAAAGCTTCCTAATCTCTTCCTCAATCTTTGATAAGCAAAATGTCAAAAGGTGGCCAATAAATTTGTCATTTTCCCATCGCTTTCATGACACTTGGCAAGCAGCTTTGGTATTTTGGTTAGACTGTGGGTAGCTTTTTCTAAGAGAAATTATCAGGTCTGCTCATTGATACTACTATCTGAAACTCTACTGCCTCCGGCATTTTTACTTTGTTCATAGGAAAGATATACACTTTGCTTCCTAGGAGGAAAGAAAGAAAAGAAAGAGGACGTTATAGGAGAAGTAAAAAATGGAAATAGGAGAAGGAAATGTATCCTTCCTTCTGTTCATTTGGTTGGTACTTGATAACATGGCTGAGAGAGGGAAGAAGATATTATTAAGTCATAACATGTTTGTTCAACCATTTTATATTTCTGTGTTGTATATCTTTTGTATGGCACGAGAATAAAATATTTACAATGATGCTTTTATACCTTTAATGGACACTCTTTTTACTATCACTCTTCTGTGCATTTATGGAAGGATTGGCTTTTTTGAGAAAAGGATGTATTATCCTATCATTCCTGCTTTCTTTCCTCCTAGTTCCTCCCTATCTTAAGAAGTGTTAGAAAATAAAATAAGTTTATTCTTCGAGTGTAGTTCATTTAACTTTTTTGAGTTATGAAAATGTGACGGTGTCATTTCAGTTTATGATTCTTGAGATGGCATTTTAATATATTTTCAGGAAGGTGGTCCAATTGGTCTTATCCAAAATGGAGACATCATCAATGTTGATGTGCAGAAGAGGAGAATAGATGTCCAACTAACAGGTGAGGAACTGGAGCAGCGTAGAAGAAAATGGACCCCACCTCCATATAAGGTTAACCGTGGAGTTTTATACAAGGTATGTGAGGATCTGTCCTAACAACCATGTTTTGTCTTTCCTACTCGATGTCACTTTTTACTTAGATCACCTTCTTTGTTTCCAGTACATCAAGAACGTGCAATCAGCTTCAAATGGATGTGTGACGGATGAGTAGTTGAGATAATACATTTTTCTGGGAAGGGTTATAGAGTGTTACAGGCAGAATAACATGCAGAGTTCACTACTCTTTATGGCCCTTTTGTGCATCTGTAGGGCCCTTCGGCTACACAGTCGTAGAGTGTTTTTAGACTTCTCCCTTCTGTAAGTTTTGTTCCTAGCACAATTTTATAACCGTTGATTTAAATGAGCAAAGATCAATTTAACTAGTTTATTGTAAACATAATCATTTTGAAGAAGATTAGAGGCGACAGTATTCTACGATGTAGAAAAAGAGCCGGTTCAAGGTAGTTGCATGCTCTTTTCTTCTTTGTCTTCAATATTTCACTTTAGGAAAATTCATCGTGGTTGGTCAGCATTGTGCTTCAGTATCTGCACTACCCAATTTTTTTGATCTTAAATAGTTAGCTTGATTCCTGCAAATAGTTAAATATCTAATTGTTGTTTACTGCCTGGGTCTGAGTTCAATACTTCATTTAGCGTATATATATATATATATATGTGTGTGTGTGTGTGTGTGTGTGTGTGTGTGTGTGTGTGTGTTTATGGTGTTGTCTTTGGAAATTCACTTTCACAATTATTATGATTATTATTGTGTTTAAGGAAAGAAAATCTCAGTTTGCCCATTGAGCTTGTTTATTCAAACTCTTCTAATTATTATAAATATAACAAATACTATTTAAAATGTAACCCACTGTATTACAATTATTAACCAGCAAATTGCAATTGGAATCCTGGTGTACAAGTGATATTTGATCCTTGAGATCTGTTGATTATGATGACGATTTGATGATTGTTAGTTCATTGTGATGATGTTCTAATGGACAACGTGGTGTTGATATCATTAGTAATATAGAGAAAATGGAAAATCCTACAACTCTGCTTAATCTAGGGAGGTTTTTGCAATTGTCTGAGTGCAATTTTACTTAAAATTAGGGATACTATTGCATTTTTTTTCATATAAATATTAATGTACTTTTTATTTCAAAAAACAGAAATATGTTGTGATATTCAATCACATAAAAGTTTATTCTTAAAAAACTTTTTAATATTTTATGCACAATTATTTTATATAGTTAAAAAATAATAATAATTTGATATATGGATATATAAATATTGATTTACTTTGTATTTAAAAAAAAGAAGTTATGTTCTTATGTTCAATCACATAAAAGTTTTTTTTTTTAATAAAACTTTGTAATATTTTATGCATAATTTTTTAATTTAAAGTCAAATGTTTTTAAAGATTTCATAAAAACATTCGAATTTTTAGGATTTTTTTCTAATATCGGATTCAAAGTTTTTTCGAATCAGAAATGGTTCAAATTCGGATATAACCAATTCACAATATAACGTACTCTCCCATATTCGAATTTTGGATTCGGATTGCCATTTGTTTGAACTTTTAGACTGAATTGTATCATATCACATCATATCGAAGAATTTGAATCCGGTGGCCACCAGTGTAAATAGAACTATATTACTTTACCTACCCAACATTTCCGAAAAGGCGAGGAGAACCTTTTTATATTTTTACCCTTATTAATTATATAAATTTGATATTTTCATAAAATATTAATACAATAATATTTTACTTATTATTATCAGTCAAATATTTAATTATATAAATATCATCAATATTTATATAATTATGGTTTAAAACTATTATAATTTGACATAACAATATTTTTTTTTGACAAATACATAACAATTTGTTGAAAAAATAAAAATACATAACAATTTGTTCACAAAATAAAAATACATAACATTAATAATGACTAGTTACAAGGGTATTACTAACAAATTATTTATTTTTGTTATCGAAAACAAATAAACATTCACCATTTATATTTACATATCAAAAGAAAAAAAAATAGAAACATGTCATTTAGATTTTAGGGTTCAATTTTTTTTAATCTTCAACAAAATTTAGACTTAATCAACTTTCAGAAGAAAAAAATAGAAACATGTTTTTTTAAAAAAAATTTGTACAATTACATAATTAATTACAAATCTGTCGGAACCTGTCGAAATCAATTGTTAAATATACGGTACGAATATCTACTTTTATAACAAGAGATATCTACTCCCATAATAAGGGAATAAAATTAATCACACATGCCAGTAAATGAGTATAGTAAGACTTAAACTCTTATCACATAGTGGGAAAGATGTACACTAAATATTAACCACTTGAGTGATGAGTGAATATGTAAAAAAAACATTGTTAATAGTACAAAGTTTTTAACTTTTTAAGGGTTTTAGGCAATCAAGACTTCTAAAAAGTTTATGGAATTTTTTATTGTAAATAAGAAATATATTTTTTACTTTGTAATTTTCTACCCCATTTTATATTTTTTTTAATTATTTGTAATTTAAAGTATAACATTTATATTTGCTCTAACATCTCCTTTTGTTATCTTTTTGTTGGCTTTTTATTTTTTATTTTTTAACTCTTACTTATCTTTTTGTTGTTTAGTATTACTATTATTATTTTACTTTTAGCATTCATCCCTTGTTCCAAGTGTGTACACGTAGAGATGTTAGTGGAGTGGGTTTGAATTGCGCATTAATTTTTCACATCCAAACCTATTCATAACCCGTGAAATTATATGGATTCAGGTTTGTACTCGTTGGTTTGACTCAAACCTACACCCATTTATGAACCCACATAATTTCACTGGTTCGCGGGTTTGGGTCCAAACCCGTAAAAAAAAAAAATTAGAAGATAAAAGAAAAATACATTAAATCATCTTAAAATCTTAATTTTACCATATTTAAATTCCAACAAGTCATCTTCACAAAAATACCAAAAATATACTTAGTAAATTAAATCGTCTTTAAATCTCAATTTTCAAGTATTTTTTAAAAATAAAATTAATTATATATTTTTTAAATTTTAAATGGGATCACGGGTTAGGTTTTAATTTTCGTTTCAAATCCGAACACGAACACGCTTTGGGTTTGAATTTCACATCCAAAACCCCCCACGAACCTTATTAGTAAAATTCAAATCCACCAATTACGGGTGAAACCCCACAGGCTCGTGAGTAAAATTGTTGTACACCAATATAAATTAAATTAAATCTCTCTTCAAAGGTTGGTCGATGAAGATATATCACTAGACGTCTTTTTATGTTATTTATGTACATGTATATCTCTAAATTTTCTCTGTATATATAGCATATAATTAACTACTATTCTTTTCATTAATTAAATACTTTTTATCTCTATATGTCCAAATTAAACTTTAATATCTTATACTCTCAAGTTTATATAGTTGTTGGCTTATTAATCATTTATGATTTCTTTTTTATTTGCTCCATTCACAATAAAATGTTTTGTTGAAAAATAATATTAGTAGAGATGTATCGAATTCGAAGTCAACATTTTCTTCATCATATTAAACTCACTTTATATATTATTATTATTATTATTTTGGTTAAGGTAGGGTAAGAGGCTTTTATTAAGTCAATGGTTTTTATCTAATTTCAATACAAATAAACCATTAAACTAAACCCCATGCAGGAGGATTTTTTGCAAAGGCAAGGGTGGTTTTTGAAATTCTCCATTGAATCTAAAATGAAACATGAATTGTTTAGTCGAGAAGTCCAATTAAATTATATTATATTAGTTATAGTAAAATTAGAAGTAAATTATTCTGATTTAAGAAGTTACCACCTAATTGAAAATCCTATGAGATATATTATGCTAATATAAAACATAACCTTTATGCCTTTCCTTAAAAAGAGGCTGCTCATCCAAATGTTGTGTAACCCTCCTTACATTACATATTTATGGGTCACACCTTTCCATATAATTATATATTAATGTGTCTTTTTAACAAGTTTTTTTACTAAATTCGATTAATACTAGGGAAAAACATACATACATATTATGTTTGAAATTAGTAGAAACTTTTTTCACGGTTCTTAATGATAATAATTCGCTTAGTTAACGTATGCCCTGATGTATCCCCTCATAACTCAGGTTGTATGTACTTTTTCAAATCTACGTTAGTGATGGGGGTTCAGGTCTCACCCTGTATTAATTACCAATATTTATATTATGTGGGAGTAGATTGATATCTCATGGACAAATTCTGATCAGAACTTAACTCATTTAGTTGATATCGTATACCTTGACGTATTCCCTCATAATATCTTTGTTTGGAAACTATTTCATGAATTATGAGCTATTCAATTATCTTGATTAAATATCACAAAAAACCTTGATGAGACAAAAAATGGAAGTAAATAATGTGGTAAGTGAGAAGAGCTAGCAACAACTCATATCATGTGTAGGTTTGATAGGCAAGTAAGCAAATCGTAAGTTGTATTGTAGATAGATACACCAAACTCCTTGTCACGTGCCAGCCAGCCGCTGCCCAACCAAGTTGTTAGTTATTTTGGGTGTTTGTAAAACTCTAGCATTGATCAATCACGTGACTTTCAGCTACCCATACCTCATACCTCCCATTCTTATATATATACAAACCAAAACAATTTCATATTACTTGCAACCTCTTGTAGCACATACAGTTATATCTTGAGGAGGAGCTCTCATCAATACTGCATCTTGATAAAAAACGTTTTGATTAATTTCTCTCTCAGGCTATATCCATCGGAAAAAATGGTGTCTGTCGAAGAAGTGCGAAGGGCACAACGTGCTCAAGGTCCGGCCACCATCATGGCGATTGGAACGGCAACTCCTCCCAACTGTGTAGATCAAAGCGAGTATCCAGACTATTACTTTCGCATTACCAACAGTGACCACAAGACGGAGCTTAAAGAAAAATTCAAGCGCATGTGTAAGTTTTTTTTTCTGATCATTATATTATATGTATTGTGTAGTTTTTTAATTTTTCTTTCTCGATCATATGGTTTGCATGAAATTGAAGAAAAATATGGTGAAGATATTACTATATCTAAATAGTGAAATTTAATGAGAAGACAACTCATATTAAAATTTTTTTGCTTTTTAAGAATAATATATTCTTATAACGGTACATGGTTTACAATTATAGAACAGATTTTTTCTAACACACAAGGTAACGTTCTACCTATATACATATTATTATGATGTAAAAAGTGCTTTTTTTTTTTTTTTACTTTGAAACGTTTTCTAAGATTTATTTATCAAGTTTTTTTTTTTTCAAAAAATATTTCAATTGTTTATTTTGACAAAAAAAAATTGAATTGCGTCTGTGATCAAAAAATAATTTCATAAAAGAAATTTAAATATAATATTAGTTGTTAGTTTGCTTGTATTTTTTCCAGAATTGTGGTCAAACTCCCAAAGGCCCATGCTACTGTACTGGTTGTGGTTGGTATATTTAATGAGTAATTGACGTTTTTAGAATTTTAATTAAATGGTTCAAAATTTAATTTTAAAATAATAATAATAAATATACCCTCTGCGAACTTTTTAATTCACAACTACTCTATCTAGTAGGAAAATCCAAAGCATAAATACATGTATGGGCATATAGCTATATATCGTGAAGAAAATCTAGAATACACTTAATGAGTATGCATATTTTATTCATAATATGTGATATATAAATAAATGTGATCGATTAATTATGTCATATGAAGAAATTAAATTAAAAATACATATCAAATGTATTTTGGATTTCTCTGTACCTTGAGGTGTGAAATAGGAAATAATAATTGTTAATTAATATTCATAAATGGTTTTCTGTCAAGTGAGAGGAAAATATTTAAGCATTACATTAAATGTTGCACCTGCTATATATATACTATTATGACAATCATGTGTTTTGTGGGTGATATTTCAGGCGAAAAGTCGATGATAAAGAAGCGATACATGCACTTGACAGAAGAGATATTGAAAGAAAACCCACAAGTGTGTGCATATGAGGCACCTTCATTGGATGCTAGGCAAGACATGGTGGTAGTAGAGGTGCCAAAGTTAGGCAAAGAAGCAGCCACCAAGGCCATCAAGCAATGGGGCCAGCCCAAATCCAAAATCACCCACTTGGTCTTTTGCACCACTAGTGGCGTTGACATGCCTGGGGCTGACTATCAACTCACCAAGCTCTTGGGCCTACGCCCTTCCGTTAAGCGTCTCATGATGTATCAACAAGGTTGCTTTGCTGGTGGCACGGTCCTCCGTCTAGCCAAAGACCTAGCCGAGAACAACAAAGGCGCGCGAGTCCTCGTTGTGTGCTCTGAAATAACTGCGGTCACTTTCCGTGGCCCTAGCGACACTCACCTCGACAGTCTTGTGGGCCAAGCCTTGTTTGGTGATGGTGCAGCTGCTATCATTATTGGTTCCGACCCAGTACCCGGCGTCGAAAAGCCCATGTATGAGCTAGTCTCTGCAGCCCAAACAATATTGCCCGATAGTGACGGAGCCATTGATGGGCATCTCCGTGAAGTTGGGCTCACATTCCACCTCCTCAAGGATGTTCCTGGGCTGATTTCAAAGAACATTGAGAAGAGCCTAGTTGAGGCATTCCAACCTTTGGGTATCTCAGACTGGAACTCGCTTTTCTGGATAGCACACCCTGGTGGTCCTGCAATTCTTGACCAAGTTGAATCCAAGTTGGGCCTGAAGCCAGAGAAGCTGAGAGCCACAAGACATGTGCTCTCTGAGTTTGGGAACATGTCAAGCGCATGTGTGTTGTTTATATTGGATGAGATGAGGAAGAAGTCAGCAGAAGATGGACTGAAAACCACAGGAGAAGGGCTCGAGTGGGGAGTGCTCTTTGGATTCGGGCCTGGCCTTACTGTCGAGACAGTTGTCCTCCACAGTGTTGCCGCTGCTTAGCTGCTTTGCTTGGTGCTGTTGATTGCTCTCCATTCTCTACTGTTGATTATGGATCTCCATATCTATGGCTTTTCTATTTATGTTATTTGGATCTTCTTTTTTTTTTCCCCTTTAAAAAAATAGTGTTGTGAACAATGAGGGGAAAGTAAATGTTTGGTGTAATGGGTATTGGTTATTTCAGGTCGTAGACTGAAATCATGAACCCAATACAAAACATGTGTCAACTTTTATTTTGAAAATAATCACTGAGTTCCACTTTATATCATTGAAAATTAAATTATATTTTCCTTGCCTAAAAGAGCATCTTTATATAATGTCTTATATTTCATTTCCCTAGCGTTTGTTAATTTTTAATAAAGAATATATAATAATAATAATTCTCTAGTGCGATCCATCAGGAACATTTTCATTAAGATATTTACTTTGTAACGTTGTAAAAACATTTTAATAACATTATAAAATTAAATGTTTGTTTGTATGATATTACAAAGCAAAGGTCTTGAAATTTTTCTCAAAGATCTTCTGCACCAAATTCAGTACTTAGATATGTATAGATACAAATGCATTATTGAGTAATGTTAGATTGTCCAAAAAAATTATCTAAATTCATGTCCAAATAATATGGCATGTGAGTTGACAACAAAACTGATCTAAATCAAATCAATTTAAACAGACTGGTTTGGTTTTTAAAAATAAAATAAACCCATTGAGTTGTTTAAAATTAACCCGATCAGTTTTAGATATTTTATGAATTGTGTTTTATTAAACTGAATAATCAAACCCAAACCATTAGATAGTCTTAAAAGAAAAAAATATATATTAATTAATAAATCAACGGAAAATACTAAACTAAATTAAACTTAATTTTGTATTATATTTTGCTTTTCACATGCTGTCTTGACTTACCGAGTTCCAAACCTTGATCTCCATTTTCAATTCTCTCACTCCTCAGTCCTCACGCCTCCTCACACCCAAAACTTATTAGTAATAAACTTATAATAATGAGTTTAATAATTTATATAAATATTATTATATTTTTTAAAATAATATAATTTTGTTACATAAATTTAACAATAGTTGTTAATAGTCATGAAACAACTATTTTAAATTTACCCCAAACTGCCAAATCAAATCAAACTGAACAAAACTATTTATTTTATTAACTTGGTCTGGTTTAAACTAATACTTGGTTTGGTTTGGTTTGTTTGTAAATTACCAAATCGATTAAGTAACCCAAACCAAACCATACCTACCTTATTATTTTACTTGTTTGATCATTGATGTAACAGATAACAACCAAATAAGTAGCAAAGCTTCTACTTCTCAAGTTTTTTTTTTAAAAAAAAATGTTTTTTTTTTGTGTCAAAACTACTTTTTGTTTGTATTCGGTTGGTGGTCAAAGGAGTCAAAACCCCTAATTTCGCATGAGTCAAAAAAACATTTAGTTGGATGACCTTATGTTTGTGATTCATTATAAAATTATTTATTTTATTTTAAAATTTAAAAAAGTATTTTATAAATTAATTAAAAGTTTTTTTTCATAAATTATTTTTAAAAATATAATATTATAAAAGTAAATTAAAAAAATTATTTTTTATTTATTTTATAAACTACAGTAATCTCAAAACTACCGGAGTCTTTAATCACCTTCATATAAAAAAAAATATTTAAAACAATATTTATTTAAATTACTTTTTTGTTTTTGTTTTTCAAAGAAGATTTAAATTACTTGTTTTAATAAACATTTCTAAACCAAGGATTTTTACTTCAAAGAGCATGTTTATAAAAAAAAAATAAGAAATTTTATTTTATTATTTTAAAATTTATATAAAATTAATTAAAATTATAAAATATTTCAAAATAATTTTTATTACAAATTATAAATATATGTGATTTTTTTTTTTGAAGGGACTATATGTGAAATAATAAATATATATATATATGTACCTGTATATGAAAATTCAATTGTTACGTAGATTATGATATTAAATGTTTTTGTGGCTTGCAATTTAGGTGAAAGAACCTTGATTAAGAAACGACACATGGTCTTGACGGAGGAGATTTTGAAGGAAAACCCCAATGTGGATTCGTACAAGGTAACTTCATTTGATGCTGGCAAGATATTGTGGGTTCGGACGAGGCAACTTCATTTGATGCTAGGCAAGATATTCTGGCGGTAGAGGTATCAAATGAGGTAAAGAAGCCATCTTGATGGGTCTATGAGAAAATTTTGAGTATTTTACTGCACCAATCAATACGTGTATATAATAATTTAGATTTTAACATGTAATTAAATTAATATTAAAAAATTATATATTTAAAGGATAAGAAATTATTATAAAAAATTATTAATTACTAAAATATAATTTTTTAATATTAATTTAATTACGTGTTAAAATCTGAATGACCACATACTGATTAGTGTATTGGATATATCCAAAATTTTCTCCTAGACAGTGATGGATCTTCCACCAAGCATCTCATGATATACCAACAAGGTTCCTTTGCTGGTGGCACCTCTTTTCGTCAGGCCAAAGACTTGGCCGAGAACAGCAAGGGTGACCGTGGGGGACCTGCGTTTCTAGACCAAGTTGAAGCAAAGTTGAGCCTGAAGCCAGAGAGGGTACGTGCATCAAGACATGAATATGGTAACCTACAAAGCACATGCACGTTCGTTTCCATTAGATGATATGAGAAAGAAGTCAGCAGACGATAGGCTCAAGACCACAGGAGATGGGCTCGAATGGGGAGTGCTTCGTGGGTTTGGGCCTGTCCTCATCCGTCCAGACAGTTGTCCTCCACAATGTTGCCACTGCCTGAGTTCCTCAGTTGATTAATTTCCTTCTCTATTTGTTTTTTATTTACTGTTAAAATCAAATTTGGGTATATATGCCGAAGAAAGTGTGGTGCTCTTTATCTATTTTATTTTAATTAAATAATTCGAGGTTGTATCGCCTATGGTAAATCTAAATGCGTATCCACTCATAATTCAAGTGATAAATATATTGTATCAAAAAAAAAAGTGATAAATATATTTTTTCTTCACTTATGTAATAAGGTTTGAATCCTACTATCATTAATAAATAAACAATGTATGGGTAATATTCTCGCCCGTAGTGTGGGCATTGGTGAGTTGCTTTTTGGACCGGTGATTGTAATAGTTGATCCGGATATGTTTTAATAAATATTTGACATCCTAACTCATTCATATCAATTAAAAAAAAGGGCTACTTGCAATAAAGTACCCTAATGTTTGGCTATATTACAATAAAATCGTGAGTTTAACCTTAATTGCATGGTAGTACCCTACTGTCAGCTGACCAGTCAAATATAACGGTTTGACTTTGATTTTTGTGTAAAATGACATAATTGCCCCTAGTTTAAAAAAAATAAATTAAATAAAAATAAAAAAATTAAAATTTTTAAAAATGGATCTCCACCTTCCATCAATCTTGATAGACGGTAGAGATACATTTGAAAAAAAAAAATTTAAAAAAATCATACAATTAAAAAAAGTTAAAAAAAAATTTTATATTAAATTTTTTTTGGTGTTTTTGGTGGAGATCCAGATTGGATTTCCACCGTCCATCAACATTGATGGACTCCACCAAGAATTTTTTTTTTTTTTTTTGGGTTGAGTTGCGATGGAGCAGCTCTATCGCAACCAAATTTTTTTATTTTTTATTTTGAATTTTTTTTATTTTTTTTATTTTAATTATTTTTATCAATATAATCTCCACCGTCCATCAAAATTGATGGACGGTAGAGATTTATTTTAACTTTTTTTTATAATTTATAAATTGTTTTTATTTTTTAAAAATAAATTAAGGTAAAAAAGACTAAAATACCCTTTGACTATTAGTTGACCGTCAACTCTAACAGTCAATCAGTTAGTTAAGGGTACTAATGTATAATTAACCAGTTAGTCAAGAGTATTAATATGTAATTAAGACTAAATTTATAATTTTATTGTAATATAGTCAAACATCAGGGTACTTTATTACAATTATTCCTAAAAAAACATGAGGGTAAGTTTAAGTGTAATTAGCCTCTCAAAAAATTTGTAATCTCCCTCGAGCCCTGTGTGTTCTGTTTTCTTATTTCATTGGAATTTGCTTGTTCCAAATGAGCCCATGCTTTTTTTAATATTATTTTGACCATAATCTTACATGAAGTCAAAGAATCAACTTAATTAGCCAAGTGAATGTGGTGCTGCTTACTGTTCTAAGTTAGTATCTCAACTTTCATCCATCCAAATTATTTCTTCATTTTTTAGTTACCTAAATTGATATCAAAGAAGAATTTTAACAATTTAAATTTGTGATTTCAACACCCAATTATTTATCTTTAATTTTTTAATTAATTTAAAAATAATTATCTTAACCATTAAAATAATTTCTTCAACATTCAACTCTTCATTTATTTTGCAACAAAAAAGTTGCAAAGAGTAATTATGAATAAATATATATTTTTTTATTTAAAAAAAGAATTTAAACATCGATATCAAATTTGTCATAATTAAATTCATTGAGAGATATAATTACCATTTGATTATACCTACAACTACGATTAAAAACAAATGTTAGATCTTAAATTAAAAGTAGATAAATAGTTGAAATGTTGAAGTAATTAATTTTACTCACGAATTTAAGTTAATAATTGTACTATAATTTTATTTTTCGAAATAGATGGTCATTAACAAGTTTTAAAGAACGTTCATATAAATTTCTTGTTTTATTGTCAAAGTTTGAGGGCCAAAAACTATTACTGTACATGAGCAAAAAGAAAACGAGGGTTTGCCGTGTGACTGATGAGTAGTAATAGTATCTTCTTGTTCGAAAAAGAAAAAGAAAAAGAGGAGTAGTACTGTAGTAGTTTTATCTTTGATGGAATAAAGTCAATTATTTCATATTCCATACAAAAGTTGTGACTCTTCTTTAATGATACAAGTCTCGTGGTTCAATAATAATAAGAGATCATACTACTGTACATAATTTTTCATAAAATTTTTTAAAAAAATCTGTCTCATAGTTACTCTATATATAATGAAAATCCTGTAAAGTTTGTAAAGTTTTTTTTCTTCTTTAGAAAGTAATCCAGTAAAGTAGTTAAACCCAATAAACACGAGACTTGTTTTTTGTTTTGTTTTGTAAATTGCTATTACTAATGTAGCCATCAAAGTTCGCTTTAAAAGTTAACATACAACCTCGCAAATTATATTAACTCTCATCAAACTACATAAATTTTATAATTAAATATAATGAATTTATGTTTAATTCCATAATGTTAGTGTGACATCATTCAATATACGTTTGAAATTGCTATTACTTAAAAAACAATCATTTATCTCATAAGTTGAGATAAAATAAAGTATTTGATAAACTTTTTAAAATTTATTGAAAAAGTAAGGGCGAATTTAGGATTTTGGCTTTGGGGATAAGATAAAAATAAATATTAAATTTATACAATAAAAATATACTAATGTTTAAAAATTAAATTTAATACTAGATGTTTATGACAATCCGTGTTTTGAGATTTTAATTTTTTTTTAATAAAATCTATCAATTGTCATTGGCTTTTTTCATCTAAAAACCAAAAAAAAGAAAATAACGATATTATGTTATTTCAATTAAAAAAAATCACATCGTTCGTAATATCATCCTAACTAATATAAAAAGAGTTTAAAAAACTACTAATAAATATTCATACAAATTTAAATGACAAACAAAAATAAAATAAATATAATTACCATAAAATATTTAAAATATCATTATACCATTAATATATGTAAATCACAATTATTTACATACTTTCTTTGTGATTAAGTTATTATATTTATGTCAAATCAGATTAACTTATAATTTTTTTAAATATATTTAAATAAATAAACGTATAAATAAAAAAACTAATAAATTAAATTTATTAAAGTCATATTAATAACCTAACAAAATAACAAATATAAATAACACTAATTTTTTTATTATTATTATATTACAATCTCAAATCTAAAATTTTAGGCATTGCTAAAAGTAATCCGAACAATTGAATCGAAAGATAATACAATAAGAACTTTAAGAATGGAGTGAAAAAGTAGTTAAATTACTCAATGATGGTTAGGAAATTAAATCCTAAAAGAATCACATAAATTGATGTACTTACCATTACTAAGATATATTGTTAAAATAATGGGCAAGATCAAATTTTTCCTTATACTGTTTTCTATTAAATAATTATAATGTTAATTAAAATAATAAAAAAAATGGATAATTTTAATTTTAATTAAAATAATAAAAAGATCATGGATGGGCCAGCGAAATTCATTGCATATATGTTGCATACATGTAAAAATATTTCAAACAAAAAAATTATTAAAAGTTGATTGACTAGGGAGCTACGGCCCCATGCCCCCCTAATAATCCGCCTCTAGAAAAAAAACATATTATAAAATGAGAAGTTTATTATATATTTTTTTATACCAACTTATTAAATGAATAATTATTTCTCAAATTATAATAATTTCAAATGCACCCTAAGTCACACCCTAAAATTTATATTGGAAAAAGGATTTTGATATTTTAATGGTTTTTTTTAACTATTACAATAATTCAGGATTTAAGAGAGAGAAACACGACAAACTCACAATTTTAAGGTGTAAATATGAGAATATACCACTGAATTAACTTTATCTTATCTTATTTTATTAGAATTCGTAATCGTACTTAAAAAAGTTGAATAATCTTCTTGACCTTTATAGTTGATATTTTTAAAAGGGACAATTTAGTGCAGAATTTTATCCTCTTTATTGAAAAGTACTGAATTATGATTCCCTTAATCATACAACTTTTCATATTCCTCAGAATAATCAGTGTTTTAATATTTTAGATAAATACCAGTTTGGCTTCATGTAATTAATATCGGTTACTAATTGTGAAATCAGATACAATTGATTCCGTTTTTGCACCTCTTAATTACAGGGGAAAAGAAAAACTTGTATGGGCACCAATCCACTGATAGAATATTATGTTTGTACATAGCATGATTTATTCAATACATTAAAAACAGCACAACAAATTTGTCAAAAAAAATTAAATAAAATAATAATAAAACAGCACAGCAAAGATGAAAATAAAAAAAATCAATAAAAGCCTAAACCATTTATTTTGCCATTATAGATTAAATCCAAGTAATAAGACACTGCAGAGCAGTTATTATTATTCACCATCAGTAACTTATCAAACACTTGAGACAGAAATTGTAAACTTAGGCTGCATTGAGTGATCTCGTCTTGCAGCTTCAGTGACTTCCAAAGGTAATTACTGGTAGACTACCGGCACAGTTTTCAGTAGAAATATTCCACGTCAGCTCTATTTCCGTGATTTACGGAAGTTAGTTAGAAGTTAACTAACTAAGTTAGTGAGACTATATATATTGTTAGTCCAGAGCAGTTATTATTATTCACATTAATTAGAAATTTCAGATTTCTTAATTTTCTCTATTGTTGTTTTTCTTTGCTTTTCAGTTAAAAGCTTTCATGATATCAGAGCCCTAGACAAAAGTCATGGTTTCTTCTTTCTCAAATGTGATGAATACAAGCTCTTCAGCTATGGTAGGAGTTGCTGGTTTCAGTTCACCATTCACTTTTCAGTTGAACTTCAATTTGCTGATAAAACTTGATGAAAACAACTATCTCTTCTGGCGAGCACAAGTTCTTCCAGCAATTAGAGCTTATAATATAGAGGATTACACCTTTGATGTAAAACCTGCACCTCAAAATTTTATTGAAGTTAGGTCTGCTGATTCTGATGAAGTTGTTATCAAAATCAATGATGAATTTCTTGCTTGTAAGAAAAATGAGCAACTACTTATCTGTTGGTTGATTTCAACTCCTAGTCAACCTATTATAGGACAAGTTAATTAATGTGCAACTGAAGTATGGTCTTCATTAGAGAAAGTGTTTTCTCAACAAAGTAAATCCAAAATTATACAACTTAGGCATCAGTTGCAAATCACAAGGAAAAGATCACTTAAAATGAGTGATTATATATTTAAAATGAAAGACATATATGATAATCTTGCTGCAGCTGGATCGCCTATGACTGAACAAGATCTAGTGATAAGTATTCTTAGTGGTGTAGGGAATGATTTTGACTCAGTTGTGGTACATTTAACTGCTCAAGAAGATTCAATAACAATGTGTCAAGCACAATATCTTCTAATGACACACGAGCAAAGAATTGAACGACTTAGTTCACTTTCCTCTATTGATATAACATCGGCCTCAACAAACTTTGCAAGTAGTGAAAAGAAGTTTCAAAGAGGATTTTATGGTCGCGGTAATAACAGAAGGCAGAGGAAGAGAATTTATTTGTCAATTATGTGGCAAGAATGGACATTTGGTTTCATGCTGCTTCAAAAGATTCGATCAGAACTTTTAAGGCTTGGTTCAGAATCTTCAACCTCCTTAGCAAACTCAATCCACACAGAGTCAGAATTTTGGTGCTCAGTTCTCAAACACAGTTGCTCGTTCTCATAGTGCATTTATAGTAGCACAACAATCTGGTGGTATGGCCTCATCAGAAACTGTTGGTGATCCCAGTTGATATTTTGATAGTGGAATTACAAACCATATGACAAATGACATCTCAAATCTCACTCTCAAATCTAACTGCAGAGGCAAAGAGAAATTGAGAGTATGTAATGGTTCTAAACTCTCTATTTCTCATTTAGGCTGCTCAATTATTAAAGCACCATGTCATAATCATTCACTACATCTTAATAATGTGTTACTTGTTCCAAAAATCACCAAAAACCTCTTGAGTATCTGTCAATTCACTCGTGATAACAATGTTGTGGCTAAATTTTATTCTTCATGTTGTCTTATAAAGGACATGACAACAAAAAAGATGTTGCTCAAAGGAATTTTGAGATATAGTCTGTACCAAATTAACCTATCAAGAGCAGATTCTAAACTTCTTAATCATCTTTCCGCTTATTGTAAACTTGTGTACTTCTCTCAATTTTATGTTCATCCTTGTATTGCACAACATGTAGATGTTTCTTCTTGTGTTAATACATTGCCATATACTACAACTATTGTAAATAGCAATAAAACGTGCACTTCTTCCTTGATGTTCTAGATTCTTAGCATGTTATTTTGGGACATCTTGCTGTATCTATTGTCAAACAAGTTGTGAGATCTATGGATCTTCCTTTATTAACTAGTAACATTTTAATCTTTTGTAATTCTTGTAAATATGGAAAAATGCATCAACTACATTTTCCTATCTCTCAAACAAAGACATCTCAGTCACTTGAATTACTTTTTTCAGATGTGTGGAGACCTGCTCTTGTGTTATCATCAAATGGATATCGTTATTATGTCAATTTTATTGATGCACACACACGTTATACCTGGCTATTCCCTCTAGAAGTAAAGTCCGAAGTATTTGCTGTTTTCAAACAATTTAAAGCCCTTGCTGAATTGCAACTAAATCACACCATTAAATGTATACAAACAGATTGAGGAGGTGAGTATAGACATCTCCAAAATTACCTTGCTGATCTTGCTATTCTTTTTCATCATTCTTGCCCTCACATCCATGAACAAAATGGCATACCTGAACGTAAACATCGCCATATAGTTGAGATTGGATTATCCATGCTTGCTCTTGCAAACCTTCCTCTTACATTTTGGTGGGAAGCCTTTGAAACTTCAACTTATCTCATTAACATATTATCTACTCCTTTATTATCCAACAAAACCCCATTAGAACTCATATACACATCTAAACCTAATTATACACATTTAAAACCTTTTGGTTGTAGCCGTTTTCCATACCTCAAACCATACAATAAACATAAATTCGATTTTCATACTTCCAAATGCATTTTTATTGGATATAGTAAGGATTATAAGGGGTATAAATGCTTACATCAATCTAGTCAAGTTTACATTTCTAGAAATGTAATTTTTAATGAGAAGTAATTTTATTTCCCTTCTCTCATTCCCTCAAAGTCTGCTTCTTAAAATACATCCTCAAACACTAGTCTTCCTATTCACATGCTAAATTCTGAAATTTTAGGAGTTTTTAATTCTTAGTCTGCTTCTTTGTCCAATCCTGCACTGTCACACAAACATCATATTCCTCCACCTCCACCTAGTTGTGATAATGCTATAGCTGTGTCCACTTCAATTCCAGCTCAGTCAGTTTGTGTTAATGCTCCAGACCTCTCACAAATTATTCCAGCTCCAATATCTTCTTTTTCTATTACTCCTCATTCTACTCACCCTATGATTACTAGATCCAAATGTGGTATTTTCCAACCAAAGTCTACTCATGCTTATTCTTCTGCATTATCACATGGTGCTTTAACTGTTGAGGCTGAACCTTCTACTGTAAAAATTGCTTTGCAAAGTACAAATTGGACAAAAGCTATGTAGATTGAATAATGATGCCCTTATAAAGAATAACTCATGGAGTTTGGTTCCATTCTCACATTCTCTTAATGTGGTTGGTAATAAATGGGTATATAGAGTTAAGTACAACAAGTATGGTTCTCTTTAAAAATACAAGATTAGGCTTGTTGCAAAAGGGTTCCATCAAACTCCTATTGATTTCTTTAAAACTTTTAGCCCTGTGGTAAAGACTTCTACTATTTGGGTAATTTTATTATCTTGCAGTTAGCTTTCATTGGCAAGCTCAACAAATCGACATTAATAACACTTTCTTGAATGAAGATTTAAAAAGTTGTTTACATTAAGCAGCCTGATGGTTTCGTTAATGCAGCTTATCTAGATTATGTTTGCAGACTTCATAAGTCTCTATATGGACTTAAATAAGCTCCAAGAGTTTGGTTTGATAAATTGAAAGTAGCCTTAATAGCTTGGGGATTCAAAAGATCAGTTTCTGATAATTCTCTATTCATTCATCGTACTAAGACTTCTCTTATAATTCTCTTAGTCTATGTGGACGATATATTTGTTACAGGCAGCTGTGTTAAGTTGGTTCAAAAGGTCATTCATGATCTTAATTGTCACTTTGCTTTAAAACATCTTGGTCAACTCCATTATTTTCTTGGATTTGAGGTGATTCGAACGGCTGATGAAATGCATTTATCACAGAAGAAGTATGTAACTTATCTGTTATCTAAACTAACATGCTGAATTCTACAGCTTGTTCCACACCTGTTGTCACAGGCAACAAGCTGTTATTACATGATGGAGAATTGTTTGCTGATCCATCATTGTATCACAACACCATAGGTACCCTCCAATATCTCACACTGTCAATACCTGATCTCTCTTACATTGTCAATAAGTTGAGTCAATTTTTAGTTGCTCCTACTCAACTTCATTGGCAAGTTTGTAAGCATGGGTTGCGTTATATTAAAGGAACACTGGATTTTGGTTTATGGTTTACTCCTGCTTCCAAGTTATAATTGGTAGGATATGTTGATGCTGATTGAGCTAGCTCAATTGATGACCGTTGGTTACAAGTGGGTACTGCATTTTTCTTGGAGATAATATGCTCACTTGGAGTTCTAAAAAGCAACACGTTGTTGCTCGTTCTAGCACCGAGCTCATGCAACATCTGAACTTGTTAGGTTGCAATCAGTCTTTTTCTGAACTTGGTTTTAACATTGTTCACTGTCCTATGTTATGGTGTGATAATTTGGGTGCCAAATCATTAGCTCAAAATCTGATTTTTCATGCTCGGACAAAGCACATCAAAATTGATGTTCACTTTGTAAAAGAAAAGGTTCTCAACAGGTAGGTTGAAATTCGATATATACCTATTGCTCATCAAATTGCAGATTTGTTAACTAAACCCCTCTTAGTTGCTCAGTTTGAGATTCTTCGGTCCAAACTCACTGTGGCACTGCCCTAGTTATGTTTGAGGGGGGATGTTAGAGTAAAATCCTCTTAGGAATTATCACAAACTCCATCAGCAACTTATCAAACACTTGAGACTGAAACTGTAAACTTAGACTGCATTGAGTGATCTCATCTTACAGCTTCAGTGATCTCTAGAGATAGTTATTGGTAGATTGCCAGCTTAGTTTTCAGTTGGAGGAATATTTCACGCCAGCTCTATTTTCGTGATTTGGGAAAGTTAGTTAGAAGTCAACTGACTGAGCTAGTGAGACTATATATATTGTTAGTTCAGAGCAATTATTATTATTCACATTAATCGTTATTTCTACTCAATGTACATACACAAAGTTTTTATCTCCTTAAATCATAAGGTTATTTTTCAATTTATAAGTTATTTTTTAATTATGATTGTAAAAATTATGATGTAAAAAAGATAATACCACTCACTTCCTCTAAGGTTTTACTAACTACAAGCGGAGTCAACTTTACCATTAATGGACAACGATCTCCTCTACCAGTAGTTAACTTCTGTTAAACGTAACAGTTAACCATGCCAGATGTGTTAAAAGAATAAAATGCCTTTAGAGATGTCAGCATAGCAATTTTTTTACCATTTTGACCCTAGAAAAAGAGAAGAAAATTTTTTTAAAAAAAATTTGATGCATGTTTTAAGTGCATGAGAACTATGAACCAAAATACCCCTGAAGAAAATTATAAAGACATATTTTGATGATTTTTTTTTTTGGTTTAGGTACTGTAATTTTTGTGTGTGTAATACTTGGTAATTCAAAATTTTATTATGTAAATAAGCCATCTAAATTTAATATTGTTATGAAATGAATATATAATCATCCAAAATGTGAAACTGAATATGAAAAAGTTGAATAATTTTGGATAGAAAATGAATTACATATAATGATTTTATAATTATTTGTACAAATGACTTGAAAGTATATTGGATAAACATCTTATAATATGTGAATTATCCAACCAAATGAAATGTATTAACACTATCCACAATCACAATCTGTCTAAAAAAAACAGCACAAAAATTTCTCCATATCCACTATCCACAGGTCTGCTTCTTTATATCTCCACTGTGTACTATCAGAATTTACCCAAATAAAAAAACCTACTACAAAAAGTTTTGCATATCTTCATTGTGCACTATCAGAATCTGCCAAAAAAAAAAAATACTACAAAAACTTTTTCATATCTCTACTGCGCAGCATCAGAATCTGTTCAAACTAAAACAAAACTACAACAAAACCTTCTTCATATTCATACCATCCATTCTCCATATCAACAACATTGTCCACAATTAATAGCAAAAAAATAAAAAAAATAAAAAATAAAAAATCAACAATATCCACAATCAATCACAAAGCTTTCTTTTTTTAAAAAAAAAGAAGAAAAAAAAAATACAACCTTAAAAGCATTAATGTCCAAAAAACATCAACTTACCCCCCCCTAAATAATTGGTTGCTGCAGCAGCTTCTATTATTCCCTTTGTGCACCTGCAGATTTTAATACAGCTGGTCATTATTGATATAAAAAATGAAAAAGAAAATACAATAGTGTTGAACTACATGAACCTTGAGATGTCTGAGAACATTGATGTGCATTAGGTGTGAGAGGTTGAGATGTCAAGTGTTAATTGCTTGCATTTCCTTGACTTGAAGTCCCTTGTTGAGTTGATGGAAACCAAATGACCTGCAAAAACCTAAAAATGTTAATATATAATTGATATAATTTATTGTAAAGAAAAGTAATAAACCGTTACCCATGTAATAGTAGGAGCAGCTGAGTTTGAAAGACCGACTGAGTTTGAAGGAGCAGCAGAACTAGAAGGACCAGTAGTTGATGAAGGGCCAACACAAGTTGATGTCTCTGCTGCAACTCCTCCCTTTCTTGATCTCTTTCTTTTCCTTCCTCCATCTAAAGCTGCATTGGATGTACCTCTAGTCTGATAACGAAAAACATATTGAGTTAACAATTGAACAAACCAACTGAAACAAGAAAAAAAACAATTTGTTGTCAGAATTTTATACCTCATATGTGTTGCATGTCCTACTGTTGTGATTGACATGTTTGCATTTGCTGCATCTAAATCCTACTGACCTCTTTACCCTAGTTGGTTCACCAGCACCTCTTCGTCTTGAAAGTCTATATCTATCATCTCTCATCCTTTTTTTAGGTGGCAAAACTGTTTCACTTTCGACTTCATGCCACAAGCTTTTATCAGATATGATATGTATGAAGTGAGAATGTGTTCTCAAGTAGGCTAGTTTCTTCAAGTAGTCATGCACAAAATTTTTCACATCAACTCTTATCTTCGTTATACATGTCATGACATGCTTGCAAGGCACACATGAAACAACCCAAAGCCTACATTCACAAGTTTTTTTTATCGAGGTGAATAACAAACTGTCTTGTACCATCCATTACTTCGAACTCCCATTCTCCACATCTCAGTGGATCCAAGTACTTCTCATCTGTTTAATTTTTTTGTAACTGCCTTTTTATTGCAGGTAGTATGTTTGTCGGCCATTTTAATGCATCTTTATATCTCTTACGGAGGTGCTTCATAAACTTCCTTCTGACGTTCTCCATTATTGTCATCAGTGGTTGTGCACGATGAGGATTCATCCAACTATTGAATGCCTCGACCACATTGTTTGTGTTGTGGTCTGATGTTATATGATGGTCAAATTAATGGACATACCAGTAATGTAATGGAATGCTCATCAAGTATTGGGCTGCCCTTGTAAAAGTCTCATTAATTGTCCGTATTGCCTCATTAAAATTTATAACATTGAAGCTTTAAGCAGCTGGCCAGAAAAAGTCTCTAAGGTAGTCCACTTTATGCCTAGACATAAAACTAACATGGTTAGACCATAATGCATACAATAACTGAAAACATATAACAAATAAGGTTATACCTAGATATAAAACAAACAATTTTATACTCGGACATCAAATTCTGCAGTATTTACCTACTACAAAATCTTGTTACATGGTTAGGTCATACTGCACCAAAAGCTGGGACAATTCCCTTTAGTCGATCAGTCATAAAACACACAGTTCTGCTCTCAAGCTTCCCTACGTAGTCATACAATAACTGAATAAACCACTGCCAACTATCAAGGCATTCAATCTCAATTACACCCAATACTATTGGATATACCCCATAGTTTGCATCTATAACAATGACACACTAAAGAATCCTCTTGTTTGTCTCTTTCAAATGACATTCATTTAGTCCTATGAATGCCCTACAACCTTATAATATCTCATCTTATATGCATGAAAGTTAATGAAGAATCTATTGAAGTGTGCTGGGATATTGGTATTTGGGTTGTAACATATTGTACTAAGTTTGACATAACACTCGGGGTTTCTCTCCCTAGTAATATACTAATACCTATAGAGTTTGTTATAACTCAGTGCATGATCTACTTCACCCCTAGCCAATGCAAATTTTTTTTACCCTATGTAAAGTATAATCTAGCACTTTTACTCTATTGTTCCTCAATACAGTAGACTGTAGACCCTAACATTAATATCAGGATTGTTCTTAATCATTGTCTCAAACTTCTTCCCAACATACTTAGCACTAACATCCTTATTTTTTAGGCCAGATAGACAGGTGTGCACATTGTTAAGTGTCTTCAATATGTAAGTGACTCTATCATATGTTGGATTGTCATGAACCCTCCATGGACAACCCTTTACCTTACACCCACAAGTGGCCCTACTTTTTTCATTCTTCATTCTCTTAAATCTAAACCCCTCTTGAATGGAGAAATCTATTATGACATGCCTAAATTCATTAACATTCTTAAATAATTATCCAACTTGTAGCCTAATTCGACTATTCTCACCCACCCTTAAGGAAATCCCTCTGTTTGGTTGTTCCCTTTCACTCTCACTGCCAATGGGATCCCCTAACACTTCTGCTTCAGCTAATTTATCCTCATTAACATCAAACAAACCATCAAATCCATCATTTTCAAGACTACATCCTCATCATTTTCATCTTGCCCAACTACTACATCCTCATCATTTTCAAGTTGCGGCAATTCTGGACCAGACTTACTGCCGCTTTTTTCATCATTGTCAAATTCTGTGTTAGTGCTGCTTCTAAATCATTGATAAGTCTCTTATACAATGGGTCAGATGTAGGCTGGTTGGGTTGGTTGGATTGTGATATAGGCTGGTTGGGTTGATTGTTGGGCTCAGGGTCCTGCTCGGGTTGTTGGGCTAAAGGCCTTGTTCGATGTTGGGCTCAAGGTGGGACTCATTGTTGGGCTCATAGTTGGGCTCATTGTTGATCTCAGAGTGGATGAAATTTAGTGCCATGTACTCTACGTTGAAATGAATCTGCTTCACTTTCTTTTCCTCAAATTCTGCCAACAAATCCATCAAGTCTCCATCTGATTGAATTTCTTACCACTAACTATTCCAAGGAATAGAAACAACTTGTTAAAACCTTTTTCCAAGAACATACATCTTTTCAAGTTTCTCCATAATTATGTTGTATGTGTTTTAAATTAATGTAATCTCTTACGAAGCTTCCCATTTCAAAGGTTGATCCCATGAAGGTAGTTGTTGCATCGAACTTGAACAGCCTACATGAAAAAAAATGTATCAAACACCCTGCAATTATACAAGTCCATAAAAATAGAGTACCAAACTATACTGTCCACTATGCATTATAGAATAACACAAATCACATCAAACAATAATGTATCAAATAGTAACATAAATCACATAAATCACACCAAACAATAGTTTACATTTGATTAGTTAGATAAATTCTGTAAAATAAAAAAAAAAGGAAAAAGAAAAAGAAAATGCTTCATCAATATTCTTTTCCTACTATGTGTTAAAAAACTATAAATGTACATGTACACGAGCATATTCATATAATTAACAAGCATCAAAACACCAAAAATAAAAATAAAAATTTTAAAAACAGAGGCAAATACCTTCTGGGTTCGTAGGTTCTTCGACAAACCTAGCAATGGGTTCTTCCTCCCACTGGTGTTCAATTTTTTTTAAAAAAAAAAAATTAAAAAACTCTAGGCAACAAAAACAACTTCAAAATTAAATTTTTCTGGGTTCAATATCCCATCTTCGTTCAATTTTTTTTTAAAAAAAATGAACAAAAATAAAAAAAAATATAGAAAAAACTTACCTATAACCCATCACAAAGACGAACGGTCGTGAACAACGATAACCCACGATGGATGACCATAATCGAAATAGGATGATCGACGATGGACGATGCATGCACGAATTAGACGAAAAAACAATTTATTGAGATGAGGATTTGAGAACAGAAGGTGTTGGTGTCTTGGTGAGTTCTGATGAACAGAGGAGAGAGTGTTGGTTCGTTTACTCTGTTTGCGCCTAATGTCTTTTCATTTTACCTTTTTTTTAATTCAAAAATTCTAACCAAAGTATTAATAAGATTGACACCGGTCACTCCATAAGTCAATCAGTCAACTTGTACGATCGAAATGACCAAATTTCCATTTTAGACGTTAATGCTAACGGAATGCCTCTAATGGTAGGGGAGGTCATTGTCTATTAATGGTAAAATTAACTCCTCTTTTAGTTAGTAAAACCTTAGAAAAGGTGGGTGTACTTAGCTCGATGTAAAATCTAGAGAGTTTTAAGAAAAAGTGAAAATTTTTGTTCTTAAAGAGAATTGCTAGTTTATTTGGGAACAAAATCATGATATATATATATATATATATATATATATATATATATATATATATATATATATATATATATGGGAGGAGTTGTAATGGTGGTACAATTTCCACATTGACTTTTACTGTACCTTGGAATGGGTCATAGTTGTAAAAGTTTAATGACATAATAATAAGATAGTAATTGAGTACAAATTGTTATTGCCACCACTAATTATTCACTCATCGGTGGTCGGAGAAAAATTAATGTTGGATCCATGAATGGTGAAACCGTTTAATTATTATTATTTTTAAAATTTAATATCTTATGGTCAGATAATTATCGGGATCTACCGAAATTAAAATATATGAGTATGATCCAAATATCTATTTCTATTTTGAAAGCCGTTTACTCCTAACAACGCGAAGGGTCTACTCCCATTACGGAGAGAGCTCTACCTACACATTACGCTTTTATGGGCAATCTACTTCTATTTCAAAAGCCGTCTACTTCCAATACGGGGAGATGTCTATCCACGTAATTATACTTTTATGAGAAATAGTGAAAATAATATATACACTAATTAAGTTATTTCATATTACATTAATTATATTGAAAAAGTAGAATGTAACATATTATAATGGAAATAATGTGAAAATAACTCAATGTAACCAGATGGTCTCACCATTAAAGCGGTCAGATCGTCCCATACAAATTTTTCTGCATAGATAGTTAAGTTGAAAATTCTGAAACTTGAATTTCAAACTACCCAAACATTGAATTTTCATCACCACTAAAGACTAGTTATGAATTTCCGCCTTTCATAAAGTGTGTTATAAACCTATAGATTATGGTCACAAGAGGTATTATTCTACATTTTAAATTAGATCAATATTGATAAAAGTCGAAGCGTGTTAGTGATAAGTCCCTCACATTCACTAGTTGAGGTTGTTAATTCGAGTTATATCTCCTCCCAAAATCAAAATTAGTATTTTAAAAAGAAAAAAAAAACCTAAACCAATATTATAGTAATAGTAAGTGCCAATTCTAAATAACTGATTAGAATTTTAGGAGAATTTAAAAACTCTTGAAGTTTTGACAAAAACAAAAAATGAATGTATGATTTCTTAATTAGGTAGAAACCCCTCACACTTATATTCTATATTGTGGGTTCGAGTTGTGTCATCCTTATTATAATAATTAAAAAAAGAAAAGAAAAAAGAGAAGTATGGGATGATTTGGTGATTAAATTAAGGGTGAATTGCACTCAAGTACCCTGACTTTTATCATAATTGCACGCTAAATGCCAGTTTTGCCATAATTGCACTCTAGTACCCGGTAATCCGTTGACCACCGTTACCCTAACGGTTGACCAAACGGATTCAGGGGTAAAATGGTCTTTTACGTTTAAATTTATTTTTAAAAAATTTAAAAAATCATCCAACCAATAAGAACATGCCACGTCATATTTTAATTAATTTTTAAAAATATTTTTTAAAAAACCAAATAAAAAAAAAAAAAAAATTTTGAAAATTTTTTTGAAGAACACGAACCCAGAAATCTGGGTTCGTGTTCTTCGAGCACGAACCCAGATCTGGGTTCGTGCTCGAAGACCACGAACCCAGATTTCTGGGTTCGTGGTCGAACCCAGCTGGGTTCGCGTTCGAACCCAGCTGGGTTCGATCGCGAACCCAGATTTCTGGGTTCGCGATCGAACCCAGATCTGGGTTCGAACGCGAACCCAGATGCTGGGTTCGCAATCGAACCCAGAAACTGGGTTCGATCGCGAACCCAGATTTCTGGGATCGCGTTCGAACCTAGGAGCTGGGTTCGAACGCGAACCCAGAAATCTGGGTTCGACCACGAAGAACACGAACCCAGATTTTTGGGTTCGTGTTCTTCGAAAATTTTTTCAATTTTTTTTTTTTTTGTTGATTTGGTTTGTTGATTTCTGGGTTCGTGGTCGAACCCAGATCTGGGTTCGACCACGAACCCAGAAATCTGGGTTCAACCACGAAGAACACGAACCCAGATTTCTGGGTTCGTGTTCTTCGAAAATTTTTTCAAAATTTTTTTTTTTTTTTGTTGATTTCTGGGTTCGTGGTCGAACCCAGATCTGGGTTCGACCACGAGCCCAGTTGCTGGGTTCGCGATCGAACCCAGTTGCTGGGTTCGCGATCGAACCCAGTTGCTGGGTTCGATCGCGAACCCAGTTCATCTGGATTCGAAGATTTGATTTTCAAATTTTTTTTTTTTTTTTGTTTTTTCCTTTGAGGGGCATTCTCGTCATTTTGCTGGAATCCGTTTGGTCAACCGTTAGGGTAACGGTGGTCAACGGATTACCGGGTACTAGAGTGCAATTATGGCAAAACTGGCATTTAGCGTGCAATTATGATAAAAGTCAGGGTACTTGAGTGCAATTCACCCTTAAATTAATAATTAGATTTAACATTCTTGATAAATAAAACCTTTTCTTTATCATAGGTTTTAATTATAAAAATCTTGATAACCTTGTACCACTAGAATACAACTCAAATAGTTGTTAAACCATGATAAAAAATTTGTAAAAATAATACATGGCGAGAAAGTTAAAAGGGAACTTGAAAGTGGAAAGAGTCCCCAAAAGTTGGTCGGGTCGCTTTTGCTACTGACAATGTGCCAACACACTTATGGGCCCACGTCCCTTTTAAAAGGGGAAATTATACTAGATCTCTCAAGGTTTTGTTTTGATATGCTTAAACATAAAAGTTTCATTATTCTACGCTCACACCCTTGCACTTCAGCGATGTTATATTATCAATAAATATTGGAGAGCCATTTTGGTTATTTGAATATCTTGTTTATAAAAATTTATATAATAATAATATAAAATAATTTATTAATAAAAATTTAATTTCTCTCTCTCTTTCTCTCTTACCTCTTTCTTTCACAAGTCATATAACTATCTTAAAAATATGAAGATATAAAAATTGACGGTTAATATTACCTCCTCACCGACATCAATATTATTCATGAAAATAGAAATTGGAGGATATTCTAAAATGTTTTTTGTTTGATTGGATTTTAAGTTGGGTTTTCTTTGGTGGGATTTGAGTTGGGTTAGATTTAATATGTTTAAATATTTAGATCGTGAAATGAATTTGAACTTGAATAGAGGAGGTCACTAGCTTTTTATTTTGGTATTTTAATTTTTATATACATAATATATTAATATAAGGGTGTTGAGAATATTTCATATATCGAAAAAGGCTAATCCAATGTAAGATTTAACCGTCATTAAAGATAAGGATGTATGTGTAGAATATTGTAAGTTTTCTATTTAGGTGTACTAAGGCTAAACCTTAGGGCTCCAAGTGTAATTTCCCCCATTCAAAATTTGTAAAAATAACTGTAGCTGCCAGTCGGCTGCTCTATTAATTATTTTAAATTTATTACTCATTTTTGGACGTTTCTGTACTAATTAATCAAATTTATAATTAACAAAAGACAAATTGCACAATCATCCCCGATATTAGGTGTTATTGTGCACATATAAATCTTTTATTCTTTACTGCCATCCAACCAATTGACCCTTTTTTTTAAACGGTTACAATTATAAGATTAATAATTGCTAAGACCTGTTGAGATCAATAATTAAACACGTAATTCAGATATCTATTCTTATAACGGAAGACATCTACTCTAATAATAAGGGGAGAAAACTATCCACACACTGGAAGACTATTTTGTTGAGTGTGAAAAGTATATAAATATAAAATAATACCTTTAAGGAGTAATTTTACCATCATTTTAGTATTTTAAAAAATATTTATTAAAATAATAAATAAACAATACAAATAAAATAAAAATAAAAGAAAAATAAATTAACTCCATCAAAATGGACTTAGAGAATAGCAAAAATAAAACAACTCTACTCACGATAGATGTGATGAATAAATCTGATAAATTTCTTCTAACTAGAGAAGATCTTAATAATCCCCCCCTACAGGGAGAGATTGCCGCTTATCAAACTATTCTCCATCAGTGGTGGAGTGCAACATTTATGGAGTTGTCTTCTTGTTTTTTTCAAAAAAAAAATTTCTAATTTTTTTTTTTATTGTCAAAAGACAATTATACCCATTTGCCTTTAATTTCTAGCAACATCCAACTAATTGTATAATTTTTGAGTAAAATTTTATATGCCTGCAATTACACTAAATATCTGGAGTGTTTGTGCAATTTGCTATTAAACAAATAACAATTAATTTTTTTTTTGGTCACTCCATCTTAATTATTCAAATTAAAAAAAAAAAAAAATCAAGTTCCCTCGTTTCCTTGCTCACAAGTTTCCTTATCTGGACCCTCTCTAATTAATTAAAATGGAAAACTTAAAATTAAATTTAAAAAAGAAAAAGAAAAAGATCACATACAAATATCACTTGACCAATGACCACAATTACTTTTAAGATCCACTTTTTTTTTATTATTTTTTTCAATCTTTTTGTTGTTCTTTTCTTTTATTCTCGTTCAACTATAGAGACAAGTAAACACGCTTTATCCATCTGTTTAATTGGAATACTTGTAGCAGTCTCTCACTTTTGATTCTTCTTTTGTGTTATTTTTCCTTTTCTTTTCAATTTAGCCCATCTTTTGCTTTTGTTTTCTTTGCTTGGGTTGTGGGGTTTTTATTTATTTTCTCTCTATCGTATTCCTTTCTTGATTCTGCAACATCTTTAATCTTTTCCATTTCTTTTCCAGATTCTCTTCTTGTGTTTTTTTTTTTTTTTTTATATTTTGGTGTTTCTGGTTTTGACTATTTTTTAATATATTTTTTTGTTTCACGCACCCACATGCATGTTATTGGGTTTGTCTGATCTGGATTGGATCACAAGGATCTATTGTTGATGTTTTTTGTTTTCCTTCGTTCCACTTCAAGAACTTAAAAGAGATAGAGAGAGAACACAGAGACATACACAAGGAGAGATATAAGATTTATAGAGAGAGACAGAGGTGTGTGGTGGGGTTGAGTGCTTTTTGAGTCTCTTTTATGAAGCAATCTCTTGGTTTTTTTGGGGGGTCATAGAAGAAGCAAAAGGGGATTCAAGAAGAAGGTGAGGTTTCTTTGATTTCTTGGTTTTGGACCCACATGTCAAAATTCCTTTCTTTTTGCTTCTGTTGATGGTTGTAACTGCCTCTCATTTTTTTTCATATTTTCTTGTCCTAAGTGGGTGTAATTTGATTTGGTGAAAGATTGCCAAGAGTTACCAATTCTGGTCAACAATTGTGAACTGGGTCTGTTTATTATGTTTAATTTAGTGGTATATGTGTACAAATAGTTGCTAGGGTTTGATTGTACGATTCTAGTGTTTTTAGGTTTTAAATTGGGCAGTGTCATTTGTCATGTCAGTTGAGTTGTTGGATGATTGAATTGCGTTTGGATTGTATATAGTAGGCCTAACTTGATACCTGTATATACTCCTGAGGCATGGCGGGTATTGATGTTTCGAAATATGCCCATAGCCCGGTGCACAAGGCCATTGCCATGAGAGATTATGCCAGTCTCAGGAGAATACTTGCTACTCTTCCTAGGCTTGGTAACCCTGCTGAGATTCGCACTGAAGCGGCTTCAATGGCCGAAGAGGAGAAGGCTGATGCCATCTCCGCAGTGATTGATAGGCGAGATGTCCCCAATCGGGACACTCCTCTCCATTTGGCTGTCAAACTTGGTGATGAGACCACAACAGAAATGCTTATGGTTGCCGGGGCTGACTGGAGTTTGCAGAATGAACAAGGATGGAGTGCACTCCAGGAGGCAATTTGCAATAGAGAAGAAGGGATTGCCATGATTATAGTTAGGCATTACCAGCCATTGGCATGGGCAAAATGGTGTAGGAGGTTGCCTCGCTTGATTGCAATTATGCGAAGGATGAGGGATTTTTATATGGAGATTACTTTCCATTTTGAAAGTTCTGTGATACCTTTCATTTCAAGGATTGCCCCTTCAGATACTTATAAAATTTGGAAGAGGGGTGCTAACTTGAGGGCAGATATGACTTTGGCTGGATTTGATGGATTTAGGATTCAGCGATCGGATCAAAGTATTATTTTTCTCGGTGATGGATCTGAAGATGGGAAGGTCCCTGCTGGATCACTTTGCATGATCTCACATAAGGATAAAGAGGTGATGAATGCTTTGGATGGTGCTGGTGCTCCAGCAACAGAAGAAGAGGTTCGGCAAGAAGTGATAGCGATGTCTCAGACTAACATATTTAGACCCGGCATTGATGTGACTCAAGCAGTTCTTTTGCCACAATTGACATGGAGGCGACAGGAGAAAACAGAAATGGTGGGTCCATGGAAGGCTAAGGTTTATGATATGCATAATGTGGTTGTTAGCATTAAATCAAGGAGAGTCCCAGGAGCCATGACAGATGATGAGTTCTTCTCATCTTGCAATGAAAATGAAACAGAGACTGAGGAGCTTGATGACGTTTTAACAGAAGATGAACGAAGGCAACTTGAAGTTGCACTTAAGTTGGATTCATCAGAACTGAGCAATGAGAATGGTGATGGGATTATTGCACACCGCCATAGTTGTTATGAGCATAGAGAGATTCCTATAGAAGATGCAAATAATTGTAGAAATGGAGAGACTAAGCAGGAAAAGAAAGGATGGTTTGGTGGATGGAGGAAACGGGATCCAAAACCTGAACCGCAGAAAAAAATTGCACCACCAAGAAGTTCACTCTGTGTTGATGAGAAGGTGAGTGATCTTCTAGGGGACTCTCCATCTGGAAGTCAGATTAAACCAGGAAGACATTCTGTTGAGATTGTTGCAAGGGATGAGCACCGTAGAGGAAGAGATGCTAGAACAACGACTTCTGTGAATACTGAGAATGGAAATAGACGCAAAGATGGAGGCCGTGAAAATGAGTATAAGAAAGGGTTGAGGCCTATTCTCTGGCTTTCACCAAACTTTCCACTACAAACTGAAGAACTCCTGCCATTGCTCGACATTCTTGCAAACAAGGTTAAGGCAATTCGTCGGTTAAGAGAACTGCTCACTACAAAACTTCCAATGGGAACCTTTCCGGTCAAGGTATGATCCTCTCATTATCTGTATTGTTCAATAACCAATATGATTTACTTTTTAGTGTATAGTTTTTAGGAATTTCATAGTTCTGTTGTCTCCTTTTAGTTGTTTGATAATGCCTTTTCCCCACTGACAAATTGGTTTCACCCTTTTGTCTTTCTCTATAATACACATGCCTTATTGTTGGCAGACTTGTCAGTGAGTATGGGGAGGGGTATGTGTTTTGAACCTGTTAGGTGCCTCTTTTGAGGTTGGTGTTATCATTACCTTCCAAATGAGTCTTAAAAATTGGTGACCTCAGTTGTTTAGTAGTAGAAGGATTTCTTGAAACTCTACTTCTAGTTTTCTTATCTAAGATTTGTGCTGTACGATAAGTGACATTTTTCGTGAATTATGATGGCTTACTTGGTGCGCCTTTTATCATTTTATCTCCCTATCATGGATGTTCCTTAAATAGGGCATTTTTATCAATATATCTCAGTTAGGTCAATGGCATGGCTCCTTTCTCTTATGTCATGCTTTAGAGTTGAGAGGCATGTCAATGAGGTGATTCCAATTGTTTATTTTTCCTTTTTAATTATTTTTTACTGTTTTGATTGTTTGTATATATATATATATATATATATATATATATGTATCAGTTGAGGTGGTGAAGCACTTGTTACAGACCCAGACATATAATTCCATGTGTCCTTCACTCAGTGCTTTAACTGAACTATTCACAAACAATACCTTAAATTTAAATGGATATGTGCAGTAACTTAACTGTGGGGAAGCTCTTATTAACGGGATTTCATTAGACTTATAGCCATGTGCTCATTATTAAAATCATTTATGTAGTGAACCTCTCTAATACTCATAGTTACCTTGTGGTCTGATCTTATTACAATCTGTCCCTATGTCTGCTTGCGTAGGTATGAGGAGGATGTTGTAATTAGTTTTTTTTTTTTTAATTTTATTTTCTCATGCTATAGTTATCTCCAATATTGGTTAAAATAGAAATTGTACTGTAGCATATATATATATTTTTTTAAGAGGGTGAATTGTCAAATTTTGACTTTTTGGAAGTTATCACTGTGCTCCCCCTTAATTTTAAGGTGTCATGACTTATTAAGTTCATTTATTCTTTGTACTCAATCCATTTTATTAACAAAATAGATTATAGATAGATAAATGGTTAGATGGATTACCATGTCAACTCACAATATTCATCCATACAATAATATGGCTGGTTATAATTGTATGACTAATAGTAGAGTCAAAGTTGTGTAAGAATTGAATTGCTGATAGGATTGAGCAGATATTAAGATGGAATAGAAGTTTTAAGGTTAAAAAAATGGATCACTTGGCAATATTATAGTTAAATAAGAATCTCATAAAAAGTAAATAAGAGTGCTTAAATATCTAAACAGACTAAGCAAGTAACTATAGAATTTAAATATAGGACTTTAAGCTAATCTCTTTCATTTTAATATGAACTTAAAGCAAGCTTAGAAAAACCGGTTGAAGAAATTAAGATAACGATGGAATTTATAATAATCACTTGAAATGCCTTCAAAGTGTAAGATGGAGTTGATGATTTTTTCTATACTTTTAGTGTGTGTTGGCCAATCTTGTATTAGTTTTGTTATTACAAAGAATGTATGACTGTGATTTATTTGAATCTCAAGTGTGTATGTGGGAATTAGAAATCATGATAGGAATTTGATGGCCTTCTATTTACATTTAAAATTGCAGTTGGATAAATTGACTGACATACTAGATTGCAATTCTAACAGCTGAGTAATATCTTAGCTGAATTTGAAAAATGCTCTATACGTTTTATCCTCCATGCAATATTGATTTCAACAGTTAGACCAAATATTAGACTGCTGAAGGATGGTAAAATGACTTTGATGTGGTACTATTGGATCTGACCTTGCTGAACGAATATGGTGTGATTTGGTCATGCATCTTCCCCCCATTCTCTCTTTTTTCTTTTCTCAATGTCTCTATTAGCTTTTTATATTTTAGGGCCATCGCATACTTCATGCATGTGCACAGTTAATTCAATTGGGTGTCAAAGCTGAAGTGTATTTTTTCAATCAAGTTTGCTTGTCCTCAGAAGCTATCCTGTCGAGAGTTAATAGGTGCCAAGAATATGCAATATCTTTTGGTTGGTCTTAATTTTGGCGTCTTTCCTACATCAGCTAAAAATTCATGAAATGTTTTGACACTCTTAGTAAGAACAACTTATAATGTGTAATGACATCTAGTAGTAGCCTTCTGTCCAGAAGGTAATATGATCGACGGTGTAGGTCATTTAATTAAGCAATCTTATCCTTATTACGGTAGGCAATGCAATTCGGCTTTTTTTAAATACTTTTTAAAACTTTGTGTTGTATATAAAATCATAAAAGAAAAAAAACTGGGGATTAGGGGTTGGGGCAGGATCCTCATACAAGGGAGGTGTATAAGACAAGCACAAAATTCTGAAGTATCTCCAGTAAAATCTGTGAATCTTAAAGTTTCAAGGGTTAGGCATATACACCTGGAATCGTTTAGTTGTCTTTGCATAGGAAAGCCAAGTGACTTGAGTGCAGACTAGCTGTGGCCAGATGATTTCTGAATTCCATAGTCTTGCAGATTCAGTACCTTGAGTGTCTTTTACTTTCAATTTTTGGTTATAAGCTGCTGCAATGGGGCACTTTGTTATCTTGTTGTATATCTCTCTCTCTCTCTCTCTCTCTCTCTCTCTCTCTCTCCTTTCTTTTTTTTTTAAATAAAAATCTGTTTGCTAAGAATCCTTCTTAGTTGCATTCAGGTTGCCATACCAGTGGTTCCCACTATCAGAGTTCTGGTTACATTTACAAAGTTTGAAGAGTTACAGCCAGTGGATGAGTTTGCAACTCCCCCTTCAAGCCCCACCGCTGCAGGCAGAGAAAGCCCATCAATGATGCAGTCTTCAAGTTCATCATGGTTTCAGTGGATAAAAGGTCCTTACAACCGTCCTGGTTCATCCACCAGTGGTTCAAGCAGTAGAATAGAAAATATTCAGGATCCATTCGCAATTCCTCAAGAATATACTTGGATTACAGCTGAAGCAAAGAAAAAGAAGATGCAAGAGAAGAGCAAAACAAAGAAAGGAAAAAGTCAGAATCAACAATCGACGAAGTGAAGGCAAGTGTAAGAAGAAGAGGTAAAAGAGGTTTGTTTTTTAAGCTTTTGAAAAGTAACTCAGATAATGAATGAATAGGAAAAATAGTGTTTCATTTATGAAATTGTGTACTTTAGAAACAAGTGGGGGGGTCTCTTGCTTCTTCTGTATTGAAGTGAATGAGATCCCCGTGTGAAGGGGAAATTTGGTATAATATTGTGGGGTGGAAAAGAAAGGAAAGGAAAAAAAAAATGATAATTTGATTCTTACAACGATCGCTTTGGCTTTTGGTGGATATTTACACCATTTTAGATCACTGATTCATTTTTTTTCTTTGTTATGTTTGACTGACGTTTAACTGTTATATTATCGGTAGCTAACAGAACTGGCAAATTGATTTACAATTGCGTTGTATTTTCTTCATCTCCTCTTTTAGTTGTATATGAATGTGATAAATTTCTGCTTGGATCATCTTGTTAAGAAACAAAACAACCCCTTCCATGGTCTAATTGGGGACAAAATCCAACACCAAGTGTGGCCAAACTCATAAACTATGAGAGAGATTGACCCCTCTGAAACTGAATTCATACAATATATATTTGATTTGAGACCTTGCTGCAAGTATTGCATACCCATTGTCGTGGATGTTACTGTTATGAATTTAGCATATTAGCTTGCTGTGTATTAATATGCCTGTTGAATTGTAACAGTTGATTATTTTCATTTAATTTGAGATCACTTGATCTTTGTAAATTTTTAACAAAATTTTGAATCTTCCAAAAGCGATTTGGTTTTACAAGCCAGGCTTTAGCTGAAGGCAAGTTTTTGACTTTGCCTTTCTGTCTATCACCAGTTTGTTTGGAAATTCTCACTTCCAAATTTGAAACAAATTGCGAATATCAACTCCACGGCCTTTTAACTATTTTCATGAATGATTTGATAAAGAAAAAGAAAGCGTGAATTTTTGTTTTAATGTTACAATTAGGTCATCTCCAATCATACTCTATTTATTCAAATTGAAGAATGAATCTTTTCTAATTATACTCTATATTGTTGTTCTTAAAAAAAATATTAAATGTAGATTGGCAAATTGATCTCTCAATTTGGAGATTCACTAGTTCAATTTTCATTATTTTTTTAGTATTATATATTTTACTATTATCCTTTTATTCATTCTTTAAATAAATTTTATTCCTCTTATATCCTTTCTTAAATTTTTAACTAAACTCAATTAATTTATTATAACTTTTTATTTATAAATGTAATTAGCATAAAAATTATATCATTAAAAATATTATATAATTTGAAATATTTTGTTGAGATATTTTAAGTGAGGATAATATTAACTATATTTAAATTATTTTTAAAATTTTTATTTATCACATCTATTTATTAATTAACAACCTAATAATTATTTTATTTAAAATTAAATTATTTGAAAGCTTTAATATATATATATATATACTATTTAATATAATAATTAACTGAAAATAATTTAGTAATACAAAAACCATGACATTAACGCCTACAAATAAAAATATTATAATTAATAATCACAAAATAAGTACATAAAAAAATAATAATATTTTATTATTTAGAGATTATAAAATGAAGTATATTTGAAGTTGTAAATTTATGAAAATAGAATATTCTAGAAATATTTCATTTTAAATATTTACTTTAATAAAAAAAATAAAGTACGATTAAAGAAGACCTTATAAAAAGAGTTAGAACATTCATTCTCAAAATCGGCATAAAATTTTATTATAGAAAAACTAAAAATTTTATCTTGTTCATTAAAAAATAATTGTATGATGATTTTTTTTTTCTTATAGCAGAGTAACTATCTGAACCATCCTCGATAATCCCCGTCTCTAAGCCTTAAAAAAAAAAAAAAAAAAAAATCTTCCATTTGAAGTCCTCGAATAAAACAAGAGAAGTTTTGAAAACCATTATTTGGGTGACAGCCGTAGCTTTCAGGAATTATGCCTCACAGTGTCACTCTTATTTTTGTTTATTGACCACTTGGATTTATAATTTCTGTTTCTTCTTTTTATTAAAAACCATAAAGCTCTCAGTTGGTCTCATGACTTTTACTTTTCCTCTCTGCGCTACGTACTTGTGTTTGTCCTTAAAATCTGTGAAATTGTTATGTAAATAATTTCCAGAATGTCGGTACTGTTAATTGAATGTAAATAATTTAGAATCACAACTGACAATCTCTAAATTATTGTTGTTAAATTTCATTTCCAACTTTTGCTTTACTCATCCAAAGTTATTTGATAAGTGAGAGTCATTGTCAATGTAATTTTGCTATTGAAAACTTAAGTTAGAAGTTGAAACAAAAGAAAAGAAAAAGGAACCAGGGCTTTCTCATCCCCTGGAAAATTCATATTTTTACATCTACAACAAAAAAAATTTCAATTTCAATGGAATGTAGAACTTACTAGATCCAATGGGGCTGCAATTTGATCACTAAGCATAGGACTAAAATGGGACATATGACCATGTAAAGAGAACCCACCTGCAACAAAAGACAGAACTGACTTGCATAAAAACAGTCGAGCAGAATTGAAGGATAAAGTAGGAGAAGACATTTTTGGATCATTAGATTGCTTATTAGTTGATGAAGAAAAAAGGGTATGTTACCATAGATGACTTGTTTCATTGAATTGCACAAACACAAGAGTTCCTTACTCCCTCCAGTTCTCCATCTTCCGATACACTGTTAACATCATGAAAGCTAGTGAGAACATGATCATAGCACATAAGATGTATAAATGGACATGATACCATACGATCATATGAAAGAATCTTCGTAACGAAAAATCCAAAACCTTATGGCTTTGATACCATATTAGTAAACACAAAAATTTAAGCTTTTAAATAAGAATCCGACAATAATATTTAAGACATGAGATTATTATACTTCCATGCAAGATAATGGGAGGTAAGGTTACCTTGGTTCAAATTCTTGAACGTGAGCAATATCTTTGCCATGTGCATCGGACCAAGTCACTTTCCTTCTCTCTGTGTTTAGTTGATTTTCCTCCACTATTGTTGTCTTCTTGAGATTACTCTTGAGAGTGAAGTGGTGCTCACTGTGATGATGAGGCCCATTAGACCCAGTGATCCTACTGTTACTGCTACCAATTCTCTTTTCTTGGTCTCGTGTTTCCTTATAACTAGGGAGTTCATCCATGACCATGATCCCATCTGATTTATTTTCTGCAGAAAATAGCTTCTTGGTAAAGTTGTTGCAGCTTCTGTTGGTTTCTTCATGTCTGTTGTTGAAATTTCTTGATGGTACATAGCAAGAGCACACTAAAGCAGTGCACTTGTTCTGCGCCGACGCCGCCAGGAGTACGGTGCAGACCAGCAAGCCAACAAGCTTAAATCCTCTCTCTCTCTCTCTCTCTCTCTCTCTCTGTACTCCTTTCTATGTGGGTAATATTAGAGATCAAACAAAATCATATGGTGAACAGAGAAAATGTTTATTATTATATAATCAATTCTAAGGTTATCTTCTAATCATTACACTTTTGCTTTGCAAGTAAGAGATCAAAGTGAGAGATGGGCTCTTTCTCGGAGGTGGGGATTTTTATTTCGGAGAAAAATGATAAATTTTGATAAGAAAATTTCACTTGACTGTAGATAAAATTTGTGATCTATAGTTAATATAAAGAATTAAAAAAAATTACGAATATACATTAATAATAACTATAAGTTTTCATAAGAATATTAAAAATATAATTGATTTCAGATCAACAAAAGGTCGGTCTATAACAAGCAGGAGCATGAGTTGGGGGTGGGGGAATATGGTTGGACATAGAGGCAGGTGCAGTGCAGATGCAATGATGTTGAATCCTCCCCCACTTAGAATTTTTGTAGCTTTTGCCTGTTTACTCATTATTGTGTGGGAGTGGGAGCTGTGGTGGTGCAATGGGAGAAACATAAAGAATCAAGTGCTCTTTAAACTTTTGACTGTGAAGGACTACTGTATTCATTGTTTGGTGTGGTTGGGAGATGGAGGCATGAGCATCTAATCCTTTTTTTTAGCTCTCTCGTGCTACTCTGATTTACATGGCATGGGGGGTGGTGGGGAGTGCCTGTCATTGCTGTCATAATAAGTGGGTGGAGAGAGAGAGAGAGAGAGAGAGAGAGAGAATCATAAAATCTTCTTTTTGTTTGCCTATTGTGACAATGCGAGTGTTTTTCTTTTCTTTGAGAGGAGTGTGGTTATAGAGGAAGATTGATTAAACATCTTCTTTTTGTTAACTTGGCTATTTGTCCTCATGTTATTAGGACTCGTAATAAGCAGTAAACACAAGTACATTAAAAATTATGTGGTTCGGTTAATATGTCTATATCTATGAGTTAAACTCTGAAAATATAATTTCATAGTAGATTGTACAATATCATCTCTCATGAACACTAAATCTATTGAATACTGATATTATACTGATAATAATGATATATGGTTTTATAAAATATGTAGATAATAACTAATAACTCGTTACTTGTAATATGTGTGTTGTAATACTCACTGATTATTTATTTATTTTTGTATATGTAAAAAAATAATTTTACTAACATAAAAAGTGTCGCACACATAAATTTCATATGACGAGTAACAACATAAGAATAAAAACTTCATATAATAAAATAAACTAATTCATAATTGTTATTTTTTTATATTTTTTTAAAGTAATATTAGATTGTTCAAATTATTTATTGAGTTATAAATTATAATTTATATCATGAAATAATATGTTAGATGATGTGTCACTTTTCGCTCAATGAGGCCCAACTACTTTGGTTAAGTTGTTGGTGAAGCCCAGTCTTGTTCGGAGAAGCACCCAACCTAGCCCATCCTTGAGCTAAGCCCGAATCGGTTAGTCTGTTAAACAAGCAAGTTCTCTCTCTCTCTCTCTCTCTCTCTCTCTCTCTCGCAGTTTTGTTTAATCAGTGTTAGTCAGTTCCTGCAAGAAGAATGAAGAGGTGCGCACCTTAGCAACTATTAGAAATGCATATATTTGGCTCCGTTTATTTCTTTTAAAAATAATTTACGATTAATTTCATAAATTGCTTTAGAAAAGCAATTTCAAAGCCTAATCAGTTGCATGTTCAGCTCCATCCTTGTTTATAATTGCATGTTCATTTTAAGATTCTTTGTTTTTTTTTTTTTTTTTTAAAAAGCTATCATATGTATTTACTATTTAATTCTTCAATGAAATGTTTAATATAATATTTTATCACATTGGTTGGGTATTTACTGGTAATTTTGTGTTGAGATGCGTTAATGATTTATTGTTATTATTATTCATCAAGAAAAAATAATTCCTTGTTAACAATTGATTCAAAAATTTTGTGTAACGTAAGTTATTTGTTATGGAAAAAGGATCGTTACGAAGAGATTTTCTGTAAATGTCTATGTACTGAGCTTTACGCGGAAGAATTTCTGTAGCAATGCAGCCTCGAGAGTATCTAGTTCTAGCGGTGGCCAACCTAGCAATGTAAGAGCCTTTGTTGTATATTTATCCCTCGTTTTCGATTGTTATTCATTTACTTCTGAATTTTGTACCGGCTACGGTCTGTTTTTGAAGTTTTGTTGTTTTTTGGAAGTGTTAATTGGTTGAGTTTGGTTGACAAAACATTCATGTGGCCTCAGGTTTCATTACTTGATGTCATGAAATAATGGAAATGAGTGAGTCTGATTCACACAATTGTATGTGCGCATTAAGTTACTCTGTACTTTCACGTAATACAATCTTTTAAGCTCTCTCGGAGCATTAGTAAATTGATCAGTAGAGCACATTAGGTGAAGTAGTGAACTTGAAATCTAGTTTTCGGAATAAATCCCTCACATCTAGAAATAATATTGTTTGGTTCTTTAGCAATTTTAACTGCTAGGACTGGTATTCTTCACACTTCTAAATGCTAGTGGCGGTATTTATGTAGATGCTAATGCAGTGGCTTGATGGTAAATGGTTTTTTGTCTTTCCCAAGACCAAATACAGATACAGATTCAAATACTAAATGCTGAATATATATGAAGAATGCGTGCATATGGGGGGATTTGAACCTAGGTCTCCCTAGTAACACCTGTCTCTAATACCATGTCAGCATCTACTAAACCCAAAAGCTTAACCTGTTAGGTAAAGGCCCAATCAATGATATAAAGCTCTTTAACATTCACTTCTTGAAGGATGCATGTTATTCAATCGATAGTAGTTTCTCTCTTCGTTTACTCAAATTTTGGATTTGCTTGTTGCTAGTTTATGTGTAAAATATCCTGTCAAAAAAATTACTGTTTCCACCACACATTATTTGTAATTGTTCATTCTGAGGCAGATGCTTTTGCATGTGATTCTTTTACTTGACTTTGTTCACAGATATATTATAGTACAAAATAATTTCCTATTAAGGAGTTCTAGTTATGTTTAGTTGACTGCAATATTCAACTTGGATGATTGGCTTTAACATTCCAGGAGCATGAGGTCAAGCAGAACTTCACAGATGATGGCCATCAATATGATGTTGCTATTGTCGGGGGAGGTGTGGTTGGCATGGCTCTAGCTTGTTCATTGGGTAGGTAATAGTTTTTATGATATCATTTATTTTCTCTCCTTTAATTCCCTTCTTCTCCCATTATGTGCTTTGTTTTAGGCTTTCACTTGAAAGATTGTAATACCCTCCAAGTGTTTTTTCTTTATTTGTTGTATCAATGTCTAGGCCTTACCTCTTGCCCTAATTAAAAGGTGGTTTTAGGCGGGAAAATATAAAGGCAGCATAGGAGTATTTTAGTTAGATTTATTGTGGTTACTAAGTTTGGAAAAATTACAAGGATTGTGCAGCCTAGTTCTTGATATGTTAAGCACTACATGCCAACAATGGAGATTGTGAATTTCTTTCACCTAAATTTAATGATTTTTCAATTCACTGGATTAATTTTTGTGTATGTGTCCTGTATCTAAAGTTATTATTTATATATGTATGTTGACTCTTAATCTCATAGGTTACACACACCTCTATACCTATATTATGAATTAAAATGTACTATGTTCCTGGAATCTTCATGTTACCAGTGTTTGCTATGCTACTTAGCTATGTACTGATTATATATTGCATTTTCATTAACAAAGTATTAAAATTCATATCCTCTTTACACATTGGATGTTGCAGCACGCTCACCATTGACAAAGCATTTGAAAGTTGCCATCATTGATAGCAATCCTGCTTTGGGGAAAAGAAATTGCATTAACAAAGAAGACCCACCTGATCCAAGGGTCAGTACAGTCACACCTGCAACTATATCATTTTTCAAAGGTATTGAATCTAATATTTAATTGGGAGGCAGCTCTAGCTTAAAGAGGGGCTTTGTGTTTTTATTTTAAGTTTGGTGAGGGCTTCTGTTGTAGAGGCCTGTTTTTTCTTCTTTGGAGCTACCGAGCTAGTCCTGGCATTTCTCTAAGCTGACTGCTTTTCTTTTATTGTTTCTTCTCTTCTGTTTCTCCTCTTGTTTCAATTATATGTGTACCTTAATGCTCTAAAACAATTTCATAGCAGAATTGGCTGTTTGGAAAATTAAACTTAGAGAGATCAGTAATAACTGCTGACGTTGTTATGTATGGATGCCTGATGTCACCACATTAGGACTAAGTAGCAGAGATATAAACATTTTTTTTTTTATTTTGCTAAATCTCTAGTAAAAGGATTGTTGGGGGAAATTTATAGGTTTAGATAAAAAAAAAGATATAGAAATGCTGTTGTTTACTGAATTTCATTTAAATATTAGGGGATGTACCTTTTGTTAATTCTGTTGTTGACTTCATGTACTAGAGGGTTGGTTTAAAACTTCTGAGTCAAACAATTTATTTCGTAATTTTTGTAAGGGAATTTATCCTGATTTGAATAGGTGTCTGTGTCCTGTTTCCATGTGTTGTGATAAAAAAAAAACATCCTTACGTCTTTAGGAAGCCACCTAATTTCATTTCCTTAGCCTTTTGCCTTTTTGCAGTGTGGATTACCACTTTCATTGGTTTGATCTGCTTGTCTATCACTATTGCCCATTTCAGATTGAAGGACATGGAGACAGATGTTTGACATTCCCTTTTCTTTTGTTTTTGCATGAATTAGATATTGGTGCTTGGCAATACATTCAACAACATCGACATGCATATTTTGACAAGATGCAGGTGATGGCTGTTACATTTTAAACAGTTATGACATAATTTTTTCAACTTTATTTCTCTCTTCCATTTTTTAAATCTGAAATTGTTAAACTGCATCAATGTTCCATAGAATTGTGGAATCATGTTGTTGTAGAGAAAATGAAATGGTTATTTTCTTTCTTGTGGGTGTTTAAGTTCAAGATTTTATATACCAGTTTGCATATGGGTGTTCAGTAAACTACTATTGGTTTCAAATAGAAAGTAGGGGACTCGTTGAGCATAGAGAAATTCAAAAGGCAGATCATGGAAATGTTTAATTAGTTTTATAAATATGAGTGGTTAAAATTACATTATTAGTTTCAAACTATGTATTCTATCATCCTAGCTCTTGCTGATATATTCTATCAAGTCATTTGTGATTGACACCCTAAGCATAAAATAGCTGATTTATTTGTTTATATATTCTCTAATTTGCTTTTTGGTTGCAAACTGAGCGCGTGGCTAAATCCTGTGTCCTAGTTTTGCAATGTCGAGGGTCACACATACGAATCTTTAAATTTCTAGTAGAGGAAGAGTTTTTTGGTTTATATCTATTTTAATGAAGAGCAATTATACCAGATCAGTCTCTCTCTCTCTAGTTTTACTCACATAGTCTGTCTCACTCAACCTTATGATATAGGTATCATAATTCTGAGAACCTGGCAAGATTATTCATGCATTTTCTATAACTGAATTTGGTTCTTAATGGCATCTATGAGTTGTGTTTTTACCTTTGCCTGCTATGCTTGTATTTCTCCATGGTATTTCATGTTTCCTAAAATACAATCACATCGAAATTGTTGGTTTGTATCTGCTTTACTTCAGTTGTTATTGATTTATTTATTTATACTCATGCAATATATACTAGGTTGATGTATAAGGTTCCACTGGCTTGAGCAGTTTCATTGATATTCTCGTGATATTCTGTAGGTTTGGGATTATACTGGCTTAGGGTACACAAGATACAATGCGAGGGATGTAAACAAAGAAGTCTTAGGGTAAGTTCAAACTTTTAAGGAGTGGATATTGATAGGGTAATCTTCTTGTTCTTGTCACTAATTCAGAGCTTATCTTGGATTCCTAATTCAGGTGTGTGGTGGAGAATAAGGTGCTTCATAGCTCTCTGTTATCATGTTTAGAGGTACTTCCCTTAACTGTTTACTTCATATTTAGGGAATATCCAAATTTGCTGAAATATGTTATCCCTTCTGTAGTTTCTTTGTTTTATTAGAGTCTATTTACACGTGAGTGGATACATACGCATATACATGCTAACATATCTATATATTCACATAATGCATGTGTTCAATTACCTACTTTCTGACAGCAAGTTTGTTTTTATTGTTGGAATGTGTTCCTTACTCTTGATTTAAACATCACGTGTATAGTCATTGCAAATGCATTTAATTAGTCTATGATCTTCTGAAATTTGTACATAGCCCCAGGGGTAGGCCTAGCTCAAGAACTTGAACTTCTATTGGGGCCATTTCTTTGTTGGACCTAGTTCAATTAGCTACATTTCTCTTCTCAACATCATTACATGAATCTCTTGGAATATATGGGATCGTATTATAATGCTCTTATTAGTGCTCTTCTTGCCTCTGAGGCATCATAAAGCCATTTCTTTTCATTTTCTGTGAGTTGTCTTATGTAAATGTAGAGCTATATTCATTTTTCATAATTATACTAAAGTTCTATTGTTAACCTTAATGTCGTACTATTTTAAAACAGTGATAATTTGTTAATGTATAATTTCAAGCAAAAAGTCCAATGGGGGAAGAAGACATAGCACACAAGAAGTATGCAAGCGAGATCATCTTAGATGAAATAAAATTGTAATTATAGTGAAATGGGACTATGTAAGTACACATGTTTTCCCTTTTCTCATTAACTGGTCTCTGATTATATGAAGAATTCGTTTGTCTTTTTGCATGTTAGTTCACTTAAGATATTCGCTAGGTGGTTTTTCCTTGTTAATATTATTTTCATAAGCTAGATTAGTGCAATGCTGCAAATAGTGTTGTAGGTGATGTTGTCGCGAGAATTCTTCTTTGACTTTATATTATAGTCAGTTGAACTTCTCTTTGAAACATCTATAAATAAACCATAGTTTTTTGATACTTTGATGTGTAGTTATCATAATTGCAGCTGTCATTATTTTTGGAACTGAATTTATCTAAATAAAACTGAATTTTAACAGAATACAGATTTCCGGAAAACCATCTATCCTTCGAGATTAACTTCAATGGCTTTACTGCCAAGCTCTTCTTCCATGGGTGTGGACAGCACATTATCAACAACAGCATTGTTCACTAAGGGGCGTTTAGCGAAACTGGAATTAAGTGATGGCAAGAGCCTATATGCAAAATTGGTGGTAATTGAACTTCTTGTTGATGAGTTATGTTGCCCTTTTTTTATTATAATAGGGAATTAACATAGGTTGGGGCTATAGTATAGCATTTATTATCCAAAAGATTAACTGGGGACAAATCATGACATTCATTGTAGGTTGGAGCTGATGGGGGCAAGTCACAAGTTAGGGAGTTAGCTGGATTTAAAACAACTGGATGGAACTATTCACAAAATGCTGTCATCTGCACAGTAGAACATACTGAAGAAAATCGGTGTGCGTGGCAACGATTTTTACCTGCCGGTCCAATTGCACTTTTGCCAATTGGTGATAGATTTAGCAATATTGTTTGGACTATGAACCCGAAAGAGTCATCAGACTGCAAAACGATGAATGAGGATGAATTTGTGAAAACTGTAAATCATGCTCTTGATTATGGATACGGTCCTCATCCAAAGTCAAGTTCATCCGGTGGTCCAGACATGTTTTCTTGGCTTAGAGGAGATGTGACTATATCAGCTAATGAGTGCTTTGAAGTACCACCAAAAGTTATCAAGCTGGCTTCTGATAGGATGGTGTTTCCACTGTCTTTAAAGCATGCTAATGACTATGTGTCTAAGCGAGTTGTGCTAATTGGTGATGCAGCACATACTGTTCATCCTTTGGCTGGTCAAGGAGTTAATTTGGGTTTTGGAGATTCACATACTCTTTCGGAAGTAATTGCTGAGGGCATTGCAGTAGGCTCGGATATTGGGGAGGTATGTGGTATTCTTTTTATGTTTCAATATCCGTGATGGATCTACATATCTGTTCGTTGCTGTTATTTAATTTACTTGGCAAATTATTGCTCCTTTTGGTGATTCAATTACTCACTTGATGCTACAATTTATGCAGGTATCCCTACTTAGAAAATATGAAGCCGAAAGAAAACCAGCAAACATGATGATGATGGCTGCTCTGGAAGTTTTTCAGAAGGCATACTCAGTTGATTTTGGGCCTCTAAATATACTGCGAGCTGTGGCATTCAACGGAGCTCATTATATTTCTCCTCTTAAGAAGAGTATCATTTCATATGCCTCTGGGGAACAGAAAATGCCTTTCTCGCTGCCTCTTTTTTCTTAAGACCTTGTTGGCTGAACGATTGTAAGTTTTAAACTTACTAGATGCTGTACATAATGAACAATTTATGGAACTCTTCTTTTCTTCGGCTCTGTAGATGCACTGCAAGAACCGAGGAGGATGGGTTTGGTTTGTTTTTGAGAAGATTGGGTTGGGTTTTAAAAAAGACGAAAATATTTTATTGACCTATTAAAAAGTTGGTTCATTTTTTATAACAAATACACGGTTAAGCTAAATTCTTATTTATTAGATTCGCTTCGTGTTTGCATGTCATGTAAAAATCTATCATTCTTCATTCCTATTCTAGGTGCCCTCACTATCCTTGTTCTAGTTGTTTTGTTCACACACTGTGAGTGAATAAATCCTCTGCCTAATGTAGTGCTACACTAGAAGGAAGAAATGGTCAAAATGCTTCTGGTTCTGGACTATGTTAGGCACCACCAGGGCTAAAAGAAGATCTCCATTAACATCCTTTATGGAAACAAAAATCATTTACTGTCAACTGAGAGAGAGCCTGATTTAAAGTAGACATTCAAAGAGTAGGCTGACAGCATCATAAGCAACACAAATTTTGGGTTGATTCCTGATGCTTGTTGAGCGGTGTAAAAATAGACTTGACTTATATTATATTATATTAAATTTTGCATTCTTACATGATTCTATACAAATATATGAACAATTGTGAGCTACCTGCTTGTATTCAAGTTAGGGCTATACATGAAGTTGATTACAAAATTGTATCTCGAATTACTCGTGCTAATACCCGGGAAGATAATCGACTGAGCACATCCGGAAGGATTCTGGCTGAGATGCTCGGCAACACGGGAAGCAGTTCTTGGATAGTCCGAGCAACATCAACACCCTGTTGATCCCCACCAAAAGCAAGACCATATGTTATATATATATATATATATATATATATATATATATATATATATATATATATATATATATATTTGGAAAAGACTGTTAAATGTAGTAAATGCCAATCATGAGAATGAGAAGGGTGCAAACCATGAGAAGGAATAGCCTAAGTAGAAACTGGTCAAATCAAGAATGTAGTTGAAGTAATTATAACTAGAAATAACTCGAATTACACAAGCAAAGGAAAAGGAACCCTCAACAAACCCAGAGGAAATTACTCGGATGAAAGACAAGGCATTACTTACAAAATTAATATCATATTCCTACTTGTAAAAAGTTTCCATAGGAAATAATCTGGGAAAAAAGTACACTAATAAATATTAAGAAAAAGAAAAGGAGATACCTTAAAAAAAAAAAAAGAATATTTACTCAACCTCACGTAATTACAAACTTGCAGGAGCATATAATTACTCGAGAGGTTTTTGAGATGCATACAGCAGTCAACAATTCCAAGGAGGGAGGGAGGGAGAGAGAGAGAGAGAGAGAGCATCTTAGTATCTACATCTACCAATTTTAATACTTTCCAAAGAGAGAATACAAACACGGAAGGATTTATTGGTCAAGTAGCCAACATCACAAACGTGATATTCATTTTTGTAGTAAGCTAGTCATCGTTCAGGAGATTTAGTTACTGAGACGTGTTCTATATGCATTTACAACAATCAACACATCCAATACAATAAACAAAATGAATGACCCAAAGGAATGGGTTGAGTGGTTAGACCAAAACAGGGAATCATCTTGGGAATACCAACTTGAGACAAATTATGCCACAAGTTTCCTAAACCACTAATTCTAAAGACACCTCTTGATGATAGACACAGATTTTATTGTATGATATCCTGGCTTTTCTCATATATTTTTTAAAAGTTCCATAACTTCAGCATCACTCAGAATTTTTAGCAACCAACATAGGGCAGAAGAAGGTCATTATTGTCCATGAAACAATTCAGTAGAAGTCCCAATTCAGCAAAAGTCCCAATTAAAAAACTTTCCAAAGGGGAGTACCAAAAGAAAAAAGCGCAGAAACAATTTTATAAAGAATGCTGCTTTTGCTGTCGTGCATAATTCCAACACCAAACCAAGCACAAAAAATGAAATTTTATATGCATACTGAACTCGAAACATAAATATCAATGGAAGATTGGAGATTGAAAATTAAAGCTCCAACTTTATGCAGAAGTCTATTCCATGAATAGTATTAGTACAAACTCTTGTGTACCTGATTTGATGTCCTTGATATTGAACTGCCTGCAGTTAAGAACTCGACAATCATTTGTACATTGTTCAATATAATTCTGTCCTCCTCAGTTACTGTAGGTAGAAGTGCCGCAGGCTTAAAAGGTCCCAAAGAAGGAACCATACTAAAAACTGGGGCAGCATTTCCAACTCCCAAAACTGCCATTAGTTGCACTAACTGTTCCCTTGTAACTGCATCAATGCCTTTTACAATCTGCTTTGCAAGCCAAAAGCAACAATTAGATATTTGAATCCAAAACCATATAGCATATCGATAAATATGTAAACCATATTCAAACTAATCATCTAGTTTTTTTTTTTAAAAAAACCAATAGAATTGAGGAAAGCAACTTTATACGTATAAATCTATTTATGTAGTATAACAATTTGTTTCTCTTGCTTTCTTGACAAGGAGAATATACTAGATATCCAAAATGCACCCATAAGAAAAGCAGAGATAATGAAAAGAAACTGTAACAGTCTTGTATTAGAGATTCAATTTGAATCTCGTTGAGGCTGTTAGGTTTGCGGATTATCAAAGCTATTATCAGAGTGTAATTGTAGTGGTGAGCTTCTGGTCCACAGTAATTGCTTTTCAGTAATAAAATCAAATTGTTTCTCATCAAAGCAAAAACTGAACACTAAAATTAATATAGAACAGAAAAACAGCTCATGATCACGTCAATTAAAAAATCAAAAAATAGTTGCTCCGCAAAACAAAGTTTAATTGAAAAATGAGTAATTATATGCATGCTTCACTACAATGGATGAAAAACAAAAAATTGAACTAAAGTATCTAAGGGTACGATTACTTATTGAGAATCCTAATGAAGGAAAGGGAACTTAATTCCTGATTTATGATTATAGTGTTTACTAAAAACTGTTGGGAATCAAGTTATATGGACCCCATACGCAAATTAGGAATTAAGTTCCTTTCCAATGGAATTTAATTCCCTTCCATTTTCATTCTCGATTAATAAACGCACCCTAAATAGTAGCACCTAAACAACCTAGTTTGAAGTCTAGAAGCCAAGAAATATCTTATTTTCAACTTGCAGACGACACTTTGATCCAATGAAACACGTTGGACAAAAGATATGTGAGTTGTTTCTCTCGAGGGTAGATGATTCTAGGTCAACCCAGCCTACTTTAAAAAAGCTTACCATAATTTTGGTCTTGGAGAGGAAGATTACCTTAACCCTTTTATTGGTAGACATGGATTGTAGCATGATCAATTTTTCCCTTCATCCAACATAATTAGATCTTATATTGAATATGGTCAATTCGTAAGACTAAGAAGATAATTCTCTAATGGACTTTTGGAGACAAAGATACTGAATTAATGTATTCACTTAGTCAATAGCAAAATACTATCCTCATTCACAAAGTTAGATCTTGAATCACCTCATCCAGAAGAAATTCTCGGAAAAAGTTCCCTTTCTCAGACAGCAGAAAGGCTAAAGCTGCCCTTGTTTGAATTGGTTGTGTTTGTTGAGATGTACTTGGCATAAATGCAGGCACGATATAACCTGTTTGACTTTGTAAAATACCAAGTTCCGCCATATCCCCATTTAGGTTTTCTCCACCTCCACTTTTGGCTGCAGTTACGAAGTTCTCAAATGCTTGCATGACATCAATGAATCTTTCAGCATCGAAAACACCAGACTTTCCATATATAGTGTAACGCAAAGCATTCCTTAGACGAGGGGATTCATCTGTTAGGAGCCTCTGACAGTAGAAAGGAATGTAAGAAAACAAATCAGTTTATACCATGTAAACTGTTTATGAAGAAAAAACTTTGAAATTTGGACAATCTGCAGAGTCAAATAGTTAAAACCAAACCAGAATTGTAGTTATGGAATATTTTAATGGTTCGACAAATGCTTCTGTTACCGTTTATTAGAATTCATGAAGGTACACAACCCATTTCCAACCTTAATGGCAAACAAAAGCTACATTTGACAGTCTAACGCCAGTCCAAAGGAGAAGAAGAAAAGGAATCCAGATGAACCTCAAATAATATCTAAAATAAAAATTGCCACACTTTTAATCCTAATCAACCAACTTTATCGAAAAGGATTACTTTTTTTAGGCCAAGCGGTTGATGGCTAGATTTCGAATCAACTTTTTGGTCTTATGCTATATCTCAGTGCCGGAAGTGATAACAAGGATCTGTATTTGTTTCTAAACTCTCCGGGCGGATGGGTAATACCTCTTGGGATAGCTATTTATAATACTATGCAATTTTTTGGGACAAGATGTACAAACAATAGGCATGGGATTAGCAGCATCAATGGGGTCTATTTCTTGCTAATTGTCATTTGGGGTTCGATTTTATTAACTTGCACACCACAACATCAACTGTGTCTTCAAACCAAATGACATTGAACTACAAGAAACACTTGTCATTCCAGAAGCAAATGCATACCCTTATTTAAATACTAAATAGCCATCTAATGAATCTCTGACTGACACAATAAGGGGCAGCAGCATGTATATATTTGTGTCTTTTTATAATTATCAGACAGGAAAAAATATGTAATTGCCATACACGACCTTTAAATCTTCGCACCTGGGCAATATATGGATAGGCTTCATCTACAAGGGCAAAATCAGAATTCCCCACCAAAGCAATTCCTTCCAGTACTCCTATGGCCCTAATTATGAGAGCAAAGTAAGGTGGTATCCTAAAGGGATAATCAAATGTTATTTGTGCCAAATCTGATGCTAGCTCCTGAAAGTTAAAATTTTTGGCTCCTCCACCTTCAAGTGCCTGATCAAAAACTTTAGCCAGGACTGGCAAGATGGGTTCCAAATTAACCCCCTCTGGAATGAAATCAAGTTTGACAAAATCTTTGACTATAGCTCCGTAATCCCGATGAATAAGATGGGCAATTGCTTCGATCATTCCATACTTCTGATCATCTGTCAGTTTTGTGACTAGACCTGTTACACCAAAAGTTTAATTTAAAATCTCAGTTAATGATTCTTTGATAATTGGCAAAGAGTATCAAATTTGTACAATATGTCATTTACTTAAGGATGCAAGCCAATATAGTATCAAGGTGCCTGTTATAGATTTTGACCAACGGTTGAAATACATAAAATACATTATTGTACTCTTGCTATGTGATAACTGCAATCAATTCCCAAAATTGATGGAGTTAATAAACATTATACATCATGGACACCTAGTCGGAGTTGCACACTGGAAAACAACATCTGTTCATATTTTAATTACTCAAAGAAACAGTATATTATTAGTGCATGGTAGCATTATGTTCATCAGGCTACAATTGCAGTATTTAAACTAAACATGCTTCTCTCACCAAATTGTAGATTCAAAAGTCCAAATGAACCAAGTGGAATGTGACTTTGGGATTTAAAAGTTTTTGTTTCAGCGTGGGTTGTCGAATATATGCTTTCACAAAGTTCATGCTCTTTCAGTTGACATTGAATGAAAGAAAAATCCCAAACAGCTTAACCAACTTAATCATTTTATTTATGTAAATAATCCAGGATAAAATTGATTCATTCAGAAAAGAAGACTTGAAAAAGCAATAATTAAAGAAACACATTATCTTTCACCATATACACTTATAGAGTAGTTTGTTACCAAAGTCAAGTATGGCTAGCTTCCCATCTGGAGTACGGATCAAATTTCCAGGATGTGGGTCGGCATGGAAAAATCCAGTGTCAAGCAACTGTAATTTAAAAGAGAGAGATAAACATAATCAGGATTTTGTCCAAACTGGAGCAGTCATGTTACTCTGACCAAAATGAAGTGCAGTGTTGCCAGGGCATGCAGCTAGTGGGTGGCATATGTTAGTTGCAGTAACAAGACGAAAATTATAGAACAGTAACCACAAAATAGGCAGGGAAGACAAAGTCATCCTTTACTTCTTTGATCACTTGATAGTGCAACTTCTACTGTAAAGACCAAATATTATTCCTAGCTCCTGCATCAATATTTACCCATGAGGGATTAGCATAATGGTTAGGCCTATGGTTTGCTTCCACAAGGTCTAGGGTTCAAATCCCCTCATGGGCTCCTACATGGCCAAAAGCCAGAGTTTCCTGCTTCCCAAAGATTGTACAAGTGGGATCAAGAGATTTCTGGATTATAAGAAAAGAATAAAAAGCTCCTGCAACGATAGTTTTCTCATACACCAGTGTTCTGAAGCCAGAATTTCCCACATTGAACACCCATGTAATAATCACAATGAACTACAAAAGAATATACATTACCTGATATATGGGAAGAAATAAGAATTAACAAGAGTAAATCTATGTATAAGTCATGCAATTGTAGCATGAGTAACGGAAAAATAATTAAAATAAAAAGGAAAGATTTTACTTATATAAAGGCAGAACAGAAACCTTTTTCCATTTACCACTCTAAATCACAAGCTAGAAAATTGCCTTGATGCAAAGAATTACCTGCTTCAGGTAGCATATGACTCCGACGTTAACCAGTTCTCCAACATCACTTTCTGTACTTTGTGACAACTTTTCTCCATCAATCCACCCTGTGGTAAGAACCTTTCTTGAAGTATATTTCTGGTAGGTCTTTGGTATAACTACCTGTAAAACCCAAAATTTAGGGAAGGTTACATGATTTCTCTCACAGTGACAATAAGAAATAAAGATAAAAAATTACCAATAGAGAATGATCTATACGTCTTTCTTTTTGCAATTCAACATACATGGACATGCACAAACACACGGACAGATAATAGGGACTCCTTCTATCATCTAACAATAAATAATTTATAATTCCAATTTGAAAAAGCAGGAAAACTATAAAGATGTCACACGACGTTTGAGATGCTCTAGGAGTATAAAACTGGTTGCTATGAATTTAATAGTTATGTCATTGGAATTCATTCTTCATGTAGCGAAGGAAAGCGTTAGCTGATTTGCGGTATTTAATTGGTTACTAAAGCTAACACCTGTCAAACTTCAGGTCACAAGTCCAAATAATTATTCTACTCAACCAAGAAACTGTTCTAATCCATGTTTCTGATTTATCTTTTCAATATAAAGTCTCTATTTATTTGCCCAAAATATTATACATCTCAGCATGAGCAATTTCATCCAATATAAGAATGTTACGAATTGATGCCTTTCATGTCGATCAACATTAAATTTGATTTGAACAAATGACGTGATACCTGTAAATTAGAAAATAAAATGAAGAAAAAGGAAGATTAATAAAGCTACACCATTTGATATCATCAAACTCACCTGTGGAAGATCCTTCTTCATCATTTCTGCAAACAGTGTTCCATTTTCACCCTCATTAACATAATCTAGCTCCTCAAAAAAACGAGAAGCCCATTCATCCACCAATCCAACCACATCTATAGAGATCTGGAAAAAAAAAAAGGGGCAAAGGGTGAGAGGAAGTATAAGAAAATTCCATCTGTGAAATAAGAATATCGTTTCAATAGATAGGTAAGTCATTTGGACAAAGAGTTGAGTAGCTACTAATATTGTTTTCAAAATAAAACCTGAGGAAACCTTCGAAGAACCAAACCCAGGTTCCGTATGATGAACAGATCAACTGTCACTGTCTCAAGAACAAAAGGCCTCTGCACTTTGACAGCAACCAAATCTCCATTTTCCTTCAGGCGGCCCTTATAAACCTGTCCCAAAGATGCTGCCATATGTACCCCACAACAAAAGTAAATATTTTTAACTACTGAAGTTCTGGAACTAGTAAACAAAGAAACCTTCTTCTTTTTTCTTTGTTTACAGAACAAAAGACTAACTATACATGCAATAATTGTAATTGAGCCTACCAGCAGCAATTGGAGAAGAAGAAAGTTCTGAATAGACTTCATGCCAAGGCCGACCAAGCTCCTCATCAATAAGAGCCATTGCTACATCATCTGGAAATGAAGGAACCTTCACATATCATCAAACAGAAATATCAGCTATTATGACAAAGAGGCAGAAATAGTAGAAGGGAGGAGAAAGACAAATAGAATCAGAAGAGGGGAAGAGAGCAGAATTCTGAGAGAGCTAAGGAGAAAACTGTTTCTGTAATTATCAAGGCCTATTTATAGTGGCAAACCATGATCTATGTGTAAAAGAATCTAAAACAACACATATAAGTATTATCCTAAGTATAATCAAACATACTAAGTCTGAAACAGCAACTACCACATAATTTCCATAAATTTATCCTTACCATAAAATTAATAGAGCAATTTCAAATGGGGAAAATTAGCGATATAGCATATTCAGAAGGGTAACATGTTAACTGTGTAACATATATTAACTATTTTCAAGAAAAAGAAACAGGGAGAGAGAAAGAGAGAAACATATTAACTATATATCATAAAACCTAAAGATAAAGAGTGTGAAGCTTTTTATCTATCTTTCTACCACAATTTAGATGCTTCGGGATATAGCATCCACTTTGTCAATCAATAGCGGTTGTGGCATGAAGAAGTGTTCTACTGCCCCCTCCCCCTTTTCTCTCTGCTTATAATCCAAGGTTGATCTCCGTTACTATCATTTTCATCTTATTTTCTTCTTCAAGCCTATAACTAGTAGCAGGACTTTATTTTTCTGAAATATAGAATTTTTCACAAAATAATAAGGGCCATAAAGACTCTTTGGCTTCCACCTGGACATGTCAAAGTATATTTTTGTCTTCTTCATAACCTTGTGAAAGATCTAGTAGCTCATTTGACAGAATCATCCTCAACAATCTCCATGACTTGCAACAAATGACAACATGTGTCAACATGGGACTTAAGAGAAGCATTGATGTATCAAACAGATCATATACTAACTATTATTTGACAAGGAAATTCTTTCTTTTTTTCTCAAAGTTTTCAAAAACCTTTATTCTAAGACAACATCATAAGAAATTTTGACAAAATATAATGATGTTAAGAGAAAATAGAAAAAAAATCCAAGTAGTCCACCTTGTCGCAAAGCTTCTGCAGCTCAGTCATTGCAGCAGGTGACAGTACGTCCGGTCGAATACTCAGTGCTTGCCCAAGTTTTATATATGCTGGACCCAAAGAGGTAACAATTTCCCTTAATTCAATTGCTCTAGCAACTTCATTCTGATTATAATGTAAAGAAAAAAAAAATCAGATAGAAAATAAAAGGTGCATTTTAACAATTGAACATGAAATGGAATCATCCTGATACCAGTATATGCATGTGTTACACGGAATATCAAACTTCAGTAAAATAAAATTATTGAAGGCGACACCAGATCCTCCATTTGTAAAGCTTTTGAGGTAGGAGCTTCAGAGTAAATAATATATCATTTATGCAAGGTTTGTAATTCCCAACCATAAGAGCTCGCTCCCGCGGCAATAGATCTGATTAGGGGCATAGGTTTCCTATGTTTTAATAAGGGAATATCTGGTGTGTCACTTCACATGTTCTTTTAGACTATAGCTCCCTCACGCAAAATATAGGAATGCAAATGCAGATTTTTAATCTACACAAGTTCCAAGTGTATCCAGTGTACAGATATACAATAGAGTGAGAGTGAGAACAGGAGGGAGTTAGAGAGAGAGAGGAGATGCCTTTTAGTAACAAAATGGAATGGATTCTTAATAAGACAATAAAAAAAATTAATTAAAAAGCTTCAATTACATATCAGATGTTTGTATGGCAGTAATTTTTGTTCAATTGAAAGAAAAGAAAAAAATTGGTTATACATGTTAAATTATTACATGAAAATATCAATAGCCTAAAGCTGCAAGCGGGGCAGTAGGATTCACCTCTTTGACCTTCTTGTTTACAATATCCAAAGCAAGACGAGAGAGAAAACCCCCAGCAACAGATAGTAACTGGACAATTCGTGTTGCAACAGCACGTGGCCTTTTCCCCCAATATGCAGCGATACTAGCAGGATCATACACCAATGGTAAAAACTCACTGCTCTCATCTACCTAAGTAAACAAAAAACAGCACATAAAATCACAACCATAAATCTACTAAGGAAACAGCATAGCAACTATAAAGGTAAATTTTCAAGAACTTCACAAAGAGAAAACATATAAAATTGTTAAGATCATAGGGCTGATCATCTTTCATTGACAGATTTGCCTAACTTTTCTTCGAAGAATGTTGCTTCAAAATGCCAGCATCTTCATAATTTTTTACTTCTCTTATATGAGCATATCATCTATACCAAAGATCAATTTGAATCCACAAAATCAATTGAAAGCAAGTTCCACAGAAAGACTACAAAAATCGCAAAATAGAGATTATTTTAGCGAGCACTAAATTAGAAAATGGAAGAAATGGAAAGGTCATCTTTCGAATTCATTGATTCAAGATTGATTATTATTAAGTAAAAAACAAAGTACCATTAACGATAATAAAAATTTACAGCAGGATACAGCTACAGTATTCATATGTTTTCTTACAGGAGCTATTTAATTATTCTCGGGAAAATAAACTCAGGACTTCAAATCTTTCCATTTTCTTATTATGAATGTACTATAAGGTTTTTTTTCTTTCTTTTTTTTTTTTAAAAAAAAAAAACAAAGAAAGTTGTTACACTTGGCATATAAACATTGTACTAAAACAAGAACTTCATATTCAAACTCCAGCAGGTCGAGATGCTAAATGTTTTTTCCACATGGCTTATTCATGATATTAGCACTCAAGCACAAATGATGAATAGTCCCGTACTACATCCAAAAGGGCCTCACTGGTTTCTCATGTCAATCCACTACATGTGTTCAAATAATGTAATATAATTGAATCACCTCAACAAGGCGAAGCTGGATGTTGTCATCGGCAAACTGCGAATCCCTCAAATTTTGGCCCCGGAGTCCTTTCATTAGTATTGACAACTGTTCATTTTCTTCCATTTGCGCTCTCACTCTCTTAATCTCCTGCGAAACATCACCCATTCTCTGCCATTTCAAGAGAAAAAAGAATCGATGATAAATCCAATTGTCCAAAATAATAAATAACCAACCATTAACCACCAGAATAAATATCCTTCAACATTTTCAAAAACCAACAAAGAGTTGAGTTAGTAATCAACAATAGCATTCACTTAAAACCGACTGTTAATCACAGAAACAAATCATATTCCAGCGTTAGGCGCTGAAAAATTTCCAAAATCTTAAACTACAGATATCAAATTTGTTCAAGAAGACAACAGTAAATTCAACAGTAACATCTAATTCAACCAGAAAGTAACTATCAGTACAAGCGAACTCAAACTAAGAAATGAAAATAACTTCTCATTTTTGTCTATTTTCCTCCACTTACTCAGCAGCCAAAAAGATCATTAAATTAACGTAAACAGTAAAATCCACCAACAAATACTAAATTGCTAATTTACCGTCGAAACTCCATTGACCGGTTTCAACGGAGGCGATATTGAACTTCCATTAACGGTTCTCGGCGGAGAGGAATTTGACGGCCCGGATTGCGTGGGTTTAGGTTCAGCAGCGACGGCAAGAACCGGTCTAGGTCGCCTGCGAGCCGAAACTCTGCTTCGAAACAAACGGTTACCGCGAAGCGAGAATCGGACTGGCTCGATTCCGCAGTAGAGGAGCTGCGGTGCTGCTTCCATTTAGCGGAGCCGTACTCCCTCCCCTTAGAAGATAAACGAACTGACGATTTGCAGAGAAATGGCGTGTAACAGAGAGAACCAGTGGAGGAGTGAAAGTGGAATCTCAGTTGAATATATTCTTATTTTGTTTTTCAATTTGGTTGGTCGGTTTATATAAAGTGGGAGTACCTGGCCGTCGTATGAACACGTGGTGTTCTATGGTGATTAATTGGCGTTATTGTTATTTTGTTTCTACTTTGGGCTCACCGCCAGGCGCCAGCCTGTCTGTGTAGGTGTTTTTTCCCCGCCACTAATTAACCTTTTTTTATGACGTGTGACTTTTTTTATTTTTTTGAAGGGATGGGAATGTGAGTGAAAGTCGTCGCAAGTAAAAGGAGGACAAATTTAAAGAGCCATGCTAAGCACAGTAGCCTAAGGCTAAGGGGATTGTAGTCAGCAGTCGCTTTATATGAGCGACAAGTGTCATTTGATACTTTTTTTTAAAATTTTATATATAATTTTATTTTAATTTTTATATTTATATTTAATTTTTATAACTAGTAAATTATTATAAATATATCAATTTAATTCTTACAATAAATTTTTTAATAATAAATATAAATAAAATTAAAATTAATTATTATTAAATTTAAAATTTAAAATTTAAATAAAATAATTTAAAAGTTGAACGAATTTCACATAATCTACCTGAAATTTGTAGTTTCATTTATATATACATTTTTATGATCAATTGACATAAACCTCCATCACTGTTAAAATTTAAATATAATATTTTAATTCATTAAAAAAAAATAAAGGTGGATTTGAGATCTTTACCTTGATCTCTAACAATTGAGATCGTCTCCATAGAGATAATGGAGACTTAGTGTCCATATGAAGGCCTGATCTTTATTGATAAAGACCAAATATGATCTTTATGCTGCTGTTTTGACCAGGTCAGGTCTCTATTATGGAGCTCTCGTCTCTATCGATCGTATTTTTATAGAGATCAGACTTGATCTCCATTAATAGTGAGGAAGATTTGTGTCAATGGAGATCAGGTCTCCAGATGGACACGAGGTATCCATTATCTCCAAGAAGACGATCTCGATAGTTAAAGATCAAGGTGGAGATCTCATCTTCTTTCAAAGAAAGAAAAAAACAAGCTAGAGATCTCATCTCTGCCTTTAGTTTTTTCTAATGAATTAAAAAATTATATTTTAATTTTAACAGTGAAAAAAGTTCATGTCAATTGACTATGAATTTGTATATACAAATGAAACGAAAAATTTCAGGTAGAATGTACGTGAAATTTTTTCACATTTTAAATTATTTAATTTAATTTTTATTTTTTAATTTTTTTAATTTTTTTTCTTATTTTTAATTTTTAATTTTGATAATAATTAATTGTGATTTCCATTGACACAAATCTTCCTCACTATTGATGGAGACCAAGTCTGATCTCCATAAAAATGCAATCGACAGAGACAAGAGCTCCATAATAGAGACCTGACCTGGTCAAAACAGAAGTATAGAGATCAGACTTGATCCCCATCAATGAAGATCAGGTATCCATGTAACACCCCCTGACCCGACTCGCCTAGATCAAACCAATGAGCGCCACCCGATTTCAAATCTTTTCTAAACTTAATTGATATGTTGAAAACTTTTGTAAAACCAATAAATATTGTTATATTTAAAATACTTTACAGTGAGCCCATCAAATATTTCGAAAATTTTGCCAGGGTTTTCTCTGTTTTTCTGACTTTCCAAAAATCCTGTTTTTCACAGAATTCAAACAATATAATATCAAACACTTCAAAATTCATTTTTCAATCATTTGCATACTCTTCCATATAGTGCGATTTCCTCAAACATTTTCAATAAAACAAAACATAATTACTAGTTACAAAACTTTAAAAAACATAAACTATTATACAATTATTTACAAAACTCATATATTACAACTTTATAAACTTCTATATATGCATACTGAAATAAATAATTATACAAACAAAGTTTAAATAAAACTACCCAAGTAATGTGACTCTGAATCTTTTTCAACAACTATCACCTCTTCAGTCTTTCTCTCCGCTGATCTCTCTATTACCTACACGTGATAAAATTAACGCGCTAAGTAATAATACTTAGTGGGTGTACACTAAAATAGTTGTGGAATTCACAAAATAATTTTAAAGATAATATGTCATAATGATATCATATTAAAATATATTATGATTCAACTCAACCAAATAAATAAATCATATGAAAATAAATTTCTAAATTCTCTTATATATATTTTATTCGATTTATTTCAATTCTGGCCCTTTAGTATACTCAACACAATTTTCTGGATTGGAATATGGGCCGTTCGACATCGACCACTCAGTGGCTGCCTGCCGAATATAACTCCCAACCCTAGGACCGACACTTGGGGCCTACACCATCCAAGGGTGGTACGTACAGATCATATCATCACTCCCTACCCTACGACCAGGTACTCGGTACCTGCTCATAATCCTTAAGGAGGTACGTAATATCAATATCAATATCGGTGCAGTACTGCTAAAATAACCCAGCTGGTATACCAACCTCCTATATCTGTTTTCTATGTTCAAGTATCCTAAGGCCATTTCAAGGTATCGTTCACAATACACAATTTTTTCAACTTTCATATTAAATTATTTCATTCATTTCAAATTAACAACTTTAATTTATAAAGATCCATCAAAGTCAACAACAACAATATTCATAAAACAATATTCGTAAAACAAGTTTGAAAGCATACGATATCACAGAAATTCAATAATACTAAAATATTCCATAATTATTTCAAACAATATTCGTAAACAAAATATATTTATACAAAATTTGTAAATAAGTTTTCAAATTCATTTAGTCAAAAATATGGAAATTCAAATCAAAACATATAACGAAAATCATAAAGATTTTAGAAATAAGTGTACACCAACCTGGATACCGTTTTTACGAAATTTTTTTTTATGGATTTTCTTTTTCTCTTCTTTTTTCTTTCTCCTCTTCTTCCTTTCTTCTTCTTCTTCTTCTCTTCTTCTTCTTCCTTTCTTCTTCTTCTCTTCTTTCTCTTTCCCTCTTTCTCTCTCTTCTTTCTCTTCTTCTTTTTCTTCTTTTATTCTTCTTCCTTTCTTTCTCTCTCTCTTTCATTTTTGCTTCTTCGTAAAGCTTCTCACCGCCTCTTATTTTTTTATAAAATTTTAGCTGTCGCGACCTGCGGTCGCATCACTTAATCGCGGTACTCACTTGAATGTTTTCACCGCCTTCATCATGATCAACCATCGCGGTATCTGGTCGCGACGTTGGTCGCGATGCTCACTGGTCAATTTCATCGTTTTTATCGCGAGCACCCTATCGCGGTCACTAGTCGCGGTCTTAGGTCGCGATGCTCACTGCCCAAAATCCTCAATTTCACCGCGAGCTGCACACCGCGATCCCTGGTCGCGGTAGCTGGTCATGATACACACTGCCAGCATTTTCCTTTTTCTTTTCATGCACTATTTTTGGACCGCTTCACTTGGTCCACTTGTATACCTAAAAATTAATTCAAGTAAACACATTGCATTATTTTCACATAATTAACAACAATTAAAAGTAATTTTCATAATTACTGAAAATTAAGGATGATACACTCCAGATGAACACGAGGTCTCCAATTTGTTCAACTTTTAAATTATTTTATTTAATTTTTAGATTTTAATTACTATTAATTTTTCTTATTTTTACTTTTAAATTTGATAATAATTAATTTTGATTTCATTTACGTTTACCATTATAAATTAATATATTTATAATAGTTTAGTGGTTCTAAAAGTTAAATATAAATATAGGAATTAAAATAAAATTATATGTAAATTTTTTTTTTTTTTTAAAAATAAGTGTTAGGCGACACTTGTTGCCCATATAGAGCAACTGTGGTTAGCATGGCTCATTTACAAAATATCAATCGTCGGTTGGATTTGGAAACCTGGTGGCTCGAAACTCGAACCGTCTTCGTGTCTGATAATGATACACAAGTACTGGAAGTGGGCTAGTGGCTCCAGATTTTTTTTTGTTTAAAGGGGTAACTTCAATTTAATTTAATTTTTTAATAAAATATTATTTTTTATTTATATTTTCTTTTTTAGTTTGTGTGATCCTGACGTTTTCTAAATAGATCAAATTGATCATTCTGATTAACTTTTTAATGGTTAACCATCATAAATTTTTTTTAAAAGACAATTTTACCCTTAAAATTTTAATTAATATAATTACAATTTTATCTTCTAATTAAAATATAATAAAAATTATAAAAAATTAAAAAATAAAACTTATTAAAAAAAATTCAAATTAAGTTATTTTATTAGAAAAAATTAACATTTATAAAATTAAAGAATAAAATTAAAAAATGGAGAATTAAAAAAATATTTAAATTAAATTATTTTATTAGCAAAATTAACATTTAAAAAAATTTAATTCTCAATTTAATTTAATTCAATTTATTTTTTAATAATTTTTAACCTTTTTTATTCTTTATTTTTTAAATATTATTTTTTTAATAATAAAATTTAATTTGATTATTTTTTAATAAGTTTTATATTTTTAATTTTTTATAATTTAATTTAATATTATTTTCTTAATTTCTTTCTATTTATTTATTTTTATTATATTTTAATTGGAAGGTCAAATTGTAATTCTATTAATTCTTCAAGGGCAAAACTGTTAAATATTGATGGTTGACTATCAAATAATTAGTCAAAGGATAAATTTAATCTATTTATGAAACGTCAGGGAACATGCGAACTAAGAAAGAAAACGTAAGTAAAATAGTGATACTTCATTAAAAAGTAATGACTAAATTTTTTTTAAAAGAAAAGATTTCTTTCAGTTGGTCTAACAAAATTCTACAAGCAAGTAAAGAAATGAATTGAAACTCTTATTCAATTGTTGTAGTCCTTGGAAATTGCTTGGGGAGTGTTGGGCACTACAACCTACAAAGACAGAACGCATGTGATCCCTATGACGTCTGGGACACCGGGGTGGTGCAGGCCAAAGTCACTCTGACGATCAAGTCAACAGATTATATAATCAAAGGTCAACAGAATGGAGAATATCAAGGATAAGGATACTTTATTTACAAGTAGGGTGATGACCTTCGTGATGGACGGTAGAATAATATGAACGATCGGAATCGTGATGGCTGAATGATCGGAGATGACTGATGTTCGGTGGTGATTTACCAACTGAAGCTTGACTGTTTGGAGTCTTCCTGACTTCAAAGTGATATTGTATGTCCGTCTGTGTGTATGCGAAAGAGCTTTTTTAAGTGTTTAGCTCTTCATTTATATGGGCTAATCCACCCGTGGGGGGGGGGGGGGGGTGTGTGTGGATAGTATCACGGATTTGAAGGCCCCGCCTCTGGGTGTAATGGCCTTCATCTTGATGTAAAGGTAACGGTTGCTTCCTTGATGGCCCGAATCGTAGAAGTACCAATTACCCAATTGACTTAGTTAATGAATGTTGAAGTTTATCGCTGGATGGGTTAGTCCATGGGTCTGGGCTGTAAGCTTGGGCTTATTCAGATAGATCCGGGATTGAGCCTACGTAGGCCCATGAGTGTTCCATGTCGAGCAACATTGGTGTCGTGCGACATGAGGTTCCCCAAGGTGTGGCCGTCATACAACCACGTGGTTATCGTTATTTGGACCACCGTGCTGCGATCGTAGCTAGGGTGTCATGCGACCATAGATGTCGTGCGACGAAGGCTTTGTAGTGCCTGGGCCGTTGATTGCCCAAGCTTTAGGCTATGTAGGTTGATCTCCTTTGGTTCTGGGCCGAGTCATGTGATGTAATTGGACTTTTGGGCCGGACCTTTACTTGTATTTGGGTTTGACAGATTTTGGCTATAACAATTGTTAGGAAAAAAAAAAACGTATTTGTGCATCAACAGTATTATTTAGGTTTTAGATTTTAGTCCATATTCAGTTTTTAAAAAAATTCATATTTAGGGTCGTTTATTTTTTTATCTGAAGACTAAATAAGTTTGAATATTTCTAAAGACTGAACAGAGAATGAAACCTGAAACGTGAATGACATGTTTTTTTTTTCCTTTTAACTATGAAATAAAAGTATTGATTTTTTTTTATATAGAAACATCTGAATAAAGATAAATTTACAAATATATTAAATAAGAATGATAATTATGAAAGAAAATATTTTAATTATGATTAAGTGATTAGGTATTAAGTAATAAGTAAGGAATTTTTTTTTAAAGTAAAGGGAAGGGCCAAAGCCCAGAATAACACACACACTACACAAAGGTGCTAACCAACCTAAAGGAGAATAGACCCCCTGAAATCACTCTGAAAAAAAAAAGATAATAGAAGGAAGAGGCTCCTCAAAATATAAATATCCCACTTCCAACGAACAACCCAAAGCAGTAAGGTTATCAGCAACCTTGTTTCCTTCCCTAAGGATGTGCACCATATTACAACACCACTCTTTCTTGAGTAAAGCTTTGCAACTATTAATAATGCTGAAAATGGGTTGATTCCCATTGAGAGTCTTGTTAATTGCATCCACAGCACCTTTAGAGTCACATTCGACCTCAACATTACGAAAACTTGCCTCTAACAAACACACAACTTCAATCCTTCAAAAATTTTTCCACAGTTCTGCCTCAAGAACACTGCCCAAACCCTTATTCAAAGCGAAGCCCTATAGATGTTGGAATCTACTGGTAGGATCCGAGACCTACGATGGGATTGAAATAGGGCCAACAACCTGCAAAATATATTCACGAGGTCAAATTCTTTGGGACACCGGGGTAACGTGTTACGTCTTTTCGTAATCCGCAAGTATACAGGGTCGATACAAGCAATATAATAAGAATAATAATATCGTTCCCACAAGGATATTTTAGGTAATGATTACTAAAATTAACCGAGCCTACTTCTATTTGAATTATTGAATGAGTTGTGTAAACAAATTGCTTAATTCTTAATTAAAGACCACAGGAATTACGAAACTAAATATTAAAAAGGTGTCCTACCAAGGTAAGAAAGAACTAGGGATTCCGATTTCACTAAATATGTCCTTATGAATGAAATTACGATATAATAAGATTGAATTATAGCCGGTTGATGATCATACTAACTAAATTATTCTACATTCTCTCTCGATAAAAATCGAACTTATTCCCACATACACTAATATCATATCTCTCGATGAATATCCCATTGTATACGAATGTATTAAATTACAATAACACAATTAATGATTACACAGAGTAAGTTAACATATCTCTATTTAACTCCAAAGCTATGATGGTAGGGATGACAACAGGTTGGATCGGTTCCGAATCAGCATGCCCCAAACCCGAGACCCACTTTGGATAGGATGCTCCAAACCCGCCCCGTGCTCCTTAAAAATTTTTAATTACCGCCCCAAACTCAAACCTATTTGGAGCAGCGTGATCCATACCCGATCCAAACTGACCCGCTTTAATTTCTATTTTTTTTAAAATTAAATATTCAACACTATAATTAAAAAATATAACATACTAATAAAATTACAAATAAAATACAATAAATTTTAATACATACATTTAAATTTAGAACATAATACGCAAGTGAGAAAATTTAAAATCAAACAACCATCCAATATTTAAATTCATCCATAAAATTAATTAATGTCGTATAACATTAGCAAATACAATAATATTTAAATAAAAAAAGGACATCGAAGATAATCTATCCAACCGTCTTTGATTTCCACAAGTCATGATTTATTTTAAACACAAACTTGTAGCAACAAAAAAATAAAAATTAAGTATTAATTAACATATAAAATATTAACATATAATATTATTTTGATCATTTACCCTTTCACCATCACCATTATCATCACCATCACTGTCTTCTTGAAAAGAAGCATCGTGTGGAGTTTTTGAACTTGACCCTATTTATATGAAGTCATGAATAAAGCAAATAAATTAATTTATACTGAATAAAAAAAACAACTAACATTAGTTAAATGTATATAACTTTTATACCTTATTTGGCTGCCCATAACCAATTTTGTAAACACATCAATGCCTCTAATGTGTTAGGGTGTAATCTACTACGATACGAATTAACCACTCTACCACCCGTGCTAAAAGCTGATTTAGACGCAAATGTAGATACAGGAATAGCCAAAACATCTCTAGCAACCCTAGACAGAATATGATACTTACTTGCATTTTCCTTCCACCAAATAAGTATATCAAAATCTATAGTATTAGGCAAAACTTTTTCCTGCAAATAAGCATCCAATTCTGACATGAAAGTTGTATCAGTTTCATTAATATAGGCATCATAACTTGACATACGTTCAGCTTGTTTCTTGGACCTACACATGGATTTTGTCAACCGAGAGGAAGACGAAGATTCACCATAACCTGAGGATCCTTCACTCATTTTAAACTTCAAAGCATACTCATCAACTAAGTCACGACATAGACTAAAAGCTCTTTTAATATGAAATTTCGATTCGGGCTTTCAAGAAAGAGAATCCAAATAAAACCCAATAAACTTAAGTTTATACCTTGGATCTAAAATGGTCGCCACAGCCATTACTCCATAAAGAATACCTTTTTTTCTTGTGGCACATTTTTGTATTGCCGATCATGAGCACTTAATCGAGAGAATACATTTTTGTATTTTAATGCAGTAGTGAGCATGAGATAGGTGGAGTTCCACCTAGTCTTACAATCAAGAACTAGCCTCTGACTACAACCAATATTCAATTGTCTCGCTGCCTCTGTAAATCTTTATAATCTTTTTGGTGTTGCTACCCAATAAGTAACACTGTCACGTATTCTTTCAATCCCATCCCCAATCACAGCCACATTATCCTTCACAATTAAATTCAAAATATATGCACAACATCGCATGTGAAACAGTTGTCCATTCAACCATAAATCACATTTATCGAGTTTTTCTAACATAAACTTAATGACTTTATCATTAGTGCTACAATTATCAACAGTTAATGCAGACAACCTACGATCAAGATTCCAATCCATTACACAATCATGCAAAGCTTCACAAATTATATCCGCTGTATGTGAACATGGCACATATATGAACTTACAATATGCTAACGCAATTAGAAACAAAAATAATGTAACAATTTAATTAATTAAACCATATATAATTGAATAATCATTAAATAAATTTAAATTAAGAATTAGATCTCAAAATTCGACTTTGCAAACACTGTGACTCAACCATAAAGTGCGTCATGATTACTATATATCCCTTTCTCTAGCTACTGCAGTCCACAAATCAGTAGTTATGACAATTCTACAATTATTAGCCTTAAGAAGACTTGTTGTCTTCACCTTCTCTACATCATAAATTTCCATAATATCTTTTTTTATTGTATTTCGAGACACTGACTTAAATGCGGGTTGAAGAGCCGTATAATATTCTCTAAACCCCTCATGTTCAACCATGCTCAATAGATATTCATGCATTATTATCATATGTGCAACTTTTTACTTTGCAACATTTTGATAAAAAACATATGAAACAACTACATCATTCCCACTTTTTCCCTTACTCCTCGTCATTTTAAATTGGTTCAAATATGTTTGTACTAGTTTTGACTTTCCACACCTGTTAAAATATTTTTTAAGATGAGATGTGTCGTCATTTAAACCACCATTTAAAGAAAATTTACAACAAATGCAAATCGCTCTCATCCGCCCATTAATTTTTTGTCTTTTAAAATAAGGCCACACTTTTGATTTCAACCTTAAAGAATCGAGTGCAAGTTCGTTTTCTACAATGGAACTATTCGTAGGATTATTAGATCTAATTGGTTCATCTAACATTTCATCTATTAACTGCGGATTCAACATGATTTTAACCTGCATTATCAAAAATTTATTCATATCTCATCTCAAAAAAAGCTATTGAACAAATAAAAAAAAATCACAAACAACCTAACAAACAGCTGGAGAGAAAACAATAGAAATTCAAATAAAACAATTGTGATGTGATTTAAAATAATAGAAATTCAAATAAAGGTAAGTGCCAAGTTTGCAATAAAAAGTTACTTATAATAGGACATGCACAACAGATAGAAAGCAACAAAACAGAAAAGAAATACAAAGAAATTTCAATTTCTAATTAAGAAAAATAAATAAACAAGACATGCACAGAACGATGAGAAAATATTGAAAACAGGCCATGTAACAACCCCCCGATCCGAACCCGCTCGGACCGAATCGGGAAGCGCTACTGTATACGGAAAATAAATTTCAGAACATGAATCTTAAGTAATAATCCAAATAAATATTTAAAATTATGATCCAAAAAGATTTTCTAAAATTTTCGCCAGAGTTTTCTTTGTTTTTCCAACTTTCCAAAAACCCGTTTTCAACAATTTCGTAAACACAATTCATATAAAATATTTATAAACATTCAACTTCAAAAGCATTAAAATCCATGGGCCCAATTATCACAAATATTTAAAAACATACATAAAACTAAATATCCATTAAATATATTTAAAATATATATATATATATATATATTTATATCAATGTATGCCGATATAATACATATAATACATCAAATACGTAGTGGGCTACCAAAAATGCAGGAGTGATGTGATTCTGAACACTATCCCAGTAGATTCTACTCTTTCTGATCCTTGTCCCCTTCAACAATTCTTTTACCTGCGTGTGAGAAACTCAACACGCTAAGCATAACGTTTAGTGAGTGTACACAAAAGTCAAATATGCAAAATAACATTTAATATCAACATATATGGCCCATGTAAATCGAATATATTAAATAACATTTCGAAGCAAATATCAATAAATTTATCGGAAATCAGAATAAATATCTTATAAAAACATAATAATACCAAATCAGATCATTTCTCATCTCAAATCATATACAGATCATATCACATTTCTAATTCCATTTCGGGCTCCTGATATACTAAACATATTTTTCGGACTGGTTTACAGGCTATACAGAACAGAGTTGGATACCAACGGAGAACCCGCTGCGTATCCCATATACATATCAGAATCAGACACCAACGGAGAACCTGCTGCGTATCCCATATACATATCAGAATCGGACACCAACGGAGGACCCGCTGCGTATCCCATATACATATCAGAATCGGCGTAGTACTACTTAGAAAACCCAATTGACATGTCAATCTCCTATATCCATATCTATGTTTACATATATCAGAGCCAAATCACTTTTCGAAAATCATATAATTCATTCTGAACAGAATCGTTAATTTAAATTCTGAAATCATATCCAAATCAGTATGCACATTTCCGGAATTCGAATCGCATCAATATACATATACAAGCAAATTATAAAATCGTTTCCGAAAATATTTCTAAATTCAGAAATCGCTTCAAATCATATTTAAAATCACATGCAATTATATATCGTAAATCCATAGTAAATTCAAATGCCCCGAATCACTTTTCGAAACAAATCACAAAACAATATATACGAAATCGCTTTTAATAATATTCTCCGTAATATTACTATAATCAAAACATATTGAAAATCAATTCAGAATATTTTTCGTAAACAATATTACGGATCCAGAATATATTCCAAATATACGTAATTCAAAACATCCCAAAATCAATTTCAAACAATATATCATAATCAATATAGCTCAAATAAACTAAAAACAATATAATATAACGATTCCAAAATATTCTGGAAAATCTGAAAAATATGAAAATGGTATCACCAAACCTGAAATGCTATTCTTTACACAAAACTCTTCTTGACCAACTTCATCTTCCTACTCCTTTTTCTTCTAGTACTTTCTCTCACTAGAATCCCTCTCTTTCTCTCTCTATTTCTCACACCAACCTTCTGGTTTGTTTTTATTTTTTACAAGCTTGATTTGTTTGTTTTGATTTGTAAGCTTCTTGTTTGACTTCCACTTGAGTGGAATATATATATATATATATATATATATATATATATATATATATATATATATAATATAAATATCTTTCTAATTTCAAATTGCTCCATTGACTTCCACAAATCACCAAATGGTAAACAATTTACAATTAATCATATCCCATCTCGATAATTATTCCAAAAATATTCCACACCTATCTAATTACCAAATTGACTTCATCAATATTCAATTGGACCCATTATCATCCAAATGCACCATGAAAATAATATCTCTAATGGGATTTAACTCGGTTAAAATCACTATTCGTTTTTTAACCATATACCGAATATATATACTTACCACTAATATAAATCACATACTTGACTGTTGCATGCTTAATAATAATTAATAATAATACTTTTCATAATTACGGAAAATTAGAGGCGTTACAGGCCGCCTTCAACTTCGACAAGAGAGATTGAGGATAAATATGTGAATCAGATTGTAAATCATTTAAGAAGCAAATACAGAAAGTAAAAACAAAGATTCAATTTGAATCTAGCAACACACCTGGTGGTGTTCTTTATTTTTCTTTTTGTTGTTTTCTTCTTCTTGTGTTCGCACCTAAGAAAACATCAGAATCAAACACAATACAAATTCACCCAGTTCACAAATTCCTGTATTACCATACAAAACTTCAAGTTACAGAAGCTTTACAAAAATAATAATAATAATTAAAGAAGAGAATCTAACCTTTGAAGAAACTGGATTGAGCAGCGAAGACAGCCGATAAAGATTGGCAAGAGAGAAGCGGCGATGGTGAAGAAGGGAGAAAAATGAAAGAGTAGAGCATTATAGCAAAGTCAAAGACTTGGAGAGGCGGTTGGGAGTTGGGACTGGGAGAGTGAGTAAAATAAAATTAGGGCTGATTGTTTTTTTTAAATATAATGGGTAAAACGGGTCCGGTCGGATCAGATTGGGTTGCCCCGTTCCTGACCCGTTTACCCAACCGAGTCAGCAAATTTGACTCGGACCCGATCCAATACCCAAATTCAGTGCTTTATACTCGTACCGAACAAAGCTGGCCCCCGCGGGTTGGGGATTTTTGCCATCCCCATATAGTGGGCATTTTATCAAATATGTTGTGAGCTTCTTCTCTCAGATAATAACTCACAGCAACGAATAACGCTAAAGGGTGATCAATCACGTAACATTTATCTAAGCATAAAATAACCACTCAACCATGTAGATAATGTGGCACCCCCCGACCCGACCCGGCCGGACCGACCCGGGGAGCGCTACACGGACTTTCAAAACTTCTCAAAACTTCATTTTGTAAACAGAAAACCATATAAATTATAGTTTAAAAATCGTTTTCCAGTGAGCCCATTCAATACAAACTTTCTACAAAAATCCGGCAGAGTACTGTTTGTTTTTCGGACTTTCAAAAACCCTGCTTTTACACAAAACAATTCCAATACAATTTCCAACAACACTTCTATACAATTTTAAACAGTTGCGCACTCTGCCGTTTAGTGCGACTTATCAAAACAGTTTATAAAATAAAACAAAACAGACTTTAATGGTTACAAACATTTTTAATAATAAAAGACATAAAGCATAAACTAATTAATTACAAAACAGTTTACAAAACGTATTTACAATTTCCCTGTATATGCATGCTTTCAGAATATATATATACATAACAAAAATATAGCTACCCAACTGTACAATCTCTGTGACTCGGTCTGCAACTTGCTCTTCCTTCAGTCTCTAGCCTCCTCTGGATTCCTGGTACCTACGCGTTAGAAACAAACTAACGCGCTAAGCATAAAGCTTAGTGGGTGTACTAAAAACTCAATTAAATAAATCACAATATAAATATTTCAAAACAATTCCATTTCTATTGCATTTCAAAACAATTAAATTTCGAAAATCAAAGTATTAAACAATTCCAATTACTTTAATTTCAATAATAAATGCTATCAATAAAATCATTCGGTTCACTTTTCAATTTCAATCAATTCTGGCCCACTAGAATACTAAACATTCTAGGACTGGAATATGGGTCAATGTGACGTCCGGGGTTGCCCCGCAACAACAGTCACTAATATCATCGCGATTGTCCGAGATTGCCCCGCAACAACAATCGCTAGTATCATTGTGATCGTCCGAGATTGCCCCGCAACAACGATCACTAAAATCGGTGTGATTGTCCGAGATTGCCCCGCAACAACAATCACACAATAATAACGGCGCAGTACTGCTCAGTAAAACCCAGCTGGTATACCAACCTCCTATATCCATTTCTATGTCTAAGTATCCTAGGGCCGTTACAATAATTAAATTTTCAAATAATCACAATATATTACAAATCATAAACAATAATCCTGTGAGCAATATTTTTCACAAATCATAACAGTCAAAATATTCGAAATCGAAATTGAAATACGATTTATCACAAATCAGTCCAAAATCAACAATAATCATACAAAAATATAAATCATGTATTATTAACGGAATCTACAAAATCGAAAGAAAACCAAGATGCGATCTAACATCAACGTGTTCCAAGATCAACCATAGATGCAGCAAATATATATAAAATAGACACTTTACTTATGAAAAATAAAAAACGAAAACTTTAAACGAAATCGAAAACGAGAAACAAAAACGATAAACTTAAACGAATACGTAATCGAAATATTTCTCGTAACGGGTTCGAAAACGAGAGTACACCTACTTGGAATCCGTGTTTTTCGTTCGACAAACCGCGGTTCCACGATTTCTTTCCTTTCTCTTTTTCCTTTCTCCTTCTTCCTCTTCTTCCTCTTTTTCTTTTCTTTTCTTTCTTCTTCTTCTCTCTTCTTCTTCTTCTTCTTTTTCTTCTCTCTTTTCTCTCCTTTTCTCTCTTTTTCTCGGCTCTTTCTCTCTCTTTCTCTTCTGTTCTGTTTTCTCGCTTCTGCGAGAAACTTCTTCTTTTTTTTATATTTTTTTTCGCTACCGCGACCGCCGTCGCGACCTGTGGTCGCGGCACCAGGTCGCGATGTTCACTGGAGTGCGCGCACCGCCTTCATCGCGAGCGCGCCTTGGTCGCGCGAGTGGTCGCGCTGCTCTCTGCCCGATTTTGACAATTTCATCGCGAGCAGTTCATCGCGACCTGTGGTCGCGGTGGCTGGTCGCGATGCTCACTGCCAGATTTTTTCATTTTCACCGCGAGCGAGCTATCGCGACCTGTGGTCGCGGTGACCAGGTCGCGATGCTCTTTGGTCCAGTTTTCATTTTTCATTTTTCACATATTTCACATATATCAAAAATTCATTTTTCATTCTTCTTCATGATTTACATTTAATTACATTTACACCCCCTCAAATAGTAAAAATTCATTTTTCACATATTTCACATATATCAAAAATTCATTACCCGAAATCCGGGATGTTACAGATAATCAATCATCAAACATATATAAAATTAATTATAATTTTATACAAAGATTCATCATCATCCCTAGTATACAAATTAGTTCATAACAAGAGAATCAAAACAATACATGATATTCGGTAATGAAAACATGAACAAGAATACAATTATAAGGAACAAAGAATGGAAGAAAAAGAACTCTGAACGGAATGACTCTTATTTGATTCCATTTAGGTAAACTCCTCTTTCAGCACTCTAAATTCCTTGCTTGGTTTAGACAAATGGAGAATCGATTGAGGGTCTAGTCCCCTAGCAACTCCTCCTACAATACTCGAACCTGCACTAAGCTGATTCTGCATCCCATGAATCCTGGCCACAAGTCTTCTTTTATTATGAAAAAGACATCCAAAACAGTCTTTATTCCAGTTTTTAAGCCCTTCTGTCAATTGATTCAGCTTGATACTAATACTATCATTACTAGACCAGTGATTTCTAAAAACATTCTCGTACATACTATGTTTAAGCCACGTATCTTCAAACCGAAAAGGTTTGAACAACCTCTCAGGAATATGAGAACTCTTAGGAGTTATGAAAATGGGGCAATGATCAGAATTAATGCGTGAGAGATGTCTCACCAAGGCATCAGTAAACTGCACTCTCCACTCTCAGGAACACACAACCCTATCGAGTATATACCAGATATCATTTTCCATACCTCTTTTATTAACCCAAGTGAACTTTTGACCCATATAACCCATGTCAACCAGCTCACTCTCACTGATCCAATCAATAAAACCAATGTTAGAGAAGCTATCTCTACCACCTCTTTTCTCATGAGAGCCAATGATCTCGTTAAAATCTTCCATAACAATCCAAGGTCCCTCAAAACAACTTCTAATGCTTATAAGATACTTCCATAAGTGTTTTTGAACACTTATACTAGGACTAGCATATATAGTAGTAAACACCCAACATCCTTTACTATCATCCAGCAAAGTAGTTATGGACTGGTTTAAACTAGTAAGAACTTACAGTTTAATAGACTCACTATTCTACAGCAACCACAATCCGCCAGCAAGCCCTTCTGCCTCAACCATGTTATTATTAGAAAAATCAAGATTCTTGATAACTCTCTTGGCTCTATTCCTACTTATTCTAGGTTCCAAAATAATAAAAACCTCAAATTTATATAAAGCTTTCATATTACACACAGTCATAACAAACAGATTCTTACCATCTCCTTTGACATTCCACACATAAAACATAAAAAATGGAAAGAAAGGCACGCCTAAAAGATAACCCTATACAGGGGTAGCAGCTATAGCCTCCTTCAGTAGAGAGGCAACTTCTTCAAAGTTACTGTTTAATAATGCAAACCTTTTTCCTATGCATTTCTGTGGCATTCGCTTCAGTTTTTATATGCCGGTTGCTCATCAAATCATTTCTATAACTTTATACTATTAAATTTTATTTAAGCCCCTCATTGTAAGCCAACACATCCATGTGCAATTGTTATAAGACTGTAGAATCTTCCATTCTATTTTCTACAACATTTGTCTAGTTTATCTTCTTTATCATATGACTCTAATTTTTCCCTTTCAAAAGACCATCAGAATTTTTTCTACTATAATATCCACTCTTCTTACTCTTCTCCCCATTAATGATACTACTACCTTTATTTTTACTTCCCTACTTTCTGCTTCCAACACCTAATTTTTTGCCTCTATCCCCTTCAACATTAGTGATGTCAATTAGCGATTTACTTGAGCTGGCAACAGTATCTTTGCTACCCTTACATTTGTCCACATTCACCTCCGTACCAATTTTCAGGATTTCAAACCTCGAACCTCCATTAGTAGTGTTTTTTTTAAAATTTGGAACCCACTTCAGCCTTAGTAGAGTTGCCAACAGAGCATTTATAAAACTCATTACCACCTATATTCTAGCTATTAGTGTCAATGTCTTTCCTAGAGCCACCACCAGATCTAGCCCCATTTTCCACTCTCCCATTAGAACCACCGGTCTAGCTCCATTATCTGCTCTTCCATTCTGCCCATTGAAATTTTTCCTACCTAAGTACCCACTACCATTTCTACTCTTTCCATATGACACTTTCATCCAAGGTCCATACATCTTCTCTTGATTCTTCTTCAAACCCTCAACACTAGCAGCCATATTAGCTTCCTCATGTTTCTCTTTTAATCCTTCTCTACATGCTTCCTTATTATACCTATAGCAACCGCAATTGAAACAAATGAATCCTAAGCTTCACACTCCACTTTGATGTATCGATCCTCCACCCTTAAAGTTTCCACAAGAGGTTTGACAAATCGATTTCCATACAGATCCTCGCAAAATTGCCCCTCGCTTGGTTTTCTGTGATAGGATCCACTTTAAATGCCATACCCAGCATCCCACCAATACTTCATAACAATTTAGAGTCCATCCATTCCATGGGCAGTCTCGAGAAACGGATCCTGATTGACATACACTGAATTTCCTCCCCACCAAGAACAAAATTTGACCTCTACTTTTAGGCTACCAGACACTTTTTTGCAATAACCTTTGGTCCACTTGAAAGCATCATCTCCAAATCTTCCTTGAACTGGAATCTAACTATAAAATAGCCATATTCCAAATTGGTCAGTTGCCACTGTCCAATCAGGGGCCATTTTTGCTTAAGCTTCGGCTCAGCAACATGAAGTTCAATGTGTGAGGCCGCCCCATGATTTTCAAGACAACGGCGTTAGACCATGTTTATAGAGCTAATTCTTAAGATCTTCAAACATATTCATCTCTATGTTATGGGGTCTCTCGGATATAGTGATGTCTTTTCTGCCCAATCTTCAGTTTCTCTCTCAAAGCTCGAAATCCAGTCCACGAACTTGGATTTGTTATACTCAACAACTTCGATTTGAAGCTACCTCTCCCCACCAAACGAATGTTCACCATCTCTGTTCCTTCAACCCCTCTTGCTCGCTTCGAGCTAGTAGAACTACCATGAAGCTTATCGGATCCCTCTTCCATAGTTGTAGGTTGGTCCTTAGCAACAAACACAAACATATCCTTCATTATCGCTACAGAAACCGACAGAAAAAGCAAGAAAAACGGTGGTGTGTGTATATAGACACCCTACCCACTCTCTCCCACTATCACACGCGTAGAGCGCGTTCAAACGTCATTTTTCACAGTGTAGATTGTGATGCTTGATATAAGTGAAGATTTTAACTTTTTATTTTTAAGTTTTTTTTTAGTATTTTTATGTTATTTCACCACTTAAAAAAAATAAAAATAATTTAATGTATCAAATTCAAACCCATTAAATTATAAGTGGAAAAAACAAACAATTCCTTATTTAATTTTCACATAAAAAACAAATGAACTCTAATACATTAAAATTTCACTCTTCAACAAGCAAGTAGCATATTTTATATTTTTCTCTATTAAAATTTTTAAATTTTTTTATTACTAAATCAAAATTATTTTGCTTTACTAGAGACAACAATGATATTTTTTATTAATTTTTTTTCTATCTTTTTAATAGAGACATTTTTAATTATTACAAATATATACGTAGGGTTAGAGGATGACTAACATATTTTTAATCTTTTTTTTTTAAGATCTGATACCTTCCGGATTAGATAATTACCGAAAACGAGTTAAACACCTACTAATATAGTATGAATATCTATTTTCATAGCGGAAGCCGTCTACTCACAATACGAATGAGTTCTACCCATATTAATTGATGGCTTGAAGGAGTATGTGAGGTTACTCTAACTAGTAATGTAAGTGACCTTTAATTATTTTTGAATATATGCTTGAGATACCTTTGGATGTATAATTTTCTCCGATAGGGAAGTGTTGCTCTATGCAAATTGAAGAATACTGTATCGGGAATGCAAATTAACTAACTTATTGAATATTAGATGTCACAATATAAATCAGAAATGTTATGATAAGTCCATGTAACTCTAACCTTATCAATTTCATTGAAAAAAAAAACCATCAAATATAAGTCAGATCCAATCCCAAAACATGAAATCTATTAATTTCCAACAAGCATGTGTAAGTATTTTGCACTCAGATTCAGTTTATATTCAATTGGCATGTAAAATAGATTATTAATACAATTAAGAATATATAAAAATAAAAAAAATAAAAAATAGAAGGCACGTCTGCATAATGTAGAACTGCCACGTGTACAGAATTCATACGTGGCAAATACAGATGCTCCATGAACAAAGAGAATCCGTCCAATAGCGAATCTGGACCGCATTGAGTCCAGGTTCATTCCTCTTCCACCGAAGTTATATCCTGTCTCGCGTCGTGTCCTCTCAGTTGTAAATCAAAGCTTGGAGTCTGGAGAACAACAACCACCAAAAAAAAAAAAAAAGAAAGAGAAGAAGAAGAAAGTCTTCATTTTGTAAAGAGAGAGAGAGAGAGAGAGAAATTGAAAAATGAGCCAACTACAAGAGCAGCAGCCTTATCATGTCCTCCACAAGCTTCCTCCCGGTGACAGCCCTTATGTTCGAGCCAAGCATGTCCAGGTACATCCATCCATCCATCCATCCGTCCGTCCATCCATTACATACAGACATACCATGCATGTTATGCTATTACTAAATTTACCTTATGTATTGTTATATTTGTTTGATTGATGATGCTATTCTTAGATTCACTTGATTAGTAATTTACTACATAAATACACATACATGCACTGTGGACCGTTCATATGATGGAATTCCATTTCTTGTAACGATGATATAGGACTGTAAATGTTTGTTTTCCAGTAATTACTGGAACGCTTTAGACCTGAAGGAGTAGATTTTCTATTTTAAGGTGTGTATCATTCGATGCATTTTTGGTAAATTTCAACTACTTTTTTTTTTTTTTTCTTCTTAATTGCAAACAGTGTAGCTATTTGAATATTCTATTTTTTGCGGCCAATTTTGGAAATTAAATGGTTGACCCCGGCTACTATTAGTCCTACATCACAAGATATCTGCATGACAAAATTACTATTACTACGTTGATCATATATAGAAGGCATTCACTGGTAATTAAATGACCCAGTTTTTGCTAATTGTCTGCATAAACTGTTGATTTGTGCAGATCATAGTTTGTTTAACATGTGTTAAGCTTGCACTTGCTGGTGGCCGTGTTAGTCTTGCATCGTCAATGCAGTTGCAAGTTCTATGTTTTGGATTTTTGTTTCTTTTTTATTACTTAAATGTGTAATTAAACTATGTTCCAATGCTTAAATACTATTGTTGGGCCAATTTCTACTAGTTTAAGTTGTTGGATTTGTTGGTTATCAATATGGTATATTGGTATTAGAGCTTATTTATACCCCGAAATCCTGGGTTAAGAGTCCCCCATGTAATTATATTTGAATTTATTGTGTGTTTGTATTTGGGCTTGAGAACGTGAGGGGGTGTGATAGTGTTTAAATACTATTGTTGGATCATTTCCTATGCTTAAGCTTTTGAGTTTGTTGGTTAATGTCTTTTATTAACTTTTCTGTTCTCGGTGTAAATTCAGTTAGTTCAGAAGGATCCAGAGGCGGCTATAGTTTTGTTCTGGAAGGCAATAAATGCGGGGGATAGAGTAGACAGCTCCCTTAAAGACATGGCGGTGGTTATGAAACAACAAGATAGAGCAGAAGAGGCGATAGAAGCTATCAAGTCTTTCAGGCATCGCTGCTCCAAGCAAGCTCAAGAATCACTAGACAATGTCCTCATTGACTTATATAAGGTAGCTAGCTATACATGCACAACAAAGCTAATTGTATTCTGTAGTTACTCTAAACATGTCTAGTTAAATTTGAAGGAGTCACTATTTTGTGAGCTTGTTTGGAATGATGGGTCTGTAGTGTTTTCTGCCGCATTTGAATTACTCCCCTGTTAGATGAGGGTGTTTTGTCTGGTGGAATGATCTCATAGCTTTTGAATTGTATTGGTTTTATTCTACCAAATACTGTTTAGTCACTTTATTCTGATCATGTATAATTAAACTTAATCCAAATCTGAAAACTTCTTAAGTTAATTTGTGCATGTTTTGATACAATTTGGATGTTTATTAATGATAACTTGAATACTCTGTTGATTCTGTTTATGATAAAATAAAGTTTCCTCTGAAAGAAATAGTACGATTCAGTTGCAGTAAGTTCTAATGATGGGTTATTAGATCAATAGGTTTAACTAGCACTGGAATTAATGGCATCTAGACCCCCTGCATCTCCTTTTCACTTTGCCTACAATAGGCTGACCGATTCACTATCAACCTTCGTTTACATATTTTATTTTAAAACATGTGTTAGTGGAGATTTTCTTCTTCATTGTTTTCTCCTGCTTTTGTATTCGGTAGTAACCATTGTAAATTTGGCAGAAATGTGGGAAGATTGAAGAGCAGATAGAGTTATTGAAGCAAAAGCTTCGGATGATTTATCAAGGAGAGGCCTTTAACGGGAAGCCTACTAAGACAGCACGCTCTCATGGCAAGAAGTTTCAAGTCACAGTCAAGCAAGAGACCTCCAGGATACTGGTACTATGGTCTGAACGCATTTTTTCTTAACTGATTTGCTGCGTGTTTATTATTTCTTCGGCTTGTTGGAAAATTCATTGATATTATTTTGACACAAAAAATAAAAATGAAAATTTATTTTGTTTTGTATTCTATTTTATGAGATTAATATTCTTAAAATCAAAGAAAACTATTAAAATGTAAACTGTGGTCATAATATCTTAGTCTGCAAACATGTACTGCAGGGAAACTTGGGTTGGGCCTATATGCAACAAGGAAATTACTTGGCAGCAGAAGTAGTATATCGTAAAGCTCAGCTGATTGATCCTGATGCAAACAAGGCCTGCAACTTGTGTTGCTGCCTGATCAAGCAAGCGAGATATATTGAAGCACGATCTGTTCTCGAAGATGTATTGCAGAGTGAAGTTTCCGGGTCTGCAGATCCAAAGTCTCAAACCCGTGTGAAGGAACTGTTGCTAGAGATAGAGCCACATCAATCCATAACGTCATCTTTAACAACAACAAAATTGAGTTTAGAAGATGCTTTCTTGGAGGGCCTTGACCAGCTGATGAACCAAAGGACCTCACTTAGATCAAGAAGACTTCCCATATTTGAAGAAATCTCTCCTTTTAGAGATCAGTTAGCTTGCTGATTTTGTCGTCCTAATTCTTTAGTTTTGGAAAATTTTGGTGTGAGCGAGCCTGAATATAAATGATCACTTTGAACTAGGACTGCCTGTGTGACAAATGAGTGCCTGAAGTTATGTGTATATTTCGCTCCTTGTGTTCGACAAACTCTGGATCCTGCAACTTGTACATACACAGATGAATATTTTGGTTGCAACACGTTTTGTACAGTTGAATAAATCTCAAAAATCGGTTTGGCAAGGGAAGTAAATATGATTAGAGCTGTGTTGTCCTGGAGAAACATGAATATAGTTGTGCTGCTAATGCAAAATAAAGGAGAAACATATAAAATGTTATGGCTTCTTATGACTACGGCATTTATGTATACATCTCAGAATACATTTCTGTTATTCCTTATATATATGTATATATGTAAATATGTAAATATCAGTTCTGTTTAAAGCTCTGTAGCTGGTATAATCTTGTATAAACTCCCTCAGTTGCTGCAACTAGAGTTGAGTGGGAACCCATCTCTACAATTTGACCTTTATCCATCACCACTATGGTATCAGAGTTTACTACCGTGGAAAGCCTATGTGCAACTGTAATTTGTGTGGTACGGGAGGGTGAATGAGCACTGCTTTCTCGATATAGGGATTCCAAGGCATTGACTATGATCCCTTCAGACTCGGCATCTAGGGCGCTTGTTGCTTCATCTAGGAGGAGAATCGCAGGCTTCTTTAGCAGAGTTCTAGCAATGGCTATTCTTTGCTTTTGCCCGCCTGAAAGTTGGCAGCCTTTCTCTCCAACAACTGTGTCATATCCATCAGGCAAACTACTCACAAACTCATGTATGTTTGCTTTCTTTGATGCTTTCACAATTTCGGTTTCAGATGCATCATCAGTTCCATAGCAAATGTTGTTTCTGATTGAAGAGCTAAACAGGAGCGGTTCTTGTTGCACTAACCCGATTTGTGACCTTAATCTTCTCAAATTATATTCTTTTATGTTCTTTCCATCAATCAGAATTCTTCCTTCCCTGGACTCGTAGAATCTTAGCAGAAGAGCTAATACAGAAGACTTTCCTGCTCCACTTGGCCCGACAAGAGCCACCCTTAATCCAGGTTCGATTTGTAAACTGAAGGTATCCAGAACTGTCACTTCTGGTCTTAAAGGGTAGTTGAATTTGACATTTTGAAAATCAATTCTCCCATTAATCCTCTTAAGCTTTGAACTTTCTGGTGCATCTGGTTCAATTTCAGTTTTTCTGTCAAGGATTTCATATACAGGAGTCAGTATAGTGATGGCAGAGATGACCATGGGGATCAATGTCCACAATTCTGTAATCGAAGGTACTGTGAGAGAGAAAATCTGATAAGCTCTTATGCCATCTATAAATTCGGCTTGATGCCTCTCAATCAAAACTGTTGTGTACCACAAAGCAACAGCATGTGCTATATTCCATAAGCAAAGAGAGAATCCTTGAATGATTCCGTACTTAACACTAGCTTTCCGACATTTTCTCTTCGGTTTTTCTAGAGAAACTTTTGCTTTCCCAAGTATGTGCTCTTCATGGCAAAATGATGCAATTGTTCTTATGTTGGCTGCAGACTCGGAAGTAAGTGCGACAAACTCATTATGTGAAGCAGCAGAATCGCCCGAAAATCCTTTGGCAGACTTGGCTTGAATTAATCCTCCTATGAAATGGCAAGGCATCACAGCCCAAGCTACCAGAGCCATTCTCCAATTAACAATCATGCTTACTATTGTTGCAATCAGTATCGAAGAGATGCATTGAACAATAACAGACATTCGATCAGAAATTATGGTTTTGACCATAGATGTGTCATTCATGATCCGCGAAGTGAGTGAACCAGCATCATTCTCATGTCTTTCGAACCAAGCAATTTCATTCCGTAGAACACCTACAACATTCATGTTTTGCAATTCATGTTAAGTTTTGCTTTCCTAATTTCCCGTTGTGATAAGAGCTCGTATAGATAACAGAATGATATCAAGTCAATGGAAGTGCTTTGATCTAATGGTTGAAAAAGACGTTATATTTTCTATTAACAAGATAGATGATATTGTAACGATGCAGATAAAAGGTAGTGTTAGATACCTGTATATAGAGCTTTTCTTAGGTTTATCATGGCCTTCTCTCCAACCACTCCAAAGAAGTAATGCTGCAAGGTGTGAGTAAATAATGAAAATAACCCGATTAAAGAGAAGGCCAAGGAATAATGTCCAACAAGTCTCTTTGAATCTGGCATGTAATATGTTACTCCTATTTTGATGATATAGTACCCAAATACAGGCTTCGAGATTCCTGAGAAAGCTGCTGCTATGGAACCAATAACAGTCTTCAGAAGGTCGCTCCTTTTCAATCCAAACCAAATCCTGAAGAATATAATAGTCGTTTTCTCTTTTCCTTTCACTTTCACTTCTTCTTGCTTTGTAGAGTCACTAACCTCTCTGAAACTGTTTGCCTCACCAGATTTCTCGTGTTGCTCGCTATTCAAAACTTGTTCGTGACTACTTGCGGATTCTACATCGGAAGCTGTAGCTCTGTTATCCGTTACACATACCAAGTTATAATCTGTTTCCTCTTCACAACGATTAGTTTAAAAACTAGAATAAAAATTTTGAGTATTGGAGAATGATCTGAATACCATTTAAACTTACCTTGAATCACCATCAACTTGGTCGAGGTTCTGCATGTGATATAAGCGGTTGTAGAATTGGCTGGTCTCCAGCAAGCTCTGGTGCGTGCCTGTTTCTGTAACTTGTCCATTTTCTACCACTGCAATTATATCTGCATTGATGATTGTAGACATCCTATGCGCGATTAAGATGACCGTTCTTCCCTGCATAGCCCTCTCCAGGGCCTCTTGAACAAGCTTCTCTGACTCTGAATCAAGTGCACTTGTGGCCTCATCAAGTAAAAGGATTGGAGGATCCTTTAGAACGGCTCTCGCTATTGCAATTCTCTGCTTTTGTCCTCCTGATAACTGAACTCCCCTTTGCCCTACCTGGATTTTATTGAATTTAACATTTTATTTTCATCTCAAAGTAAGCCTAGTTCATCCTAGAGACAGTGAACAGACCTCTGTTAGGTACTGATCCGGAAGCTGTGATATATACTTGTGTGCATTAGCCATCTTCGCTGCATCTTCGATCTGTTGATCATCAGCATCCATGTTTCCAACTCTGATGTTATCCTTGATGGTGCCAGCAAAGAGTGATGGTTCTTGGGAGACTGCTCCTACGTTCTTTCTCAGGAATTTCAGGTCAACATCCTTTATGTTATGGTTGTCAACAAGGATCTCTCCTGGAGAGAAATCAATTCATTAGAGGAATCTTTGTGACCTTTTGAGGGATCAGAATGTTAGAATCTCCAAGTTCAGGAATTGGAGAGATGTTTACCTTTTGAAGGATCGTAGAATCTTGCGACTAAAGAAATGACAGTGCTCTTGCCACACCCACTACTACCCACGAAAGCCACCATTTTTCCTGCTGGAATTGACAGCGAAAACCCTTGCAGGATCTTTTTGTCTGGCCTGGATGGGTACGCGAACCATACATCTCGAATGTCAATGTTTCCATCAACCCGGTCAAGCACCTTTCCTTTTGAATTAGAGCTTATAGCTGTCTTTCTATCAATCACCTGAGAGAGCTCAAATCCTGCAGCCTTTGCCTGATTGAAAATTTGCATGTCCGGTGCAGCATAAGTGATTGAACTACATACCACGAAAAGAACCCGAAATTTAGTTATACAAACGAAAAGAGGTATGAAGTTCAAATCACAACGTTGAATAGAGTAGATTGTTTTCTTACATAGCTCCAAAGAGAATGCTCATGACAGCAGCTAAGACATCTCCCCCATTTGATTTCCCGGCAACTATAACAACGGCTCCAACCCAAATGATGAGAGCCCAAGAGCAGAAGCTCACAGACTGTAACATCCCTGTTCCAACTCCTTTTATCAGTGCCTCTCCTTTGCTTATCAAATTCTGATTCTCCATACATGCTGAAAACAACTTGATTGCGGTACTCTCCCCAACAAATGCAAAAACTGTTTTGATTTGAGTTATTGTCTGCGGCAAAATGGATGTAAACCTTTCAAAGCATTATCTAAGAAAGCAATCTCAAATGCATTTTAAATCTTTTTGGCCTAAGGTGTGAAATAGAAGCAATAAAATCATGGAGTAGCTAAGCTAGTTACCTGTTCCACCATTGATGCAGCTTCAGAGAGGTAAAGCATCTTAGCAGCAGAAATGGTGTTCATTTTCTTGGTGTAGGTGGCTCCTATTACAAGAATCAATGGAACAACCAACAAGGTAAGCAGTGCCACTTCCCAACAGCAGATGGCAGCTATCAGGATTCCAGAGAAGAATGTTGCAAAGCACGACAGAAAATGGCCCAACTGTAAGAGATATACATACTAATGTTTAACATCCGAAGAAAGCTAAATTGAAAAAAGATTTGTATAAGATAATAATGTCACGTATATATTATCTTTCAAAATTGTCTATTTTACCGAGAGAATTAAATTCTTTACATAAAGAATTTAAATAAAATTGTACAGACTTTCAATATTACAAATAAGGTTAATTTCTCTGCATAGAGAATGCGCAAGACATACGTCTTTAAAAGTATCTATTTACCTAACCATTTTTCATCGAATAAAAATACCACGTATAAATGAGAGATATATAGAAATTAAAATGAATTGCATACCTTTTCTCCAATGGCATCTTGAATGACACTCATGTGGTTACTAACTCCAGTTATGATTTTCCCACTAGTTAAATCAGTATCAAATGCCCCAATCTCTTGGTTAAGTACTGCTTTTAGAAATGCTAATCTCATTCTGGTTAACTGTCTTTCGCTCGCATACATCCAGCATCCTATCTCTGTATATTTCAAAGTAGATTAAATTATAGGAAATATGTACAAAAACGTGGCAACTCACACTATAAGGGAGGGTCTCCCCACACCCTATTACAAATAATAAGATGAGTGATTTATGTATGCATATACAAACGTACATTTAGGGAGACTTTTATCTTCGAACTTTTGAAAAACAAAGTATTTGTCCAATATTATCTTATTTAATCAAATTCAATTAGATTCGTCGTTCCACCAATAAAGTAGTTCAGTTAGCAAAGTTTGCTCTTTCTGTAGATCAACAGGTTATTTGGATGGAGGATTATCCCTCCTGTGTTGGGAGTTTTGTTGATTTTGACTGCCCCTGTAATGTGTAATTGGTCTCATTGACTTATAAAAATTTCATCTTTAAAAAAAAAAAAAAAAATTGGATATGTCCTTTTTATAATTCTTATCATATATAAAGAATTTGTTTCTCAAAAAATTAATAGTGAAATATTTTATCATACAAAACTCAGGTTATAGATTCATAATATCTATTTATTTTTAATCAAAATCTCGAAGTAACAAAATAAATACAAAATGAAGAGATAAGGTTAATCACGTGATATACTTCTACTTACATCATTGATTTTATGGATTCAAGTTGTTCCCTCTCCCTAATACCCCCAAATTAATTGTAATAATATTTTTACTAAAAAAAGCACACAATATAATATATATACACAGAGAAAGAGAACGTATATTTATGATATCGTATAAAGCAAGCAATCATCAAATTCAAAAAGATTATATAGCATATAAAAATAATGTAAACATGGGATGGGTACCTAGTATTCCAGCTGGAAATGTGGCAATGGCCATATACCACACAAAGGGAACAACCTGCATTAATATATTAACAACATAACAAGACCCTTTAGTTTACAAGTTGTTGTAGTCCCATTAATGAGTTTCTTCTAGCTAGCTTGTTTTGAAAATTAAACTTGAAAGCTGATCAAGTGCATGCATGTAAGTACGTACCTTGTAAAGGGCATCAACCATGGCCTTACTGTCATTGATGTTGCTTCCAAATGCTTGTAGGGCTTTGCCTAGCAACAAATACCCAATCGGTTGCGCCATGCCATGAACGATTGACCCCAAGGTCCCCAATGCCATTAAAGTCCAGTCCAATGTGTCTGCATAACTCAAGAGCTTAGAAAATGGCAAAACTTTGTTCACTACTTTCTTCTTCTCCTCCTTGTTGATCTCCTGATCGTCCTCCATTGTTGCACCAACCTGCATGATGAGTTCTTGGGGATATGAATGGCCTTTTGCACATTCAGTTAAAACGTTTGATGTGTATATATATTTGTGTGTATGCATGTGTGTGTAACTACCCTGTTGCCTGTTGGCTTTTTAATAATTTTTTATAGTGTCTGCAAAACCTATGGTCACCAGCCAGGGAATATCTAGGAAATATTCTCAAATTCTTGTCGGATATCTCAGAGGATTACTTTCATGCAAGTTACTGAGCTGCTTGCGCACAAAAATACATACCTTTATTAATTTAGGTTTAGAGTTAACATTGAAATTTAAAAGATTTTAAAATTCAAGATATATTTAATTCGAAAATTAAGATATATTTAAAAGCTATTGGTATTGCATAAATTACTTAAATGATAAAATTTGATAGATTTTAAAATGAGAGGTATAAATAAAGAAGGCCCATAACAATTATTTCCCTACCATACAATCAAATATTATGGATTTCAATCTAAACTTTTAAATATACAATTAAACTCAAAGTGTATTTAAAAAGTTATTGATATTTTATAAATTACTTAAATGGTAAAATTTGATAGATTTTAAAATGAGAAATATAAATAAAAGAGGCCCATAACAATTATTTCCCTACCCTTGTAGAATTATGATGGATTTCAAAAAATTATCGGTTACAATCAAATATTAATTTTTTTCAATACAAATCATTAAAAATTCATCTAATTCCATATAGCTCTATATAAAATATATGAAATGACTTAAAAATAAATTTAATTAAAATTTGAGTGAGAGATCTAGTAGGGATATATTCAATTTAGAGTTGATTGATATTTAAAATATTTTTGATATTAATGCATTCAATTCAGACTTTTAAAGTGCGTTTGATTCATTGTATATAAGAGAGGATTAGATACAACACCGAATTCACATGTAAATCCGGTGTTAGATGCACCATTGTAACTGATTACAACCAATCCCAAAAGTGTCTACATAACCCACATTTGTGGGTTATCTAAAACCCACTCCTCATAATAACTCATGAATATATGTTATGCTTTATTTTTATAATTAAAATTTTTATTACAAAAATAATTTATTAATAGTAATAATTTATTTTATTTAAAAATAATTGTAAATATTTTTATTAGAAGTAATTAAAATTAATTTTTAAAATATTTTTAGTAATTTTGTTTTATTAAAAAATATATCTTTATTTAATTCAAAAGTTAATATATTCTAATTTTATTAAAATTTATTTTCAGCCCAATTTAATAGCGTACCAAAAAAATGACGGTATTTTATATATATATATATAGAGAGAATCCAAAAACAAGAAATTACACAAGACGGTATTATATTCAATTTTATATAATACAGTACAATTCAACCTAATATGGTATACTAAGCGCACCATAATTATCATCTTTAATGTCAGAAATCAAAATGCAATATCAAGATAAGGCAAGCGCTTAATATTACTATTATTATTACATTATATATATCCATGCTACCACGTCAGTATGTATATATTTAAATTGGTTTTCTTTTCTTTTTTTTTCACCGATAGAGTATCATGATTAAAATCCTCCAACTGGAATAAGAGGAATCTTGTACAATCCTGTTGTCCTACATAGAGGATTGGTTCTGTTACTAAATTTGACCGGCACAAATTTGTTGCTCCTGACTGGGCCCTCGATTGTCAAATACAATAATAAGAAGTTTGATTGGGTCCTCATTATCTATTTATTGTAAATAATCACTTTCTTTTCAATAAAATTTCTACACCAAGGTACGTGACAACTAAGTTAATTCTTTTATTTTTAATTCATGTGACGTGACATGTTCGATCCCAAACTCTAATGTCCCATCTGTCTATTAAACAAATCAAGGAAACAAAACACAGATTTAACCTTTCGCCACACCTCGATGTGATTTTAGCATCTTGTCTTTAAATAACCAAACAACGACGTGATGATATCATCCCTAGCTTTAAAAAAATCCCCATCAAGCATGCATATTCTAATATCATATTAATAATCATATAATAATATAAAATCAAAAATCCCAATCAAAAAAGGCATATTCTTCATGATGTTAGATAATGAAAAAATAGACACAATTGTATTCCATAGAAAAATAATCTGATGTGCAGTGCAGACATCCCAAGTATTTACTCCATTACATTTTAAACTAAAAATTCATATCAAGCAACATAAAGATATTTATCTACCTCAACGAGTTCAAACAAATAACCTATACAAGCAAAAAAAATCAATCCAAAATACAAACTCCGCTCCCTAGGTGGGAGGAAGAAAGATCGACCTAAAAGATAAGACCCCAAGTGAGAGAGAGGTATTTGTAACGATCGCCTGATGAGAAGATTTACGAACCAATTTACCAAGACGACCAAGTCAGCATTAAAGCAAGGGCACAAAGTAGCCAGGTGAATACAAGACAAGTCAAGTACACTTGAACCCATGGCAAACTGACAAGATTATGATGAGAATCAACGCAACGATAATACCCAAAACAATCAACTTCATCTTCATATTCTGCCACCACATCTTCCTTCTCATCTTAGTTCCCTGCTGTCTGAAATCTTGTGCCTGCACCATGACAAATGCATCAAACCACAATACCAAAATTTTCAAACAGAGAAAGAAGGAAATGAAAGAAAAGAAAAAATCAAAAATGAAGATTAATATCACACAATCCCATTCTAATAAACATCCCCAATGGAATAATGCAACTTCAAATCACCTATGAAAGACATTCAACTAATTTCCACAAGGAAGCTTCAAAGTAGAAGCTTTACTCAATGCCAAGTATGGACACATAGCAGTCAGTTGTTTGATTTTATACTAACCTGTGACCGAAGATTCTCAGTTTTATCCACCAACAGCTCAATCTTCTCACCACGGTCAAGAACCTGTACAAAACAAGAATCTGCTCAACAAAAATACAAGATCATATTTATTAAATTAGCAATTGCACAGCCTTTTTTTGATAGGAAGCTATTGCACGGCCTTTACAGACAGCTCTCACCATGTTTGACTTCTTACCACAATACTGCCGCAAATCTTTTATTTCAAATCAAGTGTAGATCAGTAGCAAAGCTCTCACCATATTTGACTTCTTACCTTTTCTATATTTTCCATCATAACACCCTTGACTTCAGAAACTTGAGCTTTGACTTTGGCGAGTTTGCTGATCTCTTCAGGATGATCCACACAATACTGCATGTGCTCCTTCAGTTTAGGCCTATAATATAGAAAAAGTGAGTACGCATGCCTATCAAGTAACAAAAATACATTTCAATGAAGAGTACAATATAAATACCCAAACTCTTTCTTGAGGCCATTTGCAACAGCTGTCGCAGCCTTTCCTCCACCATATTTCTTGTTGAAATCATCCTTAACTCTTTCCAGAAAGGCAATTGGAAGTTGTCTGCCAGCAGATTCAACAGCAACAACACAGTAGGCTGCAGCATCCAACATAAAGTGGCAGGTTAATACAATTCCACGACAGACATATGGAGATTAGTGAAAACAAAACAATATCAGATTTGTCTAACACAGACCAGAAACTGACAGGTCCTAAATTACTACAACTAAGTCAGATGCTCTTAATTTACCCTGATTATTGATTTAGAACATCAAGAAATTAACAACAAAAAGCAGACCATATGGTAATTATTATGTACTACGATGCTGAAAACAATAACAGAATACACTTTAAGTTTCCAAATCCACCGTTCTGAAATCTGAAAGCTTACATCATTTTTAGTCAACTAAAATATAGAAACAAAAATCTGTATTTAAAATTTTAAAAACAAATAAAAACCCTACTTAGACCTGTCATATGAGAATTAGGCATAAAATCTGTTCTAACATATCTATACATAAAGAGCTTAATATATATATATATATATATTAAGCTCTTTATGTATATAAATTTTCCTTCAGTTCTTCCAGAAACTTCCTATCCAAGTTTCTACCATTAATGCTTCACGATAAGTGAAAAATAATACTTCAGGTCTTCAGGATGTAATACAAAATCACTTCCAATCACTAGATCCTACATTCTGTAACCATGCACTGGCATACTTTACTAACATAATAGAACTCATTTGTTCCAGAACAGAGATCAACATATCATCAGCGATTCAGCATTCTCTAGTAAATCAATACTCTTTGTGGCTTAGCATCTTCGAAATTCCATCCATCACAAATTGCATCTGCGACTCTAAAGTATATGGTGCTGGATCACATTTTGCTAAATACAAATGTTTAGAAGCGGAATCCTCTTTATAACTGTATATGGAAATTGAATATTATCTTATACAAACAATCATTAACTCCAATACTTACCTTGATGTCACAAAATGATATATAATTAATATGGTATTATTATTATTAAGCACATTGTTAGAGCTTCACAATTTAATGCATAATTTTTCAGCCAGTTTTGTAATATATTTTATATTGTGTAGTACTGTAATTATAAATTGAACTTTTAACTTGTTAATTTTATAAAGTAAAGCTTGTGCAACCATTTCTAATAAAATAACATTCTGTTAAGAAAAAGGAATGTTGGAATTTATAACATACCATAAGATACTTTAACTAATTGATTTTTTTTAAAAAAAAGTTTCAAAAATAGCATATTAAAGACCTAAAGACTTTTAATTCCCCTAGTAGCAGTAAAAGAGCTTTCTATAAAATTAAAAAAGCTATTCTTTAATTGAAGCCACAGAACAGGAATATTTTGAAATTGGCTGTTCCAAGGCCATATAAAACACATGCTAACAACAACTTTTTTGTTAATAGCTAACCAATTGAATTTTTTTTTAAAATTTCAAAATTAGCATATTAAGGACCTAAAGACGTTTAGTTCTCCTAGTAGCAGTAAAAGAGCTTTCAATAAAATTAAAAAAGCTATTCTTTAATGGAAGCCATAGAACAGGAATATTTTGAAAATGGCTGTTTCAAGGGCTGTAAAACACACAATAACAACCAACAACTGTTTTGTTAATAGCTACATTAATAAAAGTTATAATGACAAAAACTATACTAGGAACAATTGTACCAAACATAAGCAAGATGATGTATTAGTAAAGTAAAATGATACCTAAACATCATGTTTTTGTTATAATGCATAACAAATCCATTGCAGCAATGTTTAAAAGAATAAAAAAAAAAATCCATGGTCAAAATCTATCTATAATGTTTTCCCATCAGCAACAAACCAAAAATTTGCAATTAATTGGGAAATTTTAAAATTTGTCCGTAAGTCATCATCTGCCAAATCCATCATCATATCATCCAAACACCAATAACAGCCATGCTGGCTTCCTTTTTTATTTCAGAAAATATCCCATCTCTTGCATCAGTGAACAAAAAATAGGAGCATATTAAGATGATGGTACCTCAAACCGACTCTTCATCATATAGTGATGACTTTTTTGACAGGAAACCATACAGTAATAATCATATCAATAACCTATTTTTCAGCCCAACATTTTTGTACTTACTAGATAAAACAAATTAGTGCCGTTCTTCAATTCATTATACACCCTAAATTCAAGACCATAACCCTCACGCTATATACAATTGTAACTTGTCTTGCAACACAAGAAATTCAACCACACAAATGATCAAGCGTGTTAATATTGATTTGACCCATTTGCATTAAACTTTGATCTCTAAATGATCTAATAGATTGAAAACAAACCCGCATCATGATTTGTTTACAAAAATCAATAGAGCATGGAAATCAACGATTCCAAAACTTAAATTGCACAGAGATCCAACTGAAGTAAATCTTAATAACAACACATCTGATCTTATACGGACGAATACATAAACAATCAAATCACATCGAGAACGTCCTCAGATTCAAAAACAACCCCAGACAATCAAACGATCAAATAATGCTAGATCACACCATAAAAACGAAAAAAATCAATAAAATCATAAAAACTCCACAAAAAAAAAACAGATACAGATCCAGATCAGATTCTACCATTTCCTGTACAAATAAAACGTAAACACGTAAATGAAACGACAACATACTAAAGCCGTTTTCGACGAGGTAATTGAAGGTGTGGCCATCGCAGTTGTAGGTGAACTTGTTGTTAGTAGCAGGGAGTTTCTGGAGACATTGAGAGGCTATGCTCGTGAAATTGCCGGTGAATTCCGTGTACTCGGCAAGGACCACCGTGCCACGCGCAACGAAACTATAGATCAACGACTGTTGGCCCATTTCTAATTAAAAAAAAAAAACTCTAACCCTAAAACAGAACCAGATCAGATTTCAAAGAGACAGATAGAAAATGAGGAAAATGAGAAGGAGAGAGAGAACACAAAAACGGTATGATCGAAGAAAAAAACTAAAAATAAAAAAAGAAGCTAGATTTGCGCTGGGAGAGAGTTGTATTTGTATGTATGTACGCCAAATATTTGCGAAGGTGTTGGTTTGTTATGTTGGTTAGTGTTGGTTTTTAAAATAGCGAGAGAGAGTTGGTCAGGTGAGGCATAAAAGATGGTCACGCGCTTCTTTTTGAATTTTTCCGAGGTTGAGTGTTTGCTTAGAAATTGAAATGCGAAGGTTCCTTCCTGCGTGAATTCGACGATGTAACTTTACAGTGTGTACAAGTACGAGGGATTGGATTGGTATTTTAATTTTTATGAAAATTGACAACTTTGGAAATGACTGAAAAGATTGTTCATCTGTTTGTGGAGAGTAGACCGTGAGGAAACAAAATGAATATGGGAGTGGAATCCAATTATATATTGAGTCGTATCAATTTGAATATTTGAAATTTTTTGAAATAATTAAATATTAAATTCAACAAATTTATGTTTATAACATCAAAAATAAGAACTACTTTCCAATATGACTTGGTAAGAATGTTTATTTGTCTAACAATATTATAAATTTAAATTATTACCAGTGAAACACAAAAAAACAACTAAAATAAAAAAAATTTCACTTGCCTGTTATCTTCATTTCAATTTATATTGAATTGTGGTAAGCTCTTTAGGTAATATTTTATATTTTATTAATTGTCATTTGATTTTTATAAGTAAAAAGGACAAAAATTATTTTGGTTCTTAATTTTTTTCGAGTTGTCACTTTTTAACCAATGTTTATTATTGACTCTTCTGGTTCCCAATTTTTCTGAAGTCAATCAAATTAGTCCCTTTGACTAAATTCTTAACAGTCAAATCTAACATAATTTACACTAGTCATGGCCACGGTTCCGGTTAGAATCGGGGAGGAACCTCAGTTTTATGGATAATTCCTCTTCCGGTTTTATGGAACCGACGGTTGAACCGCCGGTTCCATAACCGGAACCGGCAACACTTTTAAAGACAACTGCAAGCTTGAGAGTCTTGGTGGGATTTGAATCTTAAGCTATTTCTCCTTCTGGATTCGACTCAGCTGCTGCTCTGGTAACCAAAGATCTGAACTTTAAAGAAACTCCAGAAGAATATTGACATATTATACTTGTCTCAGTACTAGAATATTGGATTTGAGAGCTGATTCTTAAAGAAAACCCAAATGGGTGTGCACGGATTCTGCAAAAAAATTGCAACCTTGAAGCAATGAGAGATTGAGAAGTGGATTTGTTGAGAACAACACAACAGTTTTTTAGGTTTTCATTATTTTGGGTTCTGGTGAGAAGATTTGGATTGACAAATAAAGAAGCATTAATGGAAGTAGATTTGGAAAAAGTGACAGGAGACGAGAACTGTGAGACTTAAAAAATATATATTTTGTTTTTTGAAAAATATTTTGCGCACTGCCTGCGTGGGGCTGCGTGCAACAGTAGTGCAGTCTGCTACCATGAGGAAATTTTTTTAAACTTTTTTTTTTAAAATACCGGTTAGGAATCGGAACCATCCGAACCGAACGGTTCCAGTTTCTTTTTATGCCTCACCGGAACCGGGACCAGATGTCCCGGTTCTGGTTACCGGTTTTGAACCGGGACCGTTGGTCCCGGTTCAAAATCGCAGATTCGAACCAAAACCGGGGCCATCTCTAATTTGCACACTAACCACTTTGTCTTAACAAAAATTTATAAATTTAAAAAATAAAATAATAAAAGAAAATTTGTCTTTATTTTTTAATCACTATATTTTTTTAAAAAAATCAATTTTTATTTAATAATTTAATTTTTTAAATTTAAATATTATTTTTATTAGTAAAGACTTAAATACCCCTAACACCATCAACATTAACTAATTGTTAATAATAGAATAACTAAACAGATTGATTTTAAAAAAATTAGGGATTACGGAAGCTGAAATATCAAACATTAGTCAAAAATTGATAATTCAAAAACAAAAAAAAAACTAAGGACCCAAATGAATTTCATCCAATTAAAATATGTAACAATAACATAGTACAATCTCATTTCAAAAAATAATAATAATTAAATAATTTTTTTTTTTTTAAGAAACATGTAATATTAGTAGTAATGGCCCCGGTTCGGTTCGAACCTGGCGGTTCGAACCGAACCGGCGGTTTTTAACCGGAACCGACGGTTCCGGTTAAAAACCGATTCCGGAACCGAAAACCGGAACCGGGACCCAAGGTCCCGACTCCAGTTAACTTAAACAATTGAACCGGAACCGCCTGTTCAAAACCGGCGGTTCAAGGAACCGCCCGGTTCCGGCGGTTCCGGTTCCTAACCATTTTTTATTTTATTTTATTTATTTTTAAAATTTAAAAAAAAAATATATATATATATATATATATATATATATATATATATATATTAAAATGTGTGTGGCCAACGGCCACACACAGGAATGTCAGGCTACTGCTAGGTGGCAACAGCCTGACCACCTAAGGAGCCGTTAGGTGCAAAATTACATTTTGTACCCTTATAAAATTACATTTTGGACCCCTAAATTTTAAAAAAAAATTATTTTTTTTCAAATCCAAAAAATTATATAAACCCCACTCATCTTCAATTCAATTCACACCATTTTCTCTCAATCTCATTCTCTCATTCTCTTAATATTTCTCTTATTCTCTCATTCTCTCAATTTTTATTTAATTCTCTCAAAGTTTCATTCAGTTAATTCTCAATCTTGTTCTTGTTTTTCAATACTGCAATTTTTTTTGTTATTTATTTAAATTGTATTTTTTACCATTATAAATTTATAATGGCATCACAATCAAGACCGTCTATTTTTGGAGGCCGACGATCCGTTTTCAGAAGGTCCGTTTCCGGCAGAGACATTGAGCAGCTACCAGATTTAAATGCTGGAGAAGTGCAAAGTTGCCGTACCTCTGGCCTAGAAGCAAATTTTGATAAGTACCTACAACATAGACAATTTGAGGAGGTAATATTTAGTAATGATACTCCTACTAATTTTACTCCTTAATATTCTCATCCCCATCTCTCTGGGTCTGGGACCCCTGGTCCCTCTTGTGAAAACCCTCCCCCTCCACCCCTAAGTGAAACCGTATAAGGTCCACAGCCAGATTTGATAAAGTACAACTCTGAACTTTTTAAAGTTCATATGAGGAGGGTGGAAAAGGAATCGGGGGAAGTTATGGTCACTTGCAACTATTGCAACAAAGAGTTTAAGTGGAAAACATTCGGAGGGTACGGGACGTACTGGAAGCACATCAACACCAAGCATCCAGTCGAAGCTGAGCATGAGCGTAGCCGAGGACAATACCAAATTTTCAGGTACACATCTCCTAACCATCCTTTTATTTAAATATAGTGATGTAAATAATAGGGAACAACTAGCAAGAATGGTAGCGACTGAACATCTTTCTTTTAGTTTTGGCGAAAAAACTGGTTTTTTAAAATATTGTCATAATGCTTTAAATCCCGCTGCATGTAGAGTACCTAGGACCGCATTAAAACGTACCATGTGTGACATTTATAAAAAAGAAAAAAAAACATTAGTTAGATATTTTCAAAATTATATGGGTCGTGTGTCTGTTTGTGCCGATATCTGGAGCGATCATTGGCAAAAACGTTCATACTTAGCACTTACTTGCCATTATGTTGATCAATCATGGGAATTGCAAAAACGAATTCTTGCATTTAGAGTTTTTGACGACACCCATACTGCCGATAATATTTACAAATTAATGAAAATTATTTTTGAAGAATATTGTATTGAAAGTAAAATTTTTGCAATTGGTTTTGATAACGCTGCAAACAACACTGCCGCCGTTCCACAATTAATTCAATTGTGTCAACCCTACTCTGGCGGCAGATTTTTTCATCAAAGATGTGTTTGCCATGTTTTAAATATATGTGTACAACATGGTTTGCAAACACTTCAAGAATGGATTACACCAATTAGGGATGCCTTATACTTTTTGTGGAAATATCCTAGCACTAAGAAACAATGAGCTAGGTATTGTAAATCTAACGGGAAACATCCAATTAGGTTTTCCCGTGATGTTCCAACTCGTTGGAACTCCACATATAAATTACTTTGTGAAAGCTATGATTATAGAGAATTATTAATTAGATTTATGCAGCATAATGTTAGTAGCGTTAATTTGTACGCTCATCATTGGGATGTTTGTACTAAAATTTGCATGCTTTTAAAAGTTTTTCATGATGCAACCACCTCTTTATCCGGTATATATTATCCAACTTTGCATTTATTTTTATGTGAAGCCATTAATATTGTAGATGCACTTAATGAATGTGCACAAGTAATAGAACTATCTGCATGTGTTGCTGCAATGAGAGATAGATGGTTAAATTATTATAGGGACATTCCTTCGATTTATACTGTTGCTTCAGTTTTTGACCCTAGGTGTAAATTTGATAGTTTATATGAATATTTAACACTTTATTATCAATCTCTAGGGCTACACAACGTAGATATTAGTGCTTTATATAATAATGTTAGACAATTATTTTATTCATTGTATGACGAATACCGTTATGTCTACGGTCCCTCGCTGAACATTAATGTTCAGCAACCGACTCCAAGCGAAAGTAGTCATTCTCGTTCTCGCTTTCCCTCATTAAGGAAGTTAGGGTCAAGTGTGTTGTCCAAAAAATCAAGGGCATAGGAGAGTTCTTTGTCTTCATCAACCTATGTTTCAGAGGTTGATCTTTACGTAAACACCTCTTTTGAGTTTTTGGACAGCGAATACTTTAACATCCTACATTGGTGGAGGGAACACGAAACTAACTTTCCAATTTTGGCCCTCATTGCCAAGCAAATTTTTGGAACCCCTGTCTTGACCGTGGCAGTCGAACAGGAATTTAGTGCAGGTGGCAATGTTCTCAACGAGAGACGGGCATTGCTCAGTCCTGACTCAATATAGATTCAGGTATGTGTTGATGACTGGACCAAGGCCTCCTACCGGCAGCAAGAATTGGATCTCGTATCCGACGACAATGACTTTTTCGACACCAACGATGATACAACGGCTACCGAAGGAACAAGCGACGATTGATCACCTCCGCAACATAACATGTAAAAGAACTACGTGGGCTTTGATTCCTCCTAGAGGATACGTAGGCAGCTTAATTGAGGTAAAATTAAGTGCAAGCTCTAATTTCATATTTATTTATTTTATTTTTTTCAATTTTATAGTTTTATCATTTATGATATTATTATTATCGTAATAAATTTCTTGTTGAAGTTGAACAAATGAAACATTTTATTTATACATTTAAATTTTTTTATTAATTAATTTATAAATTTTAATTTTATTTAATTTTAATTAATTAATTTTTATAATTTTTTTTATTTTTTTAGAACCGCCGGTTTGGCGGTTCCGACCGGAACTGGAACCGGGACCTCCCCGGTCCCGCTTCCGGTTGCTTCAAATATTGAACCGGAATCGACGATTCCAAAACCGGAACCGCCGATTCCGGAACCTTGGCCATGACTAAATACTAGAAAGGTTACAAAGCTAAAGGAGTATCCTCCTTAACTAAGACCACAATACAGGATGGATACTCCTACATCCAAATCATTTCTTCATTAAGAGAGATATCAAACTTAGCTAAAGCATTAGCAGCTCACATAAAATGTTAAAAAGACAAGTCCCAGCAATTATTAATATTAAAAAGACAGTTTTGCCACTCACTAGTTAAAACTATAATTTTACACTCAAACTTTTAAAAAATTAACAACTTTACTTTTACTAATCTCCAATACAAATATGGCATGTGTCACTAAATTAAAAATAATTAAATATAACATAATTAATTTAATTTAATAAAATAAATATGTAATTACAAATTAAAAAAAATTAAAATTTGTTTACAGATGGATCTCAACAACTGGACGGTGGAGATAAGATTAAAAAAAAAGAATTTAAAAAGATTATGTTCATTTTATATTAGTCAGAAGGGTAATATGGTCATTTTATATTAATTTTTTAAAATAAAATTAAAAAAATTAAATGGATCTCTACTGTAATACCCCGGATTTCGGATAATTAATTTTATATATGTGAAAATAAATTTTGTGATTTGAGGGGGTGTAAATGTAATTAAAAGTATGTTTATTTTTATGATTTCCAGGTGGACCAGATGGAACGGTCCAAAAATGATGCAAGAAAAAGGAAAACTGAAGCAGAGAGCATCGCGACCTGGTCACCGCGACCACAGGTCGCGATGGCTTACTCGCGGTGGAAAATGAGATTTTTGGCAGTGAGCATCGCGACCAGTCACCGCGACCACAGATCGCGATGAACTGCTCGTGATGAAAATGTCAAATTCTGGCAGTAAGCAACGCGACCACCAGCGCGACCAAGGGACCGCGAGGTGTGCTCGCGATGAAGGCGGTGCAAACGCTCCAGTGAGTACCGCGACTTGGTGGTGCGACCACAGGTCGCGACGACGGTCGCGATAGCCAAAAAAATATATAAAAAAAAGAGTAGCTTCTCGCAGAAGCCAGAAAACACACAGAGCATAAAAGAGAAAGGAGAGGCCGAGAGAAAGAGAGAAAGAAGAGAGAAAGAAGAAGAAAGAAAGAAGAAAGAAGGGAAAGAAGAAGAGAAAGAAGAAGAAGGAAGAAGAAAGTGAAGAGGAAAGTGAAGAGAAAAGGAAACGGAAGGAAAAAGAAATCGTAGAACCGCGATTTCTCGAACGAAAAACGGTATCCAGGTTGGTGTGCATACGATTTCGAACTTATTTTGATAAAAAGTTTCAATTTAGTATGTTAAAAATATCGTTAGGGATTTTATATATTCATATTGATTCGTGAATATACTCGTATTGCAATTTGTTTATATATTATTGAGTGATTTTGCCTTATTTTATTATTGTGAAAAGTTGAATAAAATTTTGTGTTTCAAAACCCTGATTTTCAGTTGTTGTTTGATTTTCTCATTTATGGATTTTGATTTAAAATAGTTTTCGTCGATCTCTGAAACCAAAGAATCGTTTTGTTATGAGTGTTAAAGACCCTGATATATGTATAGGGATATTTGGATATAGAAGATTGACATGTCAATTGGGTGAATTTATAGCAGTACTGCACCGTATTGTCTCTGATTATTGATTACGGATATCATTTCCTTGTGAAATGGGGAACCGACTGTTTACCACGGATACCATTTCCTCGTGAAATGGGAAACCGACTGTTTATATAGGGATACCATTTCATATGAGATGGGAAACCCGACTGTAAAATCTATAATCCAGTCCTGTACACCCTGTTATGTGTATCACGGGCCAAGTTGAGAATTTGTGAGTAGAAATGTTATGGAAAAATAAAGAAATGATATGAAACTGAATTTCTAGAAAGTTTTGAATTACAGTCTGTTTACTTAATTTTAGTAATTGTAAATATTTGTTATAGTTCTTTCTAATTCTGAAATTTACTGGTTTAAGTTTTATTCTATATATATACTGTTGAATTTCTAAATTCGCATATACTGTTTTATATTATATTACCATTTATTTTTAAGTGTACACCCACTAGGCAGTTTTGCTTAGCGCGTTAGTTTGTTTCTAACGCGTAGGTACCAGAGAGACTGAAGAGGTCAAAGACTGAAGAGGAGTTCCCTGCAGACAGAGGTGGAGAGTCGCATTTTTGGGTAGATACTTATGTTCATGTGTAATACGATTGATATGCATGCATATTCAGAGAGTCTGTAAATGTGTTTTGTAATTATGTCCTGTATTTAATTAATTTACGATTTCTGCCTTTCATTTTTAGAACGTTTGTAAATATTAAATTCTGAATCATTTTATTTTATAAACTGTATTGAAAAGTCGCATTAAACGGCAGAGTGCGTAATTGTTTGAAATGATATTGAAGTGTTGATGTTGAATTTGTATTTGAATTGATTTGTGGAAAAACAGGTTTTGGGAAATCCGAAAACAAACGAAACTCTGCCGAAATTTTTTGTAAAAAGTGTTATTTGATGGGCTCGCTCGAAAATTTGTTTTCAACTTTTAACTTATGTGGATTGGCCAATGGTTTGAAATTTTATTCTATGGGCTCACAATGATCTTGGAATTTATAAAATGAATTTAGAAAGAATTGAAAACCGAGTAACGCTCCCCGGTTCGATCCAGCCGGGTCGGGTCAGGGGGTGTCACATCTACCGTCCATCAATCTTAATACCGGTAGAGATACTATTAAAAAAATTAAAAAAATAATTAAAAAAATTATCTTCTTAGTGGAATGAAGATTCATCCACGCCAAGAAAAAAAAAACTAAAATTTCATCTTTAGTGATGGAGATCGTCTCCATAACGGAAAATGAGCGACCTTCATCACTGGAATAGAGATGGAGGTCGCAGGGTCTCTAACGTTAAAAACAACTCAGTCTCTATCGTTGGAGATCGAAGGGTCTCGGTAATTGAGACGACCCAGTCTTCATCGCCGGAGATCGAAAGGTCTCAGCGATGAAGATTAGGTCTCCATCGTTGAAGATTAACATCTATCTTCAAACATCAAACTACCCAATCATCAATTTGTCATCAAACATCAAATAACACAAGCATCAAACATTCTCTGTCGATATGTGATGGATACACAACTAAGTCTCCACCTCTGTCGACGAAAACTCATCTAGGTCTCCACATTCATCGAATCAGCATTAGAGCCCCAATTGGGTCTCTACCTCTATCGTCGGAGACCCAACTGGTTCTTTATTGATATGCGATGGAGACCCAATTGAGTCTTTATTAAGTTTTGCACTGGAGACCCAATTGGGTCTCCATCGAGTTTTGCCATAGAAACCCAGATGGGTCTAGGTCTCCATTTGTCTTTTTCTTTTTTTATTTATAATTAGTTATTCTTTTTTTGGGTGTTGACACGTTGATGTGCTTGGTTTAAAAATACTCCTGGAACCGTTAAGCTTGACTAATGGTTGACTAACGAGAGAACTTATTAGATACATCTACGAAAACTTAAGGCCCACAGGTACCAATAATGTAAACTGCGTTAAAAAATTGATAATTTACCAAAACTTAGGGACTAAATTGATAATTGCTATAAATAAATTTAATATTTTATATAAATTTAAGAGTGAATTGTACTAAGCGCACCATGACTTTATCCCTAATTATAGGTATAATGTCAGTTTACCATCTATTACGCTCAATTACCATTAATCGCATTAATCACCGTTAGTTTAACGGTGATCTTATCAGCTCAAGTGTATTTTGATCGTTTACACTTGAAATTTTTTTAAAAAGCTACCTAACCATTTATGACGCGCCACATCATCCATTAAAATTAATTTGTATTTAAGAAAAATTTAATAAAGTCTGAAACCTTTAAAAAAAGAAAAAATAAAAAAATAAAAAATAAAAGGACAAAAAGGAAGAGATCTAGGAAAAAGCCATATCTTTTCCAACTGCGCTCCGTTTACACGCAATAGAGCTGCTGCTCCTGCGTGCGGTGAAGCAGAATTTTTTTTTTCTTGTTTTGGTATTTTTTTTTTTTGGTTTTATATTTGATGGGTTGATTGATAGACATGGATAGCTAGTGATGATAAAAATCGAGGTATTTTGTTCGGTTGTGGATAGTTTAAATGGGAAAGATGGTGAGAGGTGATAATTTGGGTTGAATGTCTAATTTTTGTTTTTGTTTGATCTGTAATTGTTTTGTTTTTTTATTATTATTATTTTAATTTTGAATGTTATTTATTTTTTTTACTAGGGTTAGTTATGTAATTTCATACAAAAATCTTGGTCAAATCGTTAATTTTAACTTAGTCAACTAACATTAGGGTATTTGAATACAGTAAACAATAAACTAACATATATGTGTGTAATATGGATAAAGTCAGGGTACCTTAGTATAATCCACCTTAAATTTAATTTAAAAGAAGATTAAAAAAAAGGATAATTATTAATTTAGCCCTTAACTTTTAGAAAATTATCAATTTTTTAATGCAGTTTTATTTATTGGTATCCTTGGGCCTTAACTTTTTGAAAATGTATCATTCTAGTTCCTTTAACTAATTTTCTAAAGGTCAAACCTATAGAATTTGAAAAAAGACTGATTTGCCCTTGACTCTATTTAAATGAGTTAAATTACAATTTTAACCTCAAATTTTTAAAAAGATTATTAATATTTAGAAGGATAATACGATCATTATATTAATATTTAAAAAATAAAATTTAAAATATTTTTTTAAAAGGATCTCCATTGTACATTAAGATTGATGGATGGTGGAGATTATATTGGAATTTTTTTTTAAAAAAAATGAAAAGTAAAAATCAAATATTTTTTCAAAATTTTGTTTTTGTTGTTAAAAAAAAAAATTGAAACTGTTCTTGGTAGAGATCCAGAAGATCCAATCTAGATCTCCACCAAAATATATATATATATATATATATATATATATATATATATATATATATAAATTGGAATAAATCTCCAGTAATGGAGATTGATCTCCATCGCTGGAGATGAAACAACCTCCAGCGATGGAGGTCGCTGGGTCTTCGGTGATGGAGATCTAAGAACAAAAAATAAAAAATAAAAAAAAATTGATGAAGAACACGGATCTGGGCTCTTCAAGGAAGAACCAGATCTGGATTCTTAAAAAAAAAAAAAAATTGATTGAATCTCCACCAAGAACAGCAAAAAGAAATTAAAAATAAAATTTGATTTTCAATTTCTTTTTTCAAAAAATTCTATTATAATCTCCACCGTCCAACAATCTTGATAACGGTGGAGATCTAACTAATTTTTTATAATTTTTTAATTTAATTTAATTTAATTTTTTAATTTTTTAACTAGGGGTAGATATGTCATTTTACCAAAAAAATTACTGTTGACTCATTGATATGTTTAAAGACAAAAATACCCCTGGAACCATTAAGTTTGACTAATGTTTCACTTATAGAATGACCAAATTGATACATTTCCATAAAGTTGGGGCCCAAGGATACCAATAAACGAAACTGCTTTAAAAATTGATAATTTCCTAAAAGTTAGAGACCAACTTGATAATTGCTCAAAAAAAAAAACATGAAAGGAATCATGGCACTAATGTGTCTCATGCTCTCAGGCATAAGACTAAAGGCAGTACTAATTGAGCCAATCTCATGCACTCCATAAATACAGGATTGAACTGTATTTTGTCATCTTCAATCCAATCTCATATACCAATCATACTCTCATAGTGAAAGTATGAGAGATATACCACTGAACCAATATTATCCTAATATTTTTATATTGACAACAATTTAAATATTATTTATAAAAAATTAATTTAGTCCGGAAAAAAAAAATCCAAACTACGCCAGTAATTATTGTCATGCCATTTAATTGATTAATTGTAAGATATTGTTATTTATTAGCTGGATAAATATTCAAACTTACTCTGTATGCACAAATCTTTGCCGATTGCAATACCATCGCATAATTCTAAAAGCAATGTTTTTTTTTAACATATGGTTGAGATGGTGGCGATTCCAAAAAAATAATATTGTAAGCTATGAGATACAATGGATTATTATTATTTTTCCCATATTAGAGTAATTATTCATTTTTCTTTTTTTTGAAAAGTGTTAATAGCAAATAATTTTTGCTGACTCATAATTAGATTATTTTTATTTAATATACCACAACTCTAATATGAGATATTGTCAGATTAAATAAGTACTATTTACTACCAAACTACATTGATTAGTAATCTCAAATTAAGTTATATTGTTAGTTTTTAAATAAAAAATTAATTTGAAAATATTTTTAAAATTGTGGTTGATTATCATTGATAATACTATTACAGTGTATAGTACACATAAAATAAAATCTAACATTAGTTTATTAAAATAGTTTTTTAATTAAAATCAAACAATTAACAACTTTTTGTAACAAAATTTGCTAATAAAAGCTCCAATTTTTTTTTTTAAAAATGTACTAATTGAAATTTTACTTAAAAAAGTTGTACCAAATGTATACTTACTTTTCTTTAGTTTCACTTATAAGATAGTATGCCAAAACCATGTTCATTAACTTAGCCTCATCTTTAAAGTGATAATTGTGTATCTATTTGGAATTAACGAACTTAAATAACAACTAAACTACAGTTGAGTTAATACAAAAAATGAATACAACCGTACCGATATTACTACCTATAAGTATACAAAAAATTATCATTACTATAAACACCCATTATAATCTCAATAGTAGCCTTATTAAAATCAACTTATTTATTTTCATACAATTTATTTGTAAAGCCTCTTAACTTATTAATACACCATATTTAATCCTTACATTATCATTTTAGTTGAAAAATATGTAAAAATTTATTATATTTCTTTTGAATAAAAAAAGGAATTAATTGTTTTATAAAAAGTTGAAACATATAATATAATTAATTTCTTTTTTTAAATTAAAGAGATTATTTTTTAAAGAAATTAAAATGTCTATTAACTATTAAAAAACATTAAGGCTGACATTCGAAAATTAACTTATCAATTTTTTTAACTCAACAATTGTTACAAATTTATACTTATTAATAAGTCATAATTTAGTATTGGAAGTAAAAAGGAAATAACATACTTAATTTTTTCCAAAAAAAAAAAATCTCATGAATAAATATCAATCTGTCTCACCCTTTTTTAAAAAAAATTATGTCTCCCTCTTTGTTTATTGATACAATTCATAATCAAATATTAAAGAAAGACAAAAAAAAAGTTCAATTTAAAATTTAAAGAAATACATAGATTTGTTTGATTAAAGTCCTATAAGATTTTTTTTTTCATTACTTTGTTATATGGTAATAATCTATTTCATGGGAAATTTTGAAACTTGAATAAAACTAGGGTTTATCATATATATTTTTTCAAATAAAGGATTGATATATTTAATAAGATGGGTGTAATTAGTTGATGTACATAGTATTTAATTTATTTTTAATTAAATAGTTTGTCCTTATCAATCATCTTGTGTTGGGATATTTTGTAATTATATTTTTTTAATAAATATAAGGTCCTTTTGAAAGAACTTCTCCGACTAGAGTTTTTAAAGAAAAGTTATTGGACGTTTGTTTGTCAATTAAAAATGCTATTTGAAATGACAAGATTACCAAAAAAGAAATAATTTTAAGTTGTTATAAAGTTAACAAAATACAATAAGATTATTTTAGACATTTTAATATTTTTAAAAACTTAAAAAGATCTACTTAGAAAAGTCCAAAATTTAAGCTTCTTCGACTAGACGTAAAACAACTTTTTTAATCGTCCAAAAAGTTCTATTGGAACAGCAACCAAACGACACAAGAAAAAAATTTAAAAGAGAATTTGGGATTAAAAAAGTTATTTTGGTTAGTAGAAAAATTCTTCCAAACATATACTAAATTATATTTATGGGTGACAATATCGACTCCCTAAATGTAATTTATAAACATTTCAAAAGTTTATTTATAAACTCCATATAACTTGCAATTGAAACAAGGAACAAGGTGCGTATGAGATTGCTGTAACATATGAAATAATAACTTATTTTATAATCTATGATCCAAAAAGTGCCTGAACATTTAATTATTTCTTAAATTGCTTTTCTAATATAAGATTTTCAAAAATAATGTAAAAAATAATCAACTTGCCAAATAGGTTTTGAATCATAGATTATGATTATATCCAAAAAGTACCATAAACTATCAATTTACTAATATTGAAATTGGTCTTGTCAAATTTTGTTACTTTAAGAAAATTGTGCTACTGACAAATTAATCAGCCTTATCAAATTATGTTAGTTCATTTGAAAAAAAAAAAAAAACTCCATTTATCATTCTCCTCTTATAGTTTATGGTATTCTCCGTTTATCATTCTTTAATTTTTTTTTTATTTTACCCATTCTGTTAATATTTATTAGTATTTTAGTACAAAAGACTATTTTACTCTTAATTTTTAAATAAAATAATGCTTAAATATTTTAATATATAACAAAATTTAAAATGTATAAAAAGAATTTAATAAAAAGGTGGATTTAATAAATTTAATAAAAAATATGAAAAAATTAAAGACACATAACAAAAATTTAATAAAATTGAAAATAGAATTTTTTTTTTTTTATAAACAATTCTAAATCTAGAGGAGGTCCAACTGTCGAAAAGATGGATGGTAGAGATTGGTCTTCACCAAATCTCCAACCATTTTTTTTAAAATATGAAAAAAAATAAAAAATAAATATATCTCACACCATACCATGAACAATAAAAAAAAAACGAGAGAAAAAAAGTTTGGTGAGAGAGAGAGAATATGTGACAGAAGAAGAAGATGAAGAGAGAGAGAGAAAAAAAAAGAGAAGAAGAAAATGAGAAGATATAGAAGAAAGGAGAGAAAAAAATAATTTTTATTTTTTTTATCTTAAATGATTTTATTTAATTTTTTTTTGGATATTTATTATTGTATAATTATCTTTTTACCCTTCAACATTTAATGGTCAAAATTAAAAGTTAAATAAAAACTTAACATGAGGAGGATTTTAGATATTTTTATAAACTAAATGGGGTCAAACAGAAAAAAATAAAATTAGAGAGTAGAAAATAGAGAATATCCTAACCTATAGAGTGAAAAATGGTAATACCCTTTACAAAGAAAACTTAAAATAATTATACAATATGTACAAACCAGTAAAGTTTACAATCAATGAAAGTTGTAAGCCAGCCAAATTTTATGTGAAGAATAGAGAGATTGTAATGGAATTAGGACTGATATATATTAGTTAGGTTTGTCATTTTTTATTTAATTTAAAATATATATTTTTAATTTATTATTTTAATAAACATCTTATCTCAAATTTCGAATTAATTATAATAACTAAAAAAAACTCATCTCAACTCATTTATGTAATGGTCAAAAATCGTTAGTGGCTAGCCCAATAAACAAATCAATAAATTTGGCCCAAAAAAGAAAAGCCTAATATAAAAAATATTTAAAATAGAAATAAAGCTCAGGAATCCTAGAAGAGATAAGGCCCAATAAAACAAAGGCCACGTGCTAGAATACTCACATGGTAGAACGTACCCATGATTTGCGGGATACTAATTTTAATGCCATAAATACACTCTCATAATTTGTAGACCTCTCCAATGGGTGCACTAATAGGAGTTAAAAAGTATCATAAAGGCGGTAGACCGTTTCAAGTATAATTATGAGAGTATCGTAACAGTTAATCGAGTTATGAAATATATCATAACGGTAGATTGAATTATGAATATCACAACGGTAGATCGCACTAATAATAGTGTCATAACGCCCTAAAACTTTATCTATAAATAGACAGACCCCTCACAGACCAAGGGGTTGTCAATTTGATACAGAAAATCATTCATACTCTCTTAATCTTATTCTCACATTCTCATTCTCAAAACTTAAGTTCTTCTCCGACGACCTCCGTGGGTCCACCGTCGTGTGCTCCAGCCATACATTATTCCGACCTTACATCCACGATCTCCTATCACACTTCCCCAGGAAGTTCTTATAGGGAGAAATAATTGTTCATACTTTATCTTATTTTCTACTCTTATTATTTAATATTATTTATATTATTCTAATTTGAGCGTCGGAGTGTCCTTGGCCGGCACCACCCAAGTGTCAAATACATTTTGACTCTCTTGAATTGTTGGTTGTGCAGGTTGTAGTGCCCTTTCCGCTACCTTACGCGAATTAGGATCTATAATTTGGCGCCCACCGTAGGGCATGACAATCTTCGAGCGAGTATAGCTAACAATTTACCTTTTGCAAACGACATGAGAGACGATACAAATCACAGCGTTATGGAAGCTCAACTTCAAGCACTAGTAACCTAGATGAACGAAAACTCTCAAAGGCTCTTAGCCTTGGAAGCGAAGAACCAAGCTGTAAGAGCGGAGAACCAAGAACTCCAAGTTAGGGTGTAAGCATTGTCAACATCTAACGACGTCCTACCAGGGTTCATTCGAGCGTCCGATCCAACAATGAATGCAAAACGCTCACTACCGGCTGCCATATATAACAGTGGAGGTCAACCTCAATTGGTTAGAGAGCATGCATATATGGGCAATGAAGGAGCACTCGATGGTAGAATGCCACAAGCAGCAGTCCCAGTGTCGAATGCAGCTGGCGGTCTGCATGGACGCACAACTGCTCCACGCTTGCAGATTCTTCCATTAGCGGTAGATGGAGCAACTCTTCGTAGCCCATTAGTACCTGATACGCTCGTAACATCTTAAACATCGACCCCACTTGAGGTAGAACCGATAAATCCTAATCCTCTTACCTCTAACCCATATATAGCTCGCAGGTTTGCAGAGATGGAAGCATTGATACAACGCATCCTCGGAATGCCAGCTCTCATAAAGAAAAGTGCAATAAATAGCTTTGCAGATTCCTCATATGTGGATGCATTCGCATTGGTGGGAATGCTGAGAAAATTCAATTTTCTCAACATGAAGCCGTATGATGGGACAACAGACCCGGACGATCACATCGCCCAATACAGACAGAGGATGTTCACGGTTGCCATTCCACGTGACCTCAGAGAAGCCTATATGTGCAAAGGCTTTGGGTTGAGGCTTGTAGGACCAGCGCTCCAGTGGTACACGAACTTGCCTAATAATTCAATCAACTCCTTCGCACAGTTGATCGAGCAATTCGCTAGCAGTAGAAAGCTAAAGAAGCAATCAGATGATCTGTACACAATCGGCCAGAGGAGGGGAGAGCGACTCCGAGAATATGTCGGCCGGTTCAACAAGGAGAAAGTGTCAACCCCACATTGCAACCTGGCGACAACCATTTCTGCATTCAAAAAAGCTTTGTTCCACGATTCAGATCTGTACAAGGAATTAACCAAATATCCTTGCAAAACCATGGAGGATGTTCTCGCCAAAACGTGGGCACATATTAAATGGGAGGAGAACGAGATAAATTACTACCTTTCACGATCTAACATGGGTGATAGCAGGTAAAATAACAGGGTAGAGCGAAGAAACATTGAGCACAGAACAGACCCTTACCCTACAACAGATTGTAAAAATGATAGAGTAAGAGATAATCGGTGACGTCCGGTAAATCGATAACACCCCCAAGTAGATAGACGGAATAACAGGTTACCAGAGTACAACCTCAACATAAAGCCGCAAGAGATTGTAGCGGTCTTCAAAGGCATGAAAGGAGCAGTACAATAGCCCACTAAAATCAAAAGCCCACCAGACTAGAGAGATTCATCAAAGTGGTGCGAGTTCCATGGGAATCACGGCCATCGGACTGAGGACTGCATTGCTTTACGGTTGGAGGTTACAGAGCTCCTCAAACGGGGGCACTTGAAGGAGTTCTTGATAGATAAGGGTAAGAGTACATTGGCACAACGCAATGATAAGCTGCTTCAAGGCCAAACCATCCCACCTCCCGAACCACCAAGACATTAGAGAACGGTGAAAGTTATCTTAAGAGGATCGAAGGTAAGTGGAGTAACATTCTCGGAGGTGAAGCGCCACGCACGACAAGCAGAGAACCCTGAGGTTCACCTCTGACGAGCGGTCGACCCTACGTATGAGCAAAGTGTAATATCCGTAATTTTTCTTAATTATGAAAAGTGCCCATAATTGTTGTTAATTATGTGAAAATAATGTAATGGGTTTATTTGGATTAATTTTTAGGTATACAAGTGGACCAGGTGGAGCGGTCCAGAAAGAGTGCATAAAAGAAAAGGAAATAAGCTGGCAGTGAGCACCGCGACCAACCACAGCGACCAGGGATCGTGATGAGCAGCTCGCGATGAAAATGCTAATTTTGGGCAGTGAGCATCGCGACCAGACACCGCGATGGCTGATCGCGATGAAGGCGGTAAAAATACTCTAGTGAGCACTGCGATCAGGTGGCGAGACTATAGGTCGCGATGGCCAAAATTTTATAAAAAAATAAGATGGTGGTGGAAGTTTCACGAAGAAGCAAACAGAAAATAGAGAGAGTCCAGGAGAAGAGAAAGAGAAAGAAAGAGAAAGAAAGAAGAAGAAGAGAAAGAAGAAGAGAAAGAAAGGAAGACGAAAGGAAGAAGAAGAAGAGAAGAAGAAGAAAGAGAAAGAAAAGATGAGGGAGAAAGACAAAAGGGAAAAGGAGAAGAAAAAAGCAGATCCAGAAAAGAAACTGCTGTAGAAATGGTATCCAGATTGGTATACACACGTTTCTGAAATATTTTTATCAGTTATTGACTCAGAGAATTTAGAAACATATTTACAAATTTCGTATAATCGTATTTCATTTTCGTATATTGATTGAATTAATTGTGAAATATTTTCATATTATTGAATTTCTATGATATTACATGTTTTCAAACCTGATTTATGAATATTGATTTACGAATATTGTTTAGTATTATAATTGTTTACTTTGATTGAAATTTCGAAAAGAATGAACTGATTTGATACCTGAATAATGGCCCTGATATATGTATAGAGAAATATGAATATAGGAGATTGACATGTTAATTGGGTGCATTTAGCAGTACTGCAACGAGATGTTTGATGATTTATGATGATATACGGATACCATTTCATTTTGAAATGAGAAACCGACTGTGAAAATATGGATACCATTTCATTCTGAAATAGGAAACCGACTGTGACTATAGGGATACCATTTCATTCTGAGATGGGAAACCCGACTGTATAAACCCGTAATCCAGTCCTGTAAACCCTGTTATGTGTATCAGAGGCCCAGTTAATAAATAAGAAACGTAGTTATTGAAAACTATGAAATAAATGTAAAGAACTTTTATTGAGATTTCATTCCAGAAACTTTTGAAAATATTTTAAGTATTATAATCTCAGTTTGATTTAATAGTTGTCAGATTATGTTTTATTTAATTACGTATACTATTAAGTATTTCTAAAATTTTAATTCTATGAATTTATATTACATTGAAATTATTTTAGTGTACACCCACTAAGCATTATTGCTTAGAGTGTTGATTTTATCACGCTTAGGTAATAGAGATACCAGCGGAGAAAAAGACTAAAGAGGTGATAGCTACAGACAGAGGTTTAGAGTCACAATACTTTTGGGTAGTTATATTTAAACTTTGTCCGTATATTATTCAGTTAAGCATGCATATACAGAAGTTTGTAATTGTAATATCTATGAGTTTTGTTTATGTTTTTCAAAGTTTTGTAAATATAACTTATGTGTTGTTTTATTTGAAAATGTTTAGGAAGTCGTACTATATGGCAGAGTGCGAATATGATTGAGAAATGAATTTTGAAGTGTGGAATATTATGTTATTAGAGTTTTGTTGAAAACAGGATTTTTGGAAAGTCAGAAAAATAGAGGAAACTCTATCAAAATTTTTCAAAATATTTGATAGGCTAACTATAAAGGATTTTGAAAGCCCGGGTATTTGGTTTTTCAAAGATTTCAACTTATAAACAGAATTTAGAAAAGTTTTGAAAATTGGTAGCGCTCCTTGGGTCGATGCAGGCGGATCGGGTCAGGGGGTGTTACATTTAAGTGGTATCTGGACCAAAAGAGTAATATTCTGTATATGCATGCATTGTACAAAGCCACCTATAGAAGTATGTAACTCTAATCTGCAGACCTCTCTTCTGTCTTATATAGGATAAAACGAAATGGAAGGAAGTGGAGATAGAGATAGACCTGAAAGTCCCGCCAGTGTAGCTGGGGGAGCATCTAGAGAATCCGTAAGTCCAAGAGCTGTTGGACTAGAAGTTCAGGGTCAGCCGATATTTATGCAACAAATGGCTGAATTCTTTCAGAACGTGGCCAGAGCAGCGCCACGAAGAACAGCCATTGAACGACTGGCTATGTACAGACTAACAGATTTCCATGGCAGGAAAGATGAGGATGCATCTGCAGCAGAATATTGGTTTGAGCGGACAGTTAGAATATTACAGCAGATGCATTGCACACCTGAAGAAAGTTTAGAGTGTGCAGTATCTTTATTGCAGGAGAATGCCTACCAATGGTAGACCTCCGTTATACAGTCGGTGCGGTCGAAAGACAGAACTTGGGAGTTATTCTAGAAGGAATTTCAAAGAAAATATGTCGGTCGTATTTATCTGGATAATATAAAGAGAAAATTTACCAACCTGAAGCAGAGACAAATGATAGTGACTGAATATGAAAGAGAATTTGTCAGGTTGAGTAAATATGCTCGAGATATGGTGGCTACCAAGGCGGACAGGTGCAGGAGGTTTGAAGATGGATTGAATGACTATATTCGCCTACAGGTTGTCGCATTTGAGTTTGAAGATTTTACCAGACTTGTCTCTGCAGCCTTGAATGTTGAAAGAATTAAGAAAGAAGAGCAGGCCAGACGAGACAGAGGTCAACAGAGAAGGGGATTAGGGCCATCTATACCCATGGTTTATGTTCAATAGCCAATAGTTTGGCTAACCTTGGCTTAGCGTTTAACACAACGGTCGATCGCTTTATACCCATGGTGTATGTTCAATGGCCAACGGTTTGGAAAGATGAGTCCACACGAGTACTTCCCATCACAGAACATGCAACATGGATGACTCCTATCATAGACTACCTCAACAATGATCTACTGTCATCAGATCGCAAAAAAGCACGAAGGATTAAAGCAAAGGCAGCAAGGTTTAACATGATTGGAGGTAAGCTATACAAAAGATCGTACTCAGGACCTTTACATAGATGCCTAGACCCCTCTAAAGCTAACATCATCCTCAAGGAACTCCACGAAGGAAAATGCAGCAATCACTCGGGGTCTAGAAGTCTCGCAAATAGAGCCATAACTGCCGGATACTACTAGCCTACCATGACATCAGATTCCTTTGATTTTGTCAGACGATGTAACAGATGTCAACGATTTGCACATGTGTCTCACCTTCCACTTGAACAGCTCCATCCTATTTTATCCCCGTGGCCATTTATGAAGTGGGGCATGAATATCATGGGCAAGCTATCGACTACTTCTGGAGGACGAGTTTTCATGTTAGCTGTGATAGATTATTTCACAAAGTGGGTGGAGGCTGAAGCATTCCAGAAAGTTAAGGAGCGGGAAGTTCAAAGTTTTATCTGGAAGAATGTCATATGTCATTTCGGTATACCGAAAGAAATCGTCACCAATAATGGTCCTCAGTTCATCTCACACAAATTTCAGAACTTCTGTAGAGAATGGGGAATCCAACTTAGTTTCTCAATTTCTCGCTATTCACAGTCTAACGGCCAAGCAGAGTCCACGAATAAGGCAATTATCTCCACATTGAAGATGAAGCTTGATGCCTTCAAAGGGACTTGGGCCAACGAACTACTAAGTGTGTTGTGGTTATATTGAACAATGGCTAGGACTTCCACTGGCGAAACGCCATTCTCCCTAACGTATGGGTCAGAAGCAGTGATCCTAACCGACCTAAAAATACCAACATTAAGGTATGAGCAAGCAACAGAAGCTCAGAACAACACAACACTAAGCCATGAGCTCGATTTACTTGATGAACGGTGGGATTGAGCCTTAGCGAAACTAGCGATCTACCAACAAAATGTTACTCGACATTATAACAAGACCTTACGCCTAAGATCGTTCAAGATAGGAGATTGGGTCATACGCAAAGTATTTCAGAATAAACAGGAGCTTGGGCCAACTTGGGAAGGACTATATTGCATCACGAACATAGTTGGGCAAGGAGCTTACAAGCTTCGAACGCAAGATGGGCGCGATCTACATAGCAGTTGGAACGCGACCCATCTTAAGCTGTATCATTTTTAAACTCTCTTCATTATTTTTATTTTGTTATTTGAAAATGAAACTAACTTGAGCGTTGGAGGGCCGTTGGTTGTACCAACGGCCATCCCTAATGCTTCATTCCTTGTCAATTATTAAACAGGTCCTGCAATCAGGGATCAACAACTCTAAGTTCCGGTCAACAATCATCAATCAACCTGTTAATTGATAAACGTTTATGCACAAAGCTTATATCTGCATTCTACATACATTTTACAATCTACAGTCACCATTGATCATGAAGACAGTAAACTGGAGGGAGCTACTTAATATGTAAACAAAGACTAGTAATACAAAGTCAAGAATTTTTGGAGGAGTCAAATATTTCTACAGGTTTAGCCCAAAGAAAATGCAATCATTAACAACAGTCATATTACAAAAACAGAAACAGCTAACCATGTAACAAACAAAATAAGTTTTGTGGAAGCAAAGATAGAACTAATGATCTCCAGAACGATCACTAGCCTTCTGAGCTCTCGACGCATCCTCATAACTAAGGCCGTGCCCAGAAGAAGTCTCATGTCCAGCAGCCTCGACTTATCTTACATCCTCCCAAGCTTGAATCTCCGCGTTTGGATCCTAAGTGGAAACTTTGCCCTCTTTGAATTGCTTCATCAACTCCGCCCTAGTTTGGAGCACCACATCACAAGCAATGGAATCAATCCTCTCAAATAGTTTATCATATTCTTTTTCTTTAGCCTTCAGTTCTGTTTCATTTTCCTCAAAGTCATCTTTAAGACGGGAAAGCTCATACCCTGTTGCCCAAGCTGTTGCTGCTTCTGCGTCAGCAACATGGCGTGCTTCAGTGTTGGCCGCTTTAAGTTGATCTACCTCTGCACGAAGGAGTTCGACATTGGCATGAAGTTTGCCATTAGACGAGCGAAGGTCTCATACCTTTTTATCACTCGACACTAATTTATTCTTCATATACAACTGCCCTTGGAACATTTGTACATGCACATCACGTTCAGAAGACTTTCAAATGAAAAACATTTCATGACTTAGCAAAAAGTTCAAAAGAAAGTAAAAAGTTTACCTAGAAAGCATGAGCAAAACACCACTCGGTGGCTTTTGTAACTCCCATTTCTGAAAAATGTGCTGCATCCTCTGGAAGTAAAAGGCGTTCGACTTTACTCGAAATAAAGCCAAAGTTAGAAAAAGCGGAAGCATCAGGAGGAAGCGACAAAGTGATCAAACCATCATCCCTTTTGCCCCACTCAGTTGAGGTCTCCAATCTACGCTTCTTGGCGCTCGACTCAAGAGCATTCTAATCTTTAACACATAGAGAACCTGGAGGAGGGGTAATCGCTTCATCAGCAAGAACGTGAGACTCTTCTGATTGGTTAGCCTTATTTTTTCCTTTCGCTTTCCTCTCCATTGTTTGCCTCTTGGCTTCATTTGGATCAGGAATTGAAAACTTTCTAGACATCTAGAGCTCTACGTAAGTATGCTCGATTTCAGTAATAAAACTAAGGAACTCATACCCAAATAACACTTCAACACTATGCCTGCTCCTAGCGTACTTCCCAAGGTGTTTTAGCAAAGGGAAATGAGTACCTCTCACGTTCAAAGTAGAATGCTTCTACAAAACACTCGACCTCAACAATGATTCTACAAGAACGGTCTTCCAATGTCTACCTTCCTCACTAAGTGATAAGATGGCTTTAGTCCGCTCTACATTATGACCATCTTCAATAGCATGCACACTGTCGAGACCAACTGCGAAACAAAGAAAAAAAATCAATAAGAAACTAAATCAAGCAAAAGTAACATTCTACAAATAAAGTTAAACTTACCAGTTGAGTTTCAAAAAGAACGCATAGTCAAACCTCTCATGACATGTTCGACCAAATCTTCTTTAGCAAAGAAATAATTTGTCTTCCAATAACGATCATTTGCAGTTAGACCAATAACCAAGTGCAATTTATGAGGTCGAAGGCAAAAACTATATTGACCTCTCACAGTATCATGCATTTGCAAGTAGTATGAATGAAACAAATCTGGTAGGTCGAAATCTATACCATGAATCTCACAAAAATGTTCGACTGACAGTAATAACCGCCAAGCATTTGACATAAGTTGGCTAGGTGCTAAGTCAAAAACGTTAAGCACCCGACGAGCAAGTCGAGGTATGGGGAGACGCAGTCCTTGCCTGAAGGGCAATTCATAAAAACACGTCCAATCAGAAGTCAATCAATTCAAACGTTGATACTTTTTGGGGACCCTTAGTTGAACACTCTCGGGTATCCCATACTTATATCTAATCTCCACAAGATCACTTTCAATAAATTTAGAGGGAGGATTACTCACTAAGAACCCCAAAGGTCTACTAGGTTCTTCATGCTCTACATCAGAAGAACTGACATCATCATCCCTATCAATAGATCGCTCGACAACTATCATGGATGGATCCTCGTATGCCTCTCATGGGAAGCCAACCCCAACCTCATGCAATTTACCATGTACATCGGTCAAAGACACAAGGCCAAGCTCAAAATTAGACACGACTACCTCCCTAACATCCCTAACCAAATCAATAGAATCACACCTTGACGTACTACTAGAACTACCAGAATCATCACCAGAACAAAAAAGGTTCCTACTACAAGACATCATACCTACACACAGTCGACCAAAAGAAAAACTAAGTTAGCACAAGTGAATGGACATTTCACTAAATATCCATAGTAAATGGTCGACATACGTAATCTAAAATTTGTTTCTATGAAGAGAAAATATAAGCCACACCTATGACAACTATAAAGTTAATATTCAACACAACACAAACTACAAGAGTATTATACACTCAATGAACTAAGGAGTTGAGAACGCTCTACCATAAAGTACTTGGAAGGCATTTTATCTTGGCCAATCCATACGTTCTACTATGAAAAATGCAAGTCACACCTATGACAACTATAAAGCTAACGTTCGATGTAACATAAACTACAAGAGCATTCTACACTCAACAGACTAAGGAGATAAGAACACTCTACCATAAAGTACTTGGAAGACATTTTTTCATGGCCAATCCAAACATTCTACTATGAAATGTGGGAACGCTCTACCAAAGAGATGAGTTTATATTGATATAACACCTAACAAAATTTATCAAACACTTAGAGGGCATTCAACACACCAACTAACACAATTGGAGGGCATTCAACACACCAACAATGAAACATAAAAAAATCATAACCAAGAACAAGATATAAAAGTAAGAGTGTTGTCATTTTTTTTCAAAAGAAAAAGTGATAGTCAAGGGAAAAATGTACATACAAAAGCATAGAAAAACTCATCAAAAAGCAGAAGGAGGAACGAAATCGAAACAAAGTCGCGCCTAGTGATCACAAAAAGTATACAAGCTTCGTCCTAGAAACTTTTTTTTTTTTGAAACAGAGCTGGTTCTAGAAAAAAGAAAAATGGGGGAAAGTGAAACGGAGAAAGAGTTAAAGGAAAAGGTTTTTTAGAACAAGTATAGAAAAAAGTAGCATGTGGTGAGCTCACCAAAGATTCAAAAGGAAAGTGTATAAAGCTGACAAGTAAAAGTTGGAAATAAGTGGAGGAAAAGCTATGGTGAGGCAAGCTCACCAAAGAGAAAAATTCAAAAGGATGCGTGAAAAGTATGCAAAAAAAAAAAAGAAGTAAAAAGCGCTCATGGTTGAACGTTCAATGAGCTTATGGTAGACCGCTCCAAAAGAGCCCACCATAAGACATTCTAAGTTCATGGTAGAACACTTTCCATGAGAGCCTATGGTAGACCGCTCTAAGAGAGCCCACCATGAGACATTCTAAGTAAGTTCATGGTAGAACGCTCTCCATGAGAGCCTATGGTAGATCGCTCCAAAAGAGCCCACCATGAGACATTCCATGCAAATTTATGGTAGAACGCTCTCAATAAAAGATTATGGTAGACCGCTACAAAAGAGCCCATCATAAGACATTTTAAGTTCATGGTAGAACACTCTCGATTAGAATCTTATGGTAGACCACTCCAAGAGAGCTCACCATGAGACATCCCATGTAAGCCTATGGTAGAGCGCTTTTAATGAATGCTTATGGTAAACCGTTCCAAAAAATCCCATTATGAGAAATTCTAAGTAAGGTCATGGTAAAATGCTCTCAAAGAGAGCTTATGGTGGATCGCTCCAAAAGAGCCCACCATGAGACATTCTAAGTAAATTCACGGTAGTACGCTCCATGACAACTCATGGTGTAGAACGCTCTAAGAGAGCTCACCGTTTAGCATGCTTCATCACATTGTAGATCACTCTAAGAGTGTTTAACGAAGGAAATCGCCAAGTAGAATGCTCCGTAAGTGTTTGTAATATCACATGGAGCAGTTACACACCGCTGTCACTTACATAAATGAGAAAGAAATTCTCATATTTGTAAAGTGGGGGCAAAATGTAAAGGTCAAAAATCGTTAGTGGCTGGCCCAATAAACAAATCAGTGAATCTGACCCAAAAAAGAAAAGCCCAATATAAGAAATATTTAAAATAAAACGAAAGCTGAGGAATCTTAGAAGAGATAAAGCCTAATAAAACAAAGGCCACGTACTAGAATACTCACATGGTATAACATACCCATGATTTGCGGGATACTATCTTTAATGCCATAAATACACTCTCATAACTTGTAAACCCCTCCAACGGGTGCACTAATAAGAGTTAAGAGTATCATAAAGGCAGTAGACCGTTTCAAGTATAATTATGAGAGTATCGTAACAGTCGATCGAGTTATGAAGAATATCATAACGGTAGATTGAGTTATGAATATCACAGTGGTAGATCGCACTAATGATAGCATCATAACGCCCTGGAGCTTTATCTATAAATAGGCAGACCCCTCATAGACCAAGGGTTGGCAATTTGATACAGAAAATTATTCATAATCTTTCAATCTCATTCTCAAAACTTAAGTTCTTCTCTGACGACCTCCGTAGGTCCACCGTCGCGTGCTCCAGCCATACATTATTTCGACCTTTCATCCACGATCTCCTATCACACTTCCCCAGGAAGTCCTTATAGGGAGAAATAATTGTTCATGCTTTATCTTATTTTCTACTCTTATTATTTAATATTCTTTATATTATTTTAATTTGATCGTCGGAGTGTGCTTGGCCGGCACCACCCCGGTGTCAAGTATATTTTGATTCTCTTGAATTGTTGGTTGTGCAGGTTGTGGTGCCCTTTCCATTGCCCTACGCGAATTAGGATCTACAATTTATGCACACATATAAGTTGTTGACAATTGGTTTGGATTGTTGTTAGGGGATCGACTTTGGACATGTCTTGGCATACCCTTATTTTGGTGTCACTCCTTTAATTTTTTCTTTTTTTATGTAGATAAGAATGACACATACAGAAATTAATACATCAATTTTTTTTCAATAAATATCTTAATTGTTAAATTAAAATCTTAATGATGCCAAGTGATTTGCGACCACTCAATAAAATATATAAATTCATTTATTAAACACTTTAATTATTTAATCAAGCTAATAATATAATAATATTTGCATAATCCATATGTGAAGCTAAATAGAAAATAAGATGAATCTCGCACTGGACAAATATAAAGCAATATAAAAGTATATATCAATAATGCCACAACTCGATAGCTAATATTTTGGATTGTATAACTATCCACTATTATATATATTACTTATCATGATTACATAAAAACGTTATAAATGTTGAATTTATCTACTAGACGTGTGTGGGAATAGACAATTCCCGAGTTAGATGTAAGCTATTAAGAAGAAAAAAAAAATAACATTTCAGTAGGAAGTTATTTTGTTTTATAGGTGGCGTTGTAATCACATTTAACATTAGGATATTGATTTTATGAATATCTCTTTTTCATTCTCTTTTCTATGAATATTTGTCATAGGTTGTCTAATCCAAGATATATTGGGCATAGCCTTCCCTTCTTTTATATAGAGTCAGACTTGGGCTTTCCCTAAGGTGTCGCAACCTTGGACAATCAGTCTATTGACTCCTGCTATGAGAGGTTATCGATAACATAATTCCGACTGCATATATCAGGAGAATGGCATTGAATAGAGTCATTGTCTCTATCTTTGGGATTTCCTAAAGTGCCACCACCCTGTATTGATCTATCCCTTTAGTATATATACTAGATAACGACATTAGTCTTACTCTAAAGGTGAACAATATGTTGGAGTACTTTTTGGCACGGGCAGTAACCAGCAGCTTGAACTAGGGTATGTCCCTTGTTTTTGTAACCATTACTGAAAAGAGCCAAAAGTGCGGTGATTAAAAAACAGTAGAAGTTGCTTGGCATGAAAGGAACGCTAGTTACCGGGGTAGTCCGAGGACCAACACCGTGGAAACTTTCCCCTTAGTACTTCAAAAGCCATTATGGTTGCTCTGCCTTTTGAGCAAACAATTGTTGATTGATTTCCCCACAAGATCGATGAGTCTACAATTGGTTCAATCTTTTCTCAAGTAGAGGCCCATATCTCATCTTGCCTCGACAAGGTTTTGGTTGCTTCCTGTTTAGGAGATGAGCAATTGCGTGAAGCTCCACTATTCTTACATGCTAATTTGGGGCCTTGTTCTTATTGTTGTACCCGTATTTATGAGTGAAAAGGGTAGGCATTCTTTGATCTCCTCTCTTTTTCGTGGTTACTTAGACAAGGCAGTTGTCTGGAAGTCATTGAATGCAAGCCCGCACAAAGCGAATCATAAAAAATTCAACCTTAATACACTTTTACTTCCTCCGTATAGTTGGAAAAAAGAGTACCTTTTTGTTTTGCACGAATTGTTTGAAATCTTTGGAAGTGATATGATGCTCAGTGGAGCACTTCTGCATCTTTAGCAAAAGCTTTTGGCAGGCTTCTGAAGATCCGGAATAGACTGGTATTGTGTAAGAGAAAAAAGTAAGTTAGCCTTCGCGCTCCCAACTCCAAGTATCTATCCCTTTACTTAACCAGTTGTGCCGCATAAAGTGTCATTCCCCTTTGAGCCAATATGAGCTACCAGGGCGTGCATTTCTTCATAAATAGAGGACCTTTCTCTCTATCGGTCTTTGCGGGTTTTCCTTTCTTTGAGGAAGGAATTGGGCGATCTTCTGCCTCTAGATTGCCTAACAAATGCAATTGGGGACATAGGAACTACCAGGCCTTTCCTGATAGTAGTGTGTCTCTATATTAGTAAGTAGTTTCTCGCTTTTCAGAAGAAGTCGTTATTGTTCCTAAAGGCAAGAGTAGAATCCTGCTCTGTTCCCTACTAATTACGTAGTAAGAAAAACGGTTGCCTTTCCCCCTTGTAGGGTTGCTCTTTTCCCTCGGTGAGTAGTTTCCCTTCCTTGCTTGTCTTGTACTTTAATAATCGGTCTTTCACTCTCTCTTTCGTTTAGTGTGAAATTTTGATCCCAGCTGACCCTATAATCAAAACTTTCTTTTGAGTCTGTTCTTGTTCTAAGGGTATGGCTCTCCCACATCTTATTCAAAAACTTCTTTTGTAGAGGAAGTCAATCGTGCATCTCGGTCTAACTTCGTTACCTTAGCTCGGTCAAAAGCCTAGTTTCCTAGACCTTCTTCTATCCCGATATTGAGGCAAGCCCAGTACCTCTTATTATGTTACTGATTCTGTTGCCCAAGAACAATTAAACTGTTCGTAGCTCTAATTGTGTGATCGGTTGTTAGGACGATGGTAACGATAGAGAGTCCTCTAGCCCAGTCCCATTTTTGCGTCCTTGTATTTCGATTGTTCTTACCGAGCTAGCGAATATAAAGTCTTTTCTTCTAGGGTTAGGCCAAACATTCTCTTCTTCTGTTGCCTCTTAGTTTCATAAGCATAGAAGTTTTTTCGGCCTGAGCTCCATTCTATTAGGCATTTTAGCTATATGCTATTATTCATCTTCTAGTAGCTAGGTATCTAGATCGAGTATCATACCATTTTCAAAAGAAAGAATGTATGCTATAATGGTATGCTAATATGGTATGATCTTTTAGGGATATAGCACTTTGTAAGAAGGTAGTCTGCCTCCATACTAAGCTAAGGTCCGCCTTTTCTATTAGCTATAGTAGCTAGATGGGAATGTAGCCTAGCTATTAATAGCACTCTTCTTATAGCTCGGTAGTTAGATGTTTAGGTGAAGTAAAGGCGATCAATCCACTTTAAGTTTGCAACGGCTAAAAATAGATACTAGTTAGCAATCCTAACAAAAGAGAAAGATAAAGAAATTTGACAATATAATTCAATGAAAGAATACAACAAGCACATGCATATTCATACTCTCGGAGAGTAGAGATCAATCATCAATAACTTGCTAGTGAAGAATGATTGTTTAAAAGGCTTTTTTAAAGAGACTTATTCATTAATAGAAATGTCTTAATAAAGCCACACTAGAATTCAGTGGCAGTTCTATATGCTTGTGTAACATCCCGAATTTCGAGTAATTAATTCTGAATATATGTATGAGTTAAGGGGTGTAAAATGTAATTAAATGTATGTTTATTTTTTTTATGGTTTTCAGGTGGACCAGATAGAACGGTCCAGAATGGAGGCATGAAGAAAAAGGGAGTGAAAAACTGAGGCAGTGGGTACCGCGACCACAGGTCACGATGAGCTACTCGCGGTGAAAAATAACATTTTTGGGCAGTGAGCAACGCGACCTGGTCACCGCGACCACAGATCGCGATGACTGGCTCGCGATGAAAAAGTGAAAATCCTGGCAGTGAGCATCGCGACCACCAGCGCGACCAGGGTACCGCGATGAAGGCGGTGGAGTTGCTTCAGAGAGCAACGCGACCTGGTCACCGCGACCACAGGTCTCGACAACGGAAATTTTATAAAAAAATCTCCAGAAAACAGAAGAGAAGAAAAACAGAGAGAAAGAGAGACCGAGAAAGAAAAGAAAAGAAGAAGAAGAAGAAGAAGAAGAAGAAGAAGAAGATAAAGAAGAAGAAGAAGAAGAAGAAGAAAAAGAGGAAGAGAAAAAGAAAAGAGAAAGAAGAAGAAAAGAAAAAGAAGAAAAGAGAAGAGAAGAAGAAAGAGAAAAAGGGAAAGAGAAAGGGAAAAAGGAAAATTCAGAAGGAAAAAGGCGTAAAAACGAAATCCAGGTTGGTGTACACCCGTTTTCGAATTCTTTACAAAAGTATTAAGTATTTTTAGTTTGAATCTGCGATTTATTTGAAGAATTTTTGTTATTATGCGTTTATAATAAATTCTTTGGACTGATTTAATATTTTGATCGTATTTTACTCGTATTTCGATTGTATTTCAATTATTACGATTTCATTGAACTTACCTGTGTTAGAATATTGTCTGAATATTGATTTCCTTTCATGAAATCATATATGTATATTTTGAGAATATCGTTTGAATTGTATATTTATTGAGTGACCATTGACTGTAAATTATAGTGAATATTTGAATATGTTTTATCGAAACGGCCCTAGGATACTTAGACATAGAAATGAATATAGGAGGTTGGTATACCAGCTGGGTTCAGTGAGCAGTACTGCACCGACATTGACATTGCTATTGATGTTTGATTATGTACCTTCTCATGGATTCGTCCAGGGGTAGGGAGACACGTACCTCCTCACGGATTCGTCCTGGGGTAGGGAGACCCGTATCTTCCTAAGAATTCATTCCTGGGATAGGGAGCTATGTACCTCTCTAGGTTCCGACCACTCGGTCCTAGAGTAGGGAGATACGTACCACTCTTAGGATTCGTCATAGGGTGGGAGTTATGTTCGACAGACAGTCACTGTGGTCGAACGACCCATATTCCAGTCCTGGTTTATGTTGAGTATTCTATAGGGCCAGAATTGAAGTGAATTGAGTGATATGGTTATAAGTGACTTTATAAATCGATTTTATATGTTTATCTCATTATTGAAGTTAAAATGATTATAAACTAATTTATGACTTGGTTTTGTATGGATTGTAAATTGAAATGATTTGTTTCTTGAATCAATTTCACCCGTTTTATTTCTGTATGAAAAGGTGTTTATGAGTTTATTATGAAAAGTGAATTATGAGCTTTAATAAATGAGTTTAGTGTACACCCACTAAGCTATATGCTTAGCGCGTCTTTTTTTTTTCTCGCGTAGGTCGCTGGGATACCGAGGCAGAGAAGGAATAGAGAGGAGGTTCCTGCAGCTTGGAGTTCAGAGTCACCACATTGATTGAGTAGCTATATAATTTTGTATGTTATATTCAGTAAGTATGCATATACAAAAGTCTGTACAGTCGATAAAATATATATATATATATATATATATATATATGTTTTGTAAATAATTTATGATTTCTGTTTGTTTTTATCGTTAAAGGTTTGCAACTATTGAATTTGGAATTATTTTATTTTAAAAACTGTTAGAAAGTCGCACTAAACGGCAAAGTACGCGTTTGAATGAAATGAGATTTGAAGTGTTGTGGATTTTATATGAATTGAGTTTTATTTGAAACAGGTTTTGGGAAATCAGAAAGACAGAGGGAACTCTGCCGAAATTTTTAAAACTGTATTTTCAATGGGCTCATTAGAAACATATTTTTAAATTACAAATTGATATGATTTTCAATGGTTTGAAATAAATAAAGTGAATTTAGAAAGTTTTTGAAAACCCGGTAGCGCTCCCTGGGTCGATCCAATCGGGTCGGGTTAGGGAGTGTTACAACTTGGCTCTTTTTTAAAATAAAAACAGGATTTGCAACTATATACATTGCGAGAAACAAAGATGTATGAGAGAGAACATAAGAAAATCCATGTGACTCGCTTGTTGTTGAGGCTATAACTCTTCATTCTGCTTCTGTACTCGATCTTGAGCTTGACACACTTGTTTCTGACTTTTCTAAGAGAGAAGGCTGTGACCTAAGAAGACAAAAAATCCCGATATATACTTTTTTTCGGTCATCTTAGAATATCTGGCTGCGTCTTAATAACACGATAGCTCCAACTGAGAGGATGTTGACATAAGTAAGGATTCCTTTACCTGGAGAAAGCCCCCTCTCTCAGTATCCTGTATGCTGTATCTAAGTTAGGTTTCCTGGGTTTCTGCATGAACTAATTAACAATACCCTTAGTTGGTCCATTTGAATCCTCATTGAAAATTGGTTTAATATCATTCATATAGATGAACTCGTTAAGGATTGAAAGTGGAGGGCCCATGTTTTGAATGACGCTGCTATAAATTCTTGGTATTCTCTCGCTATATTGATGTAACACCCCCCGACCTGAATCCGCTCGGACCAAATCTGGGAGCGCTACCGTATACGGAAAATAAATTTTAGAATAATAACTTTAAGTAATGATCCAAATAAATATTTAAAATTATGATCCAAAAAGATTTTTTGAAAATTTAGCCAGAGTTTCCTCTGTTTTTCTGACTTTCCAAAACCTGTTTTCATAATTTATAAAATTCACACTTCTATAATCTCAAATCAAATTACGCACCCTTCTATATCCGGTGCGACTTACCAAAACAAATTATATCAAAATACTTAAAAATATTCAACTTCAAAAGCATTAAATTCCATGGGCCCAAATATTACAAATATTTACAAACATACATAAAAACTAAATACCGTTTCAAATATTTACAAAAATATTATTGTCCATACATGCCGATATAATACATATAAAATATTAAAGATATAGTGAACTACCAAAAATGCGGGAGCGATGTGACTCAGGACTCAATTACTGTAGACTCAACTCTTTCCAGCCTTATCTTCTTTTTGAACTCTCTTACCTGCGTGTGAGAAACTCAACACGCTAAGCATAACGCTTAGTGGGTGTACCCAAAATCCAATTGTATAAACATAATATAATATCTTAATAACGCAAATAACATATAAAACCAACATATGGGGCACAATTAAATCAAATATTTCAAATATATATATCCCTTAGAAAAACGATAACAAATATCATATCAAAGCAATTATCAACAACATCTTCCGAAATCGGAATAAAATATCGTATCAAACTTATTAATACCAAATCAAATCATATAACAAATTATATTTCATTTCTATTTCCATTTTAGGTTTCTGATATACTAAACATGCTTTTTAGACTGGATTACGGGCTATACAGAACAGAGATGGATACCAACGGAGGACCCGCTGCGTATCCCAGATCAGATTTCAACAAACCCACAAAGGGTGGTACCTCAATCATAACATATAGGCGTAGTACTATTCAGAGAACCCAATTGACATGTCAATCTCCTATATCCATATCTATGTTTACATATATCAGAGCCAAATCACTTTTCGAAAATCATATAATTCATTCCGAACAGAATCGTCAATTTAAATTCTGAATCATATCCAAATCAGTATACACATTTTCGGAATTCAAATCGCATCAATATACATATACAAGCAAATTACAAAATCATTTCCGAAAATATTTCTGAATCCAGAAATCGCTTCAAATCACATTTAAAATCACATGCAATTATATATCATAAATCCATAGTAAATACAAATGTCTCGAATCACTTTTCGAAACAAATCGCAAAATAATATATACGAAATTGCTTTTAATAATATTCTCCGTAATATTACTATAATTAAAACATATCGAAAATCAATTCAGAATATTTTTCGTAAACAATATTACGGATCCAAATTATATTTCAAATAAACATAATCCAAATCACTAACAATATATATATATATATATATATATATATATATATTCAAAATCAATTTATTACAAACAATACATACCAAATTATCCCAAAATCAATTTCAAACAACATATCATAATCAATATAGCTCAAATAAACTAAAAACAATATAATATTACGTTTCCGCAATATTCTGAAAAATCTGAAAAATACGAAAACAGTATCACTAAATCTGAAATACTATTCTTTACACAAAACTCTTATTAACCAACTTCACCTTCCTTCTTCTTCTTTTTTTTCTAGCTCTTTCTCTCACTAGAATCTCTCTCTTTCTCTCTCTATTTCTTATTTCTTTTCTTTTCTTTTGGCCGAAAATGCCTCTGGTTCTTGTTTATGTTTTTGTTGTGCAAAAATGTTTTTTTGTTTGACTTTCAATATGTTAGTGGAATTCTCCACTAACATATTATATATATATATATATATATATATATATATATATATATATATATCTTCTCAATTTCAAATTGCTCCATTCACTTCTACAAATCACAAAATGGCAATCCAATTTACAATTAATCACATTCCATCTCGATAATTATTCCAAAAATATTCCACACTTATCCAATCACCAAATTGACTTCACCAATATTCAATTGGATCCATTATCATTCAAATGCACCATGAAAATAATATCTCTAATGGGATTTAACTCGGTTAAAATCACTATTCGTTTTTCAACCATATACCGAATATATATACTTTCCACCAATATAAATCACATACTTGACTGTTGTATGCTTAATAATAATTATTAATAATACTTTTCATAATAATGGAAAATTAGGGGCGTTACAATTGAGCTGTAGTTATAAAGTTTTCGTGTACTGTGTATATAGGCGCACCTATCAAAAGCATCGCTTCTACTACACTCATTGCAATATGGGCATCCTTCTAATGGATGAAGTTGACGAAGTAGAGATTTCAGTCTTTTTATGATCTCTCTTAGAAGCAGGAACTTTAAAAGTCACCCGACGCCTCTTCTTATGAAGTTTATCATAAACCTATAGATTTGTGGACTCTATTATCATATAGTCATGTACCGTGGTAAAATAAGGCACTCTATAGAAAACGGGGCCATCCATAGCTGACACGATCTAGCCTATATGGCGGATCAACTGGATCAGGCATTCCAAGCCTTGATATTTCGTCCTCTAGAACTTAAAGCAGACAGTGGCAACTTGGAAGCATTCCTTATAAGTGATGAAGTGAGAGAGATGGTCTTTTAGATCACAGGCCGTGCTTATTAAAGTTTTGCCATAGATAATAGGCATAAAGATACCTTTGACTATATTACGAGTGAGGAGATTGCAAACAATCGTTGATAGATTATTCTCCAGTTCTGCTTTCATGAACTCCTTGAGCTCTTTGAGGATGAATGAATAAACATCTAGGATTTTGCCATTCGAAGAAGGGATGAGATTTGTTCTCTTAGCCAAGGTTTCATCCAACAAAAAGTAACTTATGAGATCTGATATGCACTTGCGGAGGCGTCTTGGGTAATAAGGATGCTCGTAAGAAGGTTCAATTTCTTAGTGGTGAATCCTCCAATTAGATTAGCGAGGAACTGAAATGGGCATTTAGCCTCCCGAGAGAACACAAAATGATTCTCAAAGATCTGTAATAGGTTGTTAGTAAACCACTCTAATGCATCATCGACAGAGACAAAAGACCTGTAATGGAAGGCAGCTGCTGCGAGTAATGTCTTTTGGTTAATATTATCCAATTTCTTAATATTATCCATTTCATTTATGTTAATATTATCCATATATTTGCTATCTGCAAAGACGATCAGGCTTCTTACTAGATCACGCTCGTGGAAATGTAAGACCCCACGGTAGAAGATTCGACCTCGGAAGTCGAGAAAGGCCGGCAAATAAAAATGATAACCATCGTAGGCTATTGCTTGCTTGATAATCAATTGCTCATAACGTGCACGCTTTATGTTCTTACATAATGTATGTAACAATTCGTTAAAGCTATATTATTGTTTATAACCTCATCCTTCATGTATAACTCTCTAAGTAATAAGGAAACATCTTTTATATTAATAGAGACAAGAAAGATTGGCATGAGATAACCATTTTGAACAAATAAGTGCTCATTATGTAGAAGATATTTTAACTAATCACTGTTGATTTGAAAGGCCTGAGACTGCAACTTGTTCATTGCATTACACAAAGAAATGTAATTCTTATTTGTGCTAAGATCAATATAAAAATTATTAATGTCACCAGAACTTAACAGGCGGTAACGATCATAGATTTCCCTTGTAGGCTCACTTAAATAACCCCTTGATAGATCGAACAGGGTTTTAGGTTCTTGATCCGGCGCACAGGTACTCGCCCAATCTATAGGTTTACATACCATAGGCAGGTTGAGCTTGATTGACAGTAAAGAGAGATCAAAGTTACACACAGCGTAGAGATGGTTTGGAAGATAATAAGCGCCTTTCTTCTTCTTCACTCGAACTGTCCCGTTCAAATCACTGATTAAAGTGATCAATCCCCTTGCCTTAATGAATTGAACTAAGCCAGAACCGAAGGGATACTTCATGTCTAAATTCTTTATTTTCCTTTCATTACCTGACTTATCAGCGGCAATCGATTTTTTACACTTGCTGGATTTCAATAATTATGCTTGCATCCGGACACTAGACTCAAGTCGTTCAACCAAAGATGCAACACGAATTATTGAGTTACATTCAAGTGTGTTAAAAACCAGACCTAGTACTGAACAATTATGGCCTCAATTAGTGATAGCCCTGGTTCGGTTCGAACCAAACTGCCGGTTTTGAACCTGGACTGGCAGTCCCAGTTCAAAATCGGTTAGGAACCGTGCACCGGAATCGGGACTTCCCTTTGGACTAAAAAAATAATCGAAACCGCCGGTTAGGAACTGACGGTTCACGGAATCATCCGGTTCCTGGCGATTTGGTTCTTGCACGGTTTTTTTTTTTTTTTAAAATTTTAAAAAAAATTTCAAAAAATTCAAAAATTTAGACGTTGGCCTGAAACTTATTGCCACTGCCATGGCAGTAGCAGTAGTCTGACTGCCATGGAGCTATTGGCCGTCCGAAAAATTACATTTTGATCCCCTAAATTTTAAAAAATATTATTTTTCTCCCTAACCCAAAAAACTATATAAACCCCATTCCTCTTCAATTCATTCACACCAATTTCTCTCAATCTCATTCTCCCATTCTCTTAATATTTTTCTTTCATTCTGTTATTCTCTTAATCTTTCTCTAATTATCTCATTCAGTCATTCTCTCAATCTTGCTTTTATTTTTTAATACTGTAATTATTTTCATTATTTTTTTAAATTGTATACTTTACCATTATAAATTTATAATGGCATCACAGTCAAGATCGTCTATTTCTGGAGGCCGAAGATCCATTTTCAGAAGATCTATTTCCAGTAGAGACATTGAGCAGATATCAAATTTAGATGTTGAAGAAGTGTAGAGTCGCCGTGCCTGTGGCCTAGAATTAAATTTCAACAATGCAAATTTTGCTCAATACCTACAACAGAGAGAATATGAGGAGGTAATATTTGGTAATGAAATTCCTCCTAATTTTAGTCATCACGATTCTCATCGCTCTCCCTTTAGTCCTTATCGTGAAATTCCCCCAAATGAAACCGTACAAATGCCACCGCCAAATTTGGCAAAGTACAAATCTGAACTTTTTAAAGTTCATATGAGGAGGGTGGAGAAGAATCGGGGAAAGTTGTAGTGACTTGCAACTATTGTAACAAAGATTTTAAGTGGAACAAATTCGGAGGGTACGGGACATACTGGAAGCATATCAACACAAAACATCCAGTCGAAGCTCAGCATGCGCGTAGCCGATGACAATACCAAATTTTCAGGTACACATCTCCTAACCATCCTTTATTTAAATACAGTGATGTAAATAATAGGAAACAATTAGCAAGAATGGTAGCAACCGAACATCTTCCTTTTAGTTTTGGCGAAAAAATTGATTTTTTAAAATATTGTCATAATGCTTTAAATTTTGCTGCATGTAGAGTAGCTATGACCATATTAAAACGTACTATGTGTGACATTTATAAAAAAGAAAAAAAAAACATTAGTTAGATATTTTCAAAATTATATGGGTCGTGTGTTTGTTTGTGCCGATATCTGGAGCGATCATTGGCAAAAACATTCATACTTAGGACTCACTTGCCATTACATTGACAAATTATGGGAGTTGCAAAAACGAATTCTTGCATTTAGAGTTTTTGATGACACTCATATTGCCGATTATATTTATAAATTAATGAAAATTATTTTTGAAGAATACTGTATTGAAAGTAAAATTTTTGCAATTGGTTTTAATAATGCTACAAACAATACAGCCGCCGTTCCACAATTAATTCAATTGTGTCAACCTTACTTTGGCGGCGGATTTTTTCATCAAAGATGTGTTTGCCATGTTTTAAATATATGTTTACAACATGGTTTGCAAACACTACAAAAATGGATTACACCAATTATGGATACTCTATATTATTTGTGGAAACATCCTAGCACTATGAAACAATGAGCTAGGTATTGTAAATCTAACGAGAAACATCCAATTAGGTTTTCCCGTGATGTTCCAACTCATTGGAACTCCACATATAAATTGCTTTGTGAAAGATATGATTATAGAGAATTATTAGTTAGATTTATGCAGCATAATGTTAGTAGCATTAGTTTATATGAGCATCATTGGGATATTTGTACAAATATTTGCATGCTTTTAAAAGTTTTTCATGATGTAACTAAAGCTTTATCCGGTATATATTATCCAATTTCATATTTATTTTTATGTGAAGCCATTAATATTGTAGGTGCACTTAATGAATGTACACAAGTATCGGAACTAATTGCATGTGTTTGGGTAATGAGAAATAGATGGTTAAATTATTATAGGGACATTCCTCCGATTTATACTGTTGCAACAGTTTTTAACCCTAGGTGTAAATTTAATAGTTTATATGAATATTAACACTTTATTATCAATCTCTAGCGCTAGCGAATATAGATATTAGTGTTTTATATAATAATGTTAGACAATTATTGTATTCAATGTATGACAAATACTGTTCTGTATACGGTCCCTCGCTGAACATTAATGTTCAGCAATTGGAACCAAGCAGAAGTGGTAGTACTAGTAGTTATTCTTATTCTCGCTTTCCCTCATTAAGGAAGTGAGGGTCAAGCGTGTTGACCAAAAAATCAAGGGCACAGGGGAGTTCTTCGTCTTCATCAATCTATGTTTTAGAGGTTGATGTTTACATAAACACCTCTTTTGAGTTTTTGGACAACGAAGACTTTAAAATCCTACATTGGTGGAGGGAGCACAAAACTAACTTTCCAGTTTTAGCCCTCATTGCCAAACAAATTTTTGGAACCCCTGTCTCGACTGTTGCTGTCGAATAGGAATTTAGTGCAAGTAGCAATGTTCTTGACGAGAAACGAGCATTGCTCAGTCCTGACTCAATACAGATCTAGGTCTGTGTTGACGACTAGACCAAGACCTCATACCGGCAGTAGGAATTGGATCTGGTATCCAACGACAATGACTTCTATGACATGAACGACGATATAACGGCCAAAGCGACAATTGATCACCTCCGAAACATAACAGGTAAAAGAACTACGTGGGCTTTGATTCCTCCTAGAAAATACGTAGGCAGCTTAATTGAGGTAAAATTAAGTGCAAGCTCTAATTTTTTATTTATTTATTTTAATTTTATAGTTTTAAGATATTATTGTAATTTTATTTTAACCCAGTACTCACGTTTAATTTTTTTTTAACTTTTTATTAATTTATTTAATTTTTTAATTATTTAATTTCAATTTTTTTTAAATTGGGCTGCCGGTTCCGGTTATGGAACCAACCGTCGGTTCTATAAAATTGGAGGAGGAACTGAAACCGAGGTTCCTCCTCCGGTTCTAACCAGAATCGGAATCGGGACCGAGACCTCCACGGTCCCTTTTCGGTTAGGCCAAAAACAGAACAGGAACTGGCAGTTCTAAAATTAAAATCGCCGATTCCAGAACCGGGACCATGACTAGCCTCAATTGTATATTGACCGAATTCGGAAAGCAATTAAGCATCTTCCTTCTCGAGTACCTTACCAGCCTTGAGATAATCCTTATTTAATTTTTATAAAAAAAAATGGAAAAAAGAATATATAATTTGTTGAAAAAAACATTAGACACAGGGGAAAGTGGCAATTTGGTAAAAATAGCGTAACCCTTGGCCACTCCCACCGCCTACATTTACCCCTTCTCATTTTCCCGCCAAAAACACTCTACCGCCCTCTCATTTCTCTTTCTATCTGATCGCTTATTTTCTCATACAAACAAAAGATCAATTACTCCTCCGCACCCAGAAAAACCCACCAATGGACATGGACTACGACATTCCTCTCCCAGAAGAACTCGAATCGCTCGAGGCCAACTCCCACCTCCACGAAGACCACGATTATTACCTGGACCTCGACCCACCCGAACAAGACCCAACTGATTCACTACCCTCCACTGAGTCCCCAATCAATGGTCACAACAAGCGTCCCAGGTCTGACACTCCCGATTCCCCAATTGACGACACTGAACTACCTTCCGATGAGAAGAGAAGCAGAATTGTCGATGGCGTGGAGGATGATAAGGAGGAGGAGGAGGAGGAGGAGGATCTGCATCGGTACTCGCCGCCGCTGGCGGTGGAGCCAGAAGAGGTGAGAGTTGTGGAGGAGGAGAAGAGTTTGTCTAGGTACGCCCTTGAGATTGACGGGGAATGCATGCCGGTGACGGCGCCCGGCGGCGATAGGGTCTACGCCAAGATTTGTAGGTTCGAGACGGAGGAGAGACTGAAGAAATTGAACGTCAAATCGCACTCAAATGGTACCACTGACCTTTTATTTATATATTTTTAAATAATTCTAATCTAAGATTTTCTTTGGAGAAAAGTTTGGTATCTGTATTCATTATTTAGCATATTAATGCTATCATCAAAGAAAATAAAAACATAAAGAAGCCCCAAACAGAATAAATAAAAATAACTGAAATATCAAGCTTGAGTCTACTGGAGTGACTGATTTTATAATGTTACAGTTCTAATATGGTTATAATATTTATGTGTTCTGATGCTGGTTGGATGCTAATGATGAAGCAATATGGAAGAACTAATGATAACCTTGATCGATGCCAATTTAATTACATTAGAGTTTGTTGCCGGAGTCAATTGTCCTTTTTTTGTGAAATGATTTGAGACTGATTTTCTGATGTAACTGTTTTTAAGATGCCATGACATTACAACATTTTTCTGACTACATTCCGATGGAGCAGTTCCAACGTGTTCATTACAGGTGAGCTGACATTTTGGTGGTGTTTCCACTTTGCAGGTCTTATTCTGGAACCCTTCAATGATCTATTGCAAAAGTTGGAGCAAGAGGCTTTCACCAAGGTGTGCATTTAACTAAATGATTTATAGACAGTTGAGCAGTGAAACCAATATCAAAGGTTTGGTAACTATGATTATGCTTCAAGTTTAAATATCTTAGCGTACTACTAATATTTTCTCTTGGCCTGACTGCTTTGTTTCATTTTCCTATGATTCTAATTTTTACTTAAATGATTGTGAAAGATACTAATACACTTTTTATATTCTATAGAATCAATTTGGAAAACTGTTTGTCATATACTCCTTAAATTATATGTATGCTGTTAACTTTTACACTGTCTGTGCATGTGCGTGCAGGGGTGGATCTATTAAGGGGCCAGGGTCCCACAATGTATCTTTAAAATTTTCAAATATTTCTTTTACATTTTGCTTAATTGTGTATTGTTTTTCGCGAAATTTCATCTTTTTATATGTTGACCGCTCTAACTTAAGGTCTGGCTCCACTCCCTTTTGTGCGAATGAGCCGCTCTAACTTAAGGTCTGGCTCCACTCCCTTTTGTGTGAATGAGAGCACATGCGTGTATGCACCAGGAATTGTGAAATGAATGAATTATGTCATATCTGAGAACTTTATGAAGTGTCATAATTAGAAGTAACTTTGAATTTGAAGTTTTAACAGTAATGGTTCAGATTGCATTTTGATGGATTGAAAAAATTCAAGATCTGCTTCAATTTATGCTACTTTTTATGTAAAGCATTTTAGATAAACATCAGTGTTTATGCTGCTGACACATCATCTATAATTTATGCACTATCAGCTGATTGTTGGCTTGTTTTTAAAATTTTAGTGGGTTTACTGAAGCAGTTTAACTAGATTGGTAGCTTAAGCACCACGTTGGTCCATTAGTGTCTTTAAACTACTCTGAATTGGAGACCCTTGGAAGGACAAAAGGCTTCACTATTTAATAAATTTTTGAAGTGAAAGGTCTACTGAATACTTTGAAGTCTTATCTGATCTGCCTCCAGAATAAGCATATCGTTTTTTTTCCTATTTTGTTTCTTGAGACATCCATTGGTATTTAGCTGCTACCTGTTTTATTGTTGGAAATAGGCAATAATATACCAATTTCATACGGCTTGAAATGTTAAATTTATAGTTATCATCCATAATGCCTAACATATATGTTTAGCATAATGCTTTTTATGTAAATAGGCAATAATATACCAATTTCTTGTGGTTCTGAAGGCCTTGAATTCTAGTTCTGAAGGTCAAAGCAACATACGTCTTCCTGAAAAACCAGTGGTCGATGAACAACTTTGGGTTGACAAATATGCTCCATATTCATTTACGGAGCTTCTCAGTGATGAACAGACAAATCGTGAGGTATGTAATATCTAATTTTAAAATTCTTAGAAAAGTGAAAAAGGCTTATTTTTCTGGGGTTGCAAGTTCTTTTAACTTTTATAGTCAATGACTCAATATGCAATCTTAGTTGGTTGTCTTACTGTAGGTACTTTTATGGTTGAAACAATGGGATTCTCGTGTCTTTGGATCTGAGATTAGGAGTACGTCAGATGAGGTTTTGTCTGCTTTGAGACGACATTCTTCTATTGCTCAACATCAAAAATCAAATGATTCTAATATTCCGAGGAATAATAGAGGACATAAGTGGAGCAATGGAAATTTCAGACTTGCTAATAATTTGGAGAATGAACATAGTAATTCGAAAGGCATTCAGGACTTGTGGAACAAGAAAACAAGGCTCATTGGTCCACCTGAGCAGAAGGTCAGCTATAATTTTTGAAACTCATTTGCTTTCAGTTGATATATATCTTGTCTGTCTCATGGTGAATTGTATCAGTTAATCTTTGAAGAAAACTAAGATACAAAACTGTGTGTTTTTCATATATTTTCTAAAGATTATAGAAAAGTAGAAAACTTGTATATTTACTTCTATTACAACAGCTACTATTTATACAACATCCAATAGAGTCAAATTAGGAAACAAACTCTTACTAGGAAATAAACTCTAAATCCTATTTACTAGTTTGAAGATATTTACAAAATAAAAGGAATCCTCATAAATATCTGATTCCTATACTCAAGAGATTTATTCTCCAACATTCCCCCTCAAGCTAGCTTGAAAATGTCTTTCTGACCCAACTTGCATACTATCCTGTCGAATTGATTTTTTGGTAATTCTTTTGTGAGGCAATCAGCTATTTGTTCACTAGTTGGCAGATATGGCATACAAATCTGTCTCTCTTCCAATTTTTCTTTGATAAAGTGCTTGTCTATTTCTACATGTTTGGTTCTATCATGTAGAACTAGATTATATGCAATAGCAATAGCTGATTTATTGTCACAGTAGATCTTTAAAGGTTGTGGTATTTGTATTCTCAAGTCTTCAAGTAACCTCTTGATCCATAAGACTTCGCATATACCAAGTGCCGTTGCTCTGCACTCAGCCTCTGCACTACTCCTAGCAACAACACCTTGTTTCTTTCCTCCAAGTGACAAGATTACCACCCACGAAAGCACAATAAACGGAAGTTGACCTTCTGTTAGTAACGCTTCCAACTCAATCGGTATCTGTATAAATTTCAACCTTCAAATGCCCTCGTTTAGCAAATAATAGACCTCTGCCTGGTGTCCCCTTTAAGTATCGAAGGATTCTTAGGATCACCTCATGATGTTGAGGACCGGGTGAGTGCATAAATTGACTTACTAAGCTGACAGCGAATGAAATATCGGGTCTAGTATGTGCCAAGTTGATTAATCTCCCCACAAGACGCTGATACTGCTCTTTATTCACCTGTGCATCATATTTTTCAGCTTCAAGCTTTAGATTTGCTTCAATAGGTGTCTCGGCATGTTTGCATCCCATTAAACCTGTCTCCTTCAGTAGGTCTAACACATTTTTTTTAGAGACAAAGATTCCTCTCTTGGACCTTGCAAACTCCATTCCAAGAAAGTATTTTAATTCCCCCAAATCTTTAATTTCTAATTCTGCAGCTAAGGCCTTGTTTAGTTCTTCTATTTCAACAATATCATCTCCTGTTACAATGATATCATCAACATACACAATCAAAATGGCCTTTTTCCCCTCAGTTGAATGCTTGAAGAACAAAGTGTGGTCTCCTTGACTTTGACTATATTCGAACTTTTTCACTACTCTTCCAAATCTTTTAAACCATGCTCTAGGAGATTGTTTAAGTCCATAAAGAGATTTAATCTACATACTTTCTCTTTTCCTAACTTCTTCTCAAAACCAGGTGGACATTTCATAAACACCTCTTCCTCTAAATTGTTATTTAAAAAAGCATTTTTGACATCTAGTTGGTGCAGGGAGCAGTTGTAATTCAATGCCACCGACAGTAGAATCCATATGGAATTAATTTTTGCTATTGGGGCAAAAGTCTCTTGGTAGTCAAGTCCATAGGTTTGAGTAAACCCTTTTGCCACAAGCCTAGCCTTGTACCTTTCTATAGAACCATCTGCCCTACATTTAATTGTAAAAACCCATTTGCATTCAACAGTATTTTTCCCTTTAGGTAAGTCAATAAGCTCCCAAGTTTGGTTTTTATTAAGGGCTTGCATCTCTTTCATAACAGCAAGTTTCCAGTTAGGGTGAGACGTGGCTTCTTGTATGTTGTTTGGTATGAGATGTTGTGACAATTTAGTAGTGAAAGCTTTATAGTTCTCAGATAACCTATGATAGAACATGAATTTAGCAATAGGATGAAAGGTGCTAGACCTAACGCCTTTCCTAATAGCAATAGAGATATCAATATCAGTTGAGAATTGTTCAACATTGACAGGTTTTCTAGTAGATTTCCTAGTAGCCTTAGTGGGTAACTTAGGAATAGAAACTGAATTGTCAATAGGAATTTTACCTTGTTTTGAGTTCGGATTGGACTCTGGCCTAGGGAGTTGTGTCTGGTCAGTTTGATGTGTTTGAACTCCACTACTCTGGTTTTTTCTTAGAGTATATCTTGAACTCAGCACCGAGTTCTTTTTCTATAAGTTTTCTCCCCCTATATTAGATTCAATATTTAGTGGCAAAGTATGATCTAAAACTTGTAAATCAGGTTCAGTTTTCCTAGGACCTAAGTTCTCATGATTTTCTTTCTGAGGACCATCCAAACCGACCTCACTTTCTCGTTGAACGGTTCCTATTTCTACTCGATGATGAGGCTGATTTGTAAGATCAAAGAGAGAGGCATCCGGTTCGGGGAAGTCAAGAAAGGGAGCCAAACCAGAACCCAAAGAAAGAGGACCAGCATGTATCAAATTGGATATTTGCTGGATTTCATCTTCTTTATGATTCTCCCCCTGAAGAGGATTAGTAAAAAATGGTTGGTTTTTAAAAAAATTAACATCCATGCTTACATAAGTCCTACGGTTGCTAGGATTAAAACATTTGTACCCCTTTTGACTAGGAGCATATCCATTTTTCTGCTCTAGCATCCAATTTAGACTTAGAAAGTCTTGGTTGATGCACAAAAACGGTACAACCAAAAATTTTTAAAGGTAAGGAGCTACTTAGTTTATTTGTAGGAAAACCGTTTTTCAAATAATTTAATGGTGTGTCATGTTTGACGACTCTAGAAGAGACTCTATTAATCAGGTAAGTAGCTAAAAGAACAGCCTCTCCCCAGAGATACTTAGGGACATTCATGGACAACATAAGTGCCCTACTTACCTTTAAGAGATGGCGGTTCTTTCTCTCGGCTATACCATTCTGTTGTGGGGTATTCCTACATGTGGATTGATGTTGAATACCATTCTTTGTTAAAAAACTACTTAAATGTTGGTTGAAGAATTCAGTTCCATTGTTACTACGCAAAATACTAATTTTAGTTTGAAATTGATTTTCAATCATATGGAAAAAAGTTTTAAAATGTTTTTCAACTTCAGACTTGGTATTCATTAAATAAATCCAACATAAGCGTGTGTGATCATCTATAAAGGTGACAAACCACCGTTTTCCACTTAGTGTAGGGATATTAGAGGGTCCCCATACATCATTATGTATAAGATAGAATGGTTGTGATGATGTATATGGTTTAGAGTAATAAGGAGTCCTAGTGCTCTTAGAGAAACAACAAGTATCACATTGGAAATCTTTTATTGACACACTTTGAAATAAACTTGGAAACAAATGTTTTAAATAAGCAAAATTAGGGTGTCCTAGTCTAAGATGCCATATCATAATCTGATCTTTCACAGGGATAGAGTTCATATTACAATTAAGTCATTGAGTCAGCATATTACTTTGAGAATCTTCAAAGTAGTAGAGTCCATCCTTCATCTTAACACTGCCAATCATCTTTCCCATTGCCATATCCTGAAATTCACATTTAGTAGGATAAAAGACAATTGAACAATTAGAATCCCATGAAAGTTTATTAACAGATAATAGGTTGCAACAGAGATTAGGCACATGAAGAACATATTTCAATTCTATTTTATCTGAAATTTTGATGGAGCCTTTGCCAGCAATGCTAAAAAGACTACTATCAGCAATTTTTACCTTTTTATTACCAGCACAAGGTGTATAGGAGTGAAATAGGGATGATATGTTAGTCATATGATCTGAAGCACTCGAATCTATGATCCAAGGTGCAAAGGCAGAAGTAAATAAGCTGATAGGGATAATGTCGGTGTGAGCAACAAAGCTATTAGGAAAAGGAGTTGACCCGGAAGTTGATGAAATTAACTTGAGAAATTGTTGCACTTGTTCCTTATTGAGATAGGACTGCTCAGCAGAATGGGCTGTAGGACCAGACCTTTTTCTTGGTTTCCAGTTGGCTGGTTTGCCATGAAGCTTCCAACAAGTCTCCTTCGTGTGTCTCGGTTTATTGCAGAAATCACACTATACTTTCGGCCTTTCATTATTCTTTCGCGTTTGAATTTTGTTTGCAGTAGCTGCTGCTTCATGTGAGACCAAGGTAGAGGTTTCAACAGGGCTTGGTTCTCCATTCTTCTTTTCCAACATCACCAGCATCCTACTTTCTTCTCTTCTTACCTCCGCAAAGACCTCATTTATGGATGGAAGGAGCTGCCTCCCAATTATCCTACCCCGAACCTCATCAAACTCGATATTGAGACCTGCCAGGAATGTGAAAATACGGTTACTTTCGGTTATTTGGTTGAAGTAGATGCCATCAACTGGATTTTTCTACTTATGGTCATAGAACATGTCTAAGTCCTGTCACAAATGTTTGAGACCAGCAAAGTACTTTGTCACCGAGCCTGTGCCCTGCTTGGCTTCTCAAACCCTTGACTGAATCTCATATATTTGGGATTGATTGCCTAGATCAGAGTACATGGCCTTTAGATTCTCCCACATCTTCCTAGCAGTTGAAAAGCCCAGATAATTAGCGCTAATCTCCTCCTCCATCGAGTTCACCAACCATGGAATTTTCAGCATCCCATTCTGCATATTATGCGTCTAAGGCTGACGGTTTGGCTTTGTCTCCAGTTAAATATCCTAGTTTACCTCTGCCTCTGATGTACATCTGAACAGAAAGAGACCAACGGAGAAAATTGTCTCCATTGAGTTTGATGGTGGTTTTTTTAACTGGGTGGTTACTATGTTCTATGGGAGGATTCATGGGTGGTTGATTTCCAACGGAAATAGATGGGTTAGAGGTAGAAGAACTATCAGACATGGCGGTTTACGGAGGGTAGAATGAAAAACAGTGTTTTAAGGAAAAAAAAAAGGGCGGCTGTCTAGGGTTCAGATTTGGAATCGGAAAAACAGCTGGAAAGAATAGCTGCCTAGGTTTCAAATTTGGAACCAGGGCTCTGATACCATGAAGATTATAGAAAAGTAGAAAACTTGTATATTTACTTCTATTACAACAACTACTATTTATACAACATCCAATAGAGTTAAATTAGGAAACAAACTCTTACTAGGAAATAAACTCTAGATCCTATTTACTAGTTAGAAGATATTTACAAAATAAAAGGAATCCTCATAAATTAGGAATCCTCATAAATCTCTGATTCCTAAACTCAAGAGATTTATTCTCCAACATTTTCTTACTTTGACAGAGAGTTACAAAGGGTAGATATAAGGACGAGATGCAAAGTCTCAGCCACTAATCTTGGGGTTAGGATTATATCATATACTCCTAATCTAATATTCTGTACAAGGAAATAAAAGATTACTAGAGGCAGAAATCAAGCAAACATAGTTGACAAAATCACAATTAAATGAGGCAAGAATCCTGAGAGCAAGATTTCAGGGATTTCTACACTCCCCCTCAAGCTGGGTGATAGATGTTAATCATCCCTAGCTTGAAGCTTAGTTCTTCAAAGATTAGTCGAGGTAGTGCTTTAGTAAGGATATCTGCAATTTGAAGGTGAGTTGGAGTGTATAGGAGGTTCACCGACTCATCGTCAAGTTTTTCCTTTATGAAATGTCGATCAATCTCCACGTGCTTGGTCTTATCATGATGGATTGGGTTTTTAGCAATTCTAATGGCAGCTTGGTTGTCATAGAATATAGTGATAGGTTCAGTTATCATCCATAATTCTTTAAGAAGTTTTCTTAGCCAAATTCCTTCATACACTCCATGAGCCATAGCTCTGAATTCGGCTTCAACACTACTTCGGGCAACCACAGAATGTTTCTTGCTACGCCAAATTATAAGGTTTCCCCACACATAAGTGCAATACCCTGTTGTTGATCTTCGGTCCATAATAGAGCCTGCCCAATCAGCGTCTGTAAACACCTCAATCTTCTTGTCAGAGTGTTCCTTGAAAAATAACCCCTGTCCATGTGTCTTCTTTAGGAATCTCAGAATTCTGTAGACAACTTCCATATGTTCTTCATTAGGGCTGTTCATAAATTGACTTACGTAGCTTACATCAAAACCAATGTCAGGCCTGGTGTGAGATAAGTAGATGAGCTTGCCTACAAGCCTCTGATAACGGCCTTTGTCTATAAGTCCGCTTTCTCCTTTAGCTCCCAATTTTGTTGTTGAGTTCATAGGAGTGTTAGTAGGTCTACATCTCATCATCTCGGTTTCTTTGAGGAGGTCAATGACATATTTCCATTGTGAGACAGCAATTCCTGTTTGTGATCTAGCCACTTCCATACCTAGGAAATATTTGAGATTCCCAAGGTCTTTGATTTCACATTCTTTAGCTAGGAGTCCTTTGAGTGTCACCATTTCCTCTACAAAGTTTCATGTCAAAACAATATTATCAACATATACTATCAGAATAGAAATTCTGCTAGTAGGGGATCTTTTTATGAAGAGAGTGTGATCAGCTTGGCACTGAGTGTAACCACACTTTGTTAGAACTTTAGAAAACCTGTCAAACCATGCTCGTGAGGACTGCTTTAGTCCATACAGAGATTTTTTTAAGTTTGCAGACTTTGTTGGTGGTGGCAGGAGACTCAAATCCAGGAGGGATATCCATGTAGACTTCTTCCTCAAGATCACCATTGAGAAAAGCATTTTTGACATCTAATTGATGGAGAGGCCAGTCCAAATTAGCTGTTAGAGGTAGGAGAACACGAATAGTGTTAAGTTTGGGCAAAGGAGCAAAGGCCTTCTGGTAGTCAATTCCGTAAGCTTGAGTAAATTCCTTTGCTACTAAGCGAGCTTTAAACCTGTCCACACTCCCATCCGATTTGTATTTGACAGAAAATATCCACTTACATCCCACTGCTCGTTTTCCTGAAGGTAGTCTTGTGAGATCCTAAGTTTGATTCTTCTCTAAAGCTCGGATCTCTTCAAGTGTGGCTGCCTTCCATTCGGGTATCTTGAGGGCTTCATGAATGGAGTTTGGAACCTGAATTTGTTGAAGATTGCTACCAAAAACCGTGCAAGTACGAGACAGTCCCTTGTATGATAAGAAATTGTAAATGGATGTTGAGTGCATGATCTTACACCTTTCCTTAGGGCAATAGGAATATCAAGGTCATTAGGAGGTAATTCAACACTGATGGGTTTAGAGGGAACATTGCCTTGAGAATTTTCATGTGGACTCAAAGATGGGTTGGAGTCTTGAATGTGCTGAATGTGTGTTCGATTCCCCATTTCTTCTTGGTTTATTTTCCTCCTAGGATAGACACGGATCTCATTGTTTTGAGTGGGTTGAATGTGGGGCTATTTTGGTGTAGGAATGTTTGGAGGGCTGTTTTCATGTTGCGGCGGGTCTGATTGAGGGTCATTTGGTATTTGAGGGTTAGGAATAATAGGGACTTGAGGAGCAGCAGCTAGAGTGATAATTTGAGGGCTGTTTTGAGAGTCAAATATGCTGTCCCAAGGTTGATATTCTGTAGATTTCTCCCCCTGAATATCGGCCTTGGGATAGTATGGATTTTGTTAAAAAAAAGTCACATCCATTCAGTGGTAGAATCTTTTTGTGGTTGGTGAATAACATTTGTATCATTTTTTATTGGTGGAATAACCTAATAGGATACATTTGATGGACCTAGGGTCAAGTTTCCCTCTGTGTTGATGGTGTATATGAATATAGGTAGAGCACCCAAATATCTTTAAGGGAACAATGGAGATAATTCTGGTGTTTGGAAAGGCTTGAAGGAGAAGGCTGATAGGAGTTTTGAAGTTTAAAACACTGGATGACATTCTATTGATTAGATAAGTAGCAGTTAGGACTGCTTTTCCCCAGAAGTGTTTTGGGACATTTGAGGTAAACATAAGAGATCGGGCTACCTCAAGGAGATGCCTATTCTTCCTCTCAGCTGCCCCATTTTGTTGCGGAGTGTTAACACAAGTGCTGAGGTGGACAATTCCTTGGTTTAAGAGAAAATTGCTAAGGATGGATGAATATTCTTTTGCATTATCTGTTTTTAACACTTGTATTGTTGTTTTAAATTGAGTTTGGATCATTTTGTTAAAGTTTTGAAAAATGTGTCCAGCCTCTGATTTTTCTTTTATTAAAAATACCCAAGAAATTCTATTGTGGTCATCTATAAAGGAAATGAACCACTTTGCCCCCGTTATGTTTTTAATCCGAGAGGGTCCCCAAATATTAGAGTGAATCGTTGAGAAAGGATGAGAATTTTTGTACGGAAGACTTTGATAAGAATTTCTAATATGTTTTGAAAGATGGCAAGTTTCGCATTGAAAATTCTTAGAACTTTTATTCTTGAATAATGATGGAAAAAGCTTTTCTAAATACATAAAATTAGGGTGCCCTAAGCGATAGTGGTACAACATGATTTCACTATCAGAATTAGACATGACTTGAAGGGCTCTAGTAGAAGTACCTTCAACCTTGAGGAGATAAAGTCCCGAACATAATTCAGCACTGCCAATCGTTTTCCCCGAATCCAAGTCCTGAAATTCACAAAGATTATGCACAAATTTAGCCATACAATTGCAATCTTTAGTGAGTTTGATGATAGATAATAAATTGCAATCAAGTTTTAGGAAAAATAGGACCGATTTTAGGACAAGGGAGTCTGAAATTTTTACTGAACCAGTCTCGGTTACTTGGGACATTGATCCATCTGCAATTTTGACAGTGAGGCCATTATTGCAAGGCTGAAAATGTGAGATTAGGGAAGAATCAGTCGTCATGTGATCTGAGACACCAGAATCAACAATCCAAGGTCTGGTTTTAACTTGTTTTACGCTGAGGGCTGTTAGGGTATTACCTGATTGGGCCAAGGTTGCGGTTCCAATGACAAATTGACCAAGTTGTTCCCGGCTGAACAGGCTTGATGTGGGAGGAGTGCCACTGTCAGTCGTTGCTGTGTGTCCCTGTCCTTCCTTGTTGTTGGAGAACCGAGAGGGTACTTTCCAATCAGCTGGCTTCTCGTGGAGCTTCCAACAAGTGTCCTTGCTGTGTCCGTGTTTGTGACAGTTGTCGCACTAGGGTCGACCCTTTCTGGGTCTGTTTTCATCAGCGTGGTGCACCTGCAGCCCTCAAACAGCAAGAGCCGACCCTTCCCCAGCAGTTAGGTTGGTAGATTTTGTCCCTAGTATAACCTTATTGCAGCATTCTTCTCTGTACACCTCAGAGAATGATTCGCGCAGAGTTGGAATGGGTTTGGTGCCCAGAATTCTGCCGCGCACCTCATCGAGTTCTTTGTTAAGCCCTAAAAGGAACTTGAATACCCTTTTCTGCTCGACGATATGTTTGTACTTGTTTCCGTCAACTGCGCACTTCCATTTGTGGATTTCGAACAGGTCCAGTTGTTGCCAGTAACGAGTGAGGAGGTTGAAGTATTGGGTCACGGTGAGTTCGCCTTGGCGGAGGTCGTGGAGGTTGCTCTCGACTGCGAACAACTCGGATGTGTTTTCCGAGCTCGAGTATGTTTCCTTGGCTGCGTCTTAGATTTGTTGAGCAGTCCCGTAGAGTTGGAAATTCTCCCCGATTTCGTTGGTCATCGAATTGATTAGCCAAGACATGACCATGTTGTTCTCCGATTTCCAGGTTCTAAATGTTGGGTCTTCCTTGCTTGGAGCGACAGCAGTGCCGGTGAGATAGTCATTCTTTCCCTTGCCACACACGAACATCATGACCGATTGTAACCATTGTAGGTAATTGTGGCCATTCAGCTTGTGGCTTGTGATAAGAGGATGGTGATTGTTGCTATCGGATCCTCTAGTAGAAACAAAAGCTATTTATGAGTTGGAGGGCATTTCTGGTGAGGATTGTTCACTCATGATGTGTTTCTTATGAGTGATAGAGGTTTTTCTAATAAAAACACTATGATACCATGAAGAAAACTAAGATACAAAACTGTGTGTTTTTCATATATTTTGTTACTTTGACAAAGAGTTACAAAGGGTAGATATAAGGAAGAGATGCAAAGTGTCAGCCACTAATCTTGGAGTTAGAGAGATCTACTCCTAATCTAATAATCTGTACAAGGAAATAAAAGATTACTAGAGGCAGAAATCAAGCAAACATAGTTGACAAAATCACAATTAAATGAGGCAAGAATCCCGAGAACAAGATTTCAGGGATTTCTACAATCTTCAATATATGCTTAAGGTTTCTAATTTGTTTTTGTATATACATCTCAAATGTCTAGTTTGCTCAATATATCAAATAACTCTTTATCATATCCATATGCAGCCTAGTTAATTTTCAATATCTGTGCTAGATTTCTAGTTTCTTTTTTACCACATTGATTACCCTCCATATCTTTTGCTCATTGCTTAAAAGAGTGCAAGAAACAATATTATAAAGTTATTGTCACTATGAAATTAATTTTTTTGAGAGCACTGTAAACTAGTTGTTCTGTTTGTTTGTTATTGTTCAGCTAGTTACAGTGCTAGTATCATTTTGATGGTTGTTGTCGGTCTTTGGTTATTTTTGTGAGAATTAGATGAATAATGACTTTTTTTTATTTATTTAAATTAAATAAATCAGTCATCCATATGCACGTAAATTCAAAAATTAGAGGGTTCAGTTTATTAATTTTTTTTTAAGTGTTGTAAGCTTTAATTTTGCTCATCTCTCAGTCTTTAGCAGTCCAAATTATGAGTAACTGAATCTTGTGGTCTGCAGATCCTCTTACTTTGTGGCCCACCAGGACTTGGAAAGACTACACTTGCACACGTGGCAGCTAAGCATTGTGGTTACCGTGTTGTGGAGGTTTTTTCTCTACTTATACTCAATGAACACACATAACAGTTGGTACTTGAGGCGGCATCATCTCTTGTTATCAATTATTATGTTAATGTTTTCTGCTTGCCTCTTAAATGATGTAGGACCGGTTTGCAATTTAGGAATTTTAGATATGTAGAAAAGAAATTTAGGGTTTGACATTTAGTTAGGATTTCAATGAAGGTTCAATTGTTTGTACTTACCTTTGAAGTCTCATAGTATAGTCTTCAGAAAAGCCAACCAATATAGAATTTATCTATGTCATCATGGCTATTGATTGATAGCAAAGAATAGTGGATCTTTTGCTTTCTGATACTGAATCAGATTCTGACAACTGTTGAAAGTGGTAACCTAATACTAGACATATTGAAAAATAAATATAACCAAAGTCGAAGCAGCAATATTTAACACTAATAGCTACCAAGGAGCAGATACCTTTAGCCCGGACAAATTACTTTGTTGTTGAAAGACTCGGCATTCCCTCTAAGTTTCACTAAAAGCATTGTTTCTCTCTAGTCATACTAATAATTCTGCATCATAAAATGTATTTTGTAACTATCATAAGGTAATTAAAATTATAATGGATATCATTTTGTACTAGTATGCTAGAACACATTGATTTAATCACTCCTTGTTGCGTCTTCTCAACATTATAATGTAATAATGTATTGTGAATTTTAATTTTAGTTTTACTACTTTTTTATTTTATCTGCATTTTGTTTCTGTGTAGGTTAATGCTAGTGATGATCGGTCATCATCAGCTATTGAAACCAAAATCCTCGACGTGGTTCAAATGAATTCTGTCATGGCCGATTCAAGGCCCAAGTGTTTGGTCAGATTTATTTCCCAACGTTTACACTTGTTTTTAGTTGTATGAGATCCAGAAAATCACTTGCTTAATTCTCCATAGGTGATTGATGAAATAGATGGAGCTCTTGGAGATGGCAAGGGTGCTGTTGAGGTTATTTTAAAGATGGTAATGATTTGTTTTTCTATTGTTGTTAAAATGTGTACTGGGGGCATTACCCCCAAGAAGTGGGTTGAGTTGTAAGCCCTTCAGTTTCAAATCAAGAAATTAGGGTTTTGAATTTCTTTACGACAACCTAACTATGATAATACATTTCACAAGTTTCCAACTATGAGTATTTTTCTCTGTTTTTTGACCTTGCAGCCATGATCATGATATAGATTAGCAATACAAAAAATATTATTTACCTAAATATACACCTATAAGTTGTCTGACAAGGTCAGCCTGTTAGTGAAATTATCGAAATATATCTTAATAAATATGCTTTACAACCTGACCCAAGCTTTCAGTACGGTCCACATGCTCCAGATGTAGAACAAAATAATACTTAATCTTGTATGTTTGTTCAGGTTCTTAACAACTATCCATTCTTAGAATGACCAGTTGAATTTGAACATCATAACTGGGATTAAACAATACAAATGCATATCTTTCAAAATGTCTGTCCCCCATTGATCTTTAGCAATAGGGCCATTCATTTAATTTTTCATTTTTTGCTCCTAGCTTTTGAAAAGCATTAATTTGGGCACCTTAGTTTGAAATTACCCTATTGGATTTATTTTTAATTTTTAGTGAATAATTATTAATTCTAAGTTACCAGTACTTGAATAAAAATCTTAGTTTCCTATCGAAAGGAAAAAAAAAGTTAACAATATTTGAATTCAATGGCAAATTTTCCATTTAGGTGTCTGCTGAAAGCAAGAATGACATCGGGAAGGAAAATATTGCTAAAGAAGAGCGATCAGGAAAGACATCCTCAAAAAAGCGACGTAAAACAACATCACTGTCAAGACCTGTGAGTTTGAAATGTTCATAATGGTCTATACTTGATCGTGATTTTTCCTTGTGTAACATAATGAGTGGGCTATCCATGTAGATAATTTGCATTTGTAATGACCTTTATGCACCTGCCTTGCGTCCATTACGTCAGATAGCCAAGTAAGTCTTTAATTTTTCATTTTACTACCATAGCTATGTTATTATGCAACAGAATGAGTGAGCTAGCGTGCATGGTTCTATATGGTTTTGTTGTGCTTTTTTTGAACAATTTATTGTCCCAAATATCTATTTTATGAGACAATAGTCCAAAGAAAGTTTATAATTTTATTTAGATTTTATCGTGTTTGTAGATATTATCTTGAAAAGTTATGGTTTTCTTTTACAGGGTTCATATATTTATTCAACCAACAGTGAGTCGTGTTGTTAGCAGGTGATGATAAGCTTTTAGTACTGTTACTTTGTTACTATCATATTCTGAAGTGTGTTCATAGGGGCTTTTATGTTCAACAACCAACATGATGTTCTTATTTAGTTTAAAAATCTTGACCATGACAAACGTAATATAGAAAATGTTTGTTGATTATAACGATACATATTTTTTATGAAGCTGATAGTGCTTGCTAATTATAATGTAATTGTTGAGGACCTAGGTCTGACTTGCAATTCTCGTTGTCCAGTTTCTAATTCTCGTTTCCCTGCTTCCAAGGCGTCTAGGCGTGCCCTGTGGGTCAGAACAGTCGTCGGAGTTCGATTGTTGTTGCTGGTTGACATCTCGAATAGCTCTCAATGAAAGCACCAAATTGTTGAGGGCTTAGGTCAAAATCCCCAAATTCCTAAATTGAAACCCTAACCCTAGAAATAGAATTTCCAAGATTAGAGAGTTTTGATTTGATTACTCGATTGTTCGACTAATCAAATCTCTAGAATTAGCCTGTGTGGAGAGCTAACCCTAGCCCAAGCAATTTCCAAGGTTTTGGTCTCAGAAAAAGCCGAAATATGTTGTCTCTGATAAGTGCCAGTAGACAGAAACTGAATATTCAATATTGATAATGATAGATTACAAACCTATTGTTAATAATCTATTTATACATAATTGTAAACCTAATACAAAAAGACTAAGTCACCCTTCAAAAATAAGACTAGAGCCTAAAAAACGAAATATGAACTGACTTTAATATCCGCGTGCGAGTTGTGTCGCGACTTGTGCAAGTCGCGCTGCAACTCGCATACGCTACTGGTGACTTTGCAAAAAAAAAAAAAAAAAAAATTCTCGCGAGTTATGGGTCGCGACACAAGTTGCGCCATTACTCGTGGAAGCTACTGGTCTTGCTCGAAGTGTCGTGAGTTGCAGCGCAACTTGCAAAGGTCGTGCCCTAACTCGCAAAAATCCCCATTTCCCCCTTCCAGCTGCTGGTTTGCACTGTTTCCTTCCTCTCTCATCCTTATTTTTTCCGACCTTCTAGTAATGTTCTCATCAGGCTCCTAGATCTGATTGGAAATATTTGTTGCCTCCTGGAGCTTCTTTGGTGATTGTAATGTCACAAGATGAATTGCCAAGTTGATAAACCAGATCTGGATGTGATTCTTGGCTATCTTTTACTGCATGGAGATATTCTAATGTTATGGCACGGAAAAGTGGGAAATATTTTTCAGCATCTGTGAACGTCTTAGGAATACAACTATATACACAAAAGTATATATCTTAATGTGCATAAGCTTCGTATTCTTGTTATTGATTTTGACAAATGTCCATAGTTATGTCTAAAAATTGATACTAAAGCTTAAAGCAGCTGCTTGGTTGACTTGAATTTTCAAAAGGTGTTTTTATTTTGGGGAAGATGTATAGTGAAGGTTCTGAATGAAGTTCCTTCACCCTCTCTTAAAATGGGGTTTTTCAGGTATCAGTTTAAATCTGCAATTCTGCTGTTTTCCTCTTCTCACATCAGTTACAAGAGTTTGGAAAATGAGAAAACAGAATTGTTAAAAATTTTAGTAACCCTTTATCATTTTGATAATTCTGTAGCTTTTCATTAAAGTTCAAGACATAGTCTAGTTATATACTTATATTCCTTATTTCATCTAAAAAGAAAAGTTCATATTGCATTTGTGTCATTTTTCCTACACACATCCATCATAATCTCTCTTTATTTGAAATAAAATGGTTATTCTCAGAGCTTAGCCACGCACATTAAGGTTTTCAATGTTTGAAAAGTATCCTTGTTTATTAGTTGAATTACTTTCTTGTAATATCTTTTAGTTCTCCATTTATGTTGGATTTTTGGTGGACTGTTGGTTCAATTTTTGTAATTTTAACCATTTAACCAATATATTATGTCATGTTAACTGATGATGACTTATTCATCATATTTTAAGTTGAAACTTATTGCTTCCAGTTTCTATTTGTTTTAATGTGTTATATCTCTATAGCTAAGTTTTGGGATCTTGATTTGTGGAAATTGAATCACTGTAGGCTCAAATATATCTGTAACAAGGAGAGAATGAAAACAAGTTCTGTTGCACTTACTGCACTTGCAGAGTACACTGGTGAGTGATATGTCCACTTATTCCTACGTTCCCGTATTGTCTTGCTTAGATTCTCATCCTGTTTTTCGTTTGTGGAACTAATGTAATTCTTATAATCCTAAATGTTATGATTGCATAAGATATATTTCTTATTTTGTACTTATCCTGACCTTTGATTTTTCTTTCCTTCTACTCGGGGTTCTGTTTTAACTTGACAGAATGTGATATACGCTCATGCTTGAACACCCTTCAGTTTCTCAACAAGAAGAAGGAAACCCTCAATGTGGTAGGATATTGTTTCTTAATGTGGTAGGATGTTGTTATGATGTTACTGTGTTCAAGCATTTTCTAATTTTAACAAATCTCCAAGGAGAGAATAAAGGTTTGGGAAATTCCCAGTTTTTTTATAAGGATAAGGAGATGATGAAACCAGATGCTGTTGTAGAAGGAACTTCCTTTGGGTCTTGAGTATTTGATAATGCCCCCGTAAAATCATGTTAAAAGAAGTACCTTGAGCAATTAGATTGGTGACTCTTGTTTTTAAATCTAGTATATGAAAGTGAATAGGCTTAATTTGACAAGCATTTCATTTATGCACAAGTAGCCAAGCTTCCATGGAGAGAGGAGGGGAGGGGGATGGATTTATGCTCTTGTATTGTTATTTTTGAGCTCCATCAACACTGTTTCAGTATTTTTAGAAGGTTCATTAGCAATGATTGAAAACTATTCACTACATCTTTGTCTGCAACAATTACATTGGTGGAGAAAAGAAGTATACGTGTTAAATCTGTTCACTATTATTTTTTTTTTTAAAAAAAAAATTAAAACGTTCGCTATTCTAGTTTGCCGAACAGTATAGTATGCTTCAAGACCTTTTGAACTGCCATTCCCTGTTTTGGGGGTTCTATATTCATTCTGATACAGCATTTATGGCATTCACCATACCTCCCCAACCCATTGCTCCCTTCTTTCCTTTTGCCTTTCTTACTTTACTATTGACTAGTGTTTCTGTACTGCACGCATTCTTAGTTGGAGATCAGTACTCAAGTGGTTGGTCGAAAGGACATGTCAAGAAGTGCTTTTGATATCTGGAAAGAGGTAATATGTAACAGAATGTTGTTGAATTTTCTTTTCTTAGCTACTTCATCATCCATTTACAGGATCTTACATATGATGATGTTACTCTATCTAGATTTTCCAAAAGCGAAAAATGAAGCGGTCTAGAAAATCTAATAATAGCTGTGGCGGTACATCCAATGAATTTGAATCTTTGCATTCTCTCATATCTTACCGGTGGGTTGTTAATTCGACCAAATACTATATGTTTCTTTTCTTCTGTCTAAGCTTATCTATCTGACTTGAGCGCTCAATAACAGTGGTGACTATGATACGATTTTGGATGGGATCCATGAAAACATTTTGCAGCTCCAGTATCATGATCCAGTGATGCAAAAGACAGTAAGCGTTAATTTTGTATCTTTGTTAATTCTACTGTTACAACATGATATTTGACTGAACAACTTTATTTGAAGGTCAAGTGCTTTAATTGTCTTGGTGTTTCTGATTTGGTACACCAGTATGTTATGCGCACACAACAAATGTCCCTTCGAGGTAAATAAATGTAATAATGTTCATTTTCTTTTGAAATTTTACTTCTGTTGTGTTGATAATAATTAGATTCTCATGCTTCCTAAACCCTTTTCTGATTTCCTTTTTCAACAGTTTATCTGCCGTCTCTTGCCATTGCTATGCACCGTCTAGTAGCCCAAATTCAGAAACCAAATATTGAGTGGCCAAAGTCTTATCATAGGTATTCCTAATATTATCTCCAAGTACTGCAGAACTTCATGTCATATATTGCAAATTCACTTTTACTTCCGATTCAGCTTTTGTACAATTTTTTCAGATACCGGACAACAATGATTGGAAAGATGGACATTTTTAAGTCTTGGCGGCACAAACTTCCACCTTATATTTCAAGGCACTTGTCGACCAAGACCTTTGTAGAAGAATTGATCTCTCCATTATTACATATTCTGTCACCACCAACTCTAAGACCGGTAATTTAATTTATTTAGGTCTTACTTCTGCTTTGCTTGCACTTCTATTTCTTTTCCTTTTGTTACATATAGTGCTATTCTGCTTAATTGACACTTCAAATAGAGGGAACTGACTGGTACATGTGCTCTTCTTCATCATTATCTTCTTATTAGAGTTTCTGGGCTGCATGCATTTTCATGTAGTATCTTGTTACTAGTTTATATGTTCTATTAGAACCATTACCTGGAGTTGGTCCTGCCAAAGCAGGTCCTGGGACATAATATATTTTTGAGCAGGTTTATTTGAGCCGTCATTTACTATACAATGTTCTATGGACAAAAACTTTTTATATTAACATTTTGATGTAACTTGGAATCTGAACAAATCTTTATCTGATCTATTATCATAAAAAGATTTATAGACATCACCGTCTCTGCTATGCCCTGTATGTGTTTGGGGTTCCAAGACTAAGTCTATGTGTAATGCCGAGATAGGAACTTTTGGCTAGAATTTTTGCATAATTTGTTTTGTGTAATACAACAGTATTGACCCAGTATGCTAAATGTATCCATTAAACAAAATAAATAAAGTTGTCTTAAAATATGTAATAGCCCCTTTCATTTTATGTGAATGTCTGTTGAATTTTTCCTTTTTTTTTTTTTTTTTTTTTGTTCTTCTCAGATATTGAGGCTTTCATTTATTTCTATGGTCTTACACGTTTTGACGTCTCTTGTTAGGTGGCATTGCACTTATTATCAGAGAAAGAAAAGAATGATCTGACTCAATCAGTTAGAGCCATGGTAGCTTATTGTATAACATACAAGAACTTGAAATCTGACCCTCTTTCCAATAACCTGGGACATGAAGCAGCTTTGGATGCCTCAGCACTTTCTTTTGATCCTCCCATTAGTGACTTCATTAACTTCAAGGTTGGAAATCTTCTTCACATGCTTTACATTTATTCACTATGTTCTCGTTTTTGTCTGAATATCAATTTCTTGGAGTTAAACAGGGTTATCTATCAGGTCATTGTGAGCTTTCCCTAGCTATGAAGCAGGTCTTGGTACACGAGGTGAGTAGTGTCGTAAGTGGTTTGTTGAAAATGTTTAATTTCTCTTTGGAAAAACTAACTTGGCCTCAGAAAGGAAAAGTGAACAAAGAGGCTAGGCTAGTTTTCACTAGAACTTTATTATGAAATACCTTGTCAATGTCACTAATCATTGATATAATTGGTTTATGCCCCGCAATTTTCATAGAACCATTAGTTGGGAGGAGCTTCCCTGCATATTGACTGCAGTTTCAAAGGCCCTAGATGAAAAGTCTCCTCTTTTTTTTTGTAATTGATATGTGGGTGTTGAAATGTAGAAAACAGTGTCTATGTCATTAATGATGTAAAGTAATTAATACAGTAAACACATCAGCTGTGTTTGAAAATGGTCAGTAACAATCTAGTTACTATTGTCATTAAATCCCTTTTTAAAAGTGCAATGAAGCTGCAAAATGGTGATTTTTAAACTTTGAAAGTTTTAAAGTTTTGAGAAGCATGGATATACTTTCTGTCAGCTGTCCCAACATGTTTGGTATTCATATAGCTGGCAGGGATGCCCATGCTGCAGTTTTTAATATTTCATGGTTTGCATGCTGGGCACCTACCAGACACTACATGCAGTGTCCTTAATGCATAAAATGATTGGATTTCTGCTAGTTAATAAATAAGAATGTACAATGCTAAGAATTTTTCTGGAGCGATAATTTTCTAATGAGAATTTTAGCACTTTTATTAGCATATTAGCCTCAACAGATGCAGAAGCTATTTCAAACTTGGGAACGTTTTGAGGTACCAAACTGAAAGGAGGCTGTGCCATGGTGAATTCATGTTCAATTCCAACCTTAAGGCACAGTTTTGCTCCTTCTCAAACTACAATGAAACCTTTATGTAATAAAGGTCATTGTAGCACCAATTTGAACATCCTTCCTGTGATTTCTCTTTCCTTTTCTGTTGCTCCAAACGGACTTGTCGATATTGAAGAAAAAAAGTTGGTTTTGAAAGTTTGACCTGAGTATCTTCTTCTTTTTGTTGCAAGTTTATCATTCTCTTTTGCTGTTTCAAACATTTAGAAGAATTTTACATTCTGTGTGTTTCCTGTATGAAAATTTACAACACTTAAAACTGCTGCACAAATAACTATTCCCAGATTGGAAATTTACATCGTAATCAATACTACGTTTCAGGTAGACAAGCAAAGAATTATGCAAGTAAGCATTGGAAAATCTTTGCATTTGACTGATGGACAGAAGGAAAACCATGACTTAATCCTGGAGGAAAGTAGTAGAGCAGGGTCTACAAAGATCGGTCATGCAGCTGCATGTGCTGCTGATAGGAGGGGAGATGCAATGAATGTATTTAATCCACGCCAATGTAATCTAAGTACCCATACAGCATTATCAACCTTGGAGTCTAGTAAAAGTGCCTCAGCCAGTATAAAATTGAATTTTTCTGGAGATAAGAAGAAGCCTTCCAATAGTTCTGCCAATTTCTTTGACCGGTATTTTCTGTTCCCTCATGACTCTACTGGGATGCTTCCTGTCTTGTTTCAGCAGTGTATTTCTTCTGATTACATGTAGATGTAGATGTGAGACTAATTTATCAGCTTCCTTTTGTTCTTCCGGGGGCAAATCTTTTGCTATGATTTTGGTAGTAAACCTTAAATGAATTCTTCTTAACAAAATGGTCTTTTTGTTTCTAGGGTTGGAAATGATCTATGAAGGGTTAACATGCCATTTAAACGGTTATAATAATATGTTGCATGTCATCCCTTTTACATCCTTGTAAAATCTTGTTTGTTTGTAAATCAGGTTTAGGAAATTGAGTAGTAAAGGTTCTCAGAATACTAACACCACAGTACAGAAGGCAACAGTGGAAAGAGATGCACGACCTTTGTTATTTAAATTTAATGAGGTATGTTACTATGCATTATATATCTATTTGTCATCTTGTAATTGCAAATTATGATATATTGGACTCATATATACTGACTTTTAAAGTACCTGATTGACTGGTTAGTGGTTATGGCATGAATTTTGAACTTTTTGGATAAAGGCTCTTAGGTACACTGGAAAGAATTATATGCACAAGTTCAAAAGGCAATAATCTTGGTAAAAAAATTGGACTAAACTTCTTTAATAGATAAATAGGGCCACAAATTAAGTCAAGTAGTCCAATGTTCTTCCTTAGCCTTTTTCTTTTTATCACTTCATTCTGCATATAAGAACCCTTTTTGCTATTCTTTATATAGTTAATTGAATGACTCATCTGGGAGTTTTAGATGCAAACAAGCTTTCTAGAATAAGTAATGCATTAAGTTAATTATAATAAGATGATGCCGGATATTTACCTTATCCATTTGTTTTTTCAATTAAATTCAACATATCACCTTGAGTTTTGTCACAACAGATACTCTGATGTGAGATATATGGCAATGCCAAATAAATTTTGTAGTGCAAACTTGTATGTAGCACTGAACCAAACTTAAAGAGCTTCGTTCTTGTTACCAATCATGTAAGTAATTATATGAGCACTTGATCCTACGTTGTCTAACTTTTCTCTGTAGTAATCCAAGATTATCTCTTGCCAGAAGTATAAAACGGAGTGTCTAACTTATTGCAATGATGAAATCTATCATTTCATTTATTATTATTACAATTACTCTATTTGTAACTATTTGTAACAGTTCAATTAAATAGATGATTTTGAACACCATCTCCTGACTCGTACTCGGAATTCTGCTTTACAGCCTGTGCTGGCCATATATGTTGAAAACTTTAGTTTCTGTCCTATATTGAAAATTAATAATGCCATTGAAGACTCAAATTGTTCACTAGTGTTGTTTTATTAAATTGATTGTTTTTGATTTTTCTATATAGGGTTTTACAAATGCTGTAAAAAGGCCAGTTCGAATGCGTGAATTTCTGCTATGATGGATTATAGTTGCAAGGAATAAGGAGGTGCTATCGTCCTGTCACAATAAATAATAGGTAACTACATGTTATTACTCTTTAATCTCTAATGTACCCTTACATTTTCAAAATTAATCATGTGATGTACATAATGTATATTTCTATATTGTTGATTGGGATTCTGCTGAAGATAAACAATTGTTGCAAACAAGTCCCAATGAGCTACGATGTCTGGTGGTCAAACTCTCCATGATGATTCTATAAAGTTTTTCTTTTAGTTAGAATGTTTTGATTTTAATTCATCTAAACCTTGTAGCAGAAGCAGATGTTCAGAAACCTAGACCAATTGTCTAGATAACACGAATGATTTTTCAGGTCATGGAATAAGTTGTTTCGGTGTAGATCGGCAAAATTGATTGTCTATCACAAAATCTGTGGTGGCCTAAGAAGAGGATTTGCCCTTATTTTCTTTGGCCAAGATTGAGGATCAATCCATATGGCACGCCATCAAGGCGTCGATATGGAGGTCTAATTCATTCACAACATTATGAAGTTTTAAGGATGGTACTTTTATACTAGACCTTGTTTGCAATAGATATAGGTATCCATCGGTTTAGTTTAGAGCTCAAGCCAAACCTTAAATTATTTCAAATAAAGCCAACCATATCGATAAATATTCTTTGTTGGTTTGGTTGGGTTAGTGATTTTTTTGGTTTGCGCTTCCTAAAAATACATTTTTCTTGTCGTCGTCGTCGGTGTACAAATGATTTTACTTGTCACACCATCTTCCTTTTAAATTAACCTTAAAATAGAATAAATTAATAAAGTTTTTTATTTTAGTAGTTTGGATTAAAAAACAATAGGATGAGAGTTGCAATATATAGCATTTATTACTTATTTTTTAAATAAATATTGTTAAATATTCAAATTAATTATCCAAATAATATGGTTTGTGAGGTGTAATTATCATATTAATTTTGAAATGATGTGGTGGATAATGTATTAGTCTTCTCTCATATACTATATTATTGAGGTATAAATTTGGATTGTCCAACATTATACTTTTAAATTAGCCGAGTTGATGTATAATTTGATCATACAATTTTGTCATGTTTGAACAGAGAATAATGAATTCTCTCTGATTAGATTATAGATATCCATATTTTCACAAAGAAAAAAAAAAGAAAAAAGAAATCCATATTTTCTAAATGCTGTGTAATTGTGTTGAGTTGTCCGAGTAAATGAAGATAAAACGAGCTCCAAATTACCAAGCTATTAATGGAACGCTTAAGACATTATTGGTCCCCACTCCCCGACGACCAGAATCCATCAGATATCGGAGAGAAACCATTAACTATCAGTGAGCCCCAGTTAAATCCCTTAACTATGATTTGCAGTTGAGTGAGTTTTCAATTGTTTTTAATTTAGTGATGGTTAAGATGCTGCTCCCGGTGTTTGTCCAATGGTGATACAGAAGTCAATAAGTTATTGATCTGACTTTGAAATACTAAAATATATATGCATTTTGATCCTCCCATTTTCTCTCTTGTAGTCTTGTGCGTTGTATGAGGAGATAATCTAGATGGCATCTTATTTTGTCGTATTCACACACGCTCAGTCAAGTAATCTGCTGCTAGTTTCTTGGATGCACCCGTGCATCAATCAACATGTGCACATCAAATGTTTATACGTTGTAAAATAAATATAAAAATATATTTATTTGTCTGAGGTAGAGGAAAAAAAAAAAAAGTAATGAGAGGGAATGAAAAAAAGCTGTTAAATAAATATTTTTATTTTTATTTATTTTAAATAATTTAGTATATATATTTTTGTATGTGTTGTGTTTCATTTCCATTTGATTTGCTTCGCAACCTTTTTTCCAAAACTCAGAAGAGGAAAGGGAAGAAGAAACAAGATTTTTTATTGGTTTTATTCTAACATAAAATAATATCATATTGTCAAGTTTTGTTATTTTTTTCTCTCATTGCGGACAAGTGTTTCATGCAAAATAGCAAAATATCAGACCAAAACATCATCCATTGGATAGTTTCAAATTAATGATTTTAAGTTAAACTGTCCTTTTCTTCTAGTCAAATCTCATCAGTCTTTCTTTAACAAGTCAATACAATGTCTTAAAATAATTGTTGAATAGCTGTAGCGATGTTCTTGATTAGAGGCCCCAATTTGATGTGCACCTAACCATTTTTTTTAATTGCAAATTGGTTCCTATGCTGACTTGATTAATGTTTGTTAAAATAATATTAAATTAAAAAGAACTTAAACTGCGTACGGTCTTTCTTTACATTGATAACTACTGCATTGGATTACAAGTGGAGTCATTTTAATATTATTTTACTAATATAATATTCTATATAAACGTATTTGATCTTTACGGAATTCAAATGCAGCCAAACTAGTAGTTTCGCTTTATTTATTTGTTGTTTTGTGAGTCAAGTTTTAAACAAGTCCTTCTTTAATAATTTAATACAATTATAGTATTACTTAATTAGATGTAGCCATGTTCCTAGTTAGAGTTCAATTAACTCACACTTACCGCTCCTAATTGCAAATTGGGTCCTCCGCCAACTTGATTAATGTATTTTTTTGTCCTTTTATTTTATTTTTTTACTTAGAAAGGGGGATTCAAACTAGCGAACTTAACTTTGTTGAGAGCGGTTATCACTCGATTATGTATGTGATACAATTAAATGTTTATTTCAAAAATATCAAATTAAAAGCTAGATAAATTGCTTGTGGTTTTTCTTTTTAGAGCTAATTGCACCCACAACCCTTGAGGTTTGGTCCACTACAGGTAGAATCAACTTTATCGTTTATTGACAATGACCTCCCCTGCCGTTAGTTGACTTCTGTTAAATCTAACGGTTGACCAACCTTAACCGTTAAAATGACCAAAATACCCATAAACTAAGATTTTATTTTTATTAAAATTAAAAAAAAAAAACAAAAGTTAGATCTCTACCGTCCATCTGAGGTGAGATGGACGGTAGAGATTGTTTCTTCTTAAAAAAAATATTATAAATTTTTTAATTTTAAAAAAAAATTAAAAAAATTAAAGTTTGAATGTGGAGATTGGATCTCCACCCAAAAAAAATAAATAAAAGAAACTTGCTGGAGATGGTTGGATCTCCAGCGCGACGAACCCAGAAGGGTTCGTCAACGATGACGAACCTTTCTGGGTTCGCCGTTGACGGCGAACCCAGATATAGTTATTAAAAAAAAAAATTTCAAAGAACCCAAAAGGGTTCGATCGAAGGTTCTGGGTTCGAACGAAGAACCCTTCTGGGTTCTTCGATCGAACCCAGATTTGGGTTCTTCAGAAGAACCCAAAAACGGGTTCTTCTAAGAACCCAGAAATTGGGTTCTGGGTTCGATCGAAGAACCCAGAAAGGTTCTTCGATCGAACCCAGAGGGTTCTTTGATCGAACACTTTTGGGTTCTTTGAAGAACCCAGAAGGGTTCTTCGATTCTTCGAACAACCCAGATTGGGTTCTTCGAAGAACCCAAACATGCTTCCCAAATTTTTTTTTTTTTTTGGAGATCTATTTTTCAGATTGAATTTTAACCCTCCATCAATCTTGATGGACGGTTGAGATTCAATCTGAAATTATAATTAATATTTTTTTAATTAATTTTATTATTATTATTATTTTAATTTTTAAATAATTTTATTATTTTGTTATTATTTTTTTTAATCTTTTAAGTTATTATTTAATAAAATAAAATTAAAAAAGTGTAAAAAGACCAAAATACCCCTGACCATGTTAAGTTTGACTAAAGTCAACTAACGGCAGGGGAGGTTATTGTCAATAAACGATAAAGTTGATTCTACTTGTAGTTGGCCAAATCTCAGGGGTTGTGGGTGCAATTAGCTCTTCTTTTTATATAACATGGCTTTGGTCAATTAAATTGCCTTTCTCTATTATAATATCATATCTCTCGTTTTTTTTCTTCTCTCTCCTCCCCTGTTGCTCTTTGTTGAGAGCACTATAGGCGTGGACTGTAGAAGCTAATCCACCCCGATCTGGGTGCTTCTTCCACTTTTTTTTAGTGCTTTTTTGGGGTTTCATTACCCAGTGAGACCATTTTCATGGATCCAGAGGAAATTGCCCGGAGATGCGTGAACTTATCACTCTCTGAAGGCAGAGTTCCTGCTGTGAAAATTGATCCAAATCTGCAAGTGAGAGGTGTGAGAGAGTTAAAGATGAGCTTAGTGGGGAAGATCGTGACCAACAAAGAAGTGCACAGGGAATCATTTAAGGCAGCGATCACTTCGATTTGGAAACCGCGAAAGGGAATATTGATCGAATCACTCGGCAACAATATATTCATTTTCATTTTTCGCTGCCTTTGGGACAGGAAGAGAATTTTTGAAGGTGGTCATTGGTCCTTCGACAAATGTTTGCTGGTGTTGAAGGAGGCAAATGGGGTGGGGAAGTTGTCTGATTTGAATTTTGACAGTACCCCTTTCTGGGTTCAAATGTTCAATTTACCATTGGCTTGTATGAGCAGGGAGATCGGTGTAGTGCTGGGTAGTTCACTAGGTGAAGTTAAAGAAGTCGACATGGATGCAAATGGAAACTGTTGGGGAAGGTGTTTGCGAGTTCGGATCCTCATGGATATATCCAAGCCTCTCCAGAGGGGTCTGAAAGCATTACTTGGGGATGATGGGGAGGAAATCTCAGTCCTGCTCTGCTATGAGAGACTCCCTAACTTCTGTTACTACTGTGGAAGAGTGGGCCACCTACTAAGATAATGCATCGACGGTAATGGGAGGAAGAAGGAAGCTGCCACACTGTAATTTGGCAGCTGGTTGAGGGCACAGAACTACAGATCATCCAGTTATTCGAGGGCTAATCAGAATGATTCAGATGGGCCTTCTGTTGAAAAAACTGAGGAGAATAAACAAAGCCTTATGATTGGAATGAGTACAGATACGGGCGCGGGGCTGCCTCAAAATGAGGCAGGGAATCCTTTAACTTCTTTAGATGAATCAGAAGATATTCCCTGCACTCAACAGGCTGGTTCAAAGGCTGACTTGGACCGTATGGAGACATCCTCAATTAATTTAGAGAAGGTAGAAAATGACCCTCACAAAGTCCAGGAGACAAACCTTGCTGTGCAGTTGGTTCAAAAAACAGAAAAAAAGGAGACTTTGGTAGCTCCACCCAGTTCTGGCTCTGTGAAGGTTGGAGCTGCAGATCTCAGCTTGGGTGGGACACGGGGAGGAAAGGAAGAAGGCTTTGTTGTGAGCTCTAATTCAGTAGGTCAGTCTACTCAAGTCTTCGAAATAGATGGGATCGATCCGACGGTGGTCAATAGTCCTAAAAAAAGGAGCTGGAAACGGCTGCCTAGAAACATTGCTGAAGGTTTGCCGACGGATGAAGTGAAACTTGGGAAGAGAGCAATTATTCTTGAGGCAGAAGAGGATAGTCAAAACAGGAAACGAGGTAAAAATATTCCACTTTCACCTATTGATTTGGCGGTGGCTGGCTCCCAGCACCGCTACTCATTATGAAAATCTTATGCTGGAATGTTTGGGGGTTGGGGAATCCTCGAACATTCCGTGCACTGCACAATGTGGTGCAATCAGAAAAGCCTCTTTTAATTTTCCTGTCAGAAACAAGAATTGATAGCAAAAATGCAAGTAGAATTAAGTGTGGTTTAGGTTTTCAGTGTTGTTTCTCTGTTGATAAAAATGGTTTGGGTGGTGGATTGTTGTTGTTGTGGCGTGATTCTATTGATGTTACGATCCAATCTTTCATGAAAGGTCATATTGATTCCTCCGTGAGAGACACCGACGGTAGTAGTTGGAGGTTTACGGGTTTTTATGGGGATCCTAATGCGACTAATAGATCTCATTCTTGGTCTCTCATCCGTCGTCTTGCGGGGTTAAGTAACCTACCCTGGCTTATTGGCGGAGATTTCAATGAGATTCTTAGATGGGAAGAAAAATCTGGGGGGCTATTTAGGAGTCATAAGGCTATTTCTCTTTTTCGTGGGGCGGTGGATGACTGTAATCTTGTGGATGTGGGCTTCAGGAGGCACGATTTTACTTGGAGTAATAAACAGAAGGGGGATAAATTAATTCAGGAGTGGTTGGATAGGTTCCTCTGCTGCATGAGATAGAGGGCCACCTTCCCTAATGCTGCCAATAGACACCTGAATTGGGGTGGTTCAGATCACAAGCCTATTTTGATGGATAATATCCGCATAGCTACTACCCGGGATCTTAAGGCGAATAACTGGAGCTCTAGATTCCACTTTGAAGAAGCATGGATTGGGGAACCGGACTGTAGCGAGGTGATAGAAAATGCCTGGAAAGATTCTCCTAGTAACAATGGAGTAGCCGGCTTGTCTAGTAGTGTGAGATGTGTTTCTTCTAAGCTTGGGGAGTGGAATAGATTAAAAAAAAGATTAAAAAATAGAGAACTTAATGATCTTAAGAAAGAGTTGGAGATTTTGTTCAGAGTTGGTGGAGGGATAGATGTTAACCGCATCAGATTTGAGTTTGAGGTGTTTTGGAAACAGCAATCTAGGGCGGATTGGTTGAGAGCGGGAGACAAAAATACGAAATTCTTTCACGCCAGGGCCTCGGAGAGAAAGAAAAGAAACAGAATACTGGGCCTAATGGGCACAGATGGGTTATGGAAGGAGAAACCTGAGGAGATTGAAGGATTGATTTCTGATTACTTTGGTGGCCTGTTTAGCTCTTTTTCTCCTTCGACTGAGATGATTGATAATGTGATTCAGGCTGTGGATAGGCGGGTCACTCCTGATATGAACTAGATTTTAATAGGTAATTTTACTGCTTTAGAGATTCAGCATGCTTTGAAGTAGATGGCGCCCTCTAAGGCCCCTGGGCTAGACGGTCTTCCCGCCCTATTTTTTCAAAAGTTCTGGGGAGTAGTGGGGGATAAAGTTGTTCAGGCTCTTCTGGCGGTCCTCAATTATGGTACTGATATGGGGGATATAAGTAGAGCGGTTGTTGCCTTGATCCCTAAGGTTAAATCCCCTATCAGAATTAGTGACTATAGACCTATTAGCGTTTGTAACGTGACTTACAAACTGGTGGCTAAAGTCCTAACTAACATACTTAAACTGGTTCTTAATGATGTCATTGCTTCCAGTCAAAGTGCTTTTGTTCCTGGCAGGCTCATTACTGACAATGTGGTGGTGGGGTTTGAGTGCCTGCATCATCTCAATAACCGCAGAAAGGGATCCAAAGGCCTGGCTGCCCTCAAACTTGATATGAGCAAGGCGTATGACAGGGTTGAATGGATTTTCTTACAGAAAATGATGGAAAAATTAGGTTTTGATCCCAGTTGGATTTCTAAGGTTATGAGCTGCATCATCTCGGCCTCGTACAGCTTTTTAATCAATGGTGAGCCAAAGGGCTTTGTCAAACCGTCAAGGGGTCTGAGACAAGGTTGCCCTCTATCTCCTTATCTTTTTTTGCTGTGTGCAGAAGGTCTCATTTCATTGTTATCCAAAGCAGAACTCGAAAACAATCTACATGGGATCAAAGTAACCAGGAACGCCCTTGCCGTTTCTCATCTATTTTTTGCTGACGACAGCTTAGTGTTTCTCAGAGCTTCCAGGTGTGAAGGTATGGTTTTGAAAGATATTCTCTGAGCCTATAAGGCGGCTTCTGGTCAATCTATCAACTTTGAGAAATTTGCGCTTACTTTCAGTCCCAACACCCCTGCTGGGACTATTACTGAAGTCCGAAACCTCTTTAGGGTTGATGTTGTTTCCAGTCACGATACGTATTTGGGGCTCCCCTCCTCGGTGAGAAGAAATAAAAATGGGATTTTTGGGAGCATCCTCGATAAAGTGTGGAACAAGCTTCAAGGATGGAAGGGGAAGCTTTTCTCTGTAGGAGGGAAAGAGGTCCTTATTAAAGCTATTGCTCAGTCTGTTCCTGCCTATGCTATGAGCTGTTTCAAGCTCCCTGTCTCTATTGGCCTAGAAATCCAGAAAATGTGTGCAGATTTTTAGTGGGGGACGACGCAGGAAAAAAGAAAAATGCATTGGTTCTCTTGGAAACGTTTATGCCAGCCTAAGGTGGAAGGGGGTATGGGGTTTCGTGAATTTCAGGCCTTCAATCAAGCAATGTTGGCCAAGCAGGGATGGAGGATTATTAATGATCCCTCTTCCTTGCTTTCTAGAATTCTCAAAGCCAAATACTTCCCTAACACCAATTTCTTAAAAAGCAAACTAGGTTGGAAACCTTCCTTTGTTTGGAGAAGCTTTCTCTGGGGTAGGGAAACACTCCAGCGAGGATTGAGGTGGAAGGTTGAAGAAGGCCATAACATCGCGGTTTATGATGACCTCTGGATCCCAAGGGCCTCAAACTTTAAAGTTCTTTCTCCTAGTCTCCTCCCGGATGGAACTTCGATTTTCGCGCTGATTGGAGCCCCAGGTTCTTAGAGTAGAGGCTTGGTGCAATTTTATTTCAGGCCTGAGGAGGCTGCAACTATTTTGAGTATCCCTCTTTACTCTAGCCCCTTTAGGGATTCTCTGACTTGGCATTTTGATAAAAAGGGCTATTTCTCGGTCAAAAGCGCCTACAGGTTAGCTCTGAAAGCTAACAACTCGGACTCTCCTTCGAGTTCTGGGGCCCCCTTCCCCTGGTGGAAAAAGCTTTGGGCCCTTCAACTTCCGTCCAAAATTAAAATTTTTTGTTGGAGGACGTGTAGGGAGTTCCTTCCAACTAAAGGCAACATTTTCAAGAGGGGTATTGGGGACTCTAATTTACGCCCTTTCTGCTCTCGCCTCCCTGAATCTTCGGATCATGCCTTATGGGGTTATAAAACCGGTAGTTCCTTTTGGAGTGAGTGCCCGTTCTTTTCTGAGTTGAACTCCTTTCATGCAGTGGATTTCCTTGACAAGATTGTTTGGGTTTCCTCTTGCTGTAGTCTTAAGCATTTATTGTGTTTTGTGGTTGGATCTTGGTTCGCTGGGAGCAGTAGAAATTCGATCTTGTATAATTTATCTTCTCCTCCCGATTCTGATTTCTGGAGCAGGGCTGTTTGTTTTGTCGATTCCTTCTTGGCTCATTCTCATGTCCCTTTACAAGTTGAGTGTGTAGGCAGCACTGCTCCTAGATGGGCTCCATCCTCGGCTAGGTTCAAGGTTAATGTGGATGCAGCTGTCGATTCAGTTTTGGGCCGGTTTGGTATTGGTATTGCCGTTAGAGATCAGCAGGGCTGCTTAAAAGCTGCTGCTGCTTTGGCATTTCCTGATTTTTTTCAGTGTGGTTGCCGCTGAAGCCAAGGCTGTTCTTGAGGGTTTTAGATTGGCTATTGGCTCCGGCTTTTCTCCTTTTTGTATTGAGTCTGATTCTTTACAGGTTGTGAATCTTTGTAGTGGTCTTTCTTCCTCCAGGTGTGAGGAGGACAGCGTCATCCAGGATATTTTGTTTCAGTTTGGTGGTTTTATTAACTCCTTAGCTTTTGTTCCTAGGAGTTGTAATGTTGTTGCTCATCACCTCGCTAGGAGGGCTTTTGGGGTTTCTTCGAGCGTTGTCTGGAATTGCTCCTTCCCTGACTGGTTACTTAAGCTTGTTGAGGGGGACTTTTGTATTGTTGCTTCTTGATTAATATATTCTCTTTTCAAAAAAAAAAATTGCCTTTCTCTATTTAAAATGGGGTAAATTATAATGGAATACCCTGACATTTGGTCATATTATAATGAATTCACACTTTTTCTTAAACTACAACCAAATACATGACGCTTTTACCCTTTAATTTTTGAACAACTTTATATATTTGGATAGTCCAATAAGAAATTAATATTTTTATAAAAAATTAATTTTTTAAAAATACTTAAAAATGATTAAATAATAAAATAAATATGATAAATTATTAAAAAAAATATAAAAATATTAGAAAATTTTAGAAAAATGTTAAAAGTAATATTATGTATTAAAAATAAAATAAATTCAAGATTAAGTACTTATAAAACTTAAAATTTAGTAATTTAATACACACATATATAATAAATTTATATATATTACAGTTTTATTATTATATTTTTAATTATTTTTAAGTTTGTTTAAAAAAATAATTTGAGTTTTTATAGCACATATTTTATTAGACTATCCAAATAGGTAAAACAGTTAAGATGTAAAAAGTTGGAGGGTAAAATGATCAATTTATACTTTATGTTAGGTTTAACCATCAAAATTTTGGTTATAGGGACTAAATTGAAATATTTTGAAAAATATAGGGACCATGTAAGTTCAAAAAGTAAAAACAGATCAAAAAGTGATATTTTTAAATATATTAGGGACCAAATGGATAATTATCCGAGTTACTTAGTTGTAGTTTAAGGAAAAGTGTGTTTTCATTACAATATGACCAAACGTCATAGTATTTCATTACAATTTACCCTTTAAAATGAGACCAAATTAGAAAGGGTTGAAAGAGTTGACAATCACAATACCTTATGTCACATTAGTCTTGCTCTTGGTCATAAGATCATATTTGAAAGGTTGAAAGAGCTGCATTTGTAGTTGAAAGTATTTTTATATGCCAACTTTTTTAGAAATTAAAAGAAACTCTTGTTAGAGTAAATCATTAAGTTGATGATCAAGCTACAGCTGTTTCAACTACAGTTGGTTAAGTTGCTGCAACAACTTTAGCACCTCGAGCTGCCTTCGTCTTTTCCATAGCAACAACATACCAATGTAGCATAGCATAAGTGCAACATTCTCCAGTAAAGTCCAGAGCACAACTTAATCTAGTAAGATGGCCTTTATAATGACTGAAGTAAACTGAATTGATCAGACTCTTAAATCATATGATCAAACTCCTAGATTAAGCTAGTCTATCTATTGTTATGATGAACATTAATTCTCTTGATTATTGCCTACATAGAGGAGTTAATTTGATGTCAGGAAATTCTGTTTTGAATCAACAGTGTTGATGTAAGTTTGTTACAAATCAACTACCATGATTCTATTTCTTCTTGTATATATATCCGCTGTTGTTTTCAGCTAATTTCAATGAAGAAACAAGTTACATTTTCCCTTTAAAAATAACAGAAAAACTTTCTCTATAAAATCTCCTTTAATGGAGCTCGAGAAGTTGGAGATCTTCTCTATAGCCATTTGATCAAACACCTTAGTATTTAATCAAAAACCTTGCCTCTCACGTGACATTTTATCATCATTGTCTTTCATCAATCCAGTGCAGTTTATACTACATTCTTACAACTCCAATATGATCAAACCATTTCAAATTAATGTCACCGACCTCAATCAATCCAAACCTTTCGACTTTTCAAATCTAATATTCGTTCTGATCATGAAGGATATATTTGAATACTTGTTAGATTAACCAATCTACAAGTAATTATGGGAAGAGATATAATGTAGAAAATTTATGTACTCCATTAATTTTTTAGACGAATTGCAATGGAGTACCCTGATATTTGACTCTATTGCATTGAAATTATGAGTTTAGCCTTAATTACACGTTAATACCCTATCATTAGTTATTAAAATTACTCATTCAATAGTAACGGTTTTACCAACAATTTTACTTGAAATGACACAAATACCCTTAGTAAAAATTTTAAAAAACTTTTAAATGGATCTCTATCGTTCATCAATTTTGATAGACGGTGTAAATTCATTTAATTTTTTTATAATTTTTATAATTTTTTCTAACAATTTTACTTGAAATGACACAAATACCCTTAGTAAAAATTTTAAAAAACTTTTAAATGGATCTCTATCGTTCATCAATTTTGATGGACGGTGTAAATTCATTTAATTTTTTTAAAAAAAATTAAGGCAAAAATGATAATATTACCCTTTGACTATTGGTTGACCGTCAACTCTAACGGTCAACTAGTTAGTCAAAAGGTACTAATGTATAATAAATGTTAAACTCACAGTTTTATTGTAATATAACCAAACATCATAGTACTCTATTGTTATTTACCTTTTTTTTTTTTTACAATTATAAGATTAATAATAAGTGTGTTGCAACTTGTCGTTATCAGATAAAGTTTAGAAGTAAAAAAATACTGTAAAACCAGATGACTGGTGTTATGATCTTCATTGATGTTTATAGTAGAAGAATTACAAAGAAAACAAAAGACTTTGAATTTAAGATAATAACAACTTAGAGATAAGATTGGAAAATTTAAATTATCGTATTGTTTAAACTCCTGATGAGATAGATTAAGACTCCTCATGATGGGATAGATTCAGACTCCTGATAAGCCTTGACTTCTTCTTTGTCTTATCATTCCCCCTCAAACTTAAGGGTGATGAGATCACACCGAGTTTGTTTTTCTGATAGTCAAACCGTGAGAAGGTAAGAGATTTAGTCAAACAATTAGCAATTTGATCACAAGGTGGAACATATCGAACATCCAAAGCATGACGAAGCACCATGTCTTTTACAAAATGAACATCAACTTCAATATGTTTAGTGCAAGCATGGAAGACGAGATTAGCAGCTAATGCACCTGCACTCATGTTATCACACCAAGCAATCAGACATCGGGGCAATGGAATTTGTAGTTCACCTAATAAAGATTTAAACCAAGTAATTTCGGCAACCAAATGAGATAGAGCACGATACTCAGATTCTATACTTGATCTAGAAACCACATGTTGTTTCTTTGAGGATCAGGATACAAGGTTCTCACCAAGAAAAACACAGTAACCAGCCACTGAGCGTCGATCATCGGGAGAGCAAGCCCAATCTGCATCATAGTAACCAACCAAATCCACCCGTGTGCTTGGTTTAAAATGGAGTCCCTGATTAATTGAACATTTTAAATATCTCAGTACTCTTTTCACTGCTTGCCAATGTAACATGGTAGGAGATTGAAGATACTGACTGGGTCGATTAACAATAAAAGCAATATCAGGCCGTATGAATGTTAGATATTGTAGAGCTCCTACAACATTGCGATATAGAGTGGAAGGTGATGGGGCTGCTGATAAGGGATAAAATTGTTGAGGATCACGAAAACCTTGCTGTGATGAAAGAGCGGCATCCTGGAAGAGTCCTGCATCAAGAGAAACTTGTGAAGGATTAAAATTAGTCAAGACATGTGAAGAAGATAGATGTCCCGGAGTTTCAAAACAGCCTGATGAAAAAGGAAATTTACATTCATTAAAAATAACGTGGCGTGAAATATATATATGACCCGAGGGACTAAGACAACGGTACCCTTTATGTGACTCACTGTACCTAAGAAAAACACATTTTCAGGAATGAAACTAAAATTTATTTTTATTATAGGGTCGAAGATAGGGATAATAAGCACTACCAAAAACACGGAGAGAAGAATAAACTGGTGGAGTATGAAAAAAATTTTCCCAAGGCGATTGTCCTTGAAGAACAGGTGTGGGCAAACGATTAATTAGAAAAACTGCAGTAGAAAAAGACTCCCACCAAAATTTGAGAGGTAAAGACGCTTGAGCAAGTAAGGTAAGACCAAATTTAACAATATGACGATGTTTTCCCTCGACTTTACCATTTTGTTCATGAACATGTGGACAAGGATGACGAAATTCAATTCCGTTTTGAACAAGTATGTTTGCAAAAGAGTGATATTAACCCCCTCAATCACTTTGAAGTATTTTAATTCTTTTATCAAATTTATTTTCAACCAAACTCTTGAACTGAATAAAACACTTCAAAGCATCTGACTTAAGTTTTAGAGGATAAATCCATGTAAATCGCATAAATTCATCAACAAAATGAATATAATAACGAAAGCCATTAGTGGAATAAACAGGAGCAGGACGCCAAAGATCAGTGTGAATTATTTCAAAGGGTGCACATGTTCGAGTTTTTGACAAAGAAAACGGTAAAGCATGATTCTTACCAAGTTGACATGCGTGACAAAAATCAAATAATTTATTTGAAGCAAATTTTTTATTACAAGTCTTTAAAACAAGTGATAAAACTCGACTAGACGGATGGCCCAAACGTTGGTGCCAAATTTTATTTTGATTAACATCGGAAGGAAAAAGAGACTTGATCGAAGACGTAACAGGACTTGAATTTTTGGTTTGCACAGAAACAATATGTGGATGAGATTGATCTTTTGAACGAGATATGGAAGGCATGTCCAGCTGATATAATCCATGCTTAAGTTTCCCTTGAAAAAGAACCTTCTGAGTTGTCTTGTCCTTCACAACACAAAAATCAGAGTGAAACTCAACAATTATATTATTATCAGCAGTTAAACGAGAAACACTGATTAAATTTTTTGTTATATCAGGAACATGTAAAATCCGTTTAAGGTTCAAAATAGAAGTAGATGTGTGTAATTTGGAGTGGCCAGTATGTGATATATTAAGGGAGCTACCATCACCAATAACAAGTTTATTCTTACCACGATAATCAGATTTTACCATGAGATTACTTAAATCATTAGTGATATGATTCGTCGCACCACTATCTGCATACCAAGACGAGTCACCAACAATGTCTGGTGTAGCAGTGAACGCAGCAGCAGAGGTGTTTGGAGGAGTGCTGCTAGTACCTGAAGTCTGGTTATTATAGTTTTGATCAAACCTGTAATAACAAACAGCTGCAACATGGCTTATCTTCCTACAAACTTGACATGTGGGTCTTTGTCCATGTCCAGGGAACCGGCCACCACCGCGACCACCACCTCCGCGACCTTGATATCTTCTGCAGTGACGGTGATTGCCACCGGATCGTCCTCTATTGTTAAAATTGGTGCCATGATCACGTGGTTTTCCGCTGGTGCCGATATGATTCGTTGCAACGTTGGCAGTAATTTGATTCATGGCATTTAACTACTCAATGCGACTCTCTTGAGTTGTTAAAATAGCTTCTACTTCAGACCAGCCAATTACAGTCTTTTGATGTGTGATTAGAGAAACCACATTATCGTATTCATGATCTAAACCTGCCAAAACAATAGTAATTAGTTCAGAATCTTGAATAGGTTGTCCTGCTACCTCCATTTAATCTGCAAGGCCTTTCATTTTGGTAAGATATTCATCAATGGACATTGATTGATCCCTTCACTTTTACGTTGCAATTTTTGCCAGTAATTTAATGCATTTGCCATACTTTGATTAGCAAACACAGTTTCTAATTTTGTCCACACCTTATGAGAGGTAGTCAGTCCAACAACCTTTGCAAGGATTGACTCTGACATAGAGCTAAGTAGCCAACCCAATAAGAGTTGGTCATGAACAACCCAATCTTCATACGCAGGATTGAGTGAATGATAATTGTTTGTGGTTGTGGCAGAAAGAAATTCTAGAGGACATGGTTTTGTACCAAGTAGATAGCCATCTAGCTTATAGCCACAAATAACAGGAAAAACAATTGATTTCTAAAGAAGATGATTGTTGCGATTCAGCTTGATCACAGAAGAGTGGCTAAGCTTTCCTCCGAAAGGTGAAAAGGTTTCAACAGCTGAGATACTAGAAACACTAGGAATGGTTAAAGTTCCTACGGTGTTGAAGACATTTTTTTTTTCTTGGACGTTTGTCGCTAATTGGCTCTGATACCAAGATAAAGTTTAAAAGTAAATAAAATACTGTAAAACAAGATGACTGGTGTTATGATCTCTATTGATGTTTATAGTAGAAGAATTACAAAGAAAACAAAAGACTTTGAATTTAAGATAATAACAACTTAGAGATAAGATTGGAAAATCTAAATTATCGTATTGTTTAAACTCCTGATGAGATAGATTCAGACTCCTCCTGATGAGATAGATTCAGACTCCTGATAAGCCTTAACTTCTATCGTATTGTTTAAGCTCCTGATGAGATTCAGACTCCTGATAAGCCTTGACTTCTTCTTTAGTCTTATCATTATCAATCACTAAATACGCGATTCGAATATCTACTCCCATAACGGGAGATATATACTTCCTTTTGAGAAAAAACTACCCACATATACTGGTAAATGTATATGGTCACAATGAGGTGGAAGAAGGATAGACTCTTCATTAACTATTTTGATCTCTAATTAGAAGGTAGCAGGATTAATTTAAGATGGGTCAACGGTAACTCCTTCATACCCACACCATAAAGTTGTAGGTTCAAGACAAGATATATTATCCTTATGGGGAATTTTAGAGGATTCATGAACAATTTTACTGTGCAACCAGTGGTTGTTACTTCTTCCTACCTACTCCCAAGTGGTCCTGTCCTACTTTTCATAAGTTAAAGATGTATGGGTGGCTTTCGGGCTGCTATTGTCCTTCCGTGAATTGGCACCTTCACACATGATATTGGTGAATTTTTTTGCAGCTAGAAAAGCTCTTCTTCAGACGTACAAGATTGGTCTTTCTTCTGATTACTTCGAAAGTGATTCTCTTTAAGTGGTCTCAAGTATTATTGAGAACGTTTGTTTTTTGTTTGGATTATTTTTTAAGCTAATTGCATAAACCTCCCCTAAGGTTTTGCCAACTACAAGTGAAGTCAACTTTATCGTTTATTGATAAACACCTCCCTTACCCTTAGTAAAATTTAATCAAATATAACAGTTGATCAGGGGGGTCTTTATCAAAAAACTGAAGAGTTGGCTAAAAATTGACTATACTTGTAATTCAGTAAACCCAAAAGAAGGGAGGTCATTGTCAATAAACTCAAAAGTTGATTTCTTCTGAACAAACCTCAGGGGAGGTAAGCGTTATTTAATCTTGTTTTTTTTTTTTTTTTGAAAGGATTTGTAAGTTTATTCCATAGAGAGAATAAAGTTGCACATGCTTTGACAAAATAAAGCTTCACAACAAACGACCTATACTATATAAAATTTGTTTACCGAGTTTGATTAACATTCAAATTAGTTATATAGTAGTTTGTTTAAAATGTTGCAAACTTATAATTTTGAATAAACTACCACAAAATCTAGTACGTAGACGGGAGGAGAAAAATGTTGTATGCAGTAAGAGTATAACTAAATCATGTAATTCTAAGTTTTGATGGCTAAATTTTGATTGAACTGTTAACAAATACCATATCTGAATCATGTTCCAATAATATGGTAGACTTACATTTACTTCACAATCAATTTAGCTCTTGCATGACCTTGTGATATCTGGAATTGCTCGGTCAGGCCAAAATGCGACATGAGAAGCCAGACATGTGTGAGAAGCTCTCCGCCTCGTCTCAGATGACGAGCATGTTGACTCCCTCTGCTCTGACAAGCAGCATAAGTTAGCATTTCCAACCAAACATCTTTGATCATCTCCCATTTCTTATTTTTATCTGAGATTTTGTTCAATGCTGAAGCAAGTTTGCATGCATCAAACAATACAGATTTGCTTCTGTCTCCTTTCACTTTGATGGGGGGCACATGAGTTTTCACTTTAAGTAGCATTGTACAAGCTTGAGTTCTCTTCTTCATTTTCAGGTCCTGATCAGAAGCTTTAGCGTTGCGACTTTGAGTTCCCTGGTCCTGACCAGAAGCTTCGGTACTGTTGTGACTCTGAGTTGGGTTTATAGAGAAGATAGACATTCGTTTTTCAAAAAAGCTCTGGGCCTCAGATTGAGTGTCTCGAAACCTGATAAGGCCTATCCCAACTGGCAGTAGAAAAGGATACATAACTAGGAGATACAACATATAGTCTGACAAGCACTTGCTCGTAATACAATTGATGTCATCTAAATCCTGATTACTGCTGCTGAAATAGCAAAGCTCTGTCGCAATATGCCAGATTAGGATGCTTTGATCAAACTCAATTTTTTTACTCCATTCTTTATGATCAAGAAGATCGTGTTTTTTAAGTACTACACTTCCCACCGGTTGAGCATACAAGTCTCTGATACTAGTAGTGTTCGTCTCCTGCAGCTTCTTGAACTGAGTATATTTCTCGCTGACATGTTTGAAGATAAACCTCTTCAAATCGTCAGGAACAACTTCATATGTTTTATACCGGTGTTTTTCCCGTAGTTTGTCCAAGTGAAGGAGCCTCAGGATTTTGTAACCGGGTTTTTCTTTGAGGCAAAAGCATGTAATACTGTATTGGGTCATGTCATTTGACCATCTTGGTACTTTAACCAGTATTGTTCCAAAAAGGTTGATGGCTTTTACAACAGTGGTTTTCTTATGTTCAATTAGCCACCTTTTGGACTGATCTGAGAAAAGTAGAAGAAGAGCTGCGTATATTTCCAGAATAATAGCTACAATCAACAACGAGAAGGTTATGCATGTGTCTACCTTGGAATATTTACGCTTGTCAGTAACAGAGAAAATCACTAACACAAGGCAGGTGAGAGAAGTAGTGATACCACGGCTTGTTAGACCCCAAGGAGTATAAATTACTCTTGCCTTTGTGTATAGCAAATCATACATGAATCCTAGTTCGATTGCTATCACATTAAAGGCTTTTTCAGGAGACAATCTCTGAAATTTAGATACACTCTTGTCGCGGTCTTGGAAGCTGAGGATTAGATCTGCAAACAAACGCTTGAATGTGCCGAACAAGTCGTAGGCTGTTATTATGTTGTTGGCATCAGGGCTGGACTTTGCTGCAGTTGATGATAAATCTATTCTTCCACCGATTACAGCTTGATCATCTTTCAGCTCCTCTACCTCCACACAAAACCCCTCTGCGTGTTTCAACGAATACTCATCGGCCAATTTTGAATAGTTGGGACCAGGATCAGGAGCAGTGAGCATAGTGTCTCTAAGACGATCACTGCTAGCCGACCAAAGAGTCCATGTTCTCTCTCCATACTTGATCACCCCAACAAAAATCATCGGTATTGATAGAAATGAATGCCGGGATCCATTCCACCCCAGTAGAAATATCAATATTGTCGCCCCTGTTTGTACAGCTAGTTGAAACGCGTGCCTCAAGTACAACTCATTATCTTCTAGAGAGTAAGCTGTGATAGTGTCTGGGCCACCTAAATGAAGCAGAAAAAATGGTGCCCAAAAGGCTTTGAGCTCGGTTTTTCGATCAAGAACTCCTCCTTCCTCATAGATTTCGCCCAGATCATTTAAGAGTAGACCAAGGGCAATGGTCGCCACGGAATCTGCGAGCAAGTAAGCAGACCAGACAATACATTTGATCCAAGTTTTAGGAATATACCTCCTGCGATTGCCGAAAACGATTAGAAATATTTGTACAGTGAGGCTTATCAGAACCAGTGCTCTTAGCTCCCATTCCTTCCACAGTTTTCTTAACGGTGGAGAAAACACCTCCATCATCCGATTCCTCCTCATCAGGATCAAACCACCAACAACTGTAAATGTACACACAATAAAATTAAACATTTGCTCAGTTGACATACATTTAGATAGTCCAATCAAACCACGTAATCATTCTGATTTCTCAAATCAATCTACTGTACCATAATGAATTCACAGTTAGCTCATAAGTCAAGACAAAAGAACAAGGTATATTCATTTCCTTACCTGCTTGGAGAACCATCTATGGGAGATGATATTGCAGCTGTTATGCCAATTATGTCAGCGTGAGTGCGAGAGAGAGAGAGAGAGAGAGAGAGAGCAACTTGCCCGAATTAAATGCTAAAAGAATATCTCTTTCAAAAGAAAAATGCTAAAAGAATCCAGACACTAGTTGAACTTGAATATGCCTCTAATCAGCTTCACCAAAATTCCAATGTATGCCATTTTGTCCCTGTTGTTGGAACTATGACCAAATTAGTCATTCTACAATGCTATTAACTGTGACAGTTGATCTGAAAAATAAAACCTTTGGCAAAACGTTTCTACTTTTGGTTTGTTTCAACTTTCAAATGAAAATGAAATGACATTCTTTCAAAATAAATAAATAAATAAATAAATAATGAAATGACATATAAGCCCTTTATCTTTATAAAACAATAGCCTGAGTTGTCCTTTACTAAAGGATTAATTACACTCATACCTATAAATTTAGATAATATTACACGAAAATATAACTTTTTTTATAATTACATAAATTTCTCCCATGTGTAATATTAATTCAACTTAAAGGTGCGAGTGTAATTAACCTTTTTTTAAATAACCATTTTGTTCATTACTTAAAAAAAATGCATACACAATTTTATGGTGGATAATAAAAATAGTACAATTGTTTTGTTGGCGAACATGAACATACTTGGAGAAAATCACCCTCGTGGAAAAAGAATCAATCTCTTTCAAGTCACGTATAGAGAGTGAGAGAGGAGATGTCCTCCTTTGTGCTGCTAGTAGGAGTTAATATCCTCCTTTTTTTTATATATGAAAAATAGTTAGCGGATAGATTGACCGCTTCACCGGCAGGGAATATTACGCCCCATGCATCCACACACATCTGGTTCACCCCCACTGCACTTATGTCGGAACCGAAGCTTAGAGAATTTTACTGCGAATGGAGCCTGAGAACGTAAATATACTACCTCACCAAGGGCTAGCAGCAGAGCGCTTTAAACTTAGAATTTCTAAAGTTTGAACCTAAGACCTTCAAGCTGAATGAAGCGTTTCTTGCCACCTAAACCAATCCATGAGGGTATATCCTCTTCTTTACTATGAGTGGTAGATGGTAAAATGTTATTTAGTTAATTTTTTTCTAAGAGGAAGTTACTATTTTATTAAAAAATATTATTAGTTGGTTTTCGAATTTAGATGAAAATGGCACATGTTCGATGTTACTATTTCTACCTTTATTGCAAACATTGAAATAATATATATATTTTTGGAGAAAAGTCGATTTTAACAAGAGTGGTGGGGACGATACTTGTTTTTTTTCTTTTGTTCTTTTCTTTTCTTTTCTTTTGTCATCATCAGGTTTTCCACAGGATAGAAAGTCGGAATTATGGAACCACAGGCCCACCACAAACCAATGTATGGTGAAGCAACGCCAAGACAAGCTTTCTTTTAGGAACATCACATCAGGTTCTGATTGTATTGAATTGAAATCTTTGGGCGAAATTGCATTAAATAACCTGAGTGAGGCTTAGCCGACTTTCCAAAAATTACGGGAACATACCATTAACACTGTTAAGATTTTAAAGGGTGCTTATATCATTTTAGAACGTTATAATTAATTAAAAAATGAGAAAAAAATAAATTAAAAAAATAAAAAGAATTTGAGAGGAAATCAAGAACTATTCAAACTAAATCCGTGTTTAGGAGAAAATCTGAATGTAGATTTGGTAAATAAAAAGATGAATCTGCACTGTCCATCTATGGTTCATCTCCATAGATGGACGGAAATTATAAATAAAAAGAATTAAAAAGATAAATCTCACCGTCTATCTCATAACAAAAAAATTAAAAAGAAAAAAAATTTTAAAAATATAATTTAATTTTGATTGTTATGATTTTCACTATCAATTTTTGAGATAGACGGTGAAGATCCATCTTTTAATTTTTTTAATTTAATATTTTTAGTTTTTAATTTTTTTAATTGTTTTATATTTTAGACAATTTTTTTTAAAAAAAATTTTCTTTTTTATTTATACTGTCCATTATATGAACGGTAAAAATTAATTAATTTTTTATTTTATTTTATAAAAAGTAAATAAGTAATTTATAATTTTACGTATAAAATTAATAAAAATTAATAATAAAAAAAAGAGATTGATTATAAAATAAAATTATAAAAATTATTATAAAAATTATTTTGATTATAAATAAAATTAGGAGGCAATTAATGTTTAAGGAGTCAATATAATGCTTTATAATATTTGTTGAATAGCTGTCGCGGTGTTCTTGATTTGAGGCTCCAATTTGATGTGCACTTAACGTACATTTTTTTTTATGTTGCAACTTGGTTCAGTAATATTAAATTAAAAAATACTTGACTGCGCGTGGTCTTTTTTTATGTTAAAAATTGCTACATTGAACACTTCCATACTATCTTTTTAATTAATCTATTTTATTATAAGTGGAGTCATATTAATAAAAAATTATATATAATTCTATATTATAAATTTGATCCATACAGAATTCAAATTCAGTCAAACTAATAGTTTGATTAATATATGCTAACAGTAGAAGACGTTTTTGTAATAAACGTCTTTATATGTAATTCTTATAATCATTAGGGGATTGGCGTAATTACACCAAGTTTGTTTTATTTATTTATTCTCTTTTTTTTTTACATAATTTATTTATTCTTTTATGAGTCAAGTTTTAACAAGTTTTTCTTTAATAATTTAATAAAAGTATAGTATTAGTTAATTATATGTAGCCAAATAACGCATTCCAATTCAATGGATAAATTTTTATGGCTGTGAACTGTGACATTAAAAGAGTTTTTAAGAGAAATTAATATGTGGGAAATTGTGATGTATAAGAATTGTATTTGTAAATGAATTGATCCTAAAAATTGCATTTGTCCGTTAAGCACACACTAGTTTGCTTGACAGGCTTAATAATCAATTAACATTTTACTTGGCATTGCAAGTTGCAAGTAGTCATGGCCCCAGTTCGGTTCGAATCGGACGGTTCAAACCGAACCGGCGGTTTTGAACCGGTACCTAAGGTCAGGGCTGGCCCTGAGCTTTTGGAGGCCCGGGGCGGCCCTTACTAATTTTTATTAAAAAAATTCAATTAAAGTTGTTCCAATATTGAATTGAACAAGAGACCCCCAAATTACAAGACTGACTCTACCACTAAGGTATAAGAGCTGTTGTTGTAACAAATCAATATGAGTCTTATATAGTCCTGTAAGAAATGATATTTTATTATTATTCATTATACCACTATTACTGCTTATGGAGAGGACTGCACGCGAAAGGGACTGTAACCACTATTACAGTGGCTAATGGTTGCAGCCACTGTATTAGAATTAGGTTGCGTATATGGTAGGGCCTGACTAATTTTTATTAAAAAAATTCTATTAAATTTGTCCCATGCAGGATCGAACTAGAGACCTCAAAGTTACAAGACTAACTCTACCATTGAGCTATAAGGGCTGTTGTTGCAAAGAATTAATATGGGTTGTATATAACACTGTATTTTAGTTTTATATGTATGATAAAATTATAAAATATTGGGCCCTCCGGGCTTGGGGCCCTGGGCCGTCGCCCCTTGCGCCCCGGCCCAGGGCCGGCCCTGCCTAAGGTTCCGGTTCAAAACCGGTTTAGGAACCGAGACAGCCGGTCCCGATTCCGGTTGGCCTTCAAAAAAAATTGAAACTGCCAGTTAGTTATCAAACCGTTAAAATTTTTTTTTTTTTGTATTTTGAAATTTTTTTTATTTTTTTTAACATTTATGCTGCAGGCTGTGCACTGCCCCATCCGTGGGGCAGTGAAAATTTTTCAAAATTTTTTTTTTATTAGCCGTTCGGTTCCGATTATGGAATCGGCGGTTTAACCGCCGATTCTATCAAAATCGGGAAGGAACCAGAACCGGGGGTTCTTCTTTAGTTTTAACCGGAACCGGAACCGGGACCGGGACCTCCACGGCCCCGATTGTTACAAAAATGAAACCGGAACCTGCGGTTCCAAAATCGGAACTGCCGGTTCTGAAACCTTGACCATCCCTAGTTGCAAGTCGTATTCTTCAATTGATAATAACACGAGACGAGGTTATCATACAAATCATTTCTGCTTCGTGATTGATGCTAGTCAGAGTTGGCTGGATAGTATTAGGTATAGGAGATTCATTTTATTTTTCCATTTCACATCAAACTCAAAGCAAAAGAATTTTGTTCGAAATCTCCTATGGAGATTCATTAGATTCCTCCATTTCAATTTTCACATCAACATTCAAAGAGAGGTTTATACTATAAAAAAAAATGATGGAATTCAATTTAATTTAGTGTAATTTATGTTTAGGGTACATTGCCATAAAGTAAAGCATAAAATATAAAAAAGGTACAGTGCATATTACACACGGGCATATGAATTCACCCCACGGTAATAACTAATATGCAATTAACCGAATTTTTTTGGCCAAATTACACTAAAACCTTCAATTTAGCTGAAATTAAACGCAACATTTATCTATGTTATAATTATACTGTTATGGATAATTTCTATTTAGGTAATGCCACATCATCACAAAACTAATATGTCGTCATTATGGTCTCAAAGTAACCCTTAAACTGAGGATCATTTTAGAATAAGTCACCAAGAACATGGTTGGCTAAATATAAGTATCCGAGCACATTAATGTTCTCGCATGACATTAATTACCTATCAACATAACCTCAATGACAAGTAGTACAACTTTACTCGGACAAAAAATTGTTCGCATTTAATGCATCTAACGATATTTATGGTGAACCTGACCAAACCTTGTATCTTGTCATCAAGAGGGTCTGACGCATTAATTGTCTAGACATTGCAGGTTACCGTTCAACCACTCATTCTGTCACATCCCTGGACAGACACTCTGAGAAGACAGTTATTTCACGTTTAAAGTAACATATGGCTGACCATATTTGCAGACAACCTGAACATTCCTCAAATAGATGAGAACAAGATAAATGTCAGGTTGACTATAAATAGGGTCATTGAAGAAGAAGTAAGGTATGCTATTTAATATAACTCACCAACCCTAAAACTCTCTCAATTAGTTCATTTATTTCTCCATTATATATGAACTGACTTGATCGTCGGAGCTTAATTGCCGGTACAAGTCCGGCACTCCTAACCGATCTTTCTCTGCTTTCAGATATCTATTTAGTAGCTTGCAATCGCTAAGTTCTCACCACAGCTGAGAACATTCTCGCAGACCTCAAAGATCAAAATAAAAGGTTACCAGCTCAACTAACCACCAAATTATCTTACGTGGTATAGTTGACCATTGCTGATCACCTGATCTATTTTTTACAGTCAACAATTTAGCGCTAGAAGGAGGGGCTGTGTTCAATTCCTCTGAAGATACTTTGAAACCATGGATTCAAGCAATCTAAACAAAAAACATAGCCTTCAGCAAACCGCCCCAACGAAGATCCCTTTGTCTCCAATCAGGCAAACCCCCTTGGGTTTCATCATACTTGACAACATGTTAGCCGCGTCACCGCAACCTCCTCCAACTACTCCACTGACAGAGTTGTCTACCCAAGATGTGAACCAAGCAGGGTATCACATTTCAAACTCATGAAAATCATGAGCGGTAAAATCACTTCCCCTGCAGCAGGAGAATGCGTAGGAATGCAAGCCCCAATAAAAAAGGCTTCTTCTCACAAAAGACGTGCTAGAAAAGGGAAGGAAGCCCTGCCACTCGCAGAATCTTTCTCAAGTGAGTCCTCTTCTCAAACGACTGGTAGCTCGTAGAAAAAAAAGAGCCCAGCTCGTGTCAAACAAAAACACTAATGAGGAAGTAGTCGAAAAGCTCATTCTATGGAAAAGCAGAAAACGATTAGATGAACACGACATCGCTACAAAAGCAAAAGCGATACCAACCAAGATCTAGCAGAATCTGAAGGAAGTCAACAGCTAAGTCATAGTGAAAGCTCAGCCGAGGATAAAGATTTTATGCGATGAGTGATCCGATGCTTGAAGGAGGGATTGGAGCAAATCCAACGTAGAGATCAACCGGCCAGTAACCTAACATAAGGCTCGGGTGCAACGACAAGTAAATTCAAGGACGTAGTACTATTAAAGAAATTCTCGAGGAATTTCAAAATGCCCAGTATGAATGAGTATAAAGAGGACAAAGATATCGTCTAGCATGTGTCTCGATTTACTACTCTTATGTGAACCCAAATAAGAGACGATCGATTGCTTTACCAAGCCTTCCTCATCACTTTTGGAGACTTGGCAGGAAGTTGGTTATGACAACTCCCCTCTCGCAGCATCGACAACTTTGATCAATTCAACCGTGCATTCTCTCAGTAGTTCATGGGGGGCGTGCAAAGGAAAAAAGTTCCTATCTTACCTGTCATCGGTCAAACAGGGAAAGAGAGAACCTATCATGACATACCTCTCACGCTTTAATAAAGAGGCGGTTCATGTAGAAGACTTTAACGATGCAACAGCTATCAACATATTCATAAATAGTTTGCAGAGTGGAGCATTCTTTTTTCAACTAAGGAAGCAACTACCAAAATCCTACTCGGAGATGGTAGAAGTTGCTGCTGACTATGCCCACGTAGTGGAAAAAGAGATAGCTCAATGAGGGAACCTCGTGCACGAAATGCTCCCAGATGATTCAAACTGCCACAAAGGTCCCTTTGGCAGAGGAGACAACAACAAATTCAAAGAAAAGGGTCCTCGCAATGATCTCCGAGAGGTAAAAAATCGGTTGAGGGAAGCCATGCGAGCTAAAAATCAATTCGATCTATACACACCTTTAACGCGAGGACGAGAGGAGATACTATCAGTTGTATAAAACAAAGGAATTGTGACTTGGTCGAAGAAGATGACGTCAGCGCTCCAAAAATGCGATAAAGACAAATATTGTCATTTCACCGAGACCATGGCTACGATACTTTAAAATGCTTCCAGCTGAAAGACCACATAGAAAACATGTAACACCCCCTGACCCAAATCGCTCGGACCGAATCAGGGAGCGCTACTATATACTAAAATCTAACTTTTACTGTTATATAACTATAATTTAAAACTATATTAAAAATATGTTGAAAGTGGTCGAAATAAATTTTTAAAAATCTTGCCAGAATTTCCTCTGTTTTTCTGATTTTCCAAAAACCTGTTTACAGTTAAAATTTATAAAATCAACTTCCAAATTCTTAAATCAATTTTGCGCACCCTTCCAAATATAGTGCGACTTACCAACCAATTTATCACAATATAATATATATATTCAGATAACATAAACAGATAATAAAATATTTACATAGCGGAAGCTCCTTAAATATAAACAAACATTTTCTGTATATGCATGCGGTATCAAAATATATAGACTTATTATAAATTAACTACCAACATATATGCAGGAAAGATGTGATTCTGGACTCTGGTTCTGCAGTCTCTACTCTTCTTTATCTTTATCGTCTTTGGAACCTTTGTTACCTGCGTGCGAGAAAACTCAACACGCTAAGCATATTGTTTAGTGGATATACACAAAATTGCATATACTAATATACTATATCAAATACGTTTATCTATTTTCGATCAAAATATAAATCACATATAATTAAATCATATATGGGGCTCACATCAAATCAAATCATAAAGTCAACTAATATAATATCCAAAATCAATCAACAGGCAAATTCTTCATAATTTCTCAAATACTTTCATATAACAAATCAGTTTTCAGACTGGGCTCCTAACATACAAAACATAAGTTATCGGACTGGATTACGGGTTGTTCGGCATCGGACACACACACACACCGAACATCAAATCAGAATGGAACACCAACGGAATAACCCACTTTAAATGTCCTATGACAAATTCAGAACCCTAGCACCGGCACTTGGGGCTTGCACTATCCAAAGGGTGGTATATCGGCACAGTACTGTTCAGACAGAAACCCAATTGATATGGCAACCTCCTATATCCATATCTATGCTCATACACATCAGAGCCATTTCACAAAACATTTTCTCACATCCAATGTTAACATTTTTCATTTCTTTCAGAATTATCAAAATCAACTTTCAACGTATTCAATTTCAATTCATATCGATATATATATATATATATATATATATATATATATATATATTTTCGAAATTCAAATTTCATCAAATATTATATAGCAGAAATATACGAATATATTTCGAAATCAATAATCACATCAAATCAATCCGAAAATATATTCAAACGTATTTCATAATTCCATTTCGAATCAAAATGCTCCAAAATCATTTTCCGATACATTTCACAAATATTATATAATTAAAATCACTTTCAACAATATATTTCCATAACACTATTAGAACCAAAACGTATTCAAATCAATTCAGAATAGGATTCACAATCAATATTTCGAATATAAACTATATTATAAATCAAATCAGTCCAGAATCGATTTCAAACAATAAACTATAATCAATATAATCCAAATAACTCAAAATGAATCACATTCAATCAATCCAAAATATTCTGGAAAACGAAAAAAATTTGAAAAACACGTATACACCGAACCTGAACACTTTCTCCTTCTCTTTTCCTTCTTCTTCTTCTTCCCTTTCTCTCTCTTCTTTCTCTCTCCTCTTCTCTCTTCTTTCTTTCTCGTTTCTCTATACTGTTCTGCTTCTGTGTGTTTGCTGAATGTTTGAGAGCTTTTGCTCTCTTTGATTCATTTAAGTGCACCGCTCCACCGCTTTATTTTTTTACAATTTTTGAGCCATCGCGACCGCGTACCGCGAGCGGTGGTCGCGTCGCTCGGTCACGTTGCTCACTGGTCCAATTTCTCTATTTTAACCGCGAGCAGCTACCGCGATCCCTGATCGCGATGCTTATTGTCCAAGTTTTCACCCTTTTCTTCGTGCATTGCTTTCGACCGATCAAATTGGTCCATTTGGAAACCTAAAAATACACATACATTTAATTACATTTTCCACCTCTCAAATCATAAATATCATATTCACATACTCAAATTTAATTCACTCATACTTTTCATATTTAGTCGAAATTAGGGATGTTACAAAACATGATCAAGGATGGGTATCTAAAAGAGTTCGTGCAGAGGAAGAACGGTGGCGATAAACCCTATTAAACTAGGGGACCGCCAGATAGGAGTTCAGAGGACTCACGAGGGCCGACTCACCCTCAAAGTCCTAAAATGCCCAGTAAGCGGTCGGATAGTCTAAAAGCCAGTCCCATCAACACTATCCATGCATGCCTAGGAATGGGTGTCAGCAACAGAGAGAGAAAGGCAAAAATTCGAGAAGTTTCCAACCACAGGTGAACCTCGGACGTGAACTTGATTCACGAAAATAGCAAGAAGCAAAAAGAAGGCTGGGACCCAATATCATTCACGACAAAAGATGGGATGGGAATCGATGCGAAACCCAACGATGCAATCGTTGTGGAGCTCCAAACCGCACATAGAAATATGCGTTGTATTAATTGCCTAGACATTACAGGTTACCGTTCAATCAGTCATTATGTCCCATCCTTGGATAGATGCTCCAAGAAGACAGTTATTTCACGTTTAAGGTAACATATGGCTGACCAAATTTGCAGACTGTTGGGATTTATGCTATAAAGTTTGTAATTGTAATTGTAATTAGACATGAATAAATGTTAAAGTTTAATCATTCGAATAAAAGTGTTTTTTATCTGTTCATACATTTATATATTTTGCGTGTAACATCCAAGATTGCAAGATGTAATATCAAAATGAGTATATAAAAGTCATATACAAAATAATTTATTTTGAGACATGCAATCTAAAGAGTCTGTAGAAAGCAAACAAAGCTAGGTACTTTATTTATGGTTGATCTATTGCTGCGATCAATTCTGTAATGTACGGTGGTCTTATCCGAGACTGCTCATGTAGTTGACATGAGAATGAAGGCATCTCATTATATAAGACTGGCCACGATTTATATGAATCTCTCACCAAGATCCGTTAGTAGATGAGATTTATATATATCGATAAATGATGGCTGTATATAGGTGATCTTAATTCTGAATGTCTTATCGACTTTTTTATGTTAGATCGTGGCTTTTAACATACCATGAGTGAGATCGATGTTATATTCTCGATCAAAACCTTTGTATCTTGGAGTTACAATTTAACTTGTGGCTAAGAAGGTATGAACATAATAGTGGAATCCATTCCTTCTTGATTGAAGTAGATGAGTAGTTTCCTTAAGGGTTGATTCGAGGCTTGAACAATTTTGAGCATTCTCCTTCTTCCGTAAAGGAAGAAAGAATTTAATTGTTCATTGAGAATTAATGGTATTTAAAGGAAAAGATATAACTAGAGGGGTATAACAGACATTATGACCTAACTCTAGCTATGAAGTATTTATGGAGGATCATACTATATGTAATAGCTATATTAATGGACACTGAGACTTTAGATTGTATAAAACGTTTACAGTTATAAGAGTTCAGTCTCGGGTTTTTAGTAGAATAACTCCAAGGCTAATAATCATGGAATATTAATTAAAGAGTTTAATTAATATTACTAAGTATTATTGGAGCTCAAAATTGTAGGTCCATTAGGTCCCCTTACTAGCCCTTATGGTTAATGGTAACGAGGGTCATGGCAAATTAATTGAATGATCCAATTAATTGTGTTATGAAAGTGACACGATTTAATTAAAGAGAATGAATTAAATAATATAATTATTTAATTAATAATTTAATAATTAAATAAATATATAATAATTTAGAATTATTAATTAATTTTATTATTAAATAGGAGATTGCAAGTGCGAATCTTGACTAGGACAAAAGGAATTCAAATAATATGATTATTTAATAGTCCTAGAAATCAAATGTTCAAACTCTAAGTAAGACCAAAATAAAATATGATTTAGTATCCTATTTTGACTTGGTCAAATAAAATCCTAGAGTTATGATATATATATATATATATATATATATATATATATATATATATATATATATTATATGTTATCATAAAATAAAATAATGTACTAACTTAGCGATAAAAGTCAATTCGGCCACACTAGTAAGAAGAAACAAAAAAAATAAGTTTTTTTTTTGTCTTCTTTGATATCAAGTGCAATTCGGCCAAACTAGTAAGAAAAAACAAAGAAAAAAGTCTTTCTTTTCTTGTCTTTTTTGATATCAAGTGCAATTCGGCCACACTAATAAGAAGAAACAAAGAAAAAAGTTTTTTTTTCTTCTTTGATATCAAGTGCAGTTCGGCTTTACACAGGTTGTTAGGGATCTCAAGGGGCATATTGATTCTGTTGTTAGGGATTGTGAGGGTAGTCAGTGGCGTTACACAGGTTTCTATGGTGATCCGATTCAGAGTTGTAGGCATCATTCTTGGACTTTACTGCCGAGACTTGGTGGTTTGAGTTCGCTTCCGTGGTTGATTGGGGGCGACTTTAATGAAGTGTTAAAAGATGATGAGAAGGAAGAGGGTTCCTTGAGAAGCTTTAAAGCCATGGCTGAATTCCAGGAAGCCATTGATGAGTGTTTGTTACTGGATTTGGGTTTTAAGGGCAGCCGTTTTACTTGGTCGAATAGGCAGTGTGGTGGGAACTTTGTGCAGGAGAGGCTTGATAGGATGTTGTGTTGTTTGAAGTGGCGGTCTTTGTTCCCGAGTGCAATTGTGGAGCATCTTGAGCGTAATGGTTCGGACCACAATCCTTTGCTTGTGTCCAATATTTTTAAAACTCCTAAATCCAAGAATAAGGGGTTGCGTTGGAACTCAAAGTTCCATTTTGAAGAGGCTTAGGTTGAAGAACCCGACTGTAGAGAGATAGTGGAGGCTGCCTGGAATAATTCTTACTGTAGGGATGCGGTTTCAAGGGTCCATAACAGTTCAGGGGCAGTGGCGAATGGGCTGCGAAGATGGAATTTAAAAAAGAAAAAAGAAAGAAACGCCGATATAAAATCTTGCAGGGATGAGCTGAAACGGCTTGAGGATGGTGGTGGGGCTGTTCTTGCTGAGTTGAGAGTGATAGAGAATAAGCTTGATTGTTTGTTGGCCAAAAACGAAATCTATTGGAGTCAACGATCGCGAGCACTATAGCTGAAAGCAGGAGATCGAAATACGAGTTTTTTTCACTCCAAGGCCTCCTTTAGAAGGAAAAAAAAAATAGAATTTTTGGTTTGATGAATGAGAATGGGCGCTAGTCCGATAATTGCGATGACTTCGAGGGAGTTATCACAAAATATTATGGGCAGTTATTTTCCTCGGTCAATCCCTTGAGGACTAATGTGTTGAGTATGTGTGATTGTGTGAGTAGGAAGGTTTCGGACAGTATGAACAGTAAGTTGACAGCCCGATTTTCCAGAGTTGAGGTCGAGGTTGTTTTAAGTCAGATGGCCCCTCTGAAGGCCCCTGGCCCAGATAGTCTACCAGCTCTCTTTTTCCAAAAATACTGGGATGTAGTGGGTAGTAAGGTGTCGGGTGCGGTATTGGAAGTCCTCAATGGGGGGCGGGGGCGGACATGACAGATTTGGGAAAGGCGATGGTTGTGCTTATCCCGAAGGTCAAACTGCCAGTCAGGGTGGGTGAGTTCAGACCTATCATTTTATGCAATGTATTGTACAAACTCATTGCTAAGGTGTTGGCTAACCGCTTGAAGATTATCCTTGGCGACATGATCTCTCAAAATCAGAGTGCATTCATTTCTGGAAGACTCATCTCGGATAATATTGTGGTGGGCTAAGAGTGCATTCTTTGAAAAACAGGATAGGGGGTTCTAAAGGTAATATTGCGCTTAAATTGGACATGAGTAAAGCTTATGATAGAGTCAAATGGGTCTTCTTAGAGTGCATCATGGAGAAAGTGGGCTTTGATAGGGGATGGGTCTAGAAAGTGATGTGTTGTGTGACTTCAGCATCATATTTGTTTCTTATCAATGGGGAGCCAAGAGGTCTCGTGTTTCCTTCCAGGAGGTTGCGGTAGGGTTGTCTTCTGTCTCCGTACCTCTTACTTCTATGTACAGAAGGTCTCTCGGCTTTTTTGTTGCAAGCGGAGGTCTCGGGTTGTTTGCATGGAATTAAGGTTGCTAGGGGAGCCCCTTCGGTTTCTCACCTTCTCTTTGCGAACGACAGCCTTATCTTTGCTAGGGTGTCTACTGATGAGAGCTGTTGTTTGAAGGAGATTTTGAATAGTTACGAGGTGATTTCGGGGTAGTCCATCAACTTTGAGAATTCTGCCATCTCTTTTAGTCATAATACTCTAGGAGTTGTTAGGGAAGAGATCAAAAGAATTTTCAGCATGGATGTGGTTTCTCGTCACGAAAAATATTTAGGGCTTCCTTCATCCATTGGGCGTAACAAAAGGCAGGTGTTTGGGATTATCAAGGATAGGGTTTGACAGAAATTGCAGGGTCGGAAACATAGATTATTTTCAAGGGCAAGGTGTAAGGTCTTGATTAAAGCCATTGCCCCAGCAGTGCCGACCTTTTCCATGAGCTGTTTTATACTTCCAGTTGGTCTTTGTCATGAGCTCCAGCCACTGTCTGCTAATTTCTGGTGGGGCAGCTATGATAATGGAAGAAAAACACATTGGCTTGCTTGGCTAAAAATGTGCAAACCTAAAGATTAGGGCGGTATGGGCTTTCGGGATGTGGTTGCTTTCAATCAATCCATGTTAGCTAAGAAAGGGTGGAGGCTTTTGTGTGATCCTTCGTCACTTATGGCTCGGGTGCTCAAGGCTAGGTATTTCCCTTCAACATCCTTTCTTAAATGGAAGTTGGAGAATTTGCCTTTCTTTATTTGGAGAAGTATTTTCTAGGGCCGCGAGGTTCTCCTTAAAGGGGTGCATTGAAGAATTGGAGATGGGTGTGATGTGGATATCTTTGAGGATCAATGGCTGCCTCGAGCATCTACGTTTAAAGTGTTGTCTCCGCGTTTATCTCATACTAGCTCCCATATTTAGGAGCTGATTGGAGGGGCTGGTCTGTGGAATTCAGACTTAGTCAGGGAGCGGTTCTTTCCTGAAGAGGCTGAAATGATTTTACACATTCCCCTTAGTAAATCTCTCTATCGTGATTCTATTTGTTGGCACTACGATAAGCGAGGGAGCTTTTCAGTCAAAAATGCCTACAAGGTCGCCTTGTTGCATCAAAATGGTGAGTATCCTTTGAGTTCTTCGGGGGCTTTGTTCACATGGAAGATGATTTGGAATCTTTATTTGCCAAACAAAATTAAGGTGTTTTGTTGGAGGGCATGCAAGGGAATATTGCCTAATGTCTTTATCTTTTTTTATAAAGATTTCGAGTTCGGGGCTATGCAGTTTTCGTGGTATCCTCCCTGAGATAGCAAACTATGTACTTTGGAAATGCCATAAATCCTTGTGGAGATTCTGCCCTTTCTTTGCTGAGCTTGATGTGTTGTGTTGTGTGGATTTTTTGGATAGACTTGCCTATGTTTTTTTTCTATTTTTAGCAAGGAAATTGCTCTACATTTTGTGACTTGTGCTTGGCTAGTTTGGGGATTCAGAAATCAGGTGATGCATGGCTTTAAGGTGCTGTTGGGCGAAGATTATTGGGAGAGAGCTGGGGTTTTCTTGGCTGATTATGTGCAAGGTTGCGAGGCAAGCAAAGTTGTCCCTCTTTCTTTCTCTGTCAGGCGATTTGTTTGGTCTCCACCTTTAGGTAATTTACTGAAGCTTAATGTTGATGCTGCCCTTGTGGCTCTATATTAATGGCTGCTAGTTTAATTTTTAAAAATGTTATTGATGTTGAAATTGCTGATGCTAAAGCAATATTGGAAGGGATTGAGCTGGCTTCTAGTAGAGGCTTTACTCATCTTTGTATGGAATCTGATGCGAAGAATGTGGTTTCTTTGTGTTGTGTCGATATTTGTATTCATAGTGAGCTTGGAGCTATCATGATGTTAGAGTTTGTTTAGATTCTTTCAATGTTGTTTCCCTCTCTTTTGCTAGTAGAAACTATAATAGTGTTACCCATAATTTAGCTAAATGGGTCTTGGGTTTCAACTCCTCCTCTGTTTAGGAGAGAGATTTTACCAGTTGGTTGCTTAAAGTTGTTGAGATTGATGTAGCTTCTTCTGTTTCTGGGTAATATATGCAAAGTTCTTTTCAAAAAAAAAAAGTGCAGTTCGGCCACATTAGAAAAAGTTTTTTTTCTTTAATATACACAAGTGCGGCCGGCCAAGAAAGGGAAGCAAAGAGTTGTCTTCTCCGCTTTTTTGCAACCTTCATCTCTGCATCCGTGATGTGCTCACACACGCGTTGTCAGACTATGGGTCATAGCTCGGAAGGCTTGGTGGTGAATCAAGAAGTCAAAGATTCAAGAAACGCATCAAAGGTAATTGTAGTTTAAAGTTTCTATTCGCATATGTACAATAACTTGATCTTTGTGAAAAAAGTTTTTAAGAAAAGAAAAAAATTTAAAATCTATTTCTGCTGCGTTTATTCGATAAATCAAATTTTTCTCCCTTCATAGACAACCTGAACATTCCTCAAATAGAAAAGAACAAGATGAATATTTAGTTGACTATAAATATGGTCATTGAAGAAGAAGTAAAGTATGTTATTTAATATAACTCATCAACCCTAAAACTCTCACAATTAGTTCATTTATTTCTCCATTACATTTGAATTGACTTAATCGTCGGAGCTTAATCGCTGCACAAGTTTGGCACTCCTCATCGATCTTTCTCTGCTTTCAGATATCTATTCAGTAGCTTGCAATCGCTAGATTCTTACCACAGCTGAGAACCTTCTCGCAGACCTCAAAGATCGAAATAGAAGGTTACCAACTCAACTAACCACCAAATCATCTTACGTGGCATAGTTGACCATTGTTGATCACCTGATTCATTTTTTACAATCAACATATACAAACTTACTCTAAGAGTACCGTTGACTGACAAATGATCAAAGTTAAATTTAATGAAAAATATAAATGTCCATTTTGCCCTTATAAAATAATTTTTTTTAAAAAAAAAATCCATCAGATCGGATGGTTTCCTAGCGCCATCAGATCTAACCCACCAAATCTGATAGAGCTCCATTGGATCTGGTAGACCTCTATCATATCTGATAAAACTCATTCTCCTCGATGAGCGACTGCTCGTCAATGAGAGTTTTCCTCCACGAGCGATCGCTCATGGGGGGCTGCTCGTGGAAGAGTTTTTTCCTTCATGAGTGGCATTCTGAATTGGTCTGAATCGCTCCTCCACGATCTGGAGAAGATCCTCTACTGCCAATGGAGTCTTGAGCTTTTCTTTCTCTGTTTAAAATGATTTTTTTATTAAAATATTTTTTTATATAATTAAAAATATTATTATGTGAGGTGGCAGATTATGATTGGATAATCTTTTTTCTTTTGTTGATTTTTTTTATAATGTAATGTTAAAGGACTAAATTGCCCTTTTACCATTAAAAAATAACCCTGGTCAACTGTTAGTTAACGGTACTCAAGATAGGTTTGTATAATTATAACATAGTTAAATGTTGCGAGCAATTTCATCTAAACTCATAATAAGTTAGTATAACTTGGTGCTTTTTTTTTTTATTTTGGGAAACAACTGGGAGACATTTTGATAAAGAGAAAATGTGAAAAATAGAAGAAACTTGTTCTAAATAATAAATTTTACAAAAAATTAAGATTGAATGGAAAAATAGGATTTTCAGTTCTTTTATACTAAAAACCAAGTCTAATGACCCTAAAACTCAAAATCTATCAAAATGTCAAATTTGAGTTGAGTTATTTTTTGTTGGAAATAAGATTTTTTAATAAAAAAAAAGGTGAAAAGACAACCATTCTTTTGAATCAAAAGTGTCTTTTTCTTTTAAATTCAGTTTGTACAGGCTTTGTTTATGTTGTTTTGATGTGTTGCTGTGTGATAGATTTGGGGTCCAAAACAAGGTTATTTTCCTTGTCAACGAAATTCTACATAATTATCAATGAGTTGTGGCTCAATTGACCACACACGCTGAATATATGGAAAGAATTATAGGTTCGATCCCCACTAAACACACTCGTTGGGGGAGGTTTGAGTCTTAAGTGTGATCCGCCTCGAATGGGATTATTCAGGTTTGGCCCGAACACCCGTGATTCAACAAAAAATTCTACATAGTTTGTACAATACAATGTTGCTGTATTTTTCAATTCATTAGGCACACAAAGTTATTATATTTTGTTCAGCATGCTGAGTAGACATGGCCCCGGTTCGAACGGTTTCGAATCGAAACCGGCCGAGCTGGTTCTGAGTGATCCAAATTGGGATCACGCAATCTTAGTTCCGATTCAATTTTAATATATATATATATATATATATATATATATATATATATATATATATATATATAACCAGTCGGTCAAATTTTTTTTAAAAAAACAAAAAAGTAAAAAAAAATTGGAAGTTTTGGAACCGAAACCGGTATAGAACCGTCGGTTCTGGGAACCGAATCTGGAACTAGAATTGACAGTGGATTACCAGTTTCGGAATCGGAACCGGTAGTCCACTGTTTCGGTTCCCTTAACTTGGAGGAACCGGAACTATTGAAACCGAAACTGGCAGTTCCAGAACCGTGACCATGTCTAATACTGAGCTATTGTATCGATCCTATACAAATTCTACAACATTTATAAATTTAAAATATCCAGTAAAAAGTTACTGAACTCTCATAAAAGAAAGGTTATTGTGCATCAAATTATCTAGTTAAAAAACTAAAACACAGGTCTACAACTATATCATATCCACATCATTTCAATGATCAATTCATTTGTTCTATTCTAATCAGTAGCACTCTGAAATCTAAATTGTCCTACATGATTTTGTAAAGGTTACCCTGTCTTCCACAGAAATGCATTTCACTCTTCCTTGCCTCCACGATATTTAATCCTAGAAAAGAAATAAGAAAATTAGTTAAAACAACCAATAAAATCTATTAATTACAATAAAACAGAGGAAAGGAAATATTGGAATTGAAAATACTAACCCATGAAGGATCGAAAACGTGTTTGATTTTATGTATTGATGTCTTCTGGTCTAAGCATCCTTCAACTTGGGACATAAAATCCTCATCCATATTCGTTAAGGTAACTTTCTCCAAGGCTGCAGTCAGATTCTCCAAGCCTTGGGGCTTGTTTAGTTTCGGACAATATCTGATCTCCAGTTCCCTTAGTACAGGCATGGCTCTTTCCTCAATAATCCATTCCTCAAGCTCCTTAAGCATCCACAATTTCAAAACTTGTAGTTTAGGAAATCTGTCACGGAGACAAATCATTTTTTTCCCTTTGAAGGAACCAGCTAAAAGCTTGAGGACTTTGAGTTCCTCCAGTTTCCCTAGCATTTCCATGGGATCATCTGAGAGTTGTGACACTGACAAAGTAAGGTTTGTGAGTTTTGGAGGAAGCTCACCTATGTCTATAGGTCTTGGCAACTTTCCCAGTAAATACAAGTCTGTTAGCTCCTTGTGGTCAATCAAGGATCCCAAATGGATATCTGAAGGTTCGCTAAACTCATTTATTGCCCTCAACCTCAAAGATCGAAGTCCAGTTAGTTCAGAGATCCAGTTGGTTAGCTTCTCTAATGATTCTGTGTGGCATGTCAGTCCCAATTTCCTGATACTAGTCAACCTCTCCAACAACTCAATTGGAGGATTATTATTGCCTATTAATAGTCCCCACAGAGTCTGAAGTTTACTCGGATAAGAACAGGAAGATGACTCTCGAATTGACATTTCGAAATGTATCTCGTTCATGAAGAGATGTTGAAGCGCCTTAGCCTTCCAGATGGAAATGGGCAATGTGGTGATATTAGTGCGCTTCACATCTAAAGTCTCCAGGTAGTGAAGATCACCGACTGATTCGGGGATCGAATCTAGAAAAGTCCATCTCAGACCTACGTACTTTAGAAGTGGCAGCACTTTTCCTAGTGTTTTAGGAAGCACTGGTTTGTACACACCTTCAAGATCAAGCACTGTGAGCAATCCAAAGCCTCTTTTAAAGAATGTCTGGTTTATAAAATTTTCAACTTCCTCCGCGGGCCTATCTCCTTTTTGGTTGTAGAAACATATATAAGAACGCAGATCTCGAATGTATGTTTGATCTAAAGGAAGCTTGTCCTGGAGGTCTAAGCGTTCTGCAAACCTGCGGATGCTACACTTAGGTGATTTTGATGTAGAATCTGAGTCGCCGTGGATGTGATGATATCCCAATTCCGCAGCATCTGAAATGAACTTGTCGTATAGAGTATCAGGAACTTTACATGTTTTAGGCCTTCCATCTGACCTCAGTTCTGCTACTTCTATCATGTTCCTTTGCTCTAGATCTTCAAGAAGTCTCTCCACCACATCTTCAGCGGCATTTGTATCCCCTGTTGACGGTATCACTACGAACCCCTCTGCAAACCATAACTGAATCAACCTCCTTGTACGGATCTCACGTGATTTGGGGAAGAGACATAAGTAATGAAAACATTCCCTTAAAGTGGACGAAAGGTCTTGAAAGCCCAAAGCCAAGATATTTGAAGGATCCAATGAATCTTCGGAGACTGACTGATCCGGGGAATTTGATTGATCTTCATCATCATGAGCTGCACTAATCTCCTTCTCTTCCTGCTTTTTTTGCTTAACGTTATGCTCAATCACTTCTGCTGGTTGGATCTCTCCTTGCTTAGAATGCTGCACAGTCACTGTCTCCTTTCTTCTTTGCATAGTTTCTTCAACCCTCTTCTTTTCTTCTTTTCCAATTGCCTTGACCTGATTTAGCACCTTAGACCATTCGACAGGGGTAGGGTCTTTTGAGGCCAATACACCTCCCAGCACCAATATTTGAAGAGGTAGACCCTGACATTTATGCAGTATTTCCTGCTTGAGATTCTTGAAATCTGGTTTACCACTTATGTCAGTTTTCACCCTTCTTAAGAACAATGTCCAACTTTCCTCATTAGTTAGTGGACGTAGATGGAGAAGAACAACTGTTGGAGCTATGCGGCGAGCTACATTAGCATCACGGATAGTGAGGATCACCCTGCTACCTTTTAAAGAGTTTGGAAAGGCCAATTTGATTTTGTTCCAAACATCAGGTGTGTGGACATCATCCAAGACTATTAGGTACCTCTTCCGAGCTAAGAAATCACGAAGCTTCTGCTGCAACGCCTCAAACGACGATTTCTCTTGATCCTTTACGCCTGCAACCTGTTGCAATATCTCGGCCAAGATTTCCCTCTCTTTAAAATTTTGAGAAACAGAAATGAAAGCAAGCTTCTCAAAATTCTGCCTTGTTTGTGGCTGGTTGAAAATTTTTCTCACTAAAAGTGTCTTGCCGGAGCCTGCCCTGCCCACTACCGAGATGAGGAAGTACATGGCGTAGCGATTCAAAGTTAGCTGAGCTAACTCTTGTAATTTATCCTTGAGACCAACGATTTTCGTTTCATCGTCCGAATAGTTAAAAGTTTCCAAGCGCTGAAAACGCTTTCCAAAAGTAATTTTTGTTTCAACATCCATATAACTAGAAGTGCTTTCCAAGCGTTGAAAACGCTTTCTACCTGAAACTTGTTTTTGAACAGTACGAAAACCATCGTCAACTTCATTGATCTCCGATTTTGGGAGTTGCAAATCTTTCCAGATTGACAAGTCTGTTGGCGGAGCACCCATCTCCTCAGTAATTTTTGGTTCAGAAGTGTCCTCAACATCGTCTTTGCTCTCGAATTCTGCATCTCCCAAGTTGCTTGACAAGTCTGTTGGTGGAAGTTGAGAAACTTGAGACGCTCCCAGGATGTTGCTTGACAAGTCGGTTGGTTGAACCCTCTTATCTTCTGGAAGATTCTCCTGCTCTTGGTCAGCTGACTCAGGTAGTCCATCTGAGATGTTTGGCTCAGAAGTATCCTGACCAGAATCTTTTGATTTTTCCGATTGTTGAAGTTGGAAATCTACCAAGTTGTTGCTTGACAAGTCGATGGATCTCACTCTCACATCCTCTGAAGGTTTGGATTGTTCATCTGGGATGTTTGGTGCAGAAGTATCCTCACCAGCATCTTCATCTTTGAATGCAGATTGTCCAAGTTGCGAATCTCCCATATCGTCCGATTTGCTCGACATTTGTTGGATTTGTTCTGACATTTTTCTCAGCTTGCAGACAATTTTTTCCATCTTATTGCTGAGAAAAATTTGGTCGGACAAAGATTTCACGTAGAGGAAACGGGAAGCCTTAGTCGAATCTGTTCTAACAAGGAAGCTATCAACCTCGTTTTCAGTGAGGTACATAGCTTGCAGGAGCTCAGTCTTCCAGCCACTAATGGCTGAAGTATTCCCATGGACTTCCAAGAACTTGAGAAACTTTTCCAGGAACTCGATGGACCGATTGATTCTAGTCCTCAGTGCTGGCAGATACATAATTTCATTTCTGGCAAGCAGATCTTTCATTTTCTTAGTGACATGAGAAATAGTTATTTCAACAGCCATGGCTCCTCACCTCCTTGTCTCTTTTTTTTTTTTTCCAAGATAGAGAAGCCAAATTCAGTGAAAACATAAGGCAACTCCTTTTTGGTTTTATTTTTCTATTCAAGTAGAGATGCTCGGTTGTCCTGTGGGGTTTAATTTCACATACATCCCTGACGTTGGGTGAATTTGCATTTATATTCGATTTTGTTATTTTAATTATACTAATTGGCAAAGTGACCACTTACCAAAGCCTTAGCGTCAATTTTAAACAATTTTTTAAACAAGCCAAAATAATTTTAAATGTTTTTTTAAAATTTTTATAGCAGAAACTAAAAATAACTAATTGGTTTATATTTGTTTCATTTGTTTTTATGTACATTTATAATTTTTTTATATTTTAATTAATTTTCATATTTATACTATTAGAATATTATTTATTTTTATTTTTATTTTATTACATTTATATCATATTTATTTTTACTTACAATTTTATTTATTTAATTATTGTGTAAATGTATTATTTAAATAATATTATATATGTTTATTTTTTATTATATTTTAAATTATTATTATTGGATAAAAATACAACCCAAGACGAAATGAATTGGTTTTCAAATCAAAATCAAAGCCACAATATGCACTTCTAAATACTTATAGTACTGTGCAATTATATACAAAAATAATTGTCTACATACACGCTTATAGTGATTCCCTCACAACTATTGTCTATATCCAATGTTCAAATTTCTTCACTATCTCCCTATCTTTACTAAATATAAACAATTGGCAATACCTCCTAACATTTTCACCCAAGTGATATCTCTTGAGATTGACGGTGGAGATCCTGAAAACAAATTTTTAATTTTTTTTAGATAAATTTTTACCGTTCATTTAAAGATGGATAGTAAAAATTTTAGATTAAATTTTTATTATTATTTTTTTTTTTTTGTGAATAGACCTCCACGAAATTCTATTAGCTTGGATTCTAATGGAGTAATTGGATTTTTTTTATATTATATATGAATAACTTTTTCACAATCCAAATCAAACAAATATTTCAAGAAAGGAAAAAGGATAGGCAATTTATTATAACTACTTGTGGAGATTTAAAGTTTTTTTAAAATTTTTAATTTTTATAAATCTGTTTTTTCAATTTTTTAATTTAATTTATTATTTATTAATTTCGGGTACAATTCATCAAGCCTAAAAAATTAAGTGTTATTTATTCCATTTTAATTTAAACCCCTAATACAGTAATATGTTAAGACCCTCAAATAAAGCTCAATTGTTTAAGGGCATAATTATCATTTCATCATGTAAAATTATAATTTTATTAAAAATAAATTAAAGAATTAAAAATTATTTATTAAAGGTTTTTTTTATAAGGAATTTATTAAAGTTAGGGTATATTATTATTAACTTATAATTTTAATTTTAATTGTTAAAATCCTTCCATTAATTTTTTTTCTCAATCCAGTGGTGGGATAGAATGAGATGGTAGCAACCTTTGTATTAACAAGTGGATAAATAAATGCTGACCTCATAAATTTAGGTCAAAATTTTAAATTGAAAATATAAAACCATTAAAAGATTTTTTTTTTTTTATAAAGGCTCCGCTATCCGTTAAGAGGATGCATTTTTTTTTTTTTGGGAAAGGGGAAGAGGACGCATGTTACTCTTTTGAAATTTAACATATATACTGTCAGATATGCTAAACAATATCTTCACGTTAGCTTCTCTACCTGTTTTTTTATTTTATTTTTTTTAAGATTTTACAAAGCCCATTTTTTCCATTCATTCTAATGGAGCAACAGAGCACTTGGCAACTTTTGGAACAATCCAGACAACAATTTTCAACCTCCTTTTCATTTCTTTCCTTTCCAGGTTTATTAAAATAGATGCGAAACATGTTTGGTTTTAGCTCGTATTCCTAAAAAACGAACTTGTAATTAACTGATACGAAAGTATAGCAAATGATACTCGATTAAGGCGAATCAAAAACCGTTAGAAATAATAGATCAAGATGAAACAACGGAGCAAATATCGACAAAATAGGTGGTCGGACATGCCCGCATGCACCGTCGGAAGCAGTCGGTCCTATAGGCTTGAAACATGCAGTGAGTGGTGCGACCTGACGTTTTAGATTGTTTTATAAAGTGTTTTGTTCGAAATTTTCTAGGTTTATGAGGTCTGATTATTTTAGAAAGTGTCTTGTTTCAGAACTTCCTATTCCTGATAGGTTTATGAGAATTTGGTTGGTTTAGGAAGTGTCTTATTTAATAACTTCCTATTCCGAGTATGATTCTGAATTACTTTGAAACTAAGAATTGATTCTGAATTACTTTGAAACTAAGAATACTATCCTTGGACATTGGGGTTAGAAAAAGAATATTGAGAGTGTAATTGTAACAATTTTCTACATAGTAATATTTTTCCTTTATTGTCCTGACGGCTGTGATATATTTTGATTTTTTCTCTTATAAATTATTTGTTCTTGTGGTGCATATTAGACAGAGTTTCCACGTCAATGTTTTTCCCGTAATAAAAATTGTTGGGGTCCAACAAAACAAACAAATGAAACTACATAACACAACAGTGACCACAATAAACAATAGACGAGTTTTCATGGGATAATTAACAGCATGAATTTAGTCTAAATGCAAAAAGAGCTGATAGCATCCAATGGCAAAATAAGAAATCATTTGAATGTATTATAGTTAATTATTATCTCAGTTATGAAAAACAAGAGTCCATCTCAAATATCGTTGTTCGTGATTGGTTGGCTCAAAACTCAAGATCCTTTCTCTATTTCGTATCATATATTTTGAGTAAATGCATACTAACTTACCATTGAAGCAACCAATAGCTTCTGTTGAGAATGTAAATTCTGTATATTGATTGTGTGAACAATGTACAATAGAGGAGACCATATATAGGCGATGTACAGGAAATGGACTAAGCCCAATGGGCTAATACAGGACTAAGCCCAATGGGCTAATACTAAACTAAAGTTATATACTAACATCCCCCCTCAAACTCGAGGTGGCAATGAGGAAGCCAACTGGAGTTTGGATATAAGATCTCGAAGACGACCAGGCGGGTGAGACTTGGTGAAAGTATCAGCAGGCTGGTCAGCAGAGGAGATGGAGAACAACTTTAGAATGCCTTTCTTGAGATGCTGACGAGTGATGTGGCAGTCGATCTCAATGTGTTTGGTGCGTTCATGGAAGACATCATTATGAGCAATGTAGATAGCACTACGATTGTCACAATAAATAGGAGTAGCAGTGGGCTGTGGAGCATCCATGTCAGCCAAGAGCCAACGAAGCCAGATAAGTTCGCAGGTGGTGCCAGCAAGGGCACGATACTCAGCCTCGGTACTGGAACGGGAAACAACATCCTGCTTTTTACTACGCCATGAGACAAGAGAAGTACCCAACATGAAACAGAAACCTGTGATAGAACACCGATCAGTCGGATCACCTGCCCAATCCGCATCTGAATAAGCATGGAGCTCGAGAGAAGACCGAGAGGAGTAGTGTAGACCATGATAAAGAGTGCCCTTGACATATCGAAGAATCCGAATAACGGCAGCATAATGGACAGAACGAGGGGCATCCATGAACTTACTAACCATACCTACAGCATGCGAAATATCTGGACGCGTAACAGTGAGATAGATCAGACTACCAACCAACTGACGATAGCGAGTAGCATCAGATATAGGTTCACCATCCAAGGGAGTGAGCTTAGCATTGTATTCCAAGGGAGTGGAAACAGTCTTATTGTCGGTGATACCGGCCTTAGTGAGAAGATCAGAAGCATATTTAGCTTGAGAAAGATAGTATCCATCGGAGGATGAGGTAACTTCAAGCCCAAGAAAATAACTGAGAGTGCCCAGATCTTTCATCTCAAAATGCTGACTAAGGAAGCGCTGAAGAGAGCGGATACCTGCAGAATCATCTCCAGTAATAATCATATCATCAACATAAAGAAGAATAAGAGTGATACCAGCAGAAGATCGTCGGATGAAGAGAGCAGTGTCATGAGGACTCGAAGTGAAACCCTGCTGAGCAACAACTGAGCTAAATTTTTCAAACCAAGCTCGAGGAGCCTGCTTGAGGCCATAAAGAGCACGACGAAGACGACAAACTTGTCTGCCGGAGTGTGGATAGCCAGGGGGTGGTTGCATGTACACTTCTTCTTGAAGATCTCCATTTAGAAAAGCATTCTTCACATCCATTTGATAAAGAGGCCAACGGCGAACAGCAGCCACAGCAATAAGACATCTGACAGATGTAAGGCGAGCAACAGGAGCAAAAGTTTCCTCATAGTCAATGCCATATTCCTGAGTAAAGCCTCTGGCAACTAGGCGAGCCTTGTATCGTTCAACAGATCCATCGGCCTTGGTCTTGATCTTGTAAATCCATCGACAACCTACTACAGACTGACCAGGAGGCAAGTCAACCATATCCCAAGTGTGATTCTTTTGAAGGGCATCTAGTTCTTCATGCATAGCTTGCTGCCAAAGAGGGTCAGTATGAGCCTCACGATATGTGTGAGGTTCATAGAGGGTGGCAAGAGCAAAAGAGCAGTGATAATCAGAGAGATGGGGGGGAGGAATGCTTACCCGAGTGGAACGACGGAGTTCAGGATCAACAAGAGACTCAGGAGACTCAGGAGAGGGTGGTGCCACAGGATCCAAGACAGGCAGGTCAGATGCCGGGGAGAGAGCCGGAGATGAGTCGTCTGGAGAGGCAGCCGATGACGAAGAATCCTTCACAAGTTCAGGATAGAGAGGGATAAAAAGATCAGTAAAAATGGGAGACTCGGAGGAAGATGACGTGGGAAGCTGTTGAAGACTCGTGAAAGTACGATGTTCCCAAAACTCAACATGACGAGAGACACGAAGACGATGAGAAATAGGATCATAGCAGCGAAACCCCTTTTGAGATACACCATAACCAAGAAAACAACAGAGACGAGCACGAGGCTGGAGTTTTGTGCGTTCATGAGGAGGAAGAGAGACAAAACAAACACAACCAAAAACCCGAAGAGAGGAGTAGTCAGGAGATTGACCATAGAGAAGCTCAAATGGTGATTTGTTATGTATGGTTGGTGAAGGAATACGATTAATGGTGTACACAGCAGTGAGTGCGGCCTCACCCCAAAAGCGCTCAGGAAGAGAGGCAGAAATGAGAAGGGTGCGGACAACATCAAGAATGTGACGATGTTTTCGTTCTGCACGACCATTTTGTTGAGATGTGTAAGGACAGGATCGTTGAGTAAGGGTCCCATGACTGTCTAAAAAGGATAGGAAAGATTTATCATTATATTCTTGAGCATTATCTGATCGAAAGACTTTGACGGTGCGATTGAACTGTGTTTGAATCATTTTATGAAATGTTTGGTAAATGGACACAAGTTCAGACCTATGATGAAGCAGATAAATCCAAGTATATCGAGAAAAATCATCCACAAATATGACAAAATATCTAGACCCCCCCTCAGTAGGAACAGGGGCAGGACCCCATATATCAGAATGTATAAGATCAAAAGGTGCCGAAGAAAATGAGACACTATTACTAAAGGGCAATTTTGTTTGCTTACCAAAATGACAGGAAGGGCAATCAAATTTTTGAAACTGAATTGAACCTAAATGACCTTGAGAAGCTAAAAACTGAAGACGAGATAAGGATGGATGACCAAGACGAGCATGCCATAGATCAGGTGATGGGGTGGCAATGGTAGCAGCGGCCGAAGCAACTTGTGAAGGGATCTTCAAGTCATAAACCTCAAACATACGACCAACCTTACGGCCTGTCCCAAGCACTTGACCCGTCCGGGGATCCTGCACATACACACCATGATTAGTAAAGAGAATATCTATGCCTAATTCACAAAGTTGACCAACAGAAAGCAAATTGAGAGACAACTTTGGGATATGATAAGTGTCACTAAGAGATAAACCAGAAGAGGAAATTTTTCCTTTATGACTAACAGGCATAGGAGTTCCATCAGCAGTGTAAATAGTGATAGGATGTTCTAAAGACGCCTTATCAGAAAATTGGGATTCATCAGGAGTCATATGGTTACAACATGCAGTATCAAAAAACCAAGGTTGTTTACCTGAGGTGACAGAAAGGGCAGTGGAAGTTCGAGATAAAACCTGTTGAAGTACTGCCTCAATATCTGCCGTAGTAAGTGAGGAAGCCAAAGATGGACCTGTAAGAGCCAATGGAGCTGGAGGACATACAGCAGCTGCCTGAGGAAAAGAAGGTATATTCCGCTTTTGCAAAAATTTCTGTAGTTTGCGACAAACTGAGATGTCATGGCCTCTAGCACGGCAAAACTTGCAGCGAGTACCTTTGGAAGACTGAGAGGTGAGTCGCCCAGAGTTTATTTGCGGAGGAGCAGTGAATGTGGCAATAGGAGACTGTGGAGATGGTGTAGCCAATACATGATCAGAAGATGACATGTGATGAGTAGGCCGACGGTTCTCCTTAGAAATGAACTCCTTGACTGTCTCTTGGCGAATGTTGATAGGACGAATGATATCTCGTTCGTTTTGTTGCACCATAATGAAGAATGGCGACCTCAACTGGAGAAACGGAGCTCAAAATGAGAATCTATGCGAAAAACTGAGCAAGATAGTTTTTTTTTTTTTTTTTTTTTTTTTTTGCTGACGAGGCAGTGGCGCTGACGTGGCAGTAGGGCTGATGTGGCAGTGGCGCTGATGTGGCAATAGGGCTGACGTGGCAGGGTAAAAATAATAATTTTACCAATTTGAGGGGTCAAATGGTAATTTACCAAACTAAACCAATTTCAAATGAAATTGTTGAAATTGGCAGCCGCACCATTTTACCTCTGTTTCAAAGGTCCAAGCTCTGGTTTGAAGGTGGCAGCGGCACAACTTCGACGATGACGCGGCTGTGTGGCTCCAAACGGCGATGAGGAGCCGCGAAAGGGAGCAGCAGCTGCAGCGGAGCGGTGTTGGCGTGCGGCGCAGCTCCAACGGCGTCGTTTGCGGTGTGCAAGGCAGAGTCGACGCCGTGGAACGAAGACAGCAGCAGAACCAGGTGCAGCAGCGGCGAAGGAAGCAGCGGAACCGGTGAACGAAGAAAGAGCAGCAGCGGCGAACTCGAAGCAGCAGCAGCAGCAGCAGCGTCGATGACGCCGTGGAAGATCGAAGCAGCAGCAGCAGCAGGTTGGCGAGAAAGGTCGCGAATGGCGAAAACGGCGTCGCAGGAAGCGAGGAGGTGTTGCGCAGGTGTGCAGCAGCAGCGGCGAACTCGAAGCAGCAGCAGCAGCGTCGATGACGCTGTGGAAGATCGAAGCAGCGTCGAAGACGCGGCGAAGATCGAGGCAGCAGCAGGAAGCGAGGAGGTGTTGCGCAGGTGTGCAGCAGCAGCGGCGAACTCGAAGCAGCAGCAGCAGGTTGGCGAGAAAGGTCGCGAATCTGGGCAGCGAGCGGATCTGGTGGATCGAGCGGCTGGTTGGCGTCGAAGACGCTGTGCTGCTGCTGGTGGATCCGCGTAGACGAAGGTCTGTGGGTGACGGCGGTCACTCTCTTCTGACAGTGAGTACTGGACGAAGACGAGGGCAGCGGAATATTCGCCGGAAATCCACAATAACCAGAAAATCAAAAACAAAGCTCTGATACCATGTTGAGAATGTAAATTCTGTATATTGATTGTGTGAACAATGTACAATAGAGGAGACCATATATAGGCGATGTACAGGAAATGGACTAAGCCCAATGGGCTAATACAGGACTAAGCCCAATGGGCTAATACTAAACTAAAGTTATATACTAACAGCTTCTACAAAACAAAGTACCAAGTCACTCAAAGATGTTCAAAAAATGTGTATGCCTACGGGTGATAATTACAAGGGCATGTATATTTCTGGTTGTGTGTGTGACCACAAAAACAGAAAAGAAGATTACTAGAATACCATTCGATGCTGTAGTTTCATTTTGCATATTTAAAATACACCACAAAGTCAATACATATAGTATCCCACACAACGGCAGAATTTCAAATGAAAAGGTAGTAAAAATTGTCTTCCAGTTGCCAACTTATGTTGCAGCTTGGGGGCTACAGTCAAGCAGGTAATAAATCCAGAGTACAGGACCAAAAGCAACCTCCCAGCATTCAACCTCAGATGATAAAATCAAGGAAACATAACTGCTTTAGCAATGTCATTACGCAAGAAAAGGTAAAACACAGCAGAACAATGAAAATGGAAACAGAATGCATTCCAACCGCATCTGACTTCAATGTAAATAACCTGAGTCGCAATGTCTCGCAAACTACAGAGAACAATCTCCCTCCTCCAAATGGTTAACAGAAGGATCACCGCAATCTTTTCTTACAGGCAATCTGCAACAGAGCAACAGTATATATTCAAAGTGAATTGCAAGAATTAAATAGAAATGTTGCTTTACAAAAATCTCATATAAGATGCTCATAGTAGATTTCGTGATATTACGAGTAATTTATTCATTAATCTTGCTCCCTACAGATTCAATTCAACTAAGTTTCCATCAAAAGAAGGGCAATGATTGCTATTTTGGTGAACAAGTACTCCCAGAAAGTAAAAATACAGTGAACTCATTTATAACGAGTGGGGGTAATTCATGGTACTGTCAAGGTCGCCTTCTCATGCCCTTGGTGATAGTTGTGCTATTATAGTTTTGGCGTGCTCCACCAAGAGATAATTTCTATACCTTTGAGTGGCATAAACACATGGGACAGAGAAATTAAGGTAATGAGGAATGTGTAGTAACTTGCTCAAGCAATTATTAAGTTTAGATTGTTAAAATCATTTTACTAGGTATGAATGGAATTTTAATAACATTCCATACGCAGAAAAGTAAGGGAAATAGCTTAAAATAGTTAATCAATATGTACCGCTTTTTTATGGTACTGTTGTATGGTTGTATTAATGTCACCGTCCCAATAGTGTTCAGTCGGTTCCACAGTGAATGCAAGTTTTTGTAATTTTGGGGTGTGGACGACTCCTGCAGAGAAAATTTCCATCTTTGGGAATTCATTCACAATTAAATTTTCCAAAGATGGGAAGATAAAAGTGTAATTCCCTGAGTTGAAGCATGTGAGACTTCATAAATATAAGAGTGACAAACTCTTCAAGCTAGTGAAAACAATCTCATCTTTTGTTACATCTCCTCCATTTGCTACTATTTCCATCATCATTCCAGAGTCAAATATTTCCATTTCAACAAGTTGCAGCTGACTTTTGGCTGCTGAGGAAACTACTAAGTTTATCAATCCTTCGCGACCCCACACTCTCAGAATTGCTAGATTCTGGAAAGATGCTGAAGATGGCATTAGATTAATAAAATCGAAACACAGACTGCACTTCTAGAATTTCAAGATGTTGAAATTTTAGGCTTTCTATGGAGTCCTGTCCATATATTTGCTTCAGATCATGAAGTCCATCAAGAACTAAATGCTTTATTTCTGAAAGTCTCCCTATGTATTCCTTGGCATATTCATATGGAAATATCTCTTTGTATGAACCACCGCCACAATTCAGTGAAAGCTTTTCCAAATTGTGAAATCTTTGAATAATACCAAGAGCCAAAGCTGTTGATTCATCATCACTGAGCTCAAGACTTGAAAGTTGGCCAAAGAGACGTTCTGGAACTTGGCCTTGCCATTTCATTGTGATGATCTTTCCGCTTAATTGCAATTCCTCCAACATGGAGAAACCCTAGTCAACAATCAGATCAAAACAAATTGGAGTTGCATTCCCTCATAACTGTTTCACATAAAATGTATACTGATACTGTCATTTAATATATTCTGAAGAAAAACCATTTAACTAACTTACATGGAAAATAGGTTCCTGCTTGAATTAAAAGAAAACGTTGGCACCACCAAGAGAAATAAAGCATAAAATCTTCACTCCTATTTCATTATCCTATTTTGCTATCTTTTTGACCGAATGAGCCAAGCAAATTAGTATTTTGCCTTCTTATGAAATATAGTTGGGCATAACTATTAAAAATATGAATCCAAATTTCCAAAATCCAACGTAATTGATGGTCTTTAGAAAAATGTTTGGCCCAAAATCAACAAATAGTTAATGTTAAGAGAACAGGTACATCTTTTCTTAAAAAATTGTTATGAACTTCTAAAACTATTGGCACTCGTGAATTTAGCCCATTACTATAGAACTCCATCTCAGCTGGTTTATAGAAATTTAATAAGATTCAAATGCAAGATCCTTATGAATCAATAAATATTAGATCATGCTGAATTTTACTAGATATTTGTTGCTAATTGAGATTAACATGTATCTTAATTCGGCAGTGCTATGAGTAAACAAATTGTTAAACATTTGAGACAAAACAGAAAATAGTAATTTTATACATGACTGCAGTTGTTATGTTACGACTTTAGTTGACATAAGTGTCGGTAACCAATAGGCCTAAAAGGTTAAACTGCCATGAAAGAGCTCAACTAATGATATAAGGTTCTCTAACACTCCCTCTCAAGTGCAAGATCGACGAGCTTGGCACGTGGACCAGGCCCAAACACATTCAAACTCGAAACAAATTCAGCAAGAAATGCAATATGCAGTCACGTTAGGGGGATTCAAACTCAGGACTCCTGGCCAAACCAAGCTTTAACACCATGTCAGTGACCAACAGACTTAAAAGCTTAAGCTATCAAAAAAGGTAAGGTTCTCTAACAATAAGTTCACAATTTAAAATGAAAAAAATGAGGTTCATACCTTTCTGACCAAGAAGAAGGGTTGTTGCATAGGGATATCAAGTTGGCCCTCATTTGTTTCATAGAAGTTAAGAAATTCCGAAACAAATATTTTTTATTTTTTCACAATATGCAAACCCAAACTTTTTAAGTACGGCGCTTCTATAGTATGCCCAGGGTAGAATGTTCAAGTTCCGTAAACAATGGAGTCGCAAGAAGCTTAATTCCGGAAAGACAAGATTAGCCGCTGCTTCATGTACTCCTCCCTTTGCAACAATCTCCTCCACTCCACAATAAGATACCTCAAGAGATTCAAGCTTTGAAAGACTTCTACCAACAGATGATGGAAAGAGATTTTTCAGATTCGAACATAGAAAAACTTTCACTTTTTGTAGTTCTTGAAAGGAAAGCATTCTTTAGGGATCCTCATTCCATATGTAGAAATGGAAGGAAACCTTCCACCATTCAACCTCAGATGATCAAATCCAGAAAACACAAGTTCTGTGGCAACATCATTGGGAAGGAAAAGCTAAAGCAGAACAACGAAGAGAAACAGAATGCATTCCAACCATATTTAACTTCAACATAAATAACCTGAGCTGCAATGTCTTGCAAATTACATAATATAATCTGACCACTCCGAAATGAAACTAGTATGATCCATGGATTCTCCTATTCCAGCCAATCTGCAACAAAGCACAGTGTTTATGAAAGTGAAAGCAAGAATTGTATAGAAATGTTGCTTTACATAAGTTCATATATATAAGTGGTCATAGTAGATTTTCTGACGTATGAGGTATAGCTGAAGCTCGTCAAAAGAAAGGCTAGGATTGCCATGTCAGTGTGAGAGTTCATTTAAATCTGAGATGGGGAATTTATGTGACAATTAAGATTGCTCTCTAAAGTCCTTCATCCTACTAACAATCATAACATTTACAGTTTTAGTGTGTTCGACCCCTCAAAGATAATTTTTTGTCTTCAGGCCGCATCCACAAGTGGGATCTCAGTAGGGTGACTTTGAACAATAAATTATATAAAATAAAAATATCAGAAACTTAAATGTGGTATAGATCTTAATATTTCTATTTGGTGCTAAAAAGATGGATCTTAAAAGGTAACGATAAAAGAATAAGAAATAAGAAAACAAATTTGCAAAATTCTGACAATATGGTTTTAGATAGAGATGGGAAACACTGAGATAAATTACTATGGAAACAACAAGAAGAAGCAAGAGCCAAGGAGTTCTCTTAAAACAAGAGAGGAGAAGGAAAGTGATGGAAACCTGGGAGATAATTGAGAGTAACAAAGAGCTTCAAGTAGAAAGAGAAAGTAAGAGGGAGAGAGGGAAAGAAATGCAAGAGAAAAAAACCTAAATAAAAATAAAATAATAGAGTTTTGGTATCCAATAGAAGAGCATGAGCAAGAGGAATCAATGAAAAAAGTGAATTCCAATATTAAAGAGTCAAAATTTTGTTTATGAGATTGATGGGATTTTGTATGATCCTTTTGAGACCGATGGGATGGATATACAAATTCTATCTATTTTGTTTTATTTTATGTTTATGAATTATCTCTTCCGTTTCTGAGGTTTATTTCACTTTCAGTTTTTTAGTATACATGGGTGATGGCATTTTGCCTTATTAGTTCATACTCTGGTCTCTGGTCCTTTTTCTTTGGAATCGTAGCCCTAAAAAAACCGAGTCACAAAAAGAGGTTCGGAAAGAAGAAATGGATAGAACTAAACTAAACTTTTATAGTTTCTTCAGAGCCTATAACAATAACAAAAAAGAAAAATGAGATTAAAATCATTCATGTCTCCTAACATTGTACTTAAACGATAAAGGAAAATAAATATTAAAACCTTTTGAATCTTATCAATTGAGACATATATTGTATTAGGGTGCCTAAATTTCCACCCATTACACTGATTTCTACATGCAATTAATAAGTACACCCACTAAATTTTCAACATTCAAATATTACTCTAAGCACCCAATAAGTACCAAAATTAACCCTAAAATATATCTCTCTTCATCTGAATTCTCTTTCCTTTAACTTAAACCCTAATTCTAAATTCTTGTTTATGGTCTGGAATTCAAAGATCTCAAAGAGTGTGGTTTCTATTTTAGAGTATAATCCCACAAAATGTGTATTCAAGCTCTTCTATCATCAAAAGCCAAAAAAGAACCACAATATTCCGGTATAAGGGTGTGAATAATGAATGTTTTCAAAATCTTGGTTTCTCATTTTGAAGTCTACTCTTTGTTCATTGCCTATTGTAGCAATAGATAGGATCAAATATGAATCTGGTTTCTCTGATGAATGTCAAGTTTGCTGTTATGCTCCATCCATGTAATTTTCAAAGATTATTTATCCAAAAAAAAAAAAAAATTGTTAGGTCTATATTAGTAATTCTGTGGATTATTTTTGTAAACAACATTTTTAATTAAAAGTGGGGGTAAAAATCAGTTTGACTGGTGGTGATATCAGCACCCATTACTCCATTAGAAATATATATTATTAGATATATAACAATTTTTTCAGAAACAAATATTCGGGCAATAGGGGCAAGTGCCATCATTGGGCACCAGCTACAGCAAATATTAAGTTTTAACTATTAACATCAAATCACTATGCATTAATGGAAGAAAAGAACAGTCCACAGAAAAGTTGCATTAATGGAAGTAAAGAACAGTCCACAGAAAAGTAAGGGATATAACAATTGTGAATTAGAACATACCGCTTTTCCATGTTTTGCTGAATGGTAGTATTAAGGTCAACCTCCCGACTCTGTTCAATCGCTTTCCAATTTAATTCAACTTTCCGTAACCTTGGTGTGCCTGTGACTCCTTCAGAGAAAATCTTCATCTTGGGACATTCACTGACAACTAAACTTTCTAAATTTGGAAAGCTTAAAATGTGCTTCACAGAGCAGAAGCTTGTAAGATTATGTAAATACATGAGTGACAAACTCTTCAATTTGCTGAAAACAATCTCTTCTGTTACAGCTCCCTCATTCGCCAGTACATCAATCATCATTTTGCAGTCGAATACTTCCAATTTCTCAAGTTGCACCAAACTTTTGACTGTTGAGGATGATACTAAGTTTATCAATCCCTCGCAACCCCATACTTTCAAAATCTTGAGATTTTGGAAAGATGCTGAAGACGGCATTATATTAATCAAATTGAAACATGACTGTACTTCTAGAGTTTCAAGATTTTGAAAATTTAGGTATATTTTGAAGTCTTGTTTCCATATTTGCTTAAGATCAAAAAGTTCACTAAGAACTAAATGTTTTATTTGTGGAAGCCTGTCCTCAACATCTCCATGTGAAAATATCTCTTTGTAAGCACCACAATTTAGTGAAAGTTTTTCCAAACTGTGAAATTTCTGAATAATATACAGTGGAAAAACTGTTGATTCATCGTCATTGAGCTCAAGACTCTGAAGTAAGCCAAAAGTGTGTTCTGGAACCTGGTGCTGCCATTGCATAGTTATGGGCTTGATGGCCTTTCCACTTAATTGCAATTCCTCCATGTTCAGCAAATCCTAGTGACCAATCAGATAAATATGTTGGAGTTAAATTCCTTATAACTGTTCCACATCACATATATACTGTCATTTCATATATCTAGAGAGGGAAAAACATATGACCAACTTACATGGCAAATAGATTTGAATCAAATCCTGCTTAAATTGAAAGAAACATATGGCACAACCAAGAGAAATATAGAATAAAATCTTTCCTCCTATCTCATTTGTCCACCTTCCCATCTTCTGGACCGAATGAACCAAGAAAATTACTTTTTTTTTATTCCTTTCTGTTTCCTTCGTATGAAATAGATTTGGGAATAACAATTAAAAAGATATCAATCAAATTTTCACAATCCAATGTAATTGGTGGCCTTTATAAAAATGTTTAGCACAAAATCACCTAAAAGTTAATGCTAAAGGAGCAGCTACCTAGTTTTCTTACATAATACTATTAATTTCTATTACTACAGGCACTCATATGAAGTTAGCCCATTACCATAGAACCAAATCTCTAGTTCTTCCAGTCATATTAAATATGAGTGTATCCAATTTTACATTCATTAGAAATTAAATAAGATTTGAATGCAAGATCATATTAAATGAGATCAAATATTTTATGAATTAACCAATATTGGATCATTCTAATTTTTTACTAAAGACATTTGTTAAAGTGCTCCTAACTAAGACAAACATGCATGTATTATTATTTATATGGTGCTACAAGTAAGCAAATAGTTATAAACATTTGAGAGAACAAAAAATAGTTATTAGCATTTTAGAAAACTTTTCCTGAATACGAACATTTTCATGCTTGATTTTCAGTTTTGTGTTACAACTGTTGTTAGTTAAGTTTGTTTCAGCAGTAGTTGAATTATTACTGCTGTATTTTTCTGATTTATTAGCCATATTTATCTTGTTAGTTATATAGTAGATAATAAAGAGATAATAGTAGTGTTTATCTCCTTGTTAGATTAGGACTCCTAGTTGTTTAATTAAACAATGTAACTAGAGTTATATATATCTCTAATTCTTCATTCAGAAGGTTAGAGTGATCATAATAATAACTCTTTCCTATCAAGGTTTCAATTATCTTCATGGTATCAGAGCATTCTTTCTCTGAAACCTAGAAACTTGATATGACAAAATACGGTGTGGCTTATCCAAGTACCACAACCGAGGAGACCTCCTCCTCAAGTCAACCTGCTGCAAACAGAGGCAATGGGGGTGGAGGGTCAGATCACATACAATTCCCTAACCTTCCCATCACTAGTCATAAACTAAATGGGCACAACTACTTACAATGGTCACAATCCGTGATGATGTTTGTGAGTGGTAAAGGAAGAGATGATTACCTTACCGGAAAAGCAACAGTTCCTGGAGAGACCGATCCAAACTACAGAAAGTGGAAGACCGAGAACAACATGGTGATGTCGTGGCTCATCAACTCGATGAACAACGACATAGGGGAGATTTTTCTTCTCTATGAAACCGCAGAACAGATTTGGGAAGCTGCAAAAGTAACCTATTCCAGCCATGACAACACGGTGGAATTGTTTGGGGTAGAAAGCACTCTTCATGAGTTGAAACAAGGGGAGATGTCTGCTACCCAGTACTACAATACCTTGACAAAATATTAGCAGCAACTGGACTTGTTTGAGAAGCATCACTGGAAGTGCGCAGAAGATGGAATCAGATACAAGAAGATAATAGAGAAAAAAAGGGTATTCAAATTTTTAATCGGTCTCAATCAGAACCTAGATGGAGTTAGGGGTCGAATTCTAGGCACAAAACCACTCCCTCTACTCAGAGAAGCCTTCTCTGAAGTACGCAGGGAAGAAAGCCAAAAGAAAGTGGTTTTAGAAGCCACTGTCAAATCAGAAATCACTGCCACAGATGGATTAGCCCTTGCAGCAAGAGGAGGTCAAACCCAGTTTAATGACAATAGATTTCGAAAAGGCAACAGACCCTGGTGTGATCACTGCAAGAAACCGGGTCACAAAAAGGAAGGGTGCTGGGTTTTACATGGAAAACCTGCAGATTGGAAACCTAACAGGTTTACCAACCGAGAGAGCCGTGGAAATGCAGTGACACAAGAACAACAGGGAACTGCAGATGACTTACCCTTCAGCAAGGAACAGATGGCGGTCCTGCAAAGGTTTTTTACTCAGTCTACACAGAGCAGCCAAAATCCAGTAGTTGGATCAAGGTCTTTGGCACACAAAGGTAATTTTCTTACTGCTTTTAAGGTTGGTAAAGAGAAGAACCAGTCATGGATAGTGGATTCTGGTGCCTCGGATCACATGACAGGTGATGCAACTAGGTTTCATACTTTCCAAAAATACACTGGTAATTTTTCGGTTAGAATTGCTGATGGTTCATTGTCAAAGGTCACAGGTGTTGGGACAGTTGTAATCTCACCAGACCTGTGTTTAAAATTTGTGCTTTTAGTACCTTCTTTGGATTGCAACCTATTGTCAGTTAGTAAAATCACTAAGGATCAAAACTGTTTTGCTGTTTTTTCACACACTCAATGTATTTTTCAGGACTTGGTCTCGGGGAAGACGATTGGCAATGCTAGGATGCGTGAAGGGCTGTACATTCTACAAGAGGACAATTCTACTAGAAAAGGAAGTCAACCTAGAGAGTATATGTCGTTTAAGAGTCAAGTCACTGAGTGTGTTACCTTGAATAAGAATAATGCCATAATGTTATGGCACTTTCGTTTAGGTCACCCTAATTTCATGTATCTTGAGAAGTTATTTCCAAATTTATTTATCAATAAAAATGCGAGTCAGTTTCAATGTGAAGTTTGTCATTTATCTAAACACACTCGTAGTTCCTATCCAACTCAATCCTACAAAATTTCATCGCCATTCTCTTTAGTACACAGTGATGTATGGGGGCCATCTAGAGTTGATAACTTTACAGGGGCTAAATGGTTTGTATCATTTGTTGATGATCATACAAGGATCACTTGGGTTTTCTTGATGAAGGAAAAATCTGAGGTATTCCAGGTTTTCAAAAACTTCAATAGTATGATAAAAACACAATTTCAAACCAGGATATGTGTTCTTAGGACTGATAATGGGAAGGAGTATTTCAATTCCAATATGTTTGCATACCTATTAGGAGAAGGAATAGTTCATCAAAGCTTTTGTGTAGATACTCCACAACAAAATGGAGTGTCTGAGAGGAAAAATAGACATTTGCTAGAGGTAGCTAGATCTCTAATGATAGCCATGAATGTTCCAAAGAATTTCTGGGGAGAAGCTGTTTTAACAGCTGCTTATTTGATAAATCGCCTACCTTCTAGAGTTCTCAATTTCCAAACCCCTTGTCAAGTTTTTTCTATGAAATTTCCCAATAATAGGCTCCTATCTCACATTCCACAAAAAGTGTTTGGGTGTACTGTGTATGTTCATAACCATAGTTCTACTCGTAGTAAACTTGACCCAAAAGCCATCAAATGCATGTTCATTGGTTACTCACCTACACAAAAAGGTTACAAATGCTATTCAACTAGTACTAGGAAACTTTATGTGTCAATGGATGTAGCATTCATGGAAGACCAACCCTATTTCCACAAAACTCAAATTCAAGGGGGGAATAAAAATCAAGAATTTCAGTTTTGGGATTCTATTTCGGCTGCCCAGATTACACCCAGTGACCAAATTGGTCTGCCTACACTGCCTACACCCCAATCTGGCCTGCCTACACCCCAACCTGACCTGCCTACCCTTGAAACTGAAACTGCTCCTTCTCAAAACAGTCACAGTCCTGGTCAAAACAGTCCTGGTGGTCACAGCCCTAATTTGAGTCATCACAGTCCCGTTTTGAGTCTTACTCCTCTTGATCACGAGTCTGATTCCCAAAAACAGTCTGAGTTGATTATATATTCTAGGAAAGAATGTTCTCAAGAAGAGGTACAGCCCCACACACAACTTCAGCAGGTCCAAGAAGAAGAACCGAGACTCCAAGTTCTGAATCAAGAGGAAGAAGAGGCTGATACAGGACCGGATCATGAGGAAGTAATTGAAAATACAGAAGGTGAGTTTCCTATTGCTATCAGAAAAGGCTACCGAGAGTGTAGAAATCGACCCAGGTATCCTATGAACAATTTTATTTCCTATGATAAACTGTCTCCTGGGTACCGCGCCTTTGCTATGAATTTGTCCAAGATACAGGTTCCAAACAATATACAAGAAGCACTTGGCAGTCCAAGATGGAAGGAAGCTGTTATGGCAGAAGTACATGCACTAGAGAAAAACAAAACTTGGCAGATTGTGGATCTTCCACAAGGAAAAAAACCAGTTGGTTGCAGATGGGTGTTCACAGTAAAACACAAATCAGATGGCAGTGTTGAGAGGTTCAAGGCTAGGTTGGTGGCTAAGGGATACTCTCAATCATATGGGGTAGACTATCAAGAGACTTTCGCCCCTGTAGCAAAATTGAATACCATCAGAGTGTTGCTCTCTTTGGCAGCAAACTTGGATTGGAATCTACATCAACTCGACATCAAGAATGCGTTCTTGAATGGAGACCTAGAAGAGGAGGTATATATGGCCATACCTCCTGGGTTAGAAACAAAGAACAATGCAAACAAAGTCTGCAAGCTCCAAAAATCACTCTATGGACTGAAACAGTCCCCACGAGCTTGGTCTGGTAGGTTCACCAGGGCTGTGAAGCAAAATGGGTATAGACAATGTCAATCAGACCATACTCTGTTTGTTAAGCACTCAAATGGAGGAAGAATGACTGCTCTAATTGTGTACGTCGACGACATCATTCTCACAGGGAATTGTGAGGAAGAAATCAGAACACTGAAGAAGTACTTGACAACAGAATTCGAAACTAAAGACTTAGGAGACCTTAGATACTTTCTTGGCATGGAAGTAGCAAGGTCAAGAAAAGGTATTTCGGTCTCTCAAAGAAAGTATACTTTGGATTTACTTAAAGAAACAAAGATGCTTGACTCTAGACCGAAAAGGTATTTCGGTCTCTCAAAGAAAGTATACTTTGGATTTACTTAAAGAAACAAAGATGCTTGACTCTAGACCTGCAGAAACGCCTATGGAGTATATAATGAAACTGGGAATGGCTGAGAAAAGCACACATGTGGACAAGGGAAGATATCAGCGACTGGTAGGGAAATTAATTTACCTATCACATACAAGGCCGGACATAAGCTATTCGATGAGTGTTGTTAGTAGATTCATGAATGATCCAAGGGAAGAGCATATGCAAGCTGTATATAGAATCCTCAGATACCTTAAAATGACTCCAGGAAAGGGCTTATTATTTGAAAAGCACAGTGACAAGGACCTAAAAATCTATACAGATGCTGACTGGGCTAGTTCCATGGTTGATAGAAGATCAACATCTGGTTATTGTTCTTATGTATGGGGCAATCTAGTTACATGGCGCAGCAAGAAGCAAGCCGTTGTTTCGAAAAGCAGTGCAGAATCCGAGTTTAGATCCATGGCTACAGGTATTTGTGAGGGTACTTGGTTGAAGAGAGTAATGGCAGAACTTGGAATGGATGATCAAGGCTCGGTTAAGATCATGTGTGATAATCAAGCAGCCATAAGTATGGCGAAGGATCCTGTATTTCATGACAAAACCAAACATGTTGAGATCGACCGTCACTTTATTAAAGAGAAATTGGAAGGCGGGATCATCAAGCTAATCTACACTCCAACATCATCTCAAACAGCAGACATTTTGACTAAACCACTCCCTAGGAGCAGCTTCGAAAACTTAACTCTCAAGCTGGGCATGGTTAACATATATTGTAACATCCTAAATTTCGAGTAATTAATTTTGAATATGTGAAAATAAATTTTGTGAATTGAGGGGTGTAAATCTAATTAAAAGTATGTTTATTTTATGGTTTCCAAGTTGACCAAATTGAACGGTCGAAAACGATGCACGAAGAGAGAGTGAAAAACTGAGACAGTGAGCATCGCGACCTGGCCATCGCGACCACAGATCGCGATGAGCTGCTCGCGATGAAGAATGTTGATTCTTGGCAGTGAGCACCGCGACCAGTCACCGCGACCACAGATCGCGATGACTGGCTAGCGATGAAAAAGGGAAAATCCTGGCAGTGAGCATCGCGACCACCAGCGTGACCAAAGCACCGCGAGGTGTGCTCGCGATGAAGGCGGTGGCGTTGCTCCAGAGAGCAACGCGACCAGGTCACCGAGACCACAGGTCGCGACGACCGAAATTTTATAAAAAAAATAAGTCATCGCAGAAATCTCCAGAAGAGAGAAAACAGAGAAAGCAGAGAGAAAAGAGACCGAGAAAGAAAAAGAAAAGAGAGAGAAGAAGAAGAAGAGGAAGAAGAAGAAGAGAGAGAAGAAAAAGGCCGAAGAAGAAGAAGAAGAAAAGAAAGGAGAAAAGAGAAAAGAAAGAAAAAGAAAAGGAAAAAGAAAAGAGAAAAAGGAAAGAGAAAGGGAAAAGGAAATCCAGAAGAAAAACTGTGCGAAAAACGGAAACTAGGTTGGTGTACACTTCTTTTCGAAAACCATTATGTTTTTGATTTGGATCTAAGTTTATTTGACTATTTTGATGAATAATTGTTTATATGTATTTTTGATTTGAATATTCTGATTAAATCGATTTCTGATTTACAACAGTTATTTGAAAAGAAATTGTGTGAGAGTATAATCGTTGATTTCGAAAGAAACGGAAAGTTTTGCTATGAAATGTGTGGATTATGTATTTCGAATATTGTTTGAAAATGTGGATTCTTGATTTTTAATTTGGATTGTGAAACTGTTGTTTAATTGGAAAAAAGAATATAACGAATGGATGACTGTTATATCTCGCGGGGCAAACCTGGCAAGTCCAGTTTAGGCGAATCCCGGAGATAGCCATTTCACTGTATCTATGACTGTTGCATCTCGCGGGGCAAACCTGGCAAGGTCCAGTTTAGGCGAATCCCGGAGATAGCCATTTTACTATAGCCATGACTGTTGCATCTCGCGGGGCAAACCTGGTAAGGTCCAGTTTAGGCGAATCCCGGAGACAGCTAGTGCACTGTATCTCTGACTGTTATATCTCGCGGGGCAAACCTGGTATAATCCAGTTTAGGCGAATCCCGGAGGTGAAAGTCACACTGATGTACAGATATTGAAATGTATGTTGAGTGTACGGTCAGAATAGAGAATGAAAGTGAATAAAATGTTTATATAAATAAAATGTTCATAAAAGAATTGAAAAACTGAATTTTGTATGCTTTACTGATTTTATTTAAATGCTTTTATTAAACTGTTTATATATGATATCTTTCAGTAAGGAAGTTAAAGATTGAAACGTTTTTATACGATCATAGTGGAATATTATAAAATGATGAAAATTGAAATGTTTTTATTATGAAATGATTATTTATTTTGATACTTGAGTTAAGTGTACACCCACTAGGTATTATTGCTTAGCGCGTTGGATTTAATCACGCGCAGGTATCAGAGACACCGGGAGAAATAAAGGATAGAGAAGGAATAACAGCAGATTGAAGGTCCAGTGTCACAGTTTCTTTTGAGTAGTTATAATTGAATTTGAAATTGTATATTGTATTTAGTTAAGCATGCATATACAGAAATCTGTAATTTGACATGTATTTCTATGTTTTGTAATATGTGCTTTATGATTTATATTCTTTGCAAATGTTTTTACATACTAATTATATATGTCTTGTTTGAAAATGATTGAAAGTCGCACTAATCGGCAGAGTGCGCAGTGATTTGAAAATGTGGATATAGAAGTGTTGAAGGTATATTGTATTATAATTGTTTTATTGAAAACAAGTTTTTGGGAAATCCGAAAAATAGAGGAAACTCTGCCGAAATTTTTAAAAATAATGATTTGATGGGCTCACTAGAAACATATTTTAAATTAGTAATTGATACGATTTTCAATGGTTTGTAATATATAAAGTGAATTTAGAAAGTTTTGAAAATTCGGTAGCGCTCCCTGGGTCGATCCAGTCGGGTCGGGTCAGGGGGTGTTACATATATGACCCAGCTTGAGGGGGGGTGTTGTTAGTTAAGTTTGTTTCAGCAGTAGTTGAATTATTACTGCTGTATTTTTCTGATTTATTAGCCATATTTATCTTGTTAGTTATTTAGTAGATAATAAAGAGATAATAGTAGTGTTTATCTCCTTGTTAGATTAGGACTCCTAGTTGTTTAATTAAACAATGTAACTAGAGTTATATATATCTCTAATTCTTCATTCAGAAGGTTAGAGTGATCATAATAATAACTCTTTCCTATCAAGGTTTCAATTATCTTCAACAACTTTGGCTGTCATAAGTTCACCATTTCAAAACAAAAAATGAGGCCCATACCTTTTTGACCACAAAGAAGGGTTGTTGCATAGCGATATCATTTGTTTCGTAGAAGCTAAGGCATTCTGAAATGAATATTTTTACTTTGTCACAATGATGCAGCCCCAACCTTTTTAAGCATGGCCCTTCTACAGTATGCCCACGGTAGAAAGTTCCTAGTTCCGGTAGGTGATGGAGTTGCAAGGAGCTTAACTGCGGAAAGAGAAACCTATCAGCTGCTTCTTCTCCCCTTCCTCCCTCTGCAACGATTTCCTCCACTCCGCAATCAGATACCTCAAGAGTGTCAAGCTTCAAAAGACTACTAGCAGCAGATGCAGGGAAGAGATTTTTCAAATTTGGACAAAGAAAAACAGTCACTTTCTGTAGTTTTTCAAAGTAAAGCTTTCCTTGGGGATCCTCATTCCATATGTGCCTCAAGTTTGGTAGATGATCAATATATAACTCTGTTAACTGAGTAGCTTCAGTGAAATACTTTTCATCAAAATTTAGCTCTTGGAGATCAAATATTTGTTCCGCTAAACCACAACTTTTAACAGTTAGAGACTCAAGCCTTGAGAGTCTTCCACAAATGCACGGGGGAAACAGAGTCGACAGCTTCTGGCAGTCGTTAACAACCAATGATCTTAATTCGCAGAAGGAACCGTCAACAAGTTGGTTGTCCCAGATCATCTTCAAGTTATCCATGCAAGAAATTATCATTTTCACTAATCTAGGGACTTCAACCTGTAGTATTCACATAATTAAGCTACTGAGAGGTTCATTGTAATCTAACTAAAAATAATTGGATATATTTGTAAATAAGGCATAATTAAAAAGTGTTAGAAGATTGCAAAACTACAATATAATGAAGAAACTAAGACAAGCATAAATAAACCAAGAGAAGGTTTATAGTAGTCTACCTTATCGTTAAAGATGAAATCCTCCAATCCAGGACAATTCTCTATCTTTAGTTCCATCAACAACGGGAATTCAATATAACTTCCTGAATAGAATGTTGTTAGGCTTTCTAGATCATTTATCTTCAGGTAGTTTAATCGAGGGAATATTAAATCCTTCTTTTCTTCTTCTGTTACCTCTTCTGCAACTATTATCCCTTCCAAAACAGTGCACTCGCATATCTCAAGGTATTGGAGCTGTACAAAATTATTAACTATTGAGGATGAGAATAGGTATTTTAACTTACCACAGCCTTGCACAACCAAGCACGTTAGGTTTTCAACAAAAGAACCCATTGCTGGAAGTTGGTTATGCCAAATCTGTTCAACATCAATTGTTGAAAGTTTCAACGTTCTGGCAGTCTCATACTTATACCGGTCCCAATGGCCCCAATCATCTCCTATGACTATTTTGTATCTTTCCAGCGTTTGGGAGAACAGGTCTTTTGGCATCAATTTAGCATCTCGGATATGTATTTCTAAAGTGGTTAGATGTGACAAGTTCATCACTTGAGCAAGACACTTATTTCCTTCAACCTCCCACTGGACAGGGGTATTTCCCATATATAGTACTTCTAATCGGGTTAAGCGTGAAAAGACATGTAGTGGAATAACTTTGAGCTTGGTACAATGGCCCAAATCTAACCACTTTAACCCAGTCAGTTGACCTATTTCTTCAGGCAGCTCCTCAATATCAGAACCGTGGAAGCTAAGAATTTCTAGTTTCCACAACTTTCCAATAACAGCTACATCTCGCAATTTGCATTGATCCATGCACAGTGTTTGAAGGTCTCTTAGGAGACCTAGTGATGAAGGCAGATATAATAAACCCATTCCAATCATATGTAAAACCCTAAGCCTTGGCATGCCTTTGAAAAATCCATCAGGGACTTCTAAAAAAGGATCTTTGGTTTTCAAATAGAAAAATTGAAGTTGTGGACATTCCAATTCCACAGGAAGCACTCCGATATCATGCAAGTGCATTGCTGTGCAATTTTTAAATATAGCCTCGTCAGCCCAATCCCATCGAACAATGTCATCTCTTACCGTAAAAATATGACGATCCCTTAATGCAATTGATCTGGCAACATCACGAACAACATCAAGCATGGAAAATCCTTTATTGTCAACAATGTCAAGCAACAAAGAAGAATCCTTGAGGTCATAGACCAATGAGGCTGCACGATTTAGTGCTTCTTCTATTGTATAGGTACTTCGGAATAGACCAAAACCCATTCCATATCTTAACAAGTCTTCAATGGAAGACTCATTTTCCATCATGCCACAAAGCAAAAAAGTTAACTTGAGTTCTTCACTCTTTAAATATTGGTAACTAAGCTCTATGCTTTTATATGCTTCATGAGCCAGAGCCAATCCTTCAAAGTTTCTTGAGGTCGGCCTTCTTAGTTCTTGCAAGGCGGATCTCCATTGAAATTCCTCCTTATTTCTTAATGATTTTGCTATTGTAACAATTGCAACGGGCAATCCTCCACATGCCTTGGCCACTTCAATTGCAATCGGTTGCAACTCAGGTAGTTCAACACAATCACCAGCAATCCTCTTAAATAGACTCCAAGCCTCTCTTTCATCTAAAACATCAACGCAGAAAATACATTGAGAATCCATCTGAGCCAATACATCTCTACTTCTTGATGTCAGCAACAATTTGCATCCTTTATGATTTCCGACAGGAAGACCCATCTGCTCCAAATCTAGAGATCCCCAAATATCATCTAAAATTAAAAGTACCTTCCTCTCTTTCCTCAATCGTGCATGTAGCTTGTTTGCTCTTGCAACTAGAGTCTCCTCGACGAATCTCAAACCCATTTGATCCGCAATCAATCCTTGAATCCTGCTCATGTCTGGTGTAGGGGATACTTGAACAAAGATTACCGCATTAAAGAGCTTATATGTCACGGCTTGTCTAGTGACTTCCTTCATCAGCGTCGTCTTGCCAGAGCCGCCCATGCCGTACACCCCTACAACGCCGACATCAGGATTGCGCAATTCATTTAGTATATCATTTAAAATGGACCTTCTTGATTCGAAGTCCACGAAACCTCTTACATGCATAGATGGTTTCCTCAGTAGAACAGAAGGATAGGAAACTGTACTAAAATCCCCTCTTGTCAGGACTTCGGCAACCTCCATGGACAACCGCCGCGCTAACTTGCCAAGATGGTAGCGCTTCTTGAAATTAGGGGACAAATCTTTGCAACATCGCTGGTTTTCTCGCTCATAGTTATTAATATCCATAACCTCGGACGCCCTTTCAAGGATCCCGTTTGCATGATCAAGCCAAGAGCGAACCTCCTGTTGGATGGTTTCCCCATTCATCAGAGCACGATCAACCGCGAACATCACCATCTCTCTTTTGTTGTTGAGGTCCTGAACTAAACTGTTCATATTCCTCAAGTAGCTATTGTATTTAAAGATATAAGTCAATTGTTGTTGTATGGATCCAACCAACAATTCGGCAACTTTTGCAGCAACAGAGACAACAATTTCAGCCATTTTGTCCTTGTTTCTTGGAAAAATGGTTGTAAAGCAAAACAAAATGGAATGGAAATGAAGCGATAGCACAACAAGGCAACTAGATAGAAACCAATAGCGAAGTGTTTTTGAGATCTCGGGGCTCAGCAAGTGAGCTACAGATTACTTAACCGAGCGTGTGAATACGACAAAATAAGATGCCATCTAGATTCTCTCCTAATACAGACTACGAGGTACTATTTTGTAATAGATTGAATACGATTGATTTTTTTTTTTTTTTAACATTCCCAGGTGCGGTGCTGACGATTCAAACTTAAAATATTATCAGGCTGAATGAGTATCTTTACTATCAAATCATATTTGGTGGTAGTTGAATATTATTAAATTTGATCATAATGGGATTGAATATAGTACCGTCCGATTAAATTCGATAAATAATATACATCTATATATAATTGAATTTAAACAATTTTTTATCAAATAAAACATTTTTAATAAAATATAGAATTTAATAAAATTTTAAACTAAATATAAACTATTTTAACAAAATATAATTGTTTTAAATTAGTTTAAAAAAAAACTAACGAGGGTTGGTTCAGTTGGTTGAGTACTCACTAGTACCTTGGTAAGAATAAAGGTTTGAGTTTCGCCGACTATCCCTCTTGGTGGGTAATTTGTAAGTATCACTGTAAGTCCTCATTGAGGCTTGTGGCATACACTGACTCTGAATTAGGGTTACCTCCCCTAACCTAAATTTTTTTTACCAAAAAAAAAACCATCATCGTGGGTTTCAACAGAACTTTTGCTCAAACAACATTATCTAGAAACGAGTGAATTACAACATAGCGTCATATCCAATATGATGCCATGCCAAACGCCAGTCTCAATTTGTAACTCCTCATTTAATTCAAGGATAAATTATAGCCAACTCATCTCAGTTGCGGTAGTCTTAAATAATTACAGGTAAAATCAACTTTTAGAAAAATTAACTGAAAACTTTTAGGAAAATTGATTGCAGATCCCCTACCGTTAGTGTTAATTATCAAAAAATAAAATTAACTATTTAAAACCTATAAATTTTAAGGTAAATTACATCCAACCTACTTAAAGTATCCTTAATTACAGGCGGAATAAACTTTTAAGGAAATTGACTGTAGACTCCATTGTTATGCCTTTTTGTACTCGCTTACGAGGTCGACACAAGTAATACAGAATGAGTAAATTATCATCTCCACAGGGATATTTAGATGTTAAGTATTAAAATTACATATGCCTATATCTATTTGGATAATCAGAAAGTTTATAAGAAGAAAATTAAAGATGTAAATATCATAAACATAAAAACAAGCAACAGTGAGAAAATACATCCCAATATGAGAGATTATGTATGATATTTGAATTCACCTAATTCATCCAATTGAATTTCATGAAAGCACATTATTGTAATTTAATTATCAATATTGATGATCGTATTCATTTAAATTATCCAAAATTCTCTATTGAGATAAATCGGACCTATTACCACATACACTAATATCCTATCTCTCGATGGATATCCAAGTGCATGAAAATGCATTAATCATAATAAACACATTAGATGATCACACAAGTAAATTAGCATATCTCTATCTAATTCTACCTATGGTGGACATTACATCGAACATGTTGTGGGCATCACCTCTCGGTTCATAACACACAACCATAAAATCAACTAAATGCAGACCATTACATTTAGAAGCATTAACATCAATAATACCACTCAATCAAATAATAATCAATCACAATAAATCAAACTATCAATTTATTCAACTATCAAGGAAAATGATTCATCAAAACCCTAACTTACAAGTTTAAGTCATAATCAAGAAATTACAATTAAACATGTTTAATAATGGTAAAAGAGAGATACAATCATGAAAATCAAATAAGGAAAGGGATAGAAGAACTCCTGGAACGTATGAACTCTCGTCCTTTTCCAATTGTGACTTCTTCTAGCTTTCACTTCCTCTCAAATCCAAGCTTGGTGTTGAGAAGATGGCTAAAAGATCGAATTCGCACCTTCTTGTCTCCAAGATGATCTTCCTCTCCCCCGTGGCCTCTCATTTTCTTCTTTTTCTCCTCTTGGTCGTGCTATCTAAGTCCAAGTCGAACTTAACAGGCCCCTAACCTACTATCTCACGTTAGGCGGCCTGCCGGTACTCCACGGTAGCTTCCCAGTCAAGGCTTGCCTCGCTGAAAGGCTCCCATGAAGCTACGTCGTTTCTTAACTTGGAAATTTGAGTAGAATTTTTTTTTTTTTAAATGAAACTACTTTATTAAAATTTTGGCAGAGTCTTCTCTGTTTTTCTGAGATTACCAAATCTTGGAGATCTGCATAAAAACTTGAACACTTCTATAAAATTCCAAATCTCAACTACCGTTAGGACCTCAGGTCCATCACCAAAATCACAACTCAACCACAAAAATTGAATTAACTAAAATAGACAAATTTAATTTTTAAATAAAATACTCATGCGCTAAAAACAATATCAAAATATAAACTTTATATAATTATTACAACTGAAACATTAAACGTAATTCTGAACTGTCACAGCAATGTTCTGACTGGTCTTGCCGGTCCTGGGCGTCCCTGCACTGTCTGCACCTGCACCTGGGAGGTTGGTTTAAAAAAAAAACATAAAACTAATATGAGCTAAAGGAGCTCAGTGAGTGCGTTTCTAATTTGCTGAGAAACCTTAAATATAATAAAATTAACTTTGAATTTAACTGAAACTTTTTAAACTTACTGCTATTACTGAAAACTGATAAACTGAATTTCTTTTCAAACTTTCTTCTATTGCTGAAAACTAATAAACTGAATGCTGATAAATTGAAAACTCTCTACTATTGCTGAAAACTAATAAACTAAAAACTGTAATACCCCCTGACCCGACTCGATTAGATCGACCCAAGGAGCGCTACCGGTTTCAAAAATTTTCTTAACTCACTTTATAATTAAAAAGTCATTGAAAACCAAATAAGTTATAATTTAAATCTTTTCTATAGTGAGCCCATCTAAAACTGTTTTGAAAAATTTTGCCAGAGTTTTCTCTGTTTTCTAACTTTCCAAAAATCCTGTTTTCAAATAAAAACTCAAATAATATAATAATCAACAATTCAAATTGTTTTTCTCAATCAAATGCGCACTCCACCATATAGTGCGACTTTCCAAACATTTTCACATAAAACAATTCATAATTTAATATTTACAAACCTTTGAAAACGAAATCATAAACCATAAAACAATTATTTACAAAACAAATATATCACACTTTTACAAATTTATAAGCTTCTGTACATGCATGCGTAACTAAATGATTTACAACCAAAATTCAAATATAACTACCCAAAAATATAGTGACTCTGAATCTTCAGTCTGCAGCTACCTCCTCTCTAGTCTTTTTCTCCCCCTGTATCTCAGTTACCTACGCGTGATGAAATCAACGCGCTAAGCATATAGATTAGTGGGTGTACACTAAACTTATATATCGAAATCACAAAATAAATCTCAAAATAAAATGTCATCATGCTATAATATAAAAACATATTATTATTTAACTCAATTCATAAAATAAATCATACAAAATCAAATTTTAAAACTCATTTACAAATATTTTCTTTAATTCCTTTCAATTCTGGCCTTCTGGTATACTCAACATGATTTCTTGGACTGGAATATAGGCTGATATAACTCCCTACCCTAGGACCGGCACTGGGGGCCTGAACCATCCTTAGGGAGGTACATAATATCAATATCGGTGTGACGTTCACCTCCGGAATTCGCCTAAACTGGTCTATGCCAGGTTTACCCCGTGAAGTCCGACAGTCACTAATAATAATGGTGCAGTATTGCTGAAATAACCCAACTGGTATACTAACCTCCTATATCTGTTTACTATGTCCAAGTATCCTTGGGCCGTTTCCATTCATATTCACGAATCATAAAATTCATATCAAAATATTCCTTTTCTTTCGAAATCAATAACTGTAACTCTTAAATCTGAATTAAGCTCAACAATATAATTTCCAAACAATATTTGTAATTCAAACAAGATTCTTAAACAATTTATTCTAATATAATCGTTATAAATCGAAAAGCGAACTAACTCAAAATATTCAAAGAAAGAACTATATAAACATATATCCATCAAAATATTCAAGACTCTCAGTTTCGAATCAAAACATAAAAATAAAATAGCAGAGTTTTATTTTTTCAAAAAGGAGTGTACACCAATCTGGATATCTTTTTTACGACTTTTCTCTTCTGAATTTTTTCTTTTTCCTTCTCTTTTTCCCTTTTTTCTTTCTTTCTTCCTCCCTCCTCTTTTCTTTCTCTTTCTTCTTCCCTTCTTTTTCTTTCTCCCTTCTTCTTCTTCCTTTCTCTCTCTTCCTCTTTCTCTTTCTTTTTCTTTTCCTCCCGGTCTCTCTCTTTCTCTTTTTCTCTCTTGCTTCTTCGTGAAGCTTCCACCGCCATCATATATATTTTTTGTTTTATAAAAATTTGGCCATCACGACCGCTCCTCGCGACCTGTGGTCGCGTTGCTCACTGGAGTGATTTTACCGCCTTCATCGCGATCAGCCATCGCGGTGTCTGGTCGCGATGTTGGTGGTGTTGTTCACTGCCCAAAATCAATATTTTTACCACGAGCTGCTCATCGCGATCCCTGGTCGCGGTGCTCACTACCTAAAATCACCATTTTTCACCGCGAGCTGCTCATTGCGATCCTTGGTCGCGGTACTCACTGCTAACATTTTCCTTTTCTTTCATGCATTTTTTTTGGACCGCTCCACCTGGTCCACCTGGAGACCTTAAAAATATACATACATTTAATTATATTTTCCACCCCTAAAATCATAAATATCATATTCACATATTCAAAATTAATTCAACCATACTTTTCATATTTATTTGAAATTAGGAATGTTACAAAAACTTTCTGCTATTGCTGAAAACTAATAAACTGAAACAATATACTTTCTTTAAATACAAACTGAGAATTTTATAAACTATAGAATCTGATGGTCAAGCCTAAAATAATTACTTTTAAATTAATCATTGAAATAATTAAAATTCTATTATAACTTTTGACTTGGCCTCTTTTTTGAAAACCGTAAAGCTGAGATAATATACTTTTTCTGAAAACTGAAATACTGAGATAATATATTTTTCTGAAAACTGAAATGGTAAAATAATATACTTTTCTGATAATGTTTTTCTGATAAAACATTTTCTGATAAAACCTTTCTGATAAAATCTTTATGATAATATTTGTCTGATAAAACTTTTCTGATAAAACTTTTTTTGATAAAATATTTTTGCTGATAAAACTTTTCTAATAAAACGTTTCTAATAATACTTTTATGATAAAACTTTTATGATAATGCCAATAGAAAACCCATATATGATAACTGATAATCCATAGGGCGACTCAGCTGGCGTTGCACCATATGGAGGGTGTCACTAGGCGACTAACTAGAGTCGCACTGGTGACTTTGATAAAAGACATCTCATAGTCTATGAGGCGGAATTCTGTATCGCCTACATATAGCGAGACAACACCCAAGTGTATGGACGACTAACAGACTCAACCCCGCAGGAGTTAGCGGACTGTTTCCCCCTTAACTTGCCCTACACAAATGGGGTGTACCGGTCGGGTCTACTGCTGATAATCTGATAACTGATCTGATAATGCTGATAAGCTGCTGATAATCTGATAATAAATGGGTATCCTATTGGCATGAAAATATTTTCTTTGCTTTTTAAAACTAATCAAAATCGTGAAAACATAAAACCTATTTCTTAAATTAAATCTCATATATAAATATTTCTCAAGTAAAAATAAACTTAAAATCTCTACAATAAAAATATCTAAATTAAGATATCCATTCTATTTAATTTATAAAATACATAGAAATTAACAATTATATACAAGGTCATAAAATACTGAATCAAACTTGGAAGGAAATATACAAAACGCAATTCAACCGAAAATTTAATTTTGCACTAACTTGAATACAAATATTAACTTGTTAAACTTTAAATAATTTCAAAATTCATAAAATAACCTTTCAAGTAAAATGTCATATTAAATTCAAACATATTATCAATAAGCAATTTATTAAAACAACTCAATTAAATGAATAAATCATAAGAATTCAACTTTTCAATCCTTCATAAACATTTTATTCCATTCATTTCAATCCTGGCCCTTTGGTATACTCAACGTAATTTTTTGGACTAGAATATGAGCTGAAATAACTCCCTATCCTAGGACCGGCATTGGGGGCCTGAACCATCCTTAAGGAGGTACATAATATCAATATAGATGTGACATCCACCTCCGAGATTCGTCTAAACTGGTCTATGCCAGGTTTGCCCTGCGAAGTCGAACAGTCACTAATAATAACGGTGCAGTACTGCTGAAAATAACTCAGCTGGTATACCAACCTTCTATATCCGTTTTCTATGTTTAAGTATCCTAGGGCCGTATCAATATAAAATTTTCCAATTTTCCTATCAATTCATTTTATTTATTTCGAAAACAACCACTTTATTTTACAAAAAAATTCTATCAATCCAACAACAGCAATAACCATAAAAAAATATTCATAAAACATGTTAAAAAACATACGATATCACAAGTCCATAATAAATTTTCCAAATCAATAATAAATTCTCAATTCATTTAATCAAAATTATATAAATTCAAATCAAATCAGATAAATAAAATTCATAAGGTTTTCAGAAATACGTGTACATTAACATGAATACTGTTTCTAAAACAGTTTCTTTTATGAATTTCTCTTTTTCCTCCTTTTTCTTCCTCTTTTCTTTCTCTTTCTCCTTTCTTCTCTTCTTCTTCTTCTTCTTCCTTTCTTCTTTCTTCTTCCTTTCTTCTATCTTCTTCCTTTCTCTCTCTTCTTCTTTTTCTTTCTTTTTCTTTTTCTTTCTCTTCTCCCGGTCTCTTTTTATCTTCTGTTTTCTCTTGCTTCTTCTTGAAGATTCCACCGCCACATATTTTTTTATAAAAATTTGGTCATCGCGACCGCTCCTTGCGACCTGTGGTCGCGCCACTTGATCGCATTGCTTACTGGAATGTTTTCACCGCTTTCATCACGATCAACCATCACGGTGTCTGGTCGCGTTGCTCACTGCCCAAAATCATCATTTTCATTGCGAGCTGCTCATCGCGATCCCTGATCGCGGTGCTCACTGTCCAAAATCATCATTTTCACCGCGAGCTGCTCATCGCGATCCCTGGTCGTGGTGCTCACTGCCAAATTTTTCCTTTTTCTTCATACACTCTTTCTGGACCGCTCCACCTAGTCCACTTGTATATCTAAAAATTAATCCAAATAAACATATTACATTATTTTCACATAATTAACAACACTTTTGGGCACTTTTCAAAATTAATAAAAATTACGGATGTTACATCTTACTAATCGTCCAATAGATTCCATTATTGTACCGTAAAAGCAATCCTGGAAAAATATATTACAGTACCTGTACGTGTATAGTACAAACTATCGGGAGGGTGTATTACAGAACTCCCTTTTGTTTTTCACGTTCTTCCTTTTATAATCGAGCTGATTAGGGCAATTTTTAGTCCGCCCGCTACTTACGTAAGTTGCGGGTCAAGTCGCGAGTGTCTCGGCCTATTTCTGGAATTATAACGCTGCGACTTGCACAAGTCGCGACCCAAGTTACGGGTTAAGTTGTGAGATTGCGCACTAATGCGAAAATGAGCATAACTTCCTCTAGAAAACTCGGAATCACAAACTATAAAATTTGCCGAAAGGTAGACATCTAGAACGTTCCAGAAATATAAAGCTCGTATCCCAGTTCATTCTGTGAAATTTATGATGGCCTCCGAAACATAACAGCTGTGTACTAACAATTATTCAAATCTTTGATTTAATCCACTAAAGTTCTTCAATTAAGCACGAAACCTTTTTACCCGCATACTAGACTAAAACATCAAAAACAACCGATAATTACCCGAAAATGAAACAAAAGTAGGTAAAGATAGGTAAAGATGGAGACTTATTTTTTTTTATCAAGAAATGGGGCCAACACTCATGCCATTAGCGTTCACCGTAAAAAAAGATAGTCGACCGTTAAAAATATGTAAAATGAAATTTGCCCCTAGTTAAAAAAATTAAAATAAAAAGAGTAAATAACAGTTAGACCTCCTAAGGTTTGCTCACCTATAAGCGGAATCAATCTTCGGGTTTATTGACAAAGATATCCTCAGCCGTTAGTCAAACTTCATCCAATTTAGCAGTTGACCATGTTTGACTGTTAAAAAGACGAAAATGACCCTAAATAATATATATAATTACTAACATTCATTAAATAGAAAAACTAAAAAAAGGTTAAACTCTCCACCATGCAACTCACATTTTTAATTATTTATGGACAAATTACAGCTAACCCACCTGGAGTTTGCTATTTCACAAATGGAAATAACTTTGTAAAAACAATTGGCAGCGAATGCCCTAACCATAACAGCTGACGATCATGTGCTAACATTTAACCCTGCCTAAAAGGGTAGAATGGTAAATGTGTTATTTAAATTGGGACAAATTACAGCCAACCTACCTAGGGTTTGCCTTTTTACAAGCGTAATCAACTTATTGAAAAACTAACAGTTAACTCTCTTGCCTTTAGTCAACCGTTATAAAATATTAGTCAACATTGTTTAAAGTCAACTATTCCAAGGGCATTTTAGTTATTTTAATTTATTTTAAAAGGGATAAAACCTCCACCGTCCATCTCATTTGAGATGAATGGTAAAGACGTATTTAAAAAAAAAACGCTTAATATCTTCACCGTCCATCCATCCATCTCAAATGGACAATGGAGATAAAAAATAAAACATTTGCTAACCTCTATGGATCTTCCATGGAGGTCAGCAAACCAGGGGAAGCGAAAAGCCTCTACTGGTTTGACTTAGTGCTACGAGGGAAGGGGAAAAGTATCATCTTTGTAGCAAGAAGAGGCTCTTCGCTTCCTTAGGTGTGACGACCTTCGTCGTACAATGAAGGGGATGCTCTCCCACGGAGAACCTTTGTCGATCTCTAAGGGATTATATATATATATATATATATATATATATATTAATCTTAAGTGTTTTTTAATTTAAACTAAAATTTAAATTTTTTTATTTTGAATAAATCTCCACCGTCCCCTTGGATGGTGGAGATATAGATTTGTTTTTATATTTTTTTTTATTTCAGTTTTTTTTAATTAAGGGTATTTTGGTCCTTTTAAAATTTTAAAATAGTCAATGGTCATCTTTAACGGTCAACATTAATGGCAAGGGAGTTAATTGTTAGTTTTTCAATAAGTTGATTCCGCCTGTAAAAAACTAAATCTCAGGTAGGTTGGTTGTAATTTGTCCTTTTTTTTATTTCACTTTTTAACATTTTTAATTTTTTAATTAAGGGTATTTTGATCTTTTAACACTTTTAAAATAGTCAACGGTAACGGCAGGGGGGTTCGCTGCCAATTTTTCATAAAGTTGTTTCCGTCTGTAAAAGGACAAACCTCATATAGGTTGACTATTGACACGCTCACACGCGTGAGATAAATCCCAAGTGCAGGATGTATCGAAGTAATAAATTTCCATAAGTACGAAGTCGAATCCACATGGAAGTGGTGGTACTAATCCTAAAAATTAAAGATTCCAACTACAACAATAAAACTAAAGCAATTGGTTTTTGGTTTTGATTAAACTAATTCAAACTACTAAAACACAAAATAAAGTGAGACGGATTCGATGGATAAAGGCGTTAGGTGGTTACACTGTCCCAATCCTGGATAAGGGATAATTTAAAGACTACTATGAAGTGCGTTATTAACAAGAAACGAATTGAGTAGTTTAGGCACACCACATTGTATTGGTCCCTCAATGGTGTTATAATTCCAATTAAGCTCACCTATTGGTCCTAGAGTGCATTCAATTGAAAACTCTTAACTAATCTAGTTCCTAGATCGATTTAGTATTTTCACATCAAAATTAATCTAACCATTGAACTTAGAATGCATTAACCGCCATTGCAATCTAATAATTTCTCATGCTAGATTACAAGAAAATCAATATCACAATTAATCAAGAATCATTGCAAACCACTTTCATGATGCATTGATCAATAATTAACCACAATTAATATTACACTTATTCAAGAAACTTGCAAATAACTTTCATAATGCATTGAACTAGAATAAATTGTAATAAATATTACAAACTCCAAATTCAATATCTTGCAAATAAATATCAAAATATATTCATAGTCAAAAATTCCTAAAATCAATTCATGGTTCCATGACCACCTAACAAGAGATTTAGCTGCTTATATAATCAATTGAACAATAAAAAGAAGATAGGGAAGTAAAACAACCCATTTGAAGCTTTATGGAGAGGGATTTCCTCTTGGATTTGGATGGAACTCCTTCACCTTCAAATCTTCAACTTCCTTGATGAACAATTGATGTAATCCAAGTATCTAACCTCCAAATGGTGTTTGATGATGACGTTTGGTGTTTAAGAGGGTGAAAAATGGTTTGGAAGGGTGTTTGGTCGCAGCTTGGACGAGCCAAGACGAACCTTTCCTTTGTTTCTCATGTTTTCTATTTATAGGCAGCTGTTAGGGTTCCAGATTTTGTGCTATCACGACCTCGTATCGCGACCAAGGGTCTCGGTGACCTGGTCATGGTACTAGGTCACGGTACGCACTGGTCCAATATTTTAGTATTGCGCACCATTACGAAAACAAGCATAACTTCTTTTAGAAAATGCTAAATTATGAACCGTAAAATGCATTGGAAAGTAGACATCTACATATTTTCAAGAATATAAAGCTCAAAACCCAGTTCATCCTATAGAATATACGGAGGCCTTCGAAACATGACTAATTTACAGTGATAATTCTTCAATTCTTCCACTTTTGTTATGTCTTCCCTAATATTTCTCTAAGGCCTGCACATGCTCAACAAACACATCAAAAGTGTTAAATTCACTTGAAAACATAATCAAAAGATAAAGTCTAAGAGTCGTAAATATATAACAAATATTGATTGATCAAATTCCCCCAAACCTATCTTTTGCTTGTCCTTAAGCAAATCGGCACACACCACAACAAAAAGCAAAACACAAAAACTAAATTTCAAAACAAACACTAAACTATATTCATTTTCGTAGGACGAAATGATGACACTTAGCATGTGCCACAAGCCTTTAAACCCCTAGGTGACCCTAGTGGACAAGTTATAGTCTCGTAAGGGTTTACTAGCTATGATACCCACCAACGTCGTAAGCTAACCACATACACAACCAAATATTAAATAAAGTATATACACAAATACAAAGACACAATAAAAGCACAAAATTAGAAATCCAAAATACTGCCAATACATCTAATACAGCCTATGTCATACATGACTCTGATATGCAACACATTTATAACAGTCAAACATTTCATATTAATAAGCCACTGATGTAATTCGCCTTGACTCTAGTCTCAGTTTTCACTCAATGACACACAAAACCTAGGTATTCACACATTTAACTACATACGACTGGACTTAATGAGCAAAGAAGTACAAAATGTGTCGTATGCGCAATTAAATAGAAAGAACGCAAAGGTTTAACAACTGGATCTCATGAATGATATCAAATGCTAAGAACAGAAAAATCAATGCACAAGCATGTCAAATATTACAATTAAGTTTCCTAAGGAGTTTAATAGGTCTTTTTATGGTTGTAATGGGGCTTTTGGGTGATTGGCTTAAAAAGAACAGAAATAGGGTCACAACTCACTTGGAAACCTATTGAGAGACTTCATAAATTTTTTAATTTTTGCACTTTCTCTTACGACTACCAAATTTGCGCAACTTTGACTTCCCATCTTTTTCTACGCCTTTCTCCTTCAAACTCTTTGACTTCCTATCTTTTTCTACGCCTTTCTCCTTCAAACTCTTTTTCAACCTTCTTAAAAAATAATTTTGTGCACTTCACTCATTTTTCTCATTTTAGCCAACTCTTTTATTTTATCTTTTTTTTTTGTCTATTCTCTTTTTCTGCACATTTTCCACATCCTTTTTATCTTTTTAACTCCACTCATTTTTCTCACTCAACACTTACACATTTTTCTTTTAATTATCTCTAGTTTCTAAGCGTCAAATGTAAGGCCTATACAATTTCGGCTAGGATTTTTGGATAGTGTAGTTTATACAATAAAAAGCTAATGTGCGAGTGTTTGGCCATAAATGGGATAAGAAGCACACAATTTAAGGATAGTAAATCAAGTTATTTAAGAGTTCACACACAATGCCTGGATCATGTCTCCAAAATCTATTCAATTAAACATTCAACATATGCATACAAACAAGACTTTTATGAAGCAGATCATTAATATCCAATGCAAACCTATAGAGATCAATCTAATGACAAATAAGCTTGAAAAAGTGTTTTAAGAGTAGAAACACTCAATTCCCTCAGAACAAATACGAAATGAAGCGCAAATTCTCACTAAGGATAGTCTCCACAATTAATCAGGGCTACTAAGTGGAAGATTTCACATACTACAATGCAAATATATCATACATATATGATTAGATGCAAAGACAATACCGGTATTATCTAGCTAACAACTTTGCACATTCAAATGACCTAAGCATTCACATATTATTACTCAATTATTTATAAAGCGTGCATGTGATTTGCTATCCTAAAACAAACAAAACAAAATACAAAAAATACAATAAAAGACTCAAAAACTGGTGCACGTGACATTGTTATACCTAAGTCTTCCAAATGCAGTGCGAATGAGAAAAGTCTAGATTTCCAGCCTATATACACCAATAAGACATAAAAACACACAAAAGACAAAAATATCTCCAAACCTAAGATAAACATTTCCTCAATGTTTGAAGTCCTAGATCCAAGGGAAAAATACAAACACACAAACAAGAACACAAAAAACAAAGAAACAGAAAAACAAAAACAATCCTAATATCCATAACTATCACTTCATCCAACCTCACTCCCCCGTACTTCTTTTTCTCAACACAAGGTATAGCACTTCTATTGGAAAAGCAAAATTGAATGAAAATGATAAAAATACAATAAAAAAGAAAAAGAAAAAGAAACGAAATAAAGGGTTACCTCCCTCCTAGTGCTTTATTTAACATCTGGGCAAGACGTTAGACTCAAGCCATCTCTTTCAATGCACATCCCATACTCTATTTCCTGCATGGCCTGCAATCAGCTCATGCTTGCTCGACCTTCCACACTTTCTCTTGATCATATCCAGAAATGGTAGATTGAGGTGAACTATAGACAGCACGTAATATATCACTTTGAAAACATTAATTCCCTTACTCTTCTGGAGATGACTAGAAATTGGAACTTTCGGTACATAAGGGATCGGAACCTAATGAGGAAGTGGTGTATGATCAGAAGTCACCACTTCCTTCCCCTTTTATGCTGGAGGGTCTGTACCTGTACCTGCATTAATAACAACAGTATTAGAGAATTCACCCCCAAACCTATTATTAACTATCTTACCACTCTGAAGGTAATCGTCTATGTTTGCTCTGCCTGGTTGGGGCAATTTTCGGGAACTTTGTTTGGCAACACCTCGGCTAATTGGCCGATTTGAACGTCTAACTTCCCTTTTGATGCCTCATATTGCTAGATCCTCTGTTCCATTGTTTGGTTGTTCTGCTATAGCATTTGCATGAGTTTGTCCATCTTGCCATCTACTGATGGTTGGACTTGCTGAAATGATTGACCAGCCGATTAATTAAAAGCATTCTGGGCATTGGGCTCGTACTGGTGCTGATGCAGTAGCTCAAACCAACTCTGTTGTTGGTACCCCTGATACTGCCTTGGTTGCTGCTGACTATCTCTCCATGAGAAGTTTGGATAATTTCTCCATCCTGGATTATAGTTGTTAGAGTACAGATCATTCCTTGGCCAAGGAGGATAAGAATTAAGTGTTTGTTCTGGCACAAACTTCAGGAAGGTCTCCCTAGATGGGCATACAGCATGATCGTGTCCACTAACTCCACATATGGAGCAAGCAACCCCTAAGTCCTACTGACTCTCAGCTGCCAAACTCTACATCTCTATATTCAACTCTGTTATTTGCTGAATCAGCCCTATATCTAAAACCGGCGATGAGTTGATAACTGGGCATGCATAGTAACTCATGGTGAATGGTTTAGGCACCCCCTGTTGGTTCTGAAACTGAACGCCCTCCGGTTGTTCCATTGCAGTCTCAAACTGCATCTCTAAAGTAAATGGTGGAGGTTCGACTGTAAAGTCTGATGCTCTCCTGATACGATCGACGTGGTTGTCTAAAGGTACGATTTTGCCTTCTTGAGAACGATGACCCTGCATATAGCTTGACACGCTCAAACGCATGGGAATAAATCCCAAGTGCAGGATGTGTCGAATTAATAATATTTCCGTGAGTACGGAGTCGAATCCACAAGGAAGTGGTGGAACTAATTCTATAAATTAAAGATTACCTAATGCAATAAAATAAATCAAGTTATGTTTGAGATTTGATTAAACTAAAATTAACAACTAAAACAATTAAATAAGCGAGACAAATTCAAATGGAAGAAAAGCTAGGTGGTCACACGGTCCCAATCCCAGATAAGAAAACATTGACTATTATGAAGCACGTTATTAACATGATAAGACTTCTTCAACTAAGGTCACACCACATTGTATTAGTTCCGTAATAGTATGTGAATTCAATCAAATACACCTATTGGTCCTAGAGTGCATTTAATTGAAAACCGTCGTTAATCTAATACAAAGGTTAATTAAGTAATTTCTTATCGACACTAACCTAGTATTAATTCTTGAGTCAATTAAGTCCTGTTGCAATTTCAATGATTTCTCATATAATATTACAATAAATATCAAATCGGTTCTCATCAAAAAGCATGCAATCTACTTTCGCAATCGCAAAACACAAGAATTGAATATAAAGTAATAATATAAAATATGCTCAAAATCAATATCAAGAAATAACACATAGAAAATATTACATAATCAAATATCCAAATCCGTTCATAGTTCCTACGACCACCTAACAACAAAATTAGCTACTCATACAATCGAATAAACATAAAGAAAAGAAAAGGGATGTAATACAACCCATTCGGAGACGTGTAGAGTCGAAATCCGCTTTGGTCCAGCTAAGACTCTCTTCCGCAGATCTTCGTCTTCCTTGATGAATAATCGATGTAATCGTGAAACCCAACACAAGCGTTAAAGGTTTAATCTAGTAGCATTTAATATATGTAGTAGTGCGAGTAAGGATCGTTCCCATGAAGAGTATCTAGTTTAATTCTATGTTATGTGAACAAAGATGGGGGGCTGTTTGCATATAACGAAATCAATTTTAAGAAAAATAACTAAGGAACAATTCAAATTAAAATATCGAAATCAATCAAAGAACAAACATTGGTCTAAGTCAACATCCACCATCGGAACTTTACAACTAATCATTGATGCAAGTATATATCAATTCACACTTTGAATATTCACCGTTGGAACTATTTTCCTATCTCTCCTTAGTCACAATTAATTAGAAAACAGGTGATCTAATTAATTACTAAATAACCCAAGACAAGCGTTAAAGATTTAATCTAGTAGCAGCTTTAAGAATTAGAGAGACCGATGAAACTAAATAACACAAGCACAAGCGGTTGCATTTAATTTAGTCGAGCGTTCTTCCTAAGATCTAATAATTTCTGACACAGCAAATCATTAAATCTTAATTACTTCACAAATTAGAGGGATCAAATAATTACGGATTTGATTTCTAACTTAACTGTAGATTGTAACGAATAATAAACTAGTAGGCCTCCTACTAATTAAACGAGACAATCATAAAAATAGGCACAGAAGAACAACCGATATTCAAAATATAAATTAAACAATAAAAACAAAAAGATCTCACAGTTTTATTGATTCTGAGGCTTCTGTTTCCTTCAACCAATTATCAAGACTTAGCCACGCAGGGCCATGAAAATTCAAAGGAAAAGTTAGAGAAGTGAGGAGAGAAAGTCGTCACACCGAGGGAGCTGCTGGCTGATGATGAGAGGTCTTTAAACACATCAACTCCTCTATTGGAAGCCTACCAAAACTCTAAAACTTAAGCTAATACTTATCCTCAAATAATAATATTTAAGTTTGACTGAAAAGTGAAAAGCTAAAAGAATATAATACAAAGTTCTAATACAAATAGGAAAGTGGTGATTTCAGTTGTGATTTTTCGTGCATCAGATTTAGAAGCTTCCAAAAATAAAATGCTGTCACTTGCATGCTAAGAAACGCTCCAGAACATCAATAGTACAGGTGCAGCAACTTCATGCCCAATTTTGACCTTGATGCTACCCGTATCTCTCAAAACGCAAAACATGAAAGTTATAAAGCTGTTTCTTTTGGTTCCATATCATTTTGAATCATTGCAATCGGAGCTTGGATGAGAAAGTTATTCCCATATTATGAAGTGATGTCGAAATTGTCAAAAATCGACTGATTAATTTCGTTTTGCACTTACCGCCTCCATTTGCATCATAAATCAAAATATAAGAATAATCAGTATATTTAGGCACCAAATAAGTATAAAAGACTAAACATTAGGGAAGAAAAATAGGACATTTTGCATTCTCATCACTCTCTCTCTTGGATCTTCTTCCTCTTTTTCCTCTTTTTCTCTTTTGATTCACAAATGGGGCTATTTATAGGAGATGCCTAGTACTGTTCATGGTGACTGTTCACGCATATTCGCATTAATTCACGGGGTTCACCTAATAGCTGCACATACTAACAAAATACATCAAACATACCAAAAATACTTAAAAACACAATCAAAAGACACGATCCAAGGGTCGTAAATATATAACAATAAATGACTGATCATAGCTCAAGCACCTGACAAGAAAAAAGTAAACAAAGAGAAAAACCAAAGTAAAATCGAACAAACTAAAATAACAAAAACTAAAACAAACAAAAATCAAACACAAAAAGAAAAACAAAAGAAACAAACAAAAAATCCAAAAAGAAAGAAAACACAAAACAAAGAAAAATTAAAGTAAAAGAGAACAAAATAAGAAAAAATATAAACTAAAGAAACTTAAAACAAGAAATAAACAAAACTAAGAAACAAAAGTACAAAGAAAATTTCCTAGTCTCTAAAACTAGCAACCGAAACACTTTCCCGGCAACAGCGCTAAAAACTTGATATACTCACACGTGTGAGATAAATCCCAAGTATAGGATGTGTCGAATTAATAAATTTTCGTAAGTACGAAGTCAAATCCACAGAGAAGTGGTGGTACTAATCCTAAAAACTAAACATTCTAACTACAACAATAAAAGTAAATTAATTGGTATTTGGTTTTGATTAAACTAATTCAAACTACTAAAACACAAAATAAAGCGAAACAGATTCGATGGATACAGGCGTTAGGTGGTTACACGGTCCCAATCCTGGATAAAGGATAATTTAATGACTACTACGAAGTGCGTTATTAACAAGAAACGAATTGAGTAGTTTAGGCACACCACTTTGTATTGGTGCCGCAATGGTGTTGTAATTCATATTAAGCTCACCTCTTAGTCCTAGAGTGCATTCAATTGGAAACCCTTAACTAATCTAGTCCCTAGATCAATTTAGTATTTTCACATCAAAATTAATCTAACCATTGAACTTAGAATGCATTAACTCCCATTGCAACCTAATGATTTCTCATGCTAGATTACAAGAAAATCAATATCACAATTAGTCAAGAATCATTGCAAACCACTTTCATGATGCATTGATCAAGAATTGACCACAATTATTATTACACTTATTCAAGAAACTTGCAAATAACTTTCATAATGCATTGAACTAGAATAAATTGTAATAAATATAATCAAACTCTAAATTCAATATCTTGCAAATAAATATCAAAATATATTCATAGTCAAAAATCCCTAAAATCAATTCATGGTTCCATGACCACTTAACAAGAGATTTAGCTGCTTATATAATCAATTGAACAATAAAAAGAAGATAGGGAAGTAAAACAACCCATTTGAAGCTTCATGGAGAGGGATTTCCTCTTGGATTTGGATGGAACTCCTTCACCTTCAAATCTTCAACTTTCTTGATGAACAATTGATGTAATCCAAGTATCTAACCTCCAAATGGTGTTTGATGATGAAGTTTGGTGTTTATGGGGGTGAAAAATGGCTTGGAAGGGTGTTTGATCGCAGCTTGGACGAGCCAAGACGAACCCCCCCCCCCCCCCCCCTCCCCCCCCACCCCAAAGGGTTCCAGATTTTGTGCTGTCGCGGCCTCGTATCGCTACAAAGGGTCGCGATGACCTGGTCACGGTACTAGGTCACAGTACGCACTAGTCCAATATTTGAGCATTGCGCACCATTACGAAAACGAGCATAACTTCCTTTAGAAAACTCCAAATCATGAACCGTAAAATGCATTGGAAAGTAGACATCTAAATCTTTCCATGCATATAAAGTGCGAAACCCATTTCATCCTATAGAATATACGGAGGCCTCCGAAACATGACCCCCTGACCCATTTCATCCTACAGTGATAATTCTTCAATTCTTCCACTTTTGTAACACCCCCTGACCCGACCCGGCTGGACCGACCCAGGGAGCATTACACGGTTTTCAAAACTTTCTAGATTCTTTTTAGAATTGAAATCCATATAATTTATAATTTAAAAATCATTTCAAGTAGGCCCAAATCAATAAACGTTTTACAAAAATTTCGGCAGAATTCCGTTTGTTTTTCGGATTTCCCAAAAACCTGTTTTTCCACAAAACAATTTAAATACAAATTCAATATCCACACTTCAATATCAATTTCAAGCCATTGCGCACTCTGCCGTTTAGTGCGACTTTCAAATACAGTTTATAAATAAACTAATTCAAAAGTCAATATTTACAAATATTCTAAAATGAGAAACAGAAATCGATAAATAATTAATTACAAAACATATTACGAAACATATTTACAAATCCTCTGTATATTCATACTTTCAGAATATATACATAGAACAATAATATAGCTACCCAACTGTGATAACTCTGAGACTCTGTCAGCAAATCTCTCTCTCTTCAGTCCTTAGCTTCTTCGGGATCCCTGGTACCTACGCGTTAGAAACAAAACTAACGCGCTAAGCATATAGCTTAGTGGGTGTACACTAAACTCAAATATGAAAATCATGAATAACTTTTAATAGGAAACAAATCACAATATATATATATATATATATATACACTTCAAAATCAAACCATAAGCTCAACTAAAACAATATTCTTACTCAATTCGTTTTTGCAACTCATTTAATAATCATTTATGAATTACACGTATTAAATCGATTTCAAAACACTAGATAAAATCATTTAATTCACGTTTCAATTCAAATCAATTATGGCCCACTAGAATACTCAACATACTAGGACTGGAATATGGGTCAAACTCCCACCCTAGGACGAATCCTAAGAGTGGTACGTATCTCCCTACTCTAGGACCGTGGGTACGGAACCTAGAGAGGTACATAACTCCCTATCCCAGGAACGAATCCTTAGGAAGGTATGTGGCTCCCAACCACCAGGACGAATCCTGAGGAGGTACGTGTCTCCCTGCCTCTGGACGAATCCATGAGGAGGTACATAATAATCATCAATAGCAATTAATAGCGGTGCAGTACTACTCAGTAAACCCAGCTGGTATACCAACCTCCTATATCCATTTCTATGTCTAAGTATCCTATGGCCGTTTCCGATAAACTATATTCACAATAAATTTCATAATAGTTACTCAGTAAACAATAGTTGCTCAATAAACATACAAGTCACACCATACTCTTCAAGAAACATAATCAATAGTTTTACGAAAATCTAAATCAAGTATTTTTAACTAAATCGAAATATTCGAAACACGATCAAAATGCGATCTATCATAAAATCGTTCCAAAATCAATAATAGATATATCAATCATCGATTTTACATGTAAAATAAACACTTTTCATACGAAAATCGAAAACGAGAACTTGCAATGAAAACGAAAACTAAATACTTTTCGTAAAGATTCCGAAACCGAAAGTACACCAACCTGGAATCCGTTTCCTTTCGACAAATCACGGTTCCACGATTTTCTTTTCTTTCCTTTTTCTTTCTCTTTCACCTACACTTCCTTTTCTCTCTTTCCTTTCTCTTCTTCTTCCTTCTCTTTCTTCTTCTTTCTTTCTTCTTCTTTCTTTTCTTCCTCTTTTTTTTTCTTCTTTCTCGCTCTCTGCCTCTCTCTTCTCTCTGTGCTGTTTTCTGGCTTCTGTGAGAAGCCACTCTTTTTTTTATATTTTTTTTAGCCATCGCGACCGTCGTTGAGACCTGTGGTCGCGCCACCAGGTCGCGATACTCACTGGAGCGTTTGTACCGCCTTCATCGCAAGCACACCTCGCGGTACCTTGGTCGAGCAGGTGGTCGCGTTGCTCACTACCCGAATTTGACATTTTCATCGCGAGCACTTCATCGCGACCTGTGGTCGCGGTGACTGGTCGCGATGCTCACTGCCAAAAATCACATTTTCCACCGCGAGCAGGCTATCGCGACCTGTGGTCGCGATGACCAGGTTGCGATACTCCCTGTCTCCATTTTCAATTTTTCATGCATCATTTTCAACTATTCAATCTGGTCCACCTGGAAATCATAAAATTTACATTTACACCCCCTCTAATCTCAAAATTTATTTTCACATATATAAAATTAATTATCCGAAGTCCGGGATGTTACAACTTTTGTTATGTCTTTCCTAATATTTCTCTAAGGTCTGCACATACTCAACAAACACATCAGAAGCGCCAAATTCAATTGAAAACACAATCAAAAGATAAGGTCCAAAGGTCGTAAATATGTAACAAATATTGACCGATCAATTGTAATTTATCCTTATTTTTTTATAATTTTTTTATGAGCGATTATTATTTTGGTCCCTAACTTTTGGTAAATTATCAAAATTTTAAAGTAGTTATAGTTAATGGTATCCTTGGACCCTAACTTTTAGGAAATGTATCAATTTGGTCCCTTTGACCAAATTTTTGCCAGTCAAATTAAACATAATTGGTAAAAAGACTGTTTTGCCTTTGACTCTATTTAAATAAATTAAAATTAAAATTTTAACCTCAAGTTTTTAAAAAGATTATTAATAATTAGAAGGATAATATAGTCATTTCATTTTAATATTTAAAAAATAATATTTAAAATATATTTTTTAATAGATCTCCACCATCCATCAATTTTGATGGACAGTGAATATTATATTAAACAAAATTTAAAAAATAAAAGTAAAAATTACATATTTTTACAAAAAAATAAAATTCGAAATGGTAGATATCCAGATTGGGTCTCCACTAACAAAAAAAAATTCAAACTTTAAAGATGAAGAACCCATAAAACTAGGAAGATGGGTTCGTCTTCAAGGAACCCAGTTCTGGGTTCGTCTTCAAGGAATCCAGTTCTGAGTTTGTTGAAGACGAACTCTGATGGGTTCGTCTTCAAGTAACCCAGAAATTGGGTTCGTTGAAGACGAACCTAGATCAGGATTCGTTCTTCAACGAACTCAGATCTTGAACCTCAATTTTGTTTTTTGTTGTTCAATCTGGATCTCCACCAAGAATATCAAGTTTTTTAATTTTTTTTTAATGAAGAGCAAAAAAAAATTAATTGAAAAAGAATTTAATTTTACAATTTTCAATTTTTAACAAAAAAAATTAATATAATCTCCACGGTCCATCAATTTTGATGGACGCTGGAGATTTTCATTTTTTTTTAATTTTTTAATTTAATTTTTAATTTATTTAAATTTTTAATTATGAATAGGTTAAAAGATAAAAATACCCTTAAAACAGTTAAATTTAACTAATAGTTGACTCACAGAATGACCAAATTGATACATTTCCTGAATGTTAGGGCCCAAAGATAGTAATAAACGAAACTAATTTAAAAAATTGATAATTCCACAAACGTTAGGGACCAAAATGATAATCGCCCTTTTTGATTTAATGAATATTAGTAATTGTATATATTATTTGAGGGCATCCACTTTTTAACAGTCAAACATGGTCAACCGTTAAATCGGATAGAGTTTGACTTACGGCAGGGGAGGTCTTTGTTAATAAACCTAAAAGTTAATTCAGCTGGTAGATGAGTAAATGTTGCGAAGTTGGCACAAGTAATATAATGATGAGTACATTATCATTTCCACAGGGATATTTAGGTGTTGAGTACTAAAGTTAACTAAGTCTATTTCTATTTGGATAATCGGATGGTTTAAGAGGAGAAAATAAAAGATAAAAATATAAAACATAAAAATAAGTCAAACAACTAAATTGATAGATGAGCTAGGGTATTTGAATTTACCTAATCCATCCAATTGAGTTTCATGAAAGCACATCATTGTGGTTTAATTATTCATGTTGATGACCGTGTTTATCTAAGTTATCTAAAGTCCTCTCTTGAGGTAAATCAGACCTATTACCACATACACTAATATCCTATCTTTCGATGGTATATCCAAGTGCATGAAAATGCATTAGTCACAATAAACACCCTATATCATCACACAAGTAAATTAGCATATCTCTATCTAATTCTACTTGTGGTGGACATTATATCGAGCACGTTGTGGGCGTCTCTTCTCAGTATATAACACAACCAAAATATCAACTAAATGCATGCCTTCACATTCAGAAGCATTAAGCATAATAATACCACTCAACAACATAATAATCAGCCACAATAAATTAAACAATCAATTCAATCAATCTTCATAGAAAAGATTTCATCAAAACCCTAACTTACAAGTTTAGTTCATAATCAAAGATTTACAACCCACATGTTTTCTAATTAATAAAGAGAGTTACAAGCAAGAAAATAAAGAAGGAAAAGGATAGAAAAACTCTATGTGTGATGAACTCTCATCCTCCTTATGTTGTGAATTTGTCTAGCTTCCACTTTCTCCAAATCCAAGCTTGATGGTGAGAATATGGCTTAAGGATTGAATCTGAATCCTCTTGTTTCCAAGGTGATCTTCTTCTCCCTCTTTGCCCCTTCTTCTCTCTCTTTGCCTCCTCTTGGTGGTTTGTTTTTATCAAAATCCTGGATTCCTTTTTAATGAAGGAAAGGGGGTATTTATAAGAAAAATGGTAGGGACTGTTCATTGGGGATACTGTTCACATGTACGTCACTGCTGACGCATACGGTACTGTTGACGTCACTGCTGACATCACTGTTATTTACTCAAATAAAATTAAATATATTTTGGATCTCCACCATCCACTTATGAAAAAAAATTAAAAAATTTAGAAAAACAAAAATTAAATAAAATTATATCTAAAATCTCTACTGTCTATCTAAAATTTTTATTTTTTTTAAAAGTGTAAATAATGCCTACCTCCCCTGAAGTTTGCTCAATTACATGCGAAGTTAATTTTTGGGTTTATTGACAAAGTCCTCCCTTCTTTTGGGTTTACTCAATTACAAGTGGAATCAACTTTTAGCCAACTCTTCAGTTTTTTGACAAAGACCTCCCCTGGCCAACTGTTATATTTGACCAAATTTTACTAAGGGCAGGGGAGGTGTTTGTCAATAAACGATAAAGTTAACTCCGCTTGTAGTTAACAAAACCTCAGGAGAGGTCCATGCAATTAACTCTAAAAAAAAAAAAATTAGTTCGAATCTTCCTCCCCTAAATTAAAAGAAAAAAAAGAAATAATCATTAATCAAGTCGGCATAGGACCCCATTAGCAATTAAGAATGGTAAGTGTCAGTTAAATTGAACTCTAACATGGCGACATATAATAAACTAATACTATAATTGTATTAAATTATTAAAGAAGGACTTGTTAAAATTTGACTCACAAAAACGCATCCACTCATAGATCAAAATGTTAGTGCACCTCTCTCCCATCTTAGTGGCGAGGGTTCAATTCTCACTATGCATATTTACTAACATGTGTGGGTACTTTTCTCCCCTTATTATGGGAGTAGATGTCTCCTATTGTGGGAGTAGATATCTGGCCGCGCAGCAGATTTTTTTTTTTTTTTTTACATACCACTTGCGGTGGTAGCGACTCGAACTTGGAACATTGACAGGCTGAATGAGTGCCTTTGCCACTGAACCACTTGTGGTTGAATGAGTCCCGACAGATTATTGTTGGGATTTATGCTCTAAAACTTGTAATTGTAAATGTTATTAGACATAAATAAAAGTATAAATTTATGTATATATATGAGTGCTTCTTAAAGAAGAGAAAGAGAAGATAGAGTTTGAAGAGAGTCCAAGATCAAGAGACGAATAGTTCGTTAATTGTTCATAAGGATTGTGTATTGCTTGTCTTCTCCGCTTTTCTGCAATCTCCATCTCTTCATCTATGACGTGCCCACACAAGCATTGTCAGACCGTGGGTCATAGCTCGAAATATTTGGTGGTGAATCAAGAAGTCAAAGATTCAAGAAATGCATTGTGAGACCCAATATGGAAAACAAAATAAATTAATTAAGTTCATATTGTAAGATTCGAATATGGAGAAGAATTGGGATAGCTTCGTAAGACCCGACATGGAAAACAGAATTACATTTGAGAGGCTCACTTGTCACAAATTAAACCCACTTTCTTTAAGCCCATTCAAGCCCAAAATGGTGCAAATATACATCAAAAAACACTACTGGAAATGGAAGGGGCAACAACTACTTGTTAAAACTACAACAGGTGGTGGCAACTTGAGAAGAAAACACTGAGCTATCAACCACACTTTTACAACAATAAACTTTGCTGCCAGGCAGCAGCATGCAAGCTGCTGTTTGGCATGTTTTTAGCACCTTAAATTTGTGACTTAGTGACTAGAAAGTTTTGGTGAGTAAAAGTGTGACAAAAACTGCTAGGACAACAAATAAGTGAAAAAAAAAAATATTGGCAAAAATACTTGCTAAGCTTTGGGGTATTCTTAAAATTTCAATCCTAAACTCTTCTATAATGTTTTCTTTATGTTATTTTATGGATTCTAACCAAGTTTTTGGTGATTTTTAGGGGAGAAAGAGATACAAAGGGAATCTAACTTTGTTGAACCAAACTAGAATCTCATACAAGTTGTGAATGGATTTTTATTTTCTTTTCTTTTAAACAAGTTCTTACAAGGTGTAAGGATAACTCAAAGAAAGATGAAAACTGTGCTTTTAAAACAGGCATTACTACTAAGTATATTTACACATACAAACAAGCCTACATGATGTAAGATATATGTACATAACATGTAGAAACAACAAAATGATCCTCATTCTATATGGCATCGAGTGGTCCACCTCAGGGCTGGAGAGTTCACACGACTGGGAAACTACCTGAAAAATATATAAAGAAAATAAAGGGTGAGCATAAATGCCCAATGAGTGGATGTACTTTTTGTTTCACAAACAAAACATAAATATATATGTTTACTCTTTCAAAAACCTTAGCTTCATTATATATAACTGAAACGTTGAAAACAATAATTCTTTATAAGTTAATCATTAAAACATATATAATATTTCACAAATAGAATTCTACACCAATGTTCGTACCCAGAGAAATTCTCACATACGTGGCGCAGGGTCCATATCACAACGCACACGCAAAGCTTGAGACTTACCTCACATAGACCGTGTGAATATATTTCGCCTATGCAGAGAAATTATTCTCACATACGTACGCATAGTGGCCCGAAAGTCTTAAATCTTTGTTATAGGGAATGGTACAAAATTGGTGTTCAAAAACTCATAACATTTCTCTTAATTTCTACTCAAAAACTTTATGCTTAAATAAAATCCTCATTATAATATAATCATTAAGCATTTCTATTTTTTCTCACATACAACAAAAATTTCAATAGCTTAATTCATCAAACATAACCATATCTCTAGTGTCCATATATAATTCAAAATCATATAAAACAATTTAATGGTGTTGCGGAGAGAAGAAACAGAACCCTGATAGAAATTGTGAGATCTATGATTAGTTTCTCTTCATTACCAAAATTCCTTTTGGGGATATACACTACAAACGGCAGCTTACATATTGAATGTAATTTCATCCAAAATCTGTTCCTAAGACTCCTCTAGATTTGTGGAATGGTCATAAAGCTAGTTTACGATATTTTTGCATATGAGAGTGTCCAGTACATGTACTGAAGAACATAAGTGGAAAGCTAGAACCTTGTTCACAGGTATGCCTATCTGTAGAATATCCAAAGGAAACTAAAGGATGATTCTTTTATAGTCCTCAAGACAACAAAATATTTGTATCGATAAATGCAACATTTCTTGAAGAAGACTATATGAGTAATCACAAGCCTCGAAGCAAGATTGTGTTAAAAGAGCTAGAAATTGATATGACCAGTGCTAAGTCAACAAAAGTTGTTGACAAAGTTATTGTTCTATCGACATCTGATAGTCAGATAAAGCACTACCACCTAGATGTAGTGGGAGGGTTGTACGACAACTTGATCACTATTTAGGTACTAGAGAAGCACAGGGTGTCGTTTCTGATGATAGTGTGGATGATCCATTGACATTTAGACATGTAATGAAATATTCTAACAAATAGGAATGACTTAATGCCATAAATCTCGAGATGGAGTCCATGTACTCCAACTCAGTCTGTGAGCTTGTAGACTTACCTGATGAGATAAAACCATAGGGTATAAGTGGATCTATAAAAGAAAGAGATACGTAGACGGGAAGATAGAGACCTTCAAAGCAAGGCTAGTGGCGAAGGGTTATACCCAGAAAGAAGGCATCAATTATGATAAGACCTTTTTGCCAGTAGCTATGTTTAAGTCGATTAGGATACTGTTATCCATAGCTGCCTATTTTGATTACGAAATCTGGCAAATGAATGTCAAGACTGCATTCTTGAATGGCAATCTTGATGAAAGCATCTATATGTTGCAATCAGAGGGATTTATATCCCAAGATCAAGAGCAAAAGGTTTTCAAGTTGTAAAGGTCCATTTATGGACTCAAACAAGCATCTAGATCTTGAAATATTAGGTTTGATACTGTTATCAAAACCTATGGATTTGAGTTTATGAACCTTGTGTATACAAGCGAATCATTGACAAGAAAGTAGTATTCCTAGTTCTTTACATAGATGATAACCTACTCATTGGGAATGATGTAGAGACATTATCAAAAGTAAATGGTTGGTTTGTTAACCAATTCCAAATGAAATATTTGGGAGATGCAAGTTATATTTTAGGAATCCAATTAATAAGGGATTGTAAGAACAAACTATTAGCATTGTCTCAAGCATCGTATATGAACAAGATACTTGTGCGATTCTCGATGCAGAACTCCAAAAAAGGTAATTTACCTTCAAGGTATGGAGTTCATCTCTCTAAGAAACAGTGTCATAAGACACCTCAAAAAATTGAGGATATGAGACGAATTCCCTATGTGTCAATAGTATGTAGTCTTATGTATGATATGCTATGTACGAGACCCGACATCTGCTTCGCAGTGGAAGTAGCCAGCAGATCTCAGTTCAACCCAGGATTGCATCATTGGGTTGCTGTTAAGTATACTCTTAAGTATCTTCAAAGAACGAGGAACTATATGCTAGTATATTCCCAACATGATTTGATCCCGTTAGGATATACAGATTCTGACTTTCAGTCAGTCAAGAATTCTAGGAAATTCATGTCTAGGTCAATATTCACCCTTGGTGGTGGAGCCATAGTATGAAGGAGTATTGCTGATTCCACCATGGAAGCCGAGTATGTAACGGCTTATGAAGCTACTAAGGAGGCTGTATGGCTCCGTAAGTTATTGAGTGATCCGAAAGTTGTTCTAGATATGGATAAGCCCATGACACTTTATTATGATAATAGTGATGTTGTGGCAAATTCCAAATAATCGAGAAGCTACAAAAGAGGGAAGCATATAGAACGAAAATATCATCTCATTAGAGAGATAGTACAGAGAGGAGACATGACCGTGAAGAAGATCGCGTCACAGGACAACCTGGCTGATCCATTTACGAACATTTTAACGGCTAAAGTGTTTGAAGGTCACCTAAAGGGTCTAGGATTACGAGACATGTCCTATATGCTTTAGTGCAAGTGGGAGCTTGTTAGGATTTATACCCTAAAGTTTGTAATTGTAAATGTTATTAGATATAAATTAAACTATAAATTTATGTATATATGAGTGCTTCTTAAAGAAGAGAAAGAAAAGATAGAGTTTCAAGAGAGTCCAAGATCAAGAGACGAAGAGTTTGTTAATTGTTGATAAGGATTGTGTATTACTTGTGACCGCAAAGAGGGTACGGCCGGCCTAGGGAAGAAGACAAGAAGTTGTCATCTCGGCTTTTCTGCATTCTACATCTCTTTATCTGTGACGTGCTCACACATGCGTTGTCAGACCGCGGGTCATAGTTCAGAAGGCTTGGTGATGAATTAAGAAGTCAAAAATTCAAGAAACGTATCAAAGGTAATTATAGTTTAAAGTTTCAATTCACGTATGTACAATAACAAGATCTTTATGAAAAGAGTCTTCAAGAAAAGAAAAAAATTTTAAAACCTATTTTCGTTGCGTTTATTCGATAAATCAAATTTTTCTTCCTTTAATTATTAAACTTGTCATTATAACCCCTTTAAAAAAAAAAAAAAAAAACTTTGACTCACAAAAGAATAAATAAATAAAGCAAACTTGGAGTAATTACGCTAACCTACCCTAGGATTGTAAGAAGGGATATTATTAAAATTTCACCTGTAGTTTAGTATATTCATCAAAATTCCCCTTCTAGTTTTATTTTTGGCTAAAATTCCCCCGTAGTTTGGTGTATTTATCAAAATTTCCCCTACCGTCAGTTTTAATTACCAAAATATCATTGACTGTTAACTTTTCAGTTAGGAATATTATTAAAATCCCCTCTAATTTGATGTATTATTTAAAATCTCTCCATAGTTTTATTTATGGTCAACATTTTCCTTGTAGTTTCATTTATGGTCAAAATCTCTCCACAACACCACTTGTGAAACTACTAAGGAGGCTGTATGGCTCCGTAAGTGCTTGAGTGATCCGGAAATTGTTGTAGATATGGATAAGCCCATAACACTTTATTGTGATAATAGTGGTGTTGTGGCTAATTCCAAATAATCGAGAAGCTACAAAAGAGGGAAGCTTATAGAAAGAAAATATCATCGCATTAGAGAGATAATACAGAGAGAAGACGTGACCGTGAAGAAGATCGCGTCACAGGACAACTTGGCTGATCCATTTATGAAGACTTTAACGGCTAAAGTGTTTGAAGGTCACTTAGAGGGTCTAGAATTACGAGACATGTCATATCTGCTTTAGTGCAAGTGGGATCTTGTTGGGATTTATACCCTAAAGTTTATAATTGTAAATGTTATTAGATATAAATAAAAGTATAAATTTATATATATATATATATATATATATATGAGTGCTTCTTAAAGAGGAGAAAGAAAAGATAGAGTTTTAAGAGAGTCCAAGATCAAGAGACGAAGAGTTTGTTAATTGTTGATAAGGATTGTGTATTACTTGTGACCGCAAAGAGGGTACGGCCGGCCTAGAGAAGAAGACAAGAAGTTGTCATCTCGGCTTTTCTGCATTCTACATCTTTTCATCTGTGATGCACTCACACATGCGTTGTCAGACTGCGGGTCATAGCTCGGAAGGCTTGGTGATGAATTAAGAAGTCAAAAATTCAAGAAACGTATCAAAGGTAATTATAGTTTAAAGTTTCAATTCGCGTATGTACAATAATAAGATCTTTATAAAAAGAGTCTTCAAGAAAAGAAAAAAAATTTAAAACCTATTTCCGTTGCGTTTATTCGATAAATCAAAATTTTCTTCCTTTAATTATTAAACTTGTCATTATAACCCCTTTAAAAAAAAGAAAAAAAAAACTTTGACTCACAAAAGAATAAATAAATAAAGCAAACTTGGAGTAATTACACTAACCTACCCTAGGATTGTAAGAAGGGATTTTATTAAAATTTCACCTATAGTTTGGTATATTCGTCAAAATCTCCTCTCTAGTTTTATTTTTGGCTAAAATCCCCCCGTAGTTTGGTGTATTTATCAAAATTCCCCCCACCGTCAGTTTTAATTACCAAAATATCATTGACTGTTAACTTTTCAGTTAGGAATATTATTAAAATCCCCTCTAATTTGATGTATTATTCAAAATCTCTCCATAGTTTCATTTATGGTCAAAATTTTCCCCGTAGTTTCATTTTATAGTCAATCACCCCCCCTCCCCCCTCCCAACCGTCAATTTTAATTATTAAAATAGTTTTAACCATTAACTTTCTGTTAAAAACTTTAGGGGACTAAGGGTATAAAGGTAAATATATATATATAGATATTTTGATTTAATATATATATATATTAAATCAAAATATCAATATATATATTAAATCAATATATATATATTAAAGGTAAATATCTATATATATTTTAATTTATAATATTAATGAATCTCTACTGTCCATAATATGATGATATTAGAGATCAAATATAAAATATTAAAAATTTTAAAAAAAAATTGGATCTCCGCCGTCCATAGATGGACGGTGGGAGACCATAAACACGATTTTTTTAAAATAAATTACAATAATGTTTTTAAAAAAAATAAAAAAATAAAAGATGGATCTCCACCGTCCATCTTCATATTATGATGTACATTAGAAATTAAATTTAAAATATTAAAAAATTAAAAAAAATTACCAATTTTTTTAATTTTTTTATATTTTATATTTGATCTCTAATTCATATTATGGATGGTAGAGATTCATTAATATTATAAATTAAAATATTTTAATTTATAATATATATATATATATATAAATATTTACCTTTAGACTCTTGGTGCCCTAAAATTTTTAATAGAAAGTAAATGGTTAAAAGTATTTGGTAATTAAAACTGACGGTATGGGAAAACTTGACTACAAAAATAAAACTAGGGGGGATTTTGATCATAAATAAAACTATAAAGAGAATTTCAATAATACAACAAATTAGAGAGGAATTTTAATAATATTTCTAACTAAAAAGTTAACGGTCAATGGTATTTTGGTAATTAAAACTGACAGTAGATGGAATTTTGACGAATACACCAAACTACAGGGAAATTTTAGCTAAAAATGAAACTGAAGGGGGAATTTTGACGTATACACCAAACTACAGGGTATTACATGTAAAGACAAAATTTGCATTTTATTACATAAACTTCTTCTACTGTTAGCATATATATATATTTTTTAAAGGTACTGTTAGCATATATTAATCAAACTAAGATCAAATTTGTAACACCCTCCTGACCTGACCCGCCTAGATCAAACCAAGGAGCAGTACTCGGTTTCAAACTTTTCTAAACTTAATTTGTACTTTGAAAATCTTTATAAAAACAACAAATATTTTTGTATTTTAAAATCATTTACAGTGAGCTCGTTAAAATTGTTTTTTTTTAAAAAAAAATTTTTGACAGAGTTTCCTATATTTTTCTGACTTTCCAATACCTGTTTTCAATAAAAGTTCAAATAACATAATATCAAACACTTCAAAATTTATTTCTTAATCATTTGCGCACTCTTTCATTTAGTGCGACTTTCCAAACATTTTTAACAAAACTATCAATAAACAAGATTTAAACAAAATACTAAAATCTCATATGTTTAATCTATTTGAACTACTAAATACATATTTACAAAATTGATATATTTCAACTTTTCCATTTTCTGTATATGCATGCTTAAATAAATAATATGCAAACAAAGTTTAAGTAAAACTACCCAAGAGTAGTATGACTTTGAATCTTCTTCTGCAGATGTCAACTCTTCAGTCTTTATCTCCGCTGGTACTTCTACTACCTACGCGTGATAAAAATCAACGAGCTAAGTATATCACTTAGTGGGTGTACACTAAACATATTTGTCGAAATCACAAAATAACTTTCAAAATAAAATGTCATAACAATATCATATCAAAATATACTATTATTTTAAATAAATCCAATAAATCCTTTGTTTGTCAATCGTGCGAAAGCGAATTAAACTCTTTTATAAATCTTAATTCAATTCTTTTCAATCCTGACCCTTTGCTATACTCAACAAAACTTTCTGAACTGGAATATGGGCTGTTCGACATCGACTACTCGGTGGTTACTCGCCAAACCTAATGAGTTTCCAAGTTGGCATCGACTACTTGGTGGCTGCCCGTCAAATAGTATCATAAGCATCAATTTCCTGACATCGACCACTCGATGGCTGCCCGCCGAAATAACTCCCTACCCTAGGACCGGTTACTCAGTACCTGCTCATAATCCTTAGGGTGATACGTAGTATCAATATCGGTGCAGTACTGCTAAAATAACCCAGCTGGTATACCAACCTCCTATATCTGTTTTCTATATTCAAGTATCCTAGTGCCATTTTAGATTATCTTTCACAATACACATTTCTTAACTTTCATATCAAATCATTTCATTCCTTTCAAAATCAACAACTATAATTCTCAAATCTCAATCAAATTCAACAAATATAGTTTTCTAAACAATATTCGTAAAACCTTTGTATCTGACTTATTTGAGAACATACGATTATTTCAAACAATATGCTTAAACAATTATTTCTAACATATACGTTATAAACGAAATGCGATTAAATCCAAATATTCAAACGAACTAAAGTATAGAAATATAAATATACTAACAAAATCTATAAAGATTTTTCCCAAACTCATTTATTTCAAGGTATGAAAATTCTCAGCAAAGCACATAATTAAAACCATGAAGTTTTCATAACTGAGTGTACACCAACCTGAATACCATTTTTCCGAAACCTTTCTTTTCTGAAAGTTCTTTTTCTCTTCTCTTCTTCCTTCTCTTTTTCTTCTCCTTCTTCTTCTCTTCTTCTTTTCTTCTTCTTCTTCTTTCTCTCTCTTCTTTCTCTTCTTCTTTTCTCTTCTTCTTTTCTTTTCTTCTTTCTCTCTCTTCTTTCTCTTCTTCTCTTCCCGGTCTCTCTCTTTTCTTTTGGCTTCTTCGTGAAGCTTCCACCGTCTCTTATTATTTTTTATAAACTTTTGGCTGTTGCGACCGCGTATCGCGATCTATAGTCGCGTCGTTTGGTCTTGGTACTCACTGGAGGATTTTTACCGCCTTCATAGCGATCAGCTATCGCGATCTCTGGTCGCGATTCTGGTCGCCATACTCACTGGTCGATTTCCTCCTTTTTATCGCGAGCGCCCTATCGCGATCCCTAGTCGCGGTCTTAGGGTCGCAATACTCACTGCCAAAATTTCTCATTTCCTTTCATGCACTGTTTCTGGACCGCTCTATTTGGTTCGCTTGTGTATCTAAAATTAACCTAATTAAATATATTATATCATTTTCACATAATTAATAATATTTAAGGTACTTTTCATAATTAAAGAAAATTAAGGATGTTATAAAATTCATTTTATAATATAGAATATTTTAAATTTTTTTATTAATATGACTCCACTGGTAATAAAATAGATTAGTTAAAAAAGAGTATTGAAGTGTCCAAAGTAGTAGTTATTAACATAAACAAAGACAATACACAGTCAAGTATTTTTTAATTTTATATTACCGAAACAAACATTAATCAAGTCGGCATAGGAACCAATTTGCAATAAAAAAAATAGGGTTAGGTGCACATCAAATTGGGGCCTCAAATCAAGAACATCGCGACAGCTAATCAACAAATATTTTAAGGCATTGTATTGACTCCTTAAAGAAAAACAGTTGAGGCTTGAGCCAAAGAAAAAGGTTAAAAAATACATTTAGGCCTTTTGAAATTCAAATTCATATATAACTGATATTATAAAGGTGATGAACTGAGGAGGATTTGCATTCTCTTCCATATAAATATAAAGATCGAAATGATATATTTATATAATTAAAATAATTTTTACATAAATAAGAAATTATTGATTAAAGTACACAATAAATTGGAAAAATTACAATAAATGGGAAGAATACCAAAAGTGTTTGGACTTATATGCACTTGAATAATATATAGTTGTCAAGTGGGTGTTGCATTGAGGCTATCTCTCGCGTGTTGGATTCAAAGACTTGTGGGCACCTGCATCATCTAATATTTTATTATCCAATATTGGACCTCTGTTAGGACCGTGGGCTTATACACTTAACCCAGATCATTTATTTATTACCTTTGTTTTATTTGATTTATTCCAATATTTTCAGTATTTGTATTTTCTACACTGAGATTATTTATTTATTATCTTTTATATTGTTATCTTTATTTTATTTAGAGCGAATTACAATTTGTAATAGAGTATATTAATGTTTAATTATATAATAATAAAATTATAAGTTTAACTTTAAAAATAATAATTTGATTAAAAATTTTATCTAAAATAATATAAATGTTTATAATTAAAAAATAATAAAAATAATATTAATTATTAAAATTTTAAAATTTAAAAATTTAAAAATTTTGAATATCTTTTAAAAAAATTTACCTGATCCGTCCATTTAAATTTTTTATATGAATAAGTGGATCATGTTTCCATATTTTATAAATAAAACTATATTTCGTTTTATTAATTTAAAACCAAAGTTTTGCGGTTTTGGTTTGATGTTTTACTATTTTGCATGAAACACTTATCGGTAGGAGAGAAAAAGAAGAGAACAAAATTTGACCATATAATATTATTTAGGGATAATTGCAATAAAGTACCCTGACGTTTGGCTATATTGCAATGAAATCGTGAGTTTAGTCTTAATTGCATGTTAGTACCTTTGACCAAGTTGACCGGTATGTTGACTTTGACTTTTTGATAAAAAGACAAAATTGCCCCTGGTTTAAAAAAAATAAATTAAATAAAAATTTAAAAAAATTAAAAAAATTAAAAATTTTAAAAATGGATCTCCACCGTCCATCAATCTTGATGGACGGTGGAGATACATTTAAAATAAAAAATAAAAATTTAAAACCAAATAATTAAAAAAAAATTAAAACAATATTTTATATTAAAAAAAAAATTAGTGTTCTTGGTGGAGATCCAATCTGGATCTCCACCAAGAACATCAAGAACAGAGCAAAAAAAAAAAAATTTCTTCAAACGCGAACCCAGATATGGGTTCGCGTTCGAACCCAGATCTGGGTTCGCCTTCGAACCCAGCAACTGGGTTCGCCTTCGAACCTAGCTGTCGCCGATGGAGCAGCGCTCCATCGGCGACGGAGCAGATGCTCCATCAACGGGAGCAGATCTGCTCCCGTTGATGGAGCAGATCGAGTTTTCGAAATTTTTTTTTTATTATTTTTGTGTTCTTGTTTGTTCTTGGTGTTCTTAGTGGAGATCCAATCTGGATCTCCACCAAGAAACACCAATTTTTTTTTAATATAAAATATTTTTTAAAATTATTTTTAATTATATAATTTTAATTTTTTTTTAAAAAAAATGTATCTCCACCGTCCATCAATCTTGTGGACGGTGGAGATCTATTTTTAAAAATTTTAATTTTTTAAATTTTTTTAAATTTTTATTTAATTTTTTTTAACCAGGGGCAATTTTGTCTTTTTACCAAAAAAGTCAAAGTCAACATACCGGTCAACTTGGTCAAGGGTACTAACATGCAATTAATCAGTTAGTTAAGGGTATTAACATGTAATTAAGGCTAAACTCACGATTTCATTGCAATATAGCCAAACGTCAGGGCACTTTATTGCAATTAGCCCTATTATTTATACTTAAATATCTGTGCAGTAGAATAAAAGCAGGGAAAAAATCTCGTCTCCTCTTTCCTTGTATCTTGTGAGTTTTGATAAAATGGTTGTAAAAGCAAACCGAATGGAATGAAACGACAACACAACAGATCAACTAGAAAAGCAATACCAAAGTGCTTTTGACTTCTGAGCAAGTGAGCTACGGATTACTTGGCTGAACGTTTGTGAATACGATAAAATAAGATGCCATCTAGATTATCTCTTCATATAACAAACAAGAGACAAGACTGTAAGTGAGAAGATAGATGGAGATGGAAGGACCAAAAGATGTGGATATTTTTACTATTTCAAAAGTCAGATGGATGACTTATTGACTTTTGCATTATGCCGTTGGACAAACATCGACAACAGCAACATCTTAACCACTACTAAATTAAATTATAATTAAGAGAATAATTACGCTAATACCCTAAGGATTGTAAGAATTACATGTAAAGATAAAATTTGTTTTTTATTATATAAACTTCTACTACTTGCTAGCATATATTAATCAAACTATTAGTTTGACTGTATTTGAATTCTGTAAAGATCAATTACCTTTGAAGTATATAATATTTTTAAATATTATTTTCTTATATAAAATAATAAAATATAATTTTTATTAAAATGAGTTCACTTATAATAAAATAAATTAGTTAAAAAGAGAGTATGAACTGTCCAATACAATAGTTATCAACGTAAAAAAAAGACCTTACACAGTTAATCCTTTTTAATTTAATATTTACTTAAACAAACATTAATCAAGTCAGCAGAGGAACCAATTTGCTATTAAAAAAAATGGTTAGGTGCGAATCAAATTTTGGCCTCAAATCAAGAACATGACCAGAGCTATTCAACAAATATTGTAAATTTATACTGACTTATTAAAGAAAGACCAATGAAGCCTGACTCGAAGAAAAAGACATTTTAACATAAATCATTAATTTAAACGGAGCTTGGATTATGTTTTGGTATGATTTTTTGCTATCTTGCATCAAACACTTATCGGTATGTGAGAAAAAAATGAACAAAACTTGACCATATGATGTTATTTATGCTTAAGTATATCACTATATTAGAATAAAACCAGCAAAGTGGTGCAATTCTGTCAAAATTTATATACATTTCATGAGGCCTTTCGAATTTCTTTTCTTGCATGAAATTTTGCTTAAGATATGACAAAATTGTTAGTACACTTTTTTTTTTTATATACAGAGGAGGGCAAAGCCCATAGAAACAAAGCAAAGCAAAAACTAAGGACTAAAACTCGTCCTAACTACAATAACACCAGCACAATCATCTTGAAAAAGATTGAAGACAGGGGTAGGAGGCTCCTCAAAAGTAATAGTGCCTCTATCCAGTACATGACCAAGTTTGGCAAGGCCATCAGCAAGGCCATTTTCCTCCCGAAAACAGTGAGCAGCAGTGCATAAGGGGCGGCTGTCCAGCAGCTTCTTGCACTCTTGAATAATATAGAGTAACAGGTGGGAGGCATAGACTTCCCCATTCACCAACCCAATCGCATCGGCAGAATCAGAGAAGAGAACAAAGTTAATGGGACCGAGAGTACTAACCATTTTCAAACCCTCCAAAATACCCCACAACTCCGCCTCCAAGATCGAACCACCCCCAATATTCATGGAAAAATCCCTCACCCAGTTCCTCTCATAATCTCTTATAACACCCCCAGCAGAAATGATGTCATTAGTAGCACCTCCATCCATGTTGACCTTAAGCCAACCAATCGGAGGAGGAGTCTAAGAAAGTAAGGAAATAGAGTCTTTGATGTCAGCCTGCATATAGTTAGCCTTCCACCAAGCCAAAACATAATTAAAAATGGGGATATGGGGTCCCAAAGGCACCTGAAAATCAGCGTCAAAAATTCTACTGCACCTCCATTTTCAAATGTGCCATACAGAAACAGCAAACAGTAGGTAACTAGGCATACCATCATATCTAGGCTTACAGTCTAAAAGATTAGAACGTAACCAAGAACCAAAGTCACTCCTAAAATTAACACTCCTGGTACAGCCCTGCCACAACTTCTCCAAAATATTCACAGACACTACACAACCCCGCAAAAGATGGTCACTGTCCTCCACACCAACACAGCATCTCGGGCAAACCTCTTCAACCGCAATACCTCTAACAATCCTATGTTTGTTGGTAAGGATTTTCCCATGTAATAAGTACCACAAAAGCAAATGAATTTTAGGCGACAACTTCAACTTCCACACGAATCTCCAGTCCCACAAATTAACATCATCCAACAACAAGTTATTATAGGCAGACTTAACAGAAAACTCACCCTGCCCATCAGAACCCCAAATCAAACTATCAACCACACATCAGAGCTAATGAAAATACCTGCGATCCGGTGCACTACCTGCCAAGGAAGAATAGCAGCAAGTCTCTCGATGTCCCATCTGTTGTCAACAATAAATGAACTAACAGTGGAATAAACAATGTTATCACACACATCAACAATAGCATAATCACGAAGAGGACCCAAAGACTCAACCCAAACATCAGACCAAAACATGATAGAATGGCCATTATCAAATCTTCACCTAATGCCTTTAGCAACTAGGCTAGCCCCATGCTAGATACCTCTCTACACATTAGAACAAGCAGCATGCTTCTGCCTACCACCATCAGTAATCGGGGATTTGGTAAAGTGCTTGTTTCTAAGCAACTTATACCAAACACCCTGATCATGCTTCAAAATTCTCTACTCGGCCTTGGCAAATAAAGCCTGATTTATAAGTTTAGTTTTCTTGATACCAAGCCCACCTCTGCATTTCGGTTTATAAACAGTGGCCTAGTTGATAAGGTGCACAGGTTTCTTGGTGGTAGAGTGTGCCTAGAGAAAATCTCTATTAACCTTATCTAATTTCAGACACAAGTCACTAGGAAGTTTGACAGTTTGCATGACATAAATGGGAATAGCTGAGGATACTGCTTTAATAAGAGTTACTCTCCCTGCCATCGAAAGAGTACTAGTTTTCCAAGAAGCAAGTTTATTATGCACCTTCTCCAAAATCTCTCTATAGGTGTGCTTGTTGATTATTCCATGGATAAGGGGAACACCAAGGTAGTGTAACATCCCGGATTTCGAATAATTACTTTTACATCTGTGGATATAAAATTTATGATTTGAGGGGTGCAAAATGTAATTAAACGTAATTTATGATTTGAGGGGTGCAAAGTTTATTTTTATGGTTTCCAGGTTGACCAATTTGAACGGTTGAAAATGATACACTAAGAGAAGAGTGAAAATAGGAACAGTGAGTATCGCGACCTCTCACCGCGACCTGAAATCGCAATGAGTTGCTAGCGGTGAAAAATATAAATTTTGGGCAGTGAGCACCGCGACCACAGATCGCGCTAACTAGCTCACGGTGAAAAATGTCAAATTCGGACAGTGACCAAAGCGACCTGGTAGGGCGACCACAGGTCGCGATGACCGAATTTGTATATATATATATAAAAAAAAAGCTTCTCGAGAAAGCCAAACAGAAAAGAAGAAGAAGAATACGGGAACGGCAGAAAAGAAAGGAAGGAGAGAAAGAAAGGAGAGAGGGAGAAAGGAAAAGAGAGAAAGAAAAGGAAAAAGAGAGAGAAGGGAAGAAGAAGAAGAAGAAGAGAAGAGAAAGAAGAAAAAAAGGAAAGGAAAAAGGAAAAGAAAAGGAAGAAAGGAAATCTAGAAAGGAAACTGTCGTAAAACGATATCCAGGCTGGTGTACACTCGTTTCTGAAATTATTTTCGACATGTGTTGTTGATTTAGTGGGTTGGAAACTTATTTATGAATTTCATATGCTTGTAATGTGTTTTTGTATACTGTTAGAACTGTTTATGGAATATTCTGATACTATGGAATTATGCATGAGATTGTATGTTTTCAAATATTGTTTGGTTTTATATTTGATTTTGATTGAAACTTGTAATCGTTGGATTTCGAAAACAAAGAAATAATTTGAAATGATATTTGAGAACCCTGAATAACGACCCTGATATATGTATAGGGATGTACGGATATAGATGGTTGACATGTTAATTGGGTGTATATATGGCAGTACTGCATCGTGATTCATGATGCCTATGATGTTGATTTTACAGATATCATTTCTTTAGTAATAGGAAACCGACTGTGAAATACAGATACCATTTCATTATGAAATGGGAAACCGACTGTGAGAATATATGGATACCATTTCTTTATGGAATGGAAAATCCGACTGTAAAACCCATAATCCAGTCCCGTAAACCCTGTTATGTATATCAGGGGCTCAATTGAGATTTGAAAGCCAGAAAACGATGTGGAATACTTTATTTTATATAGCTTCAGAAATTGAAATATGCTGGTTGTTTTATATATATATATATATATATATATATTGAAATTTCTGCATTTAAGTTTTATTGTTTCGTATTATATTGCAATTTATTTTAGTGTATACCCACTAAGCTTTATGCTCAGCGCATCGGTTTTTATCGCACGTAGGTAACAGAGATACCAAGGCAGAGAAAGAGTAGATAGGAGGTACCTGCAGCTTGAAGCTTCCAGAGTCACCATATATAGTGGGTAGTTATACAGTTTTGAATGTTATATTCAGTAAGCATGCATATACAGATGTCTGTAAATTCGATATGTAAATCTGTTTTGTAAATCGTTGTTTAATGATTTTTCATTTCAAAAGTTATAAATGTTATATGTTTATGGTTTATAAATATTTGTTTGATAGTTTATATTTTCTGCTCAAAGATTTGTAAATATAAATTATGAATTTGAAAATGATTGGGAAGTCGCACTAAACGGCAGAGTGCGCATTGTTTAGAAAGTTTGATATAGAAGTGTTGAAAGTATATTGTTTTGGACTTTTGTTGAAAACAGGTTTTGGAAAATCAGAAAAAATAGAGAGAACTCTGCCGAAATTTTTAAAACTGATTTTAATGGGCTCACTAAAAATGATTTTCAGATTTTAAACAGAGTTAAGCAAAGTTTTGAAAAACCCGAGTAGCGCTCCCTGGATCGATCCAGACGGGTCGAGTCAGAGGGTGTTATATTTAAGTGGTATCAGAGCGCCGTTTAGGCGTTTCTGGATCAAAAGAGTCTGTATATGCATGCATTGTATAAAGGTACTCATAGGAATATGTGACTCTAATCTGCAGATCTCTCTTCTGTCTTATATAGGATAACAGAAATGGAAGGAAATGGTGATAGACCTGGGAGTCCTGCCAGCGTGGCTGGGGGAGCATCCAGAGAATCAGTAAGTCCTAGAGCGGTTGGACCAGAAGTTCAAGGTCAGCCAGCATTTATGTAGCAGATGGCTGAGTTCTTTCAAAATGTGGCCAGAGCAGCGCCACGAAAATCAGCCATAGAACGACTGGCTAAATATAGACCCATGGATTTTCATGGTAGAAAGGATGGGGATGTATCTGCAGCAGAATACTGGTTTGAGAGGACTGACTGAATATTAGAGCAGATGCACTACACACTTGAAGAGGGACTGGAGTGTGCAGTATCTTTATTTCAAGAGAATGCCTAACAATGGTGGACCTCCATTATACAGTCAGTGCGACCAGAGGACAGAACTTGGGAATTATTTCAGAAGGAATTTCGAAGGAAGTATGTCGGTCGCATTTATCTGGACAATATGAAGAGGGAATTTACCAACCTGAAGCAGAGACAGCTTACAGTGACAGAGTATGAAAGAGAATTTGTCAGGTTGAGTAAATATGCTAGAGATATGGTGGCCACAGAGGCGGATAAATGCAGAAGGTTTAAGGATGGACTGAACGATTATATCTGCCTACAGGTGGTGTAACATCCCTAATTTCTACATAACTAATTTTGAATATATGAATAGAATGTTAATGTTTTAAGGGGTGTTACAGGTTGCTGCCTTTGAGTTTGAAGATTTCACCAGACTGGTCTTTGCAGCTCTGAATGTCGAAAGAATTAAGAAAGAAGAGTAGGCCAGAAGAGACAGAGGTCAACAGAGAAGGGGAGCAGGGCCATCAAGCTCATATCAGCCACAAAATAAGAAATTTAAGGGACCGCAGTCCAGTGGTCCAGTGCAATCACAGAGGCCCATACCCACCGCCAGGCCGGGTCAGTCTGTAACCTCCATGGCCAGCACCCCTGAAAGGGCAGTTAAGGGACCTGCCCCGGTATTGTGTGAGCACTGTGGAAAAAGACATCCTGGTGAATACTGGAGAGTTATAGGAGCCTACAACAAGTGTGGATCTCGTGAACACTTTTACAGATATTGTCCGAAATACCAGTTTACTCCTGTTCAGCAACCAGAGAGATCTGCCCCTACTACTTCCAGAGGTAGGAGACCCAGTCAGGCAGTACCTGAAAATGATAGCCATAGAGGTGTGTCAAAATTAGTAACTAGACCTGATAGTTGAACTCCTACACGAGTCTATGGTGTTAGGGCTCAGGAAGACAAGGATGCGCCTGACGTGATAGCTGGTATTATTTCTATCTTTGATACTACAGCTATTGCATTGATAGATCCAGGTTCCACTCATTCTTACATATGTGATGCATTGTTAAAACAACGAAGTTTGAAAACTGAACCTACTGAATATGATGTGTTAGTCAGTAATCCAATAGGCCAAAGTGTAGTTGTGAACCGAATGTACAGAAATTGTCCTATTCGGATACATGAGTATGAATTTCCTAGAGATTTGATGAAGTTGCCATTTCATGAGTTTGATGTTATTCTAGGCATGGATTGGCTAACTCGACACAAGGTAGTGATCGACTATGAACTTAAATGAGTGACACTCAGAACAGCAGATGGTGCAGAAATCACGATGGTGGGTGAAAGGAGAGATTTTCTCTCCAATGTCATTTCAGCCACTACAGCCTGTAAATTGATCAGAAAGGGGTGTGAAGCATATTTGGCTCAGGTGGTTGATTCCAAAAAGGTTACTTCTACCATTCAAAATATACCCACTGTGTGATTATGCAGATGTGTTTCCAGAGGAGCTTCATGGTTTGCCACCTCAGAGAGAACTGGAGTTTGTGATTGACGTGGTACCAGGTACTTCTCCAGTATCGATAGCTTCTTACAGAATGGCACCAGCAGAACTGAAAGAACTAAAAATACAGTTACAGGAATTGCTGGATAAGGGCTTCATCAGACCCAGTGTTTCTCCGTGGGGAGCTCCAGTACTGTTTGTGAAAAAGAAGGATGAGTCACTGAGATTATGTATCAATTATAGGCAGCTGAATAAACTTACCGTCAAGAATAAGTATCTGTTGTCTAGAATCGATGATTTATTTGACCAGTTGAGAGGAGCTTGTATCTTCTCAAAGATAGATCTCAGATCGGGGTATCTGATATTTCGAAAACTGCATTCAGAACCAGGTATGGACATTATGAATTTGTAGTGATGCCATTTGGGCTGACAAATGCACCTGCAGCCTTTATGGACCTGATGAACCGGATATTCCGACCATACTTGGATCAGTTTGTGGTGGTATTTATTAATGATATCCTGGTATACTCACAGACAGCAGAGGACCATGACAAGCACCTCAGAGTTGTACTGCAGACCCTGAGAGAGAAGCAATTGTATGGTAAATTAAGTAAATGTGAATTCTGGTTGCCTGAGATTGTATTTCTGGGACACATTGTGTCAGCAGAGGGTATTAAGGCAGATCCTAAAAAGATTGAAGCAATTGTAGAATGGAAGTCTCCCAGAAATGTTGCAGAAGATAGAAGTTTCTTAGGCTTGGTAGATTATTATCGACGGTTTGTGAAGGGATTCTCATCCATAGCAAGTCCGTTGACCAAACTACTGCATAAAAATGTCAGATTTGATTGGACTGACAGATGCCAAGCAGCTTTTGACAGATTGAAGAAAATGCTAGTTGAGGCTCCAGTCTTAATTCAACCTGTTTCAAGTAAAGAGTTTGTGATCTACAGTGATTCCTCACACCATGATTTAGGTTGTGTATTGATGCAGGAAGGCAAGGTGGTCGCATATGCGTCCAGGCAGCTAAAAATTCATGAACAGAACTATCCGATACATGATCTAGAGCTTGCAGCTATCGTATTTGCTTTGAAAATCTGGAGGCATTACTTGTATGGTGAGAAATGTTATATATACACCGATTACAAGAGTCTGAAATATCTGCCTACCTAGAGAGAGCTTAATCTAATACAGAGACGGTGGATGGAGTTGATTAAAGACTATGATTGTGTGATTGACTACCATCCAGGAAAGACGAATGTAGTAGCAGATGCTCTGAGCAGAAAAGCATTGTTTGCTATGAAAGTTATGAATGTGCAATTACAGTTGAATCCAGACAATGCATTGGTAGCTGAATTGAGATGCAGACCAAGTTTGATTCAGCAGATTGCAGAAAAACAGAAGCAGGATGATACAATGCAGATGATATGTAGACAGATCCTAGAAAGGAAGCATCCGGACTTCTCAGTTAGAAATGATGGTATTGTGTGTTTCAGAGACAGGATTTGCATTTCAGATGATGAAGAATTGAAAAAGATGATCCTGACAGAGGCACGCAGTAGTCCGTACTCGATGCACCTAGGTAGCACAAAAATGTACAGAGATTTGAAAGCTCAGTATTGGTGGTCTGGGATGAAGAAAGATGTGGTGGATTTTGTGAATAAATGCATAACTTGTCAGCAAGTGAAAGCTGAACACCAGGTTCCATCAGGATTGTTGCAACCAATATCAATACCTGAATGGAAATGGGATCGCATCACGATGGACTTTGTCACAGGCTTGCCACTTACCTGGAGTAAACACGATGCCATATGGGTTATAGTGGACCGACTGACGAAGTTAGCACATTTTTTACCCGTCAGAACTGACTATTCTCTGGATCGACTGGCAGAATTGTATATAAAGGAAATAGTCAGATTGCATGGAGTGCCTACATCTACAATATCAGATCGGGACCCGAGGTTTACATCCAGATTCTGGAAGAAGTTTCAAGAAGTTTTGGGTACTCAACTGAGTTTCAGTACAGCCTTCCATCCACAAACAGACGGACAATCAGAAAGAGTAATTCAGGTGCTTGAAGATATGCTCAGGAGTTGTGTAATTGATTTCGAAGGGAGTTGGGTGGATCACCTCCCATTGATTGAATTTGCATATAACAATAGTTACCAATCAAGCATAGCTATGGCACCATATGAAGCACTGTATGGAAGGAAATGCAGTACACCTGTATGCAGGACAGAATTAGGTAAAGACAGGTTAGTAGGCCCAGATTTGATCCGACAAACTGAGGAGAAGGTGAAGATTATCAAGGAAAGATTGAAAGTTGCATCTGACCGACAGAAATCATATGCAGACCTGAAAAGAAAAGAGATAGAATATGAAGTCGGTGAAAAAGTTTTCCTGAAAGTATCTCCGTGGAAGAAAGTGCTCAGATTTGGCAGAAAATGGAAGTTAAGTCCTAGGTTTATTGGCCCATATGAGATTATTAAACGTGTGGGACCAGTAGCCTACAGACTTACTTTACCTCCAGAATTGGAAAAGATTCATAATGTGTTATATGTGTCGATGCTGAGGAGATACAGATCTGATCCTTCTCACAGAGTCCAGGCCGAAAGTATTGAAATTCGACCAGACCTGACATATGAGGAGAAACCAGTGCAAATTCTTGATAGGAAGATTAAAGAACTACGAAACAAAAGAGTTCCACTGGTGAAAGTACTCTGGAGGAATCACAAAGTAGAAGAGACTACCTGGGAAAGTGAGGAAACAATGAGACAACAGAATCCACAGCTGTTCAATTGAGGTAAATTTCGAGGATGAAATTTCTTAAAAAGGGAAGAATTGTAACATCCCAGATTTCGAATAATTACTTTTGCATATGTGGATATAAAATTTATGATTTGAGGGGTGTAAAACGTAATTAAATGTAATTTATGATTTGAGGGGTGCAAAGTTTATTTTTATGGTTTCCAGGTTGACCAATTTGAACGGTTGAAAATGATACACTAAGAGAAGAGTGAAAATAGAAACAGTGAGTATCGCGACCTCTCACCGTGACCTGAAATCGCAATGAGTTGCTCGCGGTGAAAAATATAAATTTTGGGCAGTGAGCACCGCGACCACAGATCGCGCTAACTAGCTCACGGTGAAAAATGTCAAATTCGGACAGTGACCAAAGCGACCTGGTAGGGCGACCACAGGTCGCGATGACCGAATTTGTATATATATATATATATAAAAAGCTTCTCGAGAAAGCCAAACAGAAAAGAAGAAGAAGAATACGGGAACGGCAGAAAAGAAAGGAAGGAGAGAAAGAAAGGAGAGAGGGAGAAAGGAAAAGAGAGAAAGAAAAGGAAAAAGAGAGAGAAGGGAAGAAGAAGAAGAAGAAGAAGAGAAGAGAAAGAAGAAAAAAAGGAAAGGAAAAAGGAAAAGAAAAGGAAGAAAGGAAATATAGAAAGGAAACTGTCGTAAAACGATATCCAGGCTGGTGTACACTCGTTTCTGAAATTATTTTCGACATGTGTTGTTGATTTAGTGGGTTGGAAACTTATTTATGAATTTCATATGCTTGTAATGTGTTTTTGTATACTGTTAGAACTGTTTATGGAATATTCTGATACTATGGAATTATGCATGAGATTGTATGTTTTCAAATATTGTTTGGTTTTATATTTGATTTTGATTGAAACTTGTAATCGTTGGATTTCGAAAACAAAGAAATAATTTGAAATGATATTTGAGAACCCTGAATAACGGCCTTGATATATGTATAGGAATGTACGGATATAGGAGGTTGACATGTCAATTGGGTGTATATATGGCAGTACTGCACCGTGATTCATGATGCCTATGATGTTGATTTTACGGATACCATTTCTTTAGAAATGGGAAACCAACTGTGAAATACGGATACCATTTCATTATGAAATGGGAAACCGACTGTAAGAATATATGGATACCATTTCTTTATGGAATGGGAAACCGACTGTTTATATAGGGATACCATTTCTTATGAGATGGGAAACCCGACTGTAAAAGCCGTAATCCAGTCCTGTAAACCCTGTTATGTGTATCAGGGGCTCAATTGAGATTTGAAAGCCAGAAAATGATGTGGAATACTTTATTTTATATAGTTTCAAAAATTGAAATATGCTGGTTGTTATATATATATTGAAATTTCTGCATTTAAGTTTTATTGTTTCGTATTATATTGCAATTTATTTTAGTGTAAACCCACTAAGCTTTATGCTTAGCGCGTCCGTTTTTATCGCGCGTAGGTAACAGAGATACCGAGGCAGAGAAACAGTAGATAGAAGGTACCTGCAGCTTTAAGCTTCCAGCGTCACCATATATAGTGGGTAATTATACAGTTTTGAATGTTATATTCAGTAAGCATACATATACAGATGTCTGTAAATTCGATATGTAAATCTGTTTTGTAAATCGTTGTTTAATGATTTTTCATTTCAAAAGTTGTAAATGTTATATGTTTATGGTTTGTAAATATTTGTTTGATAGTTTATATTTTTTGCTCAAAGATTTGTAAATATAAATTATGAATTTGAAAATGGTTAGGAAGTCGCACTAAACGGCAGAGTGCGCATTGTTTAGAAAGTTTGATATAGAAGTGTTGAAAGTATATTGTTTTGGACTTTTGTTGAAAACAGGTTTTGGAAAATAAAAAAAAACAGAGGGAACTCTGCCGAAATTTTTAAAACTGATTTTGATGGGCTCATTAGAAATGATTTTTAAATTATAAATTATTTGGTTTTTAGATTTTAAACAGAGTTAAGCAAAGTTTTGAAAAACCCGAGTAGCGCTCCCTGGATCGATCCAGACGAATAGGGTCAGGAGGTGTTACAGGTAGTTACCAAGATCCTTAGTAATAGGAGAGCCGCAGATATTAGCAATACACCTGACATAACCCATACTCACATTAGGGGAACAGCAGACACGAGATTTAGAAAAACTTACATGTTGTCCCAAGTAACTACAGAATAAGTCAAGACAATCCTTCATAGCATTAGCTTGCTGCAAGGAAGTATAGCCAAATAAGATAAGATCATCAGCAAAAAACAAGTGAGAAATCAAGGGACCTCCAAGGGAGATTCTAATATGCTTCCATAATCCTTTACTGACACTATCGACTATCAGGTAAGATAGCTTTTCCATGCATAGGACAAAAATGTAAGGCGAGATAGGATCACCCTGCCTAATACCACAACTAGGCTCAAAAAAATCAGAAGTTTCCCCATTAATAACCAATAAGGTCAGGAAGCAACGGTCTCAGTCTTTGAATTATGATTTTACTAATAACTTTATACTATGTATTACAAAGACTAATAGGCCTTAGCTGTGTCATGTCTGATGGGCTAGGAACTTTAGAAATAAGAGTAATAAGAGTATTATTAAGAGTAGTATGGAAGCAAGTTTTGTCAAAACTTTCCCTAACAAACTCCACAATATCCTCTTTACAGACATTCCACTTGTTTTGAAAGAACACGGTAGGAAACCCATCAGGACCTGAGGCTTTGAGGCTCCCAATCCCAAACAAACTTTCTCTAATATCCTCCTCAGAAATATCCCTACACAAATCCTCACGCCTTCCCAAGTTGACCGAGGGGAAAAGTCTAGGAAGATCAGCATAATTGAGGTCACAATGCAGAAAAGAAAAAAGCTTCTGGAAGTAATTCAGAGCAATAGCCTTCAACCCATCCTTACTATTAACCCATGAACCATTCTCATCCTTCAACCTTTCCAATTTATTATGTCTGCGACTAATCAAAGTAGAAAGGTGAAAGAACTTGGTGTTACAGTCTCCTTCTTTAAGCCAAGTATTCCTAGACTTTTGGAGCCAAAATATCTCCTCCATATCAATTGTAACACCCCCTGATCCGACCCGACTGAATCGACCCAGGGAGCGTTACCGGGTTTTCAAAACTTTCTCAATTCACTTCATAACTTTTCAAACCATTGGAAAACCATATAGTTTATAATTTTTAAAACCATTTTCGAGTGAGCCCATCGAAATACACTTTTTACAAAAATTTCGGCAGAATTCCCTTTGTTTTTCTAATTTTTCAAAACCTGTTTTTCCACAACTCAAATCAAATACAAATTTCAATAACACTTCAAATCTCATTTTCAATCAATTGCGCACTCTGCCGTTTAGTGCGACTTTCCAACAATTTATGAAATAAAATATTTCAGAATTCAATATTTACAAACATTCTAAAAATGAAAAACATAAATCATAAAATTATTTACAAAACATATAAATATAAACTCTTCGAAATTACAGACTTCTGTATATGCACGCTACAGAATATATATATATATAAATATAACTACCCCAAGTCAATGTAGTGACTCCGAACTTCAAGCTGCAGGAACCTCCTCTCTATTCCTTATCTGCCTTGGTATCCCTGTGACCTACGCGTTATAAAAACAACTAACGCGCTAAGCATATAGCTTAGTGGGTGTACACTAAACTCATTGATTAAAATATATAAATAACTTTTCATAATAAACATTTCACGATATACATATTTCATCCAATCATTTACAGAAATAAATCGGGTGACACTTATTTAAGAAACAATTCATTTCAATTTCCAATCCATACCAAAATCAAACCATAAATCAGTTATAATCATTTTAACTTCAAGAATGAGATAGACATGTAAAATCAATTAATAAAGTCAATCAATTCACTTCAATTCTGGCCCGTTAGAATACTCAACATAAGCCAGGACTGGAATATGGGTCGTTCGACCACATGGCTGTCTGTCGAACATAACTCCCACCCTAGGACGAATCCCAAGAGTGGTACGTATCTCCCTACTCTAGGACCGAGGGTTCGGACCCTAGAGAGGTACATATCTCCCTATCCCAGGAACGAATCCTTAGGAGGTACGTGTCTCCCTACCCCAGGACGAATCCGTGAGGAGATACGTGTCTCCCTACCCCTGGACGAATCCATGAGGAGGTACATGATATATCATCAATATAAATCTCAACATCGGTGCAGTGTTGCTACCAGAACCCAGCTGGTATACCAACCTCCTATATCCATTACTATGTCTAAGTATCTTAGGGCCGTTTCGATAAACTATTTTTCAAATATTCACTGTATTTACAAATCAACGGTCCACTCAATAAATATACGGTTTTAAACAAATATAGATTTTCATGGAAAATAAACAATGTTCATACGATAATGGAAAACAAGTAATTTCAACGAAATCATAATAATAGAAATACGATCAACAATAAAATCATTCCACGGAAATAAAATAAACACATAAAAATGAAAGTCTTCAAATAAATCTCAGATTCAAACTAAAAATACTTAATATTTTTTTTGTAAAGATTTCGAAAACGGGTGTACACCAACCTGGATACCGTTTTCTTTCGACAAATCGCGTTTCTACGTTTTTTTTTCCTTCCCTTTCTCTTTCTCCTTCACTTTCCTCTTCTCTTTCTTCTTCTTCTTCCTCTTCCTCTTCTTCTTCTTTCTCTTCTTTCTTTCTTTTTCTTCTTTCTCTCGGTCTCTCCCTCTCTTTTCTCTTCTCTGTTCTGTTTTTGTGACTTCTCGCGGAAGCCAATTTTTTTTTTATATTATTTCGGTCGTCGCGACCTGTGGTCGCGCTACCAAGTCGCGTTGCTCACTGGAGCAACTTCACCGCCTTCATCGCGAGCACCCATCGTGGTACCATGGTCACGCTGGTGGTCGCGTTGCTCACTGCCAGAATTTGACATTTTCATCGCTAGCAGTTCATCGCGATCTGTGGTCGCGGTGACTAGTCGCGATGTTCACTGCCAAGAATCACCATTTTTCATCGCGAGTAGGTCATCGCGATCTGTGGTCGCGGTGACCAGGTCGCGATACTCACTGTCTCAGTTTTCAATTTTCATGCATCATTTCTGGACTGTTCCATCTGGTCCACCTGAAAATCGTAAAAATAAACATACTTTTAATTATATTTACACCCCCTCCAATCACAAAATTTATATTCATATATTCAAAATTAATTATCCAAAATTCCGGATGTTACAATTCTTCCCCTCTTAAGAAATTTCATCCTCGAAATTTACCTCAATGAAACAGTTGTGGATATTGCTGTCGCATAGTTTCCTCGCTCTCCCAAGTAGCCTCTTCTACTTTGTGATTCCTCTAGAAGACTTTTACCAGTGGAACTCTTTTATTTCTTAGCTCATTAATCTCCCGATCAAGAATCTGCACTGGTTCCTCCTCATATGTTAGGTCTGGTCGGATTTCAATACTTTCGGCCTGAACTCTGTGGGAAGGATCAGATCTGTATCTCCTCAGCATAGACACGTGGAACACATTATGAATCTTTTCTAATTCTGGAGGTAAAGCTAGTCTATAGGCTACTGGTCCCACACGTTCAATGATTTCGTATGGCCCAATAAACCTAGGACTCAACTTACCTTTTCTGCCAAATTGAAGCACTTTCTTCCACGGAGATACTTTCAGAAATACTTTCTCACCGACGTCATATTCTATCTCTTTCCTTTTTAAATCTGCATATGATTTCTGTCTGTCAGAAGCAACTTTCAATCTGTCCTTGATAATCTTCACATTCTCCTCAGTCTGTCTGATCAAGTCTGGGCCTACTAACCTGTCCTCTCCTAACTCTGTCCAGCATACTGGAGTTCTGCATTCCTTCCATACAGTGCCTCATACGGTGCCATAGCTATGCTCGACTGATAACTGTTGTTGTAGGCAAATTCAATCAATGGGAGATGATCCGCCCAACTTCCTTCAAAGTCAATTACACAACTCCTGAGCATATCTTCAAGCACCTGAATTTCCATTTCTGATTGTCCGTTTGTCTGCGGATGGAAGGCTGTAGTGAAACTCAGTCGAGTACCCAAGGCTTCTTAAAATTTCTTCCAGAATCTGGATGTAAACCTCAGGTCTCTATATGATATTATGGATGCAGGCACTCCATGCAATCTGACTATCTCTCTGATATACAATTCTGCCAGTCGATCCAGGGAATAGTCAGTTCTGACAGGTAGAAAGTATGCTGACTTCGTCAATCGGTCTACTATAACCCATACTGCATCGTGTTTACTCCGAGTGAGTGGTAATCCAGTGACAAAGTCCATTGTGATGCGGTCCCATTTCCATTCAGGTATTGCTATTGGTTGTAATAATCCTGATGGAACCTGGTGTTCAGCTTTCACCTGTTGACAGGTCATGCATCTATTCACAAATTCTATCATATCTTTCTTTATACCAGCCCACCAATACTGAGTTTTCAAGTCTCTGTACATTTTTATGCTACCTGGGTGCATCGCATACGAACTACTGTGTGCCTCTGTTAGGATCATCTTTCTCAATTCTTCATCATCAGGAATACAAATCCTGTCTCTGAAACACACAATACCATCAATTCTGATTGAGAAGTCCGGATGCTTCCCTTCTGGGATCTGTTCACATATCATCTGGATTCTAGCATCTTGCTTCTGTTTCTTTGCAATCTGCTGAATCAGACTGGGTCTGCATACCAATTCAGCTACCAAGGCATTATCTGGATTCAGCTGTAATTGCACATTCATAGCCTTCAGAGCAAACAGTGCTTTTCTGCTCAGAGCTTCTGCGACTACATTGGCCTTTCCTGGATGGTAGTCAATTATGCAATCATAGTCTTTTATCAACTCCATCCACCGTCTGTGTCTCAGATTGAGCTCTCTCTAGGTAGGCAGATATTTTAGACTTTTGTGATCTGTGTATATATAACATTTCTCGCCATACAAGTAATGCCTCCAGATTTTCAGAGCGAACACAATGGCTGCAAGTTCCAGATCATGAATCGGATAGTTCAGCTCATGATTTTTCAACTGTCTGGACGCATATGCAACCACCTTGGCTTCCTGCATCAATACACATCCCAAACCATGGTGTGAGGCATCGCTAAAGATCACAAAGTCTTTACCTGAAACAGGCTGAATCAGAACTGGAGCCTCAACTAGCATCACCTTCAATCTGTCAAAAGCTGTCTGGCATCTGTCAGTCCACTCAAATCTGACATTTTTATGCAGTAGCTTGGTCAACAGACTTGCTATGGAGGAAAATCCCTTCACAAACCGTCGATAATAACCTGCCAAGCCTAGAAAACTTCTGACTTCTGTAACATTTCTGGGAGGCTTCCATTCCACTATTGCTTCAATCTTTTTCGGATCTGCCTTAATACCCTCTGCTGACACTATGTGACCCAGAAATGCAATCTCAGGCAACCAAAACTCACACTTGCTCAGTTTACCATACAACTGTTTCTCCCTCAGAATCTGCAGTACTACTCTGAGGTGCCTGTCATGGTCCTCTGTCGTCTGTGAGTATACCAGGATATCATCGATAAACACTACCACAAACTGATCCAAGTATGGTTAGAATACCCGGTTCATCAAGTCCATAAAGGCTGCAGGTGCATTAGTCAGCCCAAATGGCATCACTACAAATTCATAGTGTCCATACCTGGTTCTGAATGCAGTTTTCGGAATATCTGACTCTTTTATTCTCAACTGATGATAACCTGATCTCATATCTATCTTTGAGAAGACACAAGCTCCTCTCAGCTAATCAAACAAATCATCGATTCTCGGCAACGGATACTTGTTCTTGACAGTAAGTTTATTCAACTGCCTGTAATCGATGCACAATCTCAATGACCCGTCTTTATTTTTCACAAACAGGACTGGAGCTCCCCAGGGGGATACATTGGGTCTGATAAAGCCCTTATCCAGCAATTCCTGTAACTGTATCTTCAGTTCTTTCAGTTCTGCTGAAGCCATTCTGTAAGGAGCTATCGATACTGGAGACGTACCTGGTACCACATCTATCACAAACTCCACTTCTCTCTGAGGTGGCAAACCAGGAAGCTCCTCTGGAAATACATCTGCAAATTCACACACAGTGGGTATCTTCTAGATTTCAACATTAACTTTTCTGGAATCAACCACCTGTGCCAAATATGCTTCACACCCCTTTCTGATCAATTTACAGGCTGCAGTGGCTGAAATGACATTGGAGAGAAAATCCCTCCTTTCACCCACCATTGTGATTTCTGCACCATCTGCTGTTCTGAGGGTCACTCATTCAATTCATAGTCGATCACCACTTTATACTGAGTTAACCAATCCATGGCTAGGATCACGTCAAACTCATAGAATGGCAACTCCATCAAATCTCCTAGAAATTCACACTCCTGTATCCGAATCGGACAATTTCTGTATACACGATTCACAACTACACTTTGGCCTATCGGATTACTGACTAGCACATCATATTCAGTAGGTTCAGTTTCCAGATTTCGGTGTTTCAGCATGGCATCACATATATACGAATGAGTAGAACCTGGATCTATTAATGCAATAGCTGTAGTATCAAAAATAGAAATAATACCAGTTATCACGTCAGGTGCATCCTTATCTTCCTGAGCTCTAACACCATAAACTCGTACAGGAGCTCGACTCTCGGGTCTTGCCACTGACTCTGACACTCCTCTGTGGCTACCACCCTCAGGTACTGCCTGACTAGGCCTCCTACCTCTGGAAGTAGCAGGGGCTGATCTCTCTGACTGCTGAGATCTAATCTGCGGGCAATCTCTCAGGAAATGGTCATGAGATCCACATCTCAGACAGGCTCCTGTAAGCTTCCAGCATTTCCCAGGATGTCTTCTTCCACAATGGTCACACAAGGCAGAGGCTGATCCCCTAACTGCACTCCTAGGGGTACTGGCCACATAAGTTGTAGACTGACCAGGCCTAGCTGTGGGTATAGGGTTCTGTGACTACACTGGACCACTAGGCTGCGGTCCCTTAAATTTCTTACTCTGGGGCTGATATGAGCTGGATGGCCTTGCCCCTCTTCTTTGCTGCCCTCTGTCTCTTCTGGCCTGCTCTTCTTTCTTAATTCTCTCTACATTCAGAGCTGCCGAGACGAGTCGAGTAAAATCTTCGAATTCAAAGGCAGCAACTTGTAACATTCCTCAATTAATCCACAGTCTAATTATATATTCAAAATTAATTACTTAGAAATTCAGAATGTTACACAACCTGTAAACGGATATAATCGTTCAGTCCATCTTCAAACCTCCTACCTTTATCCGCCTCTGTCGCCACCATATCTTTCGCATATTTACTCAACCTGACGAATTCTCTTTCATATTCTGTCACTGTCATCTGCCTTTGCTTCAGGTTGATAAACTCCCTCTTCAGATTATCCAAATAGATGCGACCAATATATTTTCTCCGGAATTCCTTCTGAAAGAAATCTCACGTTCTGTCCTCTGGTCGCACTGTCTGTATAATGGAGGTCCACCATTGATAGACATCCTCCTGCAATAAGGATACTGCACACTCCAATTGCTCTTTAGGTGTGCAGTGCATCTGCTCTAATATTCTGTCAGTCCGTTCAAACCAGTACTCTACGGCAGATGCATCCTCATCCTTTCTGCCATGGAAATCCGTGGGTCTATATTTAGCCAGTCGCTCTATGGCTGATCTTCGTGGCGCTGCTCTAGCCACATTTTGAAAGAACTCAGCCATTTGCTGCATAAATGCTGGCTGTACAGGATCCGCCACTCTCGGGCTTACTGATTCCCTAGATGCTCCCCCAGCCACACTGGCGGGACTCTCAGGTCTATCACCTCTTCATTCCATTTCTTTTATCCTATATAAGACAGAAGAGGGGTCTGCAGATTAGAGTCACCCATTCCTATGGGTATCTTTATACAATGCATGCATATACAGACTCTTTGGTCCAGATATGCCTAAACCGCGCTCTGATACCACTATCAATTGTAACACCCCCTGACCCGACCCGACTGGATCGACCCAGGGAGCGTTACCGGGTTTTCAAAACTTTCTCAATTCACTTCATAACTTTTCAAACCATTGGAAAACCATATAGTTTATAATTTTTAAAACCATTTTCGAGTGAGCCCATCGAAATACACTTTTTACAAAAATTTCGGCAGAGTTCCCTTTGTTTTTCTGATTTTCCAAAACCTGTTTTTCCACAACTCAAATCAAATACAAATCTCAATAACACTTCAAATCTCATTTTCAATCAATTGCGCACTCTGCCGTTTAGTGCGACTTTCCAACAGTTTATGAAATAAAATATTTCAGAATTCAATATTTACAAACATTCTAAAAATGAAAAACAGAAATCATAAAATTATTTACAAAACATATAAATATAAACTCTTCGAAATTACAGACTTCTGTATATGCACGCTACAGAATATATATATATAAAAATATAACTACCCCAAGTCAATGTAGTGACTCTGAACTTCAAGCTGTAGGAATCTCCTCTCTATTCCTTATCTGCCTCGGTATCCCTGTGACCTACGCGTTATAAAAACAACTAACGCGCTAAGCATATAGTTTAGTGGGTGTACACTAAACTCATTGATTAAAACATATAAATAACTTTTCATAATAAACATTTCACGATATACATATTTCAATTCCAATCATTTACAGAAATAAATCGGGTGACACTTATTTAAGAAACAATTCATTTCAATTTGCAATCCATACCAAAATCAAACCATAAATCAGTTATAATCATTTTAACTTCAAGAATGAGATAGACATGTAAAATCGATTAATAAAGTCACTCAATTCACTTCAATTCTGGCCCGCTAGAATACTCAACATAAGCCAGGACTATAATATGAGTCGTTCGACCACAGTGACTGTCTGTCGAACATAACTCCCACCCTAGGACAAATCCCAAGAGTGGTACGTATCTCCCTACTCTAGGACCGAGGGTTCGAACCCTAGAGAGGTACATATCTCCATATCCCAGGAACGAATCCTTAGGAAGGTACGTATCTCCCTACCCCATGACGAATCCGTGAGGAGGTACGTGTCTCCATACCCCTGGACGAATCCAAGAGGAGGTATATGATATATCATCAATATCAATCTCAACATCGGTGCAGTACTGCTAACAGAACCCAGCTGGTATACCAACCTCCTATATCCATTACTATGTCTAAGTATCCTAGGGCCGTTTCGATAAACTATTTTTCAAATATTCACTGTATTTACAAATCAACGGTCCACTCAATAAATATACGGTTTTAAACAAATATAGATTTTCATGGAAAATAAACAATGTTCATACGATAATCGAAAACAAGTAATTTCAACGAAATCATAATAATAGAAATACGATCAACAATAAAATCATTCCACGGAAATAAAATAAACACATAAAAATGAAAGTCTTCAAATAAATGTCAGATTCAAACTAAAAATACTTAATATTTTTTTTGTAAAGATTTCGAAAACGGGTGTACACCAACCTGGATACCGTTTTCTTTCGACAAATCGCGTTTCTACGTTTTCTTTTTCCTTCCCTTTCTCTTTTTTCTTCACTTTCCTCTTCTCTTTCTTCTTCTTCTTCCTCTTCTTCTTCTTCTTCTTCTTCTTCTTTCTCTTCTTTCTTTCTTTTTCTTCTTTCTCTCGGTCTCTCCCTCTCTTTTCTCTTCTATGTTCTGTTTTTGTGGCTTCTCGCGGAAGCCAATTTTTTTTTATATTATTTCGATCGTCGCGACCTGTGGTCACGCCACCAGGTCGCGTTGCTCACTGGAGCAACTTCACCGCCTTCATCGCGAGCACCCATCGTGGTTTTATGGTCACGCTGGTGGTCGCGTTGCTCACTGCCAGAATTTGACATTTTCATCGCGAGCAGTTCATCGCGATCTGTGGTCGCGGTGACTGGTCGCGGTGCTCACTGCCAAGAATCACCATTTTTCATCGCGATCTGTGGTCGCGGTGACCAGGTCGCGATACTCACTGTCTCAGTTTTCAATTTTCATGCATCATTTCTGGACCGTTCCATCTGGTCCACCTGAAAATCGTAAAAATAAACATACTTTTAATTACATTTACACCCCCTCCAATCACAAAATTTATATTCATATATTCAAAATTAATTATCCAAAATTCTGGATGTTACATCAATAATACAGTTATACTTAACAATAAGTTTAACTTCAAGAGTGACCAAACCTTGCATGTGAGCAACACTAAGGTGTTTTTGAATACTTTGCAATCTGGCTAGTAATCTCCTCTTCCTCTAAAAGATACAGCCAAAACTATCTTTGTTCCAAGATTTCAGCATATTAGAAAAGGAAAGGATTTTGTCAATAACATTTCCCTCGCTAGCAAACCACTCCCTAAAGACTATCCGATCGAACTCAGCATACTTCAACCACATAGCTTCAAATCTAAAGGGTTTAAGCAAGCTACTCTGGATATGGTTGCTATGGAGCTTAAGCAGGATAGGGTAGTGGTCAGAGTGAGTTCTAGGCAGGTGCTTTACAAACCCTTCCGGGAACAGCATTCTCCACTCCATAGAACAGAGGGCTCCGTCAAGCCTACACAAGATCTCATCTCTAAAACCTCTTTTGCTCATCCAAGTAAAATTTTGGCCAACAAACCCCAAATCAATCAGATTATTATCACTAATCCAATCAGCAAATCCACAATTGGAGAAACTAGTATTGCCCCCTCTTTTTTCAAAACTACAAGTGATTTCATTAAAATCTCCCAACACCACCCTTCTCACAATGTCAGAAATAATCCTATGGAATCCTTTCTTACCAGCCCTTCTCACATTCCAGACACAAATCATCAAACAAATAAAATAAGGAAGGGGAAGTGCATCTAGCAGGGACTATTGGTCCAAGGTAACATCCATAGCCTCCTTCAAGCGAAAGGTTACTTCCTCAAAAGTGCTATAGTAACATTTCTAAAGAGAAAAGCATATTTAGTACACTTTTCATTTTAGCAGTTTCGCACACATCTCTTCTGTAATCCACTTACTAGTTTTTGTATGCAAGTAAAATGTTAATGGATTTTAAGCCTGTTAAGCAAACAATGTGGGCTTTGTTCATGGAGTTAGGTCCTGCTTAATATTGAACGCAAAACCTAGAAAATGCTTTTGAATACAATATTATCGGACAAATGCAATTTTTAAGCAAAAGCCAGCATTAATAGATCTACAAATGGAATTCTTATACATCACAATTCCCACCTGTTAATTTCTCTTAAGAACTCTTTTAATATCACACTTCACAACATAAATTTTTTTGTTTAAATATTTAAAGCAAATAACTTTTTTTTACATATCACTTGTAGTGGTAGAAACTCGAATTTAAAATACCACCGTTCAATATGGCTCGGTAATAAAGGCGCTCATTCAGCCTGACAATGATCTAAGTTCGAGTCACCACTACCACAAGTGATATGTCAAAAAAAAAAAACTTAAATTTGAAATATTGTTACACTAAATGAGCGCACTTACCACTTAGCCAAATTGGACATTGGTTTTGATTCTTATTTAAAAATAAATGAAAGTAGTATCACCAACTAAACAAATTTTAGATCGAAATGCATATTGGATTGGAGTGCATTATTTGTTAGTAAAACAATTAATTTTTTTAATTTTTTTAGTAATGGATCTTGAGAAGTGAGTTATTTTTTGGTCGGTTGTGGGATTTCAATAATACAAAATATATAATTTGATTTAATTGTATAGAGGTTGAGTGTTGACGTGCGAATTAGGTCAACACAATAAACAATATAAATAAGGGTTGAGCAATGAAAATAGGATCAAAGACAAGTTTTTTAAAGTGGTTCGGCTGAAAATCAAAACCTACATCCACTGTTATGATATTATTGCTCTTAAATCTCATTTAGTGTTTCTCTCAAAAATTGTAACCCTTGTACCGTTGATGATCCTTCCCTTTTATAGTGCTTAAGGGATGGTGTCATTACTGGTTTACATTTACTGAATCACTAGAAATAAGGAATAAAATAATATTCATAATTATCATAATTAAATCAGGAATACAATCACTAAAAATCAGGGATTAAATACAAATTTAAATTCAATCAACTGGTGTGATCAAATCCTTCAAATCATGAGATATTCCCTTATTTGGAAAATATGCTTCGAGCTGAGTGATTGCGAGTTGGAGCTAAACTAACAGTGAGATAAGAGGTGACGAGGTCTTCCTAGCTCGCTGGAGTGTTGCAGCATGCTTTAAGCTTCAAGGGTTTAATACCTTTGTTACCTCTCATAGTTGGAACTTGCCTGCTACCTCAATTTTATCAGCTTTCCTAGTCTGTTGAGCTTTGTTAACTCCTTCAGGCCCGTTTGGCTTTGTTGACTTTTCTAGGCCCATTGGGCTCATGAAATTATACGCATAATATTAGTCCCCCTAGCTTCTAGCTTGATAACATCGTGGTGGAAGCTGTGACGAGCTTTTGCAGATAAAGCGACCTGCGTGCCTGATCTTGACTCCTATTTCAACCTTGACAAGCCGTAGGTCGCTTTGTCAGGTCACTGTAATGGTTTCCATTCTAGTTCCATTAGTAGCCGCCGTCAAGTCAACTGTCACGTCTCATTAAGCGCATTTAATGCGTGTATGCTGTAAGTTATAGCCCTTTGGGTGCCCCATGAATCCCGATATTGCAGTCCAGTCGTTGGTCTCCACCACCTCATTATTACCTTGATTTAATGGTTAAAGGGCTAAGGTATAAATGTGGGACTCTCACATTATTTCCCTCACAATTCACAGAATTGTGAAATAGCAACAAAAATGAAAACCTTCTTCTCTCTAAAATTTCATACCACCAGCAACTCTTGTAGACTCCATTTTCGGTGAATAATCACCAGTTTTACTCACTTTGAACTCCGCACTTTGACTTCCACGGTAAGTTTCCTGTGATTTCTTCCTTTTTTTTTCTCTTTAATTGCTTTTGAGTCGGTGCGTCCTTTTTTTTTTTCAATTCTTGGTGATTACAAGGAAAAAACTTGTACCTTCCAAAGGAAAGTAATGATTACAAAATAGATAGCTGTCAGGGGGTAACTGAAGAGTCAGACACTTGAGACATTTCGGCTAGTCGTTCGACCCCCAATAGAGCATTGGTGATTCAACTGTTTTTTCTCACATAGGCTACCATATGGGTTGACTCGACACTATTGCAATCTTATCCCTTACAATCGGACGGTGTCCACCGATACAAGACAATCCAAAGATCACATGGACTGGCTATATGTCGAACAACGCTGAAGTTAAATTGCTACGAACATTCAAAACTACTACTCGTCGAACGACATTGTAGAATGAACACGTCAAACCCCTTGACTTATTGCATAAATACGAGGAGTTTGGAGGTAAACTGTAGTAGCCAAAATCAGTCAGGTCCAAAGCATAATTAAATCATTTACAAATGCCCAAGGCCATAAAGAGAATCTCTACCTAATCCATGAAAGCGGCCCAAGCCCAAGAGACTCACTCACCTATGCATCAACCATATTACGCAAAGGTTGAGTCGAGCGACACGAACTCCTACGTGTCGAGCCAATTACTGGCCTTTAACTTGACTCTGAACTTTAGTTCATGTCACTTGACATGATCCCTTTATATGGCAGCCATGCGATATAAAGTTTCGCGACCCACTTGATCAACCTTCAATTGAACTTCATGAACAGCTTAAATGTATATCGCTTGACTCAATGACCCAAGGTCCAATGAACTCTCCCAAACCCACAGACATGGTCGCCCAGAGTTACCTCTATGTCGCTTGACGCATGGAATATTATCGACTAACCACCTTTACGATAACCCGACCCATGATCTATCCATGGATCTTCGACCGAAGACGTAAACCATCAGACTTTAAAATTGAAGTCTGATGGACCCAGTCAATGAGGCAATCAAGGAGACCTCCACTCACAGTGAGACTTCACGAGAATTTTAGCAGAAAATAGAACATTGCAGGCAATCATTCATTCACGGTCTCCGAGAAACATCTCCTGAAGGCAATCTCCTGCCAACTCCGATCAACCTCCATCGTTCCTTGAACGTGATTCTAGCCTACGAGCTTATTATACGATCCATCATTGGATTAAGGAAGTGTCATCATTCTTATTATTTTATTTGTCTCATTACATTTATCCCGAAATATTGACTTGACCATCGGAGTGACTTTGGCAGGCACCACTCCGATATCCCAAACATTCTACAGGTCACGTGTGCTCTATCTTTACAGGTTGTAGTGCCCAACATTCTCTCAACACTTTTTGTGGTCTACACCTATTAGTAGTTTGCTAGTGCAATCTTGCGCGTATCATAAAATTATTTATTATCAACTAAAATTGTATTTCGTTTTATTAATTTAAAATCAAAGTTTTATTTATTGTTAATTTCATTTTACTAAAATTTTATATCTTTTCGTGGTCCCTCCTTTAGTCGCATGCCTTAATTAGGTTTTTAAAGTTTTTAGGGAATTTAGCAAAATTGCCCAAACAATAGTAAACAGTTGCAACACTACCCAAGCTCCACTAATTTTTGCAACATCTACCCAAAGCCATTTTTTGGACAAAATTGCCCTTACTTTTACATTTGACCACTGCACTATCTTCTTTTTCTTCTTCACCGATGGCCTTGGCCCGATGGTTTTCTTTCATAATGTATTTTCACATGGCGGCCCGATGGTTTTATCATGTCGGCCCGATGGCCTTGGCTCGATGGTTTTGTTTCATCGTGTATTTTTACATGGCGGCCCGATGGCCTTGGCCCGATGGTTTTCTTTCATAATGTATTTTCATATGGCGGCCCGATGGTTTTCTTTCATCATGTATTTTCACATGGCGGCCCGATGGCCTTGGCCCGATGGTTTTATCATGTCGGCCCGATGGTTTTCTTTCATCGTGTATTTTCACATGGCGGCCCGATGGCCTTGGCCCTATGGTTTTCTTTCATAATGTATTTTCATATGGCGGCCCGATGGCCTTGCCCCGATGGTTTTCTTTCATCATGTATTTTCACATGGTGGCCCGATGGCCTTGCCCCGATGATTTTATCTTGCCGGCCCGATGGCCTTGTTCATGTATTTTCACATAGCGGCCTGATGCTTTTGTTTGATCGTGTATTTTCACATGGCGGCCCGATGGTTTTCTTTCATAATGTATTTTCATATGGCGGCCCGATGGCCTTGCCCCGATGGTTTTCTTTCATCATGTATTTTCACATGGCGGCCCGATGGTTTTATCATGTCGGCCCGATGGCCTTGGCCCGATGGTTTTGTTTCATCGTGTATTTTCACATGGCGGCCCGATGGCCTTGGCCCGATAGTTTTCTTTCATAATGTATTTTCATATGGCGGCCCGATAGTTTTCTTTCATAATGTATTTTCACATGGTGGCCCGATGGCCTTGCCCCGATGATTTTATCATGCCGGCCCGATGACCTTGTTCATGTATTTTCACATGGCGGCCCGATGCTTTTGTTTGATCGTGTATTTTCACATGGCGGCCCGATGGCCTTGGCCCGATGGTTTTATCATGTCGGCCCGATGGCCTTGGCCCGATGGCCTTGGCCCGATGGTTTTATCATATCGGCCCGATGGCCTTGGCCCGATGATTTTTGTTCATGCCAGGCCGGGAGTTTTGATACTTTAATTGAATCAATGTTTTATTTACATTTTTTATTTGAATGCAGGAAGGAGCATGGATGATGTGCAGTTGATAATCAACTGGGATGGACATTGGGTATGTGAACAAGGGGTTTATTGGTATGATGGCAAGAGATCAAAATGGGTGTTATTTCCAAGAGAAGCAACTTATGCTCAACTATTAGATAAAGTGTGTGTCGTCACTGGGATTGACAGAAACTGCTTTCGAGTCATTATAAAGACGGTTGCTCATACCATCCGCCCAAGCATGCCTGTTGAGATAAGTGATGATGATGATGTTGTAATATTATTACCTCAAAAGAATGTTGACCCTTTAGTTTGTATAACCGTGTCTGAGATTGGCCATAGTGACCGACAATTGCAGCAGCAATATTTTCCAGAGTCATCTAATCAACAACACCATCCCATCAATCTTCAGTTTCCTTCATCGAAGGGAAGTAACTACATTCGGGAAGGCTACACACCAAATTTAAATGATGCTTCGGTTGAAGAAGAATTTAAAGTTGTTGATGATTTCAGTAACGAAGCCAGAGATAATGAGAAGTCCGAAGATGTTCAGGGTGCTGGAAACAGTAATGAAGGGTTGGTTCGAGCCACGTCTGTAATGTGTTCAATTAATGATGTTGAAGTAGCTTCGAGAGCTATGCCGATTATGATTGAAAATAGGGAAGTCTTTGACAGTAAGAAAGAGTTGCACTCCCAACTAAGAAGGTACGCTACTGCAAATCGTTTCAATTTGAAAGTGTGAAAGTCCGATACTTCACGTTTTGAGGTACGTTGTGCTGTTGGAGAATGCAAATGGCGGCTACATGCATTCAAGGTTACAAACACTGATTTTTTTCGGATTACCAGATTTGACGACAAACACAGTTGCGCAATGGAGAAAAGGTTTTCATGGAATAGAAAGGCTAGTGCACAGTGTATTGGCCAACATATCAAAGAGAAAGTTTGTGATGGTCGTATCTACAGACCAAAGTAAATCATAAGAGATATCCAAAATGAATTGGGCATTACAGTAAATTACCACAAAGGATATCGGGCTAAACATATTGCTATGGAGGAGGTACACGGATCATTTGAAGTTTCTTTCAGTATGTTACCTTATTATTGTCACATGTTAGAGGAAACAAACCCAGGGACGATCACGAACATTAAGACTGATGATGAAAATAGGTTCATGTATGTGTTCTTCTCTATTAAAGCGTGCATAGATGGTTTTAATGCTGCCATTAGACCGGTTATTGCAATTGATGCCACGTTTCTGAAGGGTTCATATGAGGGCATTTTGTTTGTCGCTGTATGTCAAGACGGGAACGACCAAATATTTCCTTTGGCATTTGGTGTTGCGGATTCCGAGAATGATGCTTCATGGAGTTGGTTTCTATCTCGTCTGCATGATACCATTGGAGATGTTGAAGATCTTGTTTTTGTATCTGATAGGAAAAACAGTATTGTCAAAGCTATTGCAACGGTTTTTCCAAATGCATACCACGGTGCTTGTTTCATGCATTTAGAACGAAATATGATTTCCATTTATAAGAACAAAGATCTTTTCATACCATTTCGGAAGGCAGCGAAGGCCTACAGAGTTAATGATCACTCATTTTACATGCTACAGTTGTCTAGCATTAGTGTTGAAGCTCATCAGTATGTCGTTGATGCTGGAGAAGAGAGGTGGTCCCGAGCATTTTGTCCGAGAAAAAGGTACAACATTATAACTACTAATATTGCTGAGTCGATGAATAATGCAGTGAAAGATTTTCGAGAGTTACCCATTGTTGCTATGATTGACCGTATTCGAGATATGATGCAACGTTGGTTTCATGATCGGCGTATAGTGGCTGCTTCTTACGATACGCAGTTGACAGAAAGGGTTGAGGCACTTATTGGGGTTAGTGATGAATCTGCGCAACATATGAAGGTGTCCCCAATTGCATTATACCAGTTTGAGGTGCACAATGGAAAACAGAATGGCATTGTTGATTTAGAAAACCGTACATGCAGTTGTAGGGAATTCGATCTTGATCAGATTCCATGTGCACATGCTTTAGCTGCCATAAAATATAGAGGATTGCATTACACAACATTCACCTCACCCTACTACTCGACTGCTTATCTGCTTTCAGCATACAGTGGTGAGATTCATCCAGTAGGCCATCAAGGTGACTGGTTGGTCCCAGCGGACGTTGCAAATACAATTGTTCTTCCACCAGTTGCCCTACGCCCACCAGGTCGACCAAAGAAACAACGTATACCTTCGATTGGAGAAGAGGTTGTACGCAGAAGGTGTAGAAATTGTTGGCGCCACGGCCACAACAGCCAAACATGTAAGAATCCTAAAGTAGCGGAACCATCCAGGTGATGAGGATATGCAAGATATGATGTTGATTTATTTATGATATTCTGTTTTGTTGTATTTAATTGCATTTTGATTCGGAGAATTGCAGGAAATGAACAATATAATTCACATTATTGTACAATTTGGAACACATTATTATACTATTTCGAAATCAATGTTTTGTTGTATGTATGCATTTGAAAGTTTTATTTTTGTACAATTTTAGTTAGCTGTTTTGTTGTATGCAATTAACAGTTTTATTTTGGTTTTTTGAAGAGTTTGTAATCAAATAACTTATGAAATTTTTGCCAGAGTTTCCTCTCCTTTTCTAACAACCCAAAACCTGATTTACGAAATCAATGCATTTACCTCAACGTGTATACACTTCATAGCACAATGTTCAATTATTTGCGCATCCTTCCGGTCGATGCGACTTTTCCAATTATTTTATCAACGTTTAAAAAATCAAAGAAAAATTGTACAATAATTTCCAATAACCAATGATATACCTACAACCAATAATTTCCCAATAACCAATAATATTCCAATAACCAAAATTTACAATCATTCCCAAAAACCAATAATATTCACATAAATGAAAATTTAAAAAAATGTACAGGTCATTCTTCATCTAAATCTTCTCGCCTTGCAGAGTTTGCAAATATGTCGATGGACATTTTCTTCCTCAGGGCTTCGATTTGCTTTGCATTGAAATCAAACTTCTGTCTGTGTGCAATAATGTATTCAGCAAACACAAGGGTAAATGCACCACAGTGACCACTGCAATAATTTCAATATAATAGCACTGTCAATTATTGAATCAATTATAATAACAATCAATTTAAAAATATTGAGTTCAATTTCACTTACGCCCCCTGTTGTTGTGGAATAGTATTGGGACCTAGTCTTTTGCATGTAAATGGAGTGACCTGTACTTGTCTCCCCTTGTGTTCAAAATAGCCTCCGCTATACATAAGGGACGACAGAAGAACTGCTAGCAGGGCGACATATTGCTCCCGAAAAGATGGATCAGTTTCCTTACATAAAGAATCATAGATCCGTACTTTTCTTTCAACAAGATTGACAGCCGCCAACACCCAATGATAACCATCCACATTCACAGGCATCAACAACTACATTGAACACATAATTAGCATTTAACTTATAAAGATATTGTACTGTAAAATAGATGCATGATTACACTTACATTATCGATCTCCCACCATGGACGAGACCCTTCGGTTCGTTCTCCGCGAACATAGCCAAGGTAAAAATCCTCCCAAGGAAAGGTAAGGGGATCGTATGCCTCCTGCGGTATGGTTCCATCCTTGTTCTTCGGAAGTTTTTTCCACATGTGTTGAAGGGTTGTCTGCAAAAATTTAAAATATCAGTATGTTCTTTATAATTAAGTCATAGAAAATTTATTAAATAATTTATATTTCAATTACAACTTACAAAGAATGTTGGGTCAATCAAGTTGTAATTTTGAGAAAAAATGGTCGGATGCGAAAGCTGGCGCCTCCGTAATACTTACAAATAAGCCTCAAGGTGCTGTTTTGTGGTTAGATCATGAAAAAAAAATTGCCATTGAGAACTCATCATAAGGAACAGTGCAAGTTAATGACATTAGCATGAAAGTAACAAAATAATTTCTATTATTTACTAACCAAGCTGTCCAACCAGTCGGTCGCACTCTCAAACGTCTTGAAAAATTCAGGGGTCGCATCCAGTGGTGCCCCAACGTAGCACCTGTATATACGGTATAATATTCAGAGGAATATAGATTAAAACATCACAACAAAAAAAGAAGTCTGAAAATAGGTTATGCACTTAAATTATGTATGCTTACCTAGCTTTCCTATTTTTTTTGAAAGCCTCGTACTCCGACTTTACTTCCTTATGAACCGGTTTTAACGGCTCGAACTTAATTGGATGGAAGGACCATGTCTTTTGCTTCTTTGGCCTAGTCGGGTCAATGTACGAGCTAGATACGAATGCAGAACGCTTTTTTTTCCTCATACTATATCTTACGCCCAATGCTTTTTTTTCAAGAGCTTCGACACTCTGATTACCTGTGGCACTTGCGATATGCGCCAAGGGAGAGGGAGGACGGTAAATAGTAAGCTGTAGGTATTGATCGGGTTCAAGACCCTCCTCCTTTGCTTCATCATTTCTGAGATCAGTTGTATCGTCCACATTGTAGGTTGTATCAAAGATGTCGTCACTCTGATGAAATTAATAGAACAGTATATGGTTAATACAATGTCAAAAAGGAAATGACAAATATCGACGTGATTAAATAAAAAATAAATTACCTGTGGCACCTCAGTTCCAACTGTAAATTTTTCATCACTGCCTCCTGTCTTGCAGACAACTTCAATTAATTTCTCAACTCCTTTCCGCATCTCATCAAGTTCTGTTTGTAGGGTTGCAAACCCTTTGTCAACTTTATCATTCAGTGCGGTCATAGAAGTCTTTAGACATGCTACTTCTGTGTGGAGGCCATCCAATTTTCTATTCAAATCTTCTGAGTCCTAGCATAATGTCCAAAAAAAAGTTAAATTAACATTTACATAATATTTAATGAACAATACAATTAAGGGACAATATTGGCAACATACCGATGGCCTCCGTCCAATAGGCTGCTCTTCTTGTATTTCAGCTCGCTTATCTTTCGGTTGTGGTTGCTCTTCTTCAGCAACATCATCACTATGAGTGTCATGACAGTACTCGTCATCTTCCTGATCACCCATCTCTATATATGGGGCAGACGGATCATTTGAGATGGCACCCGTATTCAACCCCATAAAATAGGACAACTTCAGTTCTTCCTCCGTTGGTTTCAAAGTTTGAAACGTTGAAATCTAACCCAAAAAAAAAAAAACAGCCCACATAGTGTTATAATAAAAATTTATATACCTAACAGAAGTCTTTCAATGTAGTTCATACCTTTCGCCTACTGAAAATCTCAGTTCTCAAAGCCTCATATCCAGGACTCATTTTCACTTCCCAATTCAGATTACGAGGGGCTGTACGAGACACCCTGGTAGCATACTTCTTCTTTAAGTACAGCGGAATTGCTTCAATTGCCCACACCTACCAAATAAAACAAAACCATGTTTCAATAAGAGTTTTAAAGAGTTTAAGGGTAAAAAAAGTTAAACACTTAAAATTACCTGAAAAGCATAGACAAATCCATACATGTTGATCTTCTCTGCTGTATGGCTCGGATCCTTTTTAGCCTTCTCCATAAACTTCTGATCTCGACCTTTGCAACAGGTCGATAAAGAGTTGAATGTCCTTGAATAGACAAATGAACCCCATGGGAACCGATTGAATTCTTCTAAATTATCAACCAACTTCATTGCCCAATATTCGACCTTAGTCCTCAGGTCCTTTCCAAGCAATGTCATCTCCAAGATCAGCAACAAAGCTACTTTAATCATGTCATCATCAGCATCATGTTCTTCCTCCATACGTTCGAACAAAGTTTGCAATTTTGTTCCAGTCACCTTTTTCGCTCCCTTAAAATATTTCTGCCAAATTCTACACATATCATCTTCCTGTACAGTAGGGACGACTGTATCCCCAAAACGTAGATCGCTAATGAGGCAAAACTCGTTTGCACTGAACCATATTCTATTCCCGCCAATCAAAAACCACATTTCGTTTTCAGCATTGTCCGCATGGCACTCCCGCAACAAGATGTGATGACAAAATTGACCTGTGAAGCACATTTCATTAACATCTAAGAAATGCCCAAAGCACGTTGCTCTTATTTGTTGTTGTTAACGTTCCGTGAGTTTACTCTTCAGCAGCCCGATGCAACCCCATTTAGAATACGTTGTCATTTTGGCATGGAAAAAAAAAATTTCCTTAATTTTCATCGTGTCAACCAACTTCTCACTTGCCATTGAATATTAGCCTGCATAAAAAAAAAATTCGAATTCATCAACATACTAAACAATACAAATATAAATTTTATTTCATCAAATCATGTCGGCCCGATGATTTAATTTCATCGGGTCGCAGTGGCCCGATACTTTGATTTCATCTGGTTTTGTTTCATGGTGATGCTTGCAGGCTAGCCGATGGTTTAGTCTGATCGGCCTGATGAAAGAAAACCGTCGGCCAGTCGTGGCCCGATGATTAAATGTCATCGGGCCACCGCGACCCGACGGTTTTGTTTATTGGTGGCACAGTGGCCCGATGAAACAAAACCATCGGCCAGCTGAGACCCGATGAGTTTTTCATCGGGTCTTCGCTGGCCGATGGTTTTATTTCGTAGGACACAGTGGCCCGACGAAAGTAAACCATCGGCCAGCTGAGACCCAATGAGTTTTTTATCGGGTCTTCGCTGGCCGATGGTTTTGTTTCGTAGGACACAGTGGCCCGATGAATGTAAACCATCGGCCAGCGAAGACCCGATGAAAAACTCATCGGGTCTCAGCTGGCTGATAGTTTACTTTCGTCGGGCCACTGTGTCCTACGAAACAAAACCATCGGCCAGCGAAGACCCGATGAAAAACTCATCGGGTCTCAGCTGGCCGATGGTTTACTTTCGTCGGGCCACTGTGTCCTACGAAACAAAACTATCGGCCAGCGAAGACCCGATGAAAAACTCATCGGGTCTCAGCTGGCCGATGGTTTACTTTCGTCGGGCCACTGTATCCTACGAAACAAAACCATCGGCCAGCGAAGACCCGATGAAAAACTCATCAGGTCTCAGCTGGCCGATGGTTTACTTTCGTCGGGCCACTGAGGTACTGGCCCGACAAAGCAAAACCATCGGCCACCCGTGGCCCGATGCCCAAAACACAAACCTCTACACAAAAAATCAGAAGGAGGAGACGATTTCAATCGGTGTGGAATGTTACCACGGAAGAAGGAGACGATTTCGTTGCTGTGACTCGATGAACAAATCATCGAGTCTCAGCTGGCCGATGGTTTTGTTTCATCGGACCACTTACACACAGTGACCCGATGAAACAAAATCATCGGCCAGACGTGGCCCGATGCCCAAAACACAAATTTGTAAACAAATAATCACAAGAATAAATTTTTCCTTACTTTGAACAAGAACAGAAGAAGATGATTTCCTTGCTGTGCTCGAAGAATAACGCGACTCGCTGAACCTGCAAACACAAACGAAACGAAGAAGACAAACAGCAGCAGAGAACACAAATGAAGAAGACGAACAGGTGATGAACAGCAGTTGAGATGAACAGCAGTAAAAACAAGCAAGTCAAAAACTGTAAAGTGAAAACGTGAAGTCTGGGTCAAATGTGAAAGTAAGGGCAAATTTGTCCAAACAAAATCTTTGGGTAGCGGTTGCAAAAATTAGTAGACCCTGGATAGTTTTACAATTATTGATTACTGTTTGGACAATTTTATTAAATTCCCAAATTTTTATACTAATTTACCTCAAAATCAATAATCTAGTCGTCCCATATATTTTATTTATTTATCTAACAACCGATTAAGTATGTAGTAAAATAGTAAATGGTGAACAGATATATAAAGTAATAATTATTAGTCTCTTTTAACTGTTAAATATTGAAATATAATGTAATTTATTATCTAGTGGTAGCCAGTCCAGCTTTGACTGGCATCAATTACGAAGCAGAAACGATTATTATCAATTGAAGAATAGGGCTTGCAACTTGCAATGTTAATTGATTATTAATGGATTTTGGCCCAGCTTTCCAAAAAAATACTTGTCAATACAACGCCGGACAAATGAAATTGTTAGGATCAATTCATTTACAAATACATTTCTTATATAATTTCTCTTAAAAACTCTTTTAACATCACAGTTCACATTCACAGCCATAAAAATTCTCATTCAAATTTAGAACGAAATGTCGATTGGATTGGAGTGCATTATTTGGCTACATATAATTAACTAATACTGTAATTGTATTAAGTTATTAAAAAAAAAGTAAAAGAATAAATAAATAAAGTAAACTTGGAGTAATTACGCTAGTACCCTAAGGATTGTAAGAATTACATGTAAATGATAAAATTTGTATTTCATTATATAAACTTCTTCTACTGTTGGCATATATTAATCAAACTATTAGTTTGACTGTATTTGAATTCTGTAAAGATCAAATACCTTTATAATATATAATATAAATATAATTTATATATAATATAAATATAATTTTTATTAATATATGACTCCACTTATAATAAAATAGATTAGTTAAAAAAAAGAGTATGAACTCTCCAATGCAATAGTTATCAACGTAAAGAAAGACTATTCAGAATTACTTCTTTTTAATTTAATATTTACTTAAACAAACATTAATCAAGTCAGCAGACCAGAGAACCAATTTGCTATTAAAAACAATGGTCAGTTGCACCTCAAATTGGGGCCTGAAATCAAGAATATGGCCAGAGCTACTTAACAAATATTGTAAATCTATATTGACTTATTAAAGAAAGACTGATGAAGCCTGACTCGAAGAAAAAGACATTTTAACCTAAATCATTAATTTAATAACATGATAAATTCTGTCAAAATTTATATACATTTCATGAGGCCTTTCGAATTTCTTTTCTTGCATGAAATTTTGCTTCAAATATGACCAAATTCTTAGTACACTCTTTATCAAAGGTCATTTAGCAGTTTCGCATGCATCTCTTCTTTAATCGACTCGCTAGTTTTTGTGGGCAAGGGAAATGTTAATGGATTATTAAGCCTGTTAAGCAAACAATGTGGGCTTTGTTCATGGAGTTAGGCCCAGCTTAATATTGAACCCAAAACCCAAAAAATGCTTTTGAATACAATATTACCGGACAAGTGCAAGTTTTAAGCAAAAGCCAGTATCAATAGATCTACAAATAGAATTCTTATACATCACAACTCAAAGTCCAACCTGCTAATTTCTCTTAAGAACTCTTTTAATTTCACACTTCACAACATAAATTTTTGTAAAAATTATTAAAAATGATCTAAAAATTATTAATAAAATTATTTTTAACCACAGATGTAAAAATAATTGTTTTTAACCAATTGGAGAAAAAAATAACATAAACAATCCATTTATTGAATAATTATAAAATGCCTCGTAAAATCGAAAATTACAAATAAAAACCCATTAAAAATTACAAAAAAACTCATTCATACTTTAACCTAAAATCGACACAAAATCATTTTGCTATGCACCGCCGTACAACTCAAAACATTTTTTTACCTATTATTAAATCTTTCCCTCTCTCTCTCTCTTATTATATTCTATCTTATTTTGTCTTTTTTATTAAAATCAAAATCTATTTATCTTTTTCGAAAGTAATTTTATGAAATTGCTTGTATTTTATTTAGAATGTATTTTATAGATTTTTTAAGTTTTTTATTTTTTTTTATTTTATTCGTATATTGTGTTTGTTTTGTAGTTGAAAGAATTTTAGTGATATTGAGGTTTGTTTTTATAAAATTTTAATGGTTATGAAATATATTAGTGAAAAGTTAGTTAGTGAAAGGTTAGTTAGTGAAATGTAGGTTAGTGAAATTTTTGGTAATAATATTTGTTAGTGAAATGCAGGCTAGTGAAATGTAGGTTAGTGATATGTATGTTAGTGAAATGTTGGTTAATGAAATGTTAATTAGTGAAATGTATGTTAGTGAACTGTAGGTTTAGTAAAATGTAGGTTAAAGAAATATTGGTTGATGAAATGTAGGTTAGTGAAAGGATAGTAAAATGTAGGTAAGTGAAAAGTATATTACTAAAATGTAGGTTAGTAAAATGTATTTTAGTGAAATGTATGTTACTGAAATGTTGGTTAGTGAAGTGTAAGCTAGTGAAATGTTGGTTAATAAAATATAGGTTAGTGAAATATATATTAGCTAACTGTAGGTTAGTGAAATGTAGGTTACTGAAATATATGTTAGTGAAATATAAATTGGTAAAATGTGGGTTAGTGAAATATATGTAAATGAAATGTATGTAAGTGAAATGCATGTTAGTGAAGTATTTAAGGTGTAATTGTTTTCAGTGAAATGTTGTTACTGAAATGTTTGGAGTGAAACTTTATGAGTGAAATTCACTTTAATTAATGTTTTTGTGAAATATTGCATCTTCTAAATATTTCTCTCTTATTGCAGAAAATGAATACCTGTAAACTTCTACTCAAATATAACGGGCAATGGGATGGTGAGATCCAACGGTTGAACAAATGCACAATATGTATTGAAGCTGGTCACAATCGTTTGGGTTGCCTAAACCCATGCCGAAGAACTGCAGTTCCTAAGCCAAGCAATCCTATTAGTAAAGAAGTTTCAGTATGTCAACAGAGGAAATGCGGTGCTTGCAAGCAGTTAGGACATAACCGTGTGACATGCCAGTTTGTTGATCATTCTCAAACCAGCAATGAGATGAATATTGGTACAGGGGGAAGTGCAAAATATCACAGTGTTGCATTAATTCCTGTGTTGCTGTTTTAACAAGTTGTATTGAGTGTTTCATGACCTGTGACTATATCAAGCAAACATATATGTAACATTACTATTATGAAGCAGTAAAATCTACCACAAAAAAAATTTACAAAATCTACCTTTGTCAATCGAAAAAAAATAAATTTTATATACTCCTACAAAATCTACCACCAGTAGCAGTACTGTCATGAAGCAGCAAAATCTACCACCATCTATCTTTACAAAAAAAAAAATAAATAAGTACTTCTATTAACTAACTTGATCACAAATTGAGAAACAGAGTATCCCTAAGCAGCGATGGCCTATGAGTTAAACTCTTGTTGACAAAGAGCTTGAAAAATAAATACCAGTTCTTCAAATTATGTCACCAAACCTAAACCACATAAATTTTAAACAATGCATTTCATTTCATTGATACTACAATGAATCAAAACAATCACAAAAGGTGAAAGGACATCACAAAATTATTCTCTTTATATTCAGCCAAAATCCGGAATTACAAGAACTAAAAATTTCCCAAACGTATAAAAAAACACAATTAAAATTATACAATTTAGCATTTCATAAAGTTCAAAACCCAAACTTCCATGATAAACAATCTAAAATTCTTGTGAGGCAGATCCAATATCATCCCTTCCTTTCCCCATCTTCTTTGGTAACAGATTCTAATGAATGTTAGGCAAAACACCTCCGTTTGCAATTGTAACCGTTCCCAAAAGCTTGCTCAGCTCATCGTCATTCCTCATAGCAAGTTGAATGTGTCTTGGAACAATGTGATTCTTCTTGTTATCCTTAGCAGCATTGCCTGCCAGTTTAAGAACCTATATATATAGACAGAACAACATCAATCGGATCCTAAAACAAATTATTTGGGATATGGGTAAACTATGAAAAGCTCAAAACTTAAGTTTCACGTTCTTTGTTATCCCAAAAATGAAGCAGATAATGCCAGTTTACATTACAATCAAACAAAGCTCATCTTCTTCAATCGACATTATTCACTTTTATATTTGCTTATTGTTTTCTTTTTCTACATTTTCTGTAAAACCAAACAAAGTAAAAAATCTCTGAACATTCCATAAAGTGTTGTGTACGATTCTAATATGCTAACTTGATTTAGCTTCTCCCTTTCTCTTCACATCAAAAAGAAAAACTAAGTATTTTCCAAAAAGTTCACCACTTGCAAAAGAACAATCTATAATATGGCATTCAAGCATATGCATTTCACAAAAAAAAAAAAAAAAAAGTTCAAACTCATAACATTGAAAGCATTCATTTTCAACATTATCTAAGCAACCAAACAATCCAGAAACAACACAAACATGAAACCAAATGAAAATCAAATCACAGAGAGACTGACCTCAGCAGTAAGGTATTCAAACGGCAATAAGGGAAACGATACGACCATGAAGTTGAACGGCGGTGAGGGAAACGAAACGGCGAGAGACGAGAGGGTGAGGATAATGTGTGGCGAAGGAGAGAGAGGGAGACGCCGACGGCGGCGACGAAGTTGAACAGCAACGAGGAAAAAAAATGGCAAGAGGTGACAGCGTGAGGGTAATGCGCAGCGACGGAGAGAGAGGGAGAAAAAAAAAATGTGTTTTAACTTTAGGTTTTTTAATTAATAAAATTAAATCTGAAAATAAAATTTTGGGTTCAAGTTAAATTTTATCAAACTTTATATATTAGTATTAAAAAATGAGGGTGAATTGTACTAAACTACCTTGAGTTTATGCATAATTATATACATAATACCAGTTTACCATTTATTACACTCAAGTACCCTTGACCTTGTTGACTCCGTTAAAACTAACTATTGACCAATTATTTTTTTTGAAAATGACATAAATACCCTTATTAATAAATATAAAAATAACATTACAAATAATAATTAATAAAATAATAAAATAATAATTTTTAAAAAATAATTCATTCACCATCTCCACCTTTATCATCTTCCTCAAAATCCACCATCTCCTTCATTCAACTCTTCAAATTCATTACCATCACCCATCCAACTTCAACAATCAATCCATCAACCATCCACCTAAAAATCAAACACCACATCACAACAACAGCCAAAAACTAACTGTTAACCATCTCTACCATCATCACCATCTCCACCATTATCATCTTCCTCAAAGCACTTCAAGTACAACAACCCAAGAAAAAAATCACAACTTTATTCATAAAAATAAAAATGTTCATCTTGATGAATGTGGTAATAAAACTAATAAAAGTAGTACAAGAACTCACAAGTATGAGATCTGATAAAAAATACTCCGATCTGAAAATTAACATTTAAATAAAAAAAAAGAGGGATTATCAATTTGGTCCCCATGTTTTGGACAATTATCAGTTTTTTAAACGCGTTATGGTTAATGGTACACTTAGTCCCTAACTTTTAGAAAAGGTATCAATTTGGTCCCTCTGTTAGTCAATCGTTAATCAAACTTAACGGTTCCAAGGATATTTTCGTCTTTAAACCTATCAATAACTCAACAGTAACTTTTTTAGTAAAATGACATATCTACCCCTAATTAAAAATTTAAAATAAATTAAATTTAAAATTTAAAAAAATTTCAATGAATCTCCATCGTCCATCAAGATTGATGAATGATGAAGATTATATTGAAATTAAAAAAAAATTTAAAGTGAAAATATATTTTTTTTTTATTTTTAAAAAAATTAAAATTCTGAGTGGTGGAGATCCAGATTGGATCTCCATCGTCCATCCAGATGAATGGACAGTGGAGATCTAGATCTGGATGAACGGTGGGGATCCAATCTGGATCTCCACCACAAAAAAAAAAAGATAAAATTCAAAGTTTGAAGATCAACGAACCCAGAAACCTCAAAGAACCCAGATCTGGGTTCGTTGCACCTTAACGAACCCAGAAAACTGGGTTCGTTGCTAACGAACGAACCCAGAAGGGTTCGATCGAAGAACCCAGAAAGGTTCTTCCCAAATTTTTTTTATTTTTTTTATTTTTTTTAGTACCTAGATCTGGGTTCGCCTTCGAAGGCGAACTCAGATCGTTGACTAACCCAGATGGGTTCGTCTTCTTTGACGAACCCTTCTGGGTTCGTCGCTGGATCTCCAACAAGTTTCTTCATTTTTTTTTTTTGGGTGGAGATCCAATCTGGAGATTGGATCTCCCCCTTTCAAACTTTAATTTTTTTGTTTTTAGAGTTCATTTTCAATTTTTTTAAAAACAAAAATTAAAAAAAAAATATATTTTCACTTTAATTTTTAATATAATCTTTACCGTTTATCAAGATTGATGGACGGTGAAGATCCATTAAAAACTATTTTTTTAAATATTTTAAATATTATTTTTAAATTTTTAAATGAAACGACCATATTACCCTTCTATTTATTAATAATCATTTTAAAATTCTGAGGTTAAAATTATCATTTAACTCATTTAAATAGTATTAAGGGCAAAACTGTCTTTTTACCAATTTTGTCAAGGTTGACTGACAGAAATTTAGTGAGAGGGACCAAATTGATACATTTTCTAAAAGTTAGGGACCAAGTATACCATTAACCATAACTCGTTTAAAAAACTGATAATGGTCCAAAATATAGGGACCAAATTGATAATCCCCCTAAAAAAAATAAAAAAATAACTCCATCGCAGATGGAGAAAACTCCATCTGCGATGGAGCGCCCAGCTGTGCTAGGGATAGGGCCCAACCGGACCTCAATCAACGTCCCTGATGTGTCCCCGTCATCGAGATCGACGTTCATGATGATACTGAGCGGAGGAGGCGGAGGAGGAAGAGGCATAAGTTGCCAAGACTGTGGAAACCAAGCCAAGAAAGACTGCTCTCACATGCGGTGCAGGACCTGTTGCAAGAGCCGAGGGTTCGATTGCCCAACCCATGTCAAAAGCACTTGGTTTCCTGCCTCCAAGCACCGCAAGAAGCAACAGCAACAACTTCAACTTCAACTTCGCGACGGAGACAACAAACCAAAACGACCCAGAGAATCAAACCGCACCTCTCCTCTTGGCTTCACTCGCATACCTACCGACGCCTCAGGTACTGTGTTTTGCTTGGTTTGTCTCACACTTTCAAAGATTGACTTTTGTTTCAAGAATTTTGGGCACCTTCTACTTTCCATTTTTTTTTTTTTTTTTTTGTTGTTGTGATGTGGTGTTTGATTTTTGGGTGGATGGGATAGATTAATTGTTGAAGTTGGATGGGTTGTGGTGATGAATATGAAGAATTAAATGAAGGAGATGGTGGATTTTGAGGAGGATGATGATGGTAGAGATGGTGAATGAAATATTTTTTTAATTATTATTTTTATATTTATTAATAAGGGTATTTATATCATTTTAAAAAAAAATAATTGGTCAACAGTTAGTTTTAACGGAGTCAACATGGTTAAGGATACTTGAGTATAATAAACGGTAAACTGACATTATGTGTGTAATTATATATAAACTCAGGGTAGTTTAGTGCAATTCGCCTAAAAAATAATTTATCAATTTCAAAATGGTTAAAAACAATTGTTTCGTTTTTTTAGGATAAAAATAATTCTTTTTATAATTTTTTGATTACTTATTCCTAAATTTTTTTGTTTAAATATTTAAATTAAATAATTTTTTTAATATATCACTTGTGGTGGTTGAAACTCGAAGTTAAAATACTATTGTCTAATGTGGTTCGGTGGTAAAGGCGCTCATTCAGTCTAGCAATTACCTAAGTTCGAATCGCCACCACCGTAAGTGATATGTTAAAAAAAGAATTAAATTTAAAATATTGTTAAGCTGAATGAGCGCACTTACCACTTAAATGATGATTCTAATTCTTATTTAAAAATAAATGAAAGTAGTATCATCAACTAAACAAATTTTAGATCGAAATGCAGATTGGATTGGAGTGCATTATTTGTTAGTAAAACAGTTAAATTTTTTAAATTTTTTGGTAATGGCTATTGAGAAGCGAGTTATTTTTTTGGCCGGTTGTGGGATTTCAATAGTAGAAAATATATAATTCGATTTAATTGTATGTAGACATTGGGTCTTTGCCTAGTTGGGCCACTGGCCAGGATCCACCAGATTTCAAGCTGCAACCATCCGACTAATATCTAGGCGTGTTCATGGGTTCAACGGTCAAAATCAATGGACTCCAGTTTTTTTATCTATGAGGTTGAACTAATGCTTCGTTTGTTCTCTGGGTTTAGTAAAGGATTGGATTTATTTAAACCCAATCCTTTGTTTAATTTGTGCATGGAATTAGATTCTCTAATCCCATGCACAAAAATAAACCCGCCCAGGCGGGACTAAAAAGTCTCGCCTGGAAGCATTGGACAATTTGTCCCATGCTTTTTTTTTTTTTTTTAATAATAAATTTAAATATTTATTTTTAATATTAATAAAAAAATATTTTTATATTAAATTAATTACTATAATATATTTTATTTATAATTAATTTTAAAATATTTATATTTTATTTAGATTTATTTTAAATAATTTTAATTCAATTATATAATATTTAAAAAAATTAATTTAATCAAATCTGATTTTATCCAATCTCATTCTATACCAAACAATAAACAGTACTATTTTATTTAATTTAAAATAATTTTATTATATATAAAAATTAATTTAATTCAGTCTGATTTTATCCAGTCTCATACTATCAAATACATCACAGTAATAATTTATTCCAATACATATTGTACCAAAAACATTACAGTATTAATTTAATCATGTTCAATCCATTCAAGTAGTATCCCTCTCCCCGAAATTAGGAATGAATTATAATAGTTTAATATATATATAAGTTAGGTTTTTTAAAAATTTATTATAAATAGTTATATTTATTTTTTTAAAAGTAGTATAAATATTTTATTTAAAAAAATTAACCATATTTAATTTCTATTATTGGTTTAAAATAATTTTTTACTTTAAAATTAATTTAATATAATAATTAACCAATTTCAAACTATATTTAACATATAAAACATAATAAAAATTTTTATCCAATCTCATCCTACACCAAACAAAAGATAGTACTATTTTTAATCCAATCCGTACTGCACCAAACACGTGACAGTACTAATTAATCCAATCCAATTCAATCCCATAAAAATAGTCCAATCTAATCCCATGAAACAAACGAGACCTAAGGAGAGGAAAAAAAGTAACATATTATTTACTTGTTGTACCAAAATTTTTAAATAAAAGATAATTTTTGAAAGTAAGATAGGTCAGATTTACATTTGAACCAAAAAACAAACAAGAGCTGCTGTTTCTTAGTTAACTGTTCACTGTAACAAACTATTTGCACAGCAACAAACTATTTGTCAATTTATTGATCTCGAACCTTCCAAGTTCCAACAATGGCCATATTGGCCCATTGTCAAGATAGCGTACTACTTGAACATTTGACCTAAATTGAGCTTCTTTTCATTCTAATCAAATGACAACAGCACCAGAAAGAAATGAAATTTGTAACTACTTGACATTGTGCTTTCATGCTGCCCATCTTTTGTTCCAGTTACATTTGTCAGATTCTTTGAACATTTTTATAGTTTACAAAAGTAAAGTAAATCAACAACACAAAAAGAGAAGGCATCCTTGAGACATACAAGAAACATTTGTTTAATATTGACGATTGCAATCAAAAAACTGTGTATAACATTTCTGGTAGTGTATCAACTAACACATCAATCTAAGAATTAAACTTTTCAGAAAAAAAAAAAAAAAAAGTAAAACAAAAACTTCTAGTGTATTCAAATACAACATGGGTTTCAAGCAATACCTCCAGAACTAGTACTGTTGAGTTGATCAGGAGGAGTGAGAGATATCCAAAGCAAAGAAACAGTGATGGAAACGAGACCTGCCCAAACATATATGATTGTTGGCACCCTTCCTCTCCTCCCCATCAACCCTTTCATGAATGGATACATGTGAGCCAACACCCAGAAGCTAAAAAACACCCCTCCTATCAGCTTGCCCCATTGTGGTATCACACTGTATATGGTTCTCGAGAATCCGATCACTATTGCTACTATATTCACCACTATGATCGTCAGTGGTAATATAAACAGACTTGTCCATTTAACCACATATAGATCAGCGTAGATATCCTCCTCGTCTTCTGATGCAGATTTTGATGTCAAAGTGAATGAAATTTCAATGCCAGCTACCACTTTTAGAAGGCCCTGAATGACTGCCACAAGGTGAGCACTGGTTCCACCAATCACCCAAAACTGCTCATTCCTCCACCAGTCCTCCAGCCCAACCCCTGACCATTTCACCTCCAGGAGGGAGATAAGAATCAATGTCAGGCTGTTGACTAGCAGATAGACAAGGAAAGTGGTGTTGAGGTTTCCAACAATGAATTTTCCTGTGAAGAGGCAGAGAGCTGGAAGGAAGCAATAGACAGCCAAGAACACGGAAGTGAAAGGGTAGATGCCCACGTTCATATATGCGATTCGCTGCAGGAACTTTAGACGCCGAGTTGCGAGAAAGGCGTTGTTTCGAGAGAAAAAGATTTCCACTGAACCAGTGGCCCATCTGAGAACCTGGTGCAGCCTGTCCGTTAGGTTAATGGGTGCAGTGCCACGGAAGGCATCCCGCTTTGTCACACAGTAAATGGACCGCCAGCCGCGGTTGTGCATACGGTAACCAGTAACCACATCCTCTGTCACGGACCCGTAAATCCATCCCACTCTAAGCCCCCATTCTGTCTTGTCCTCGTACCTGTGTTTCGCATCAAAATTACATTAGTAAGTAACTTTTTCAGACCCCAAAATTAAATTGAAAACATACATGAGGAGGTATTTACCAACAGGAAACGACAGCAACAGCCTCAGCAACAGTAGGTGCATCTAATGGGGGACGAGGTGCGAGTAGTGAACCAGGAGGTCTGCCATTTTTGATAGAAATGTGATCAGCAAGTGGCCTGCCTTGGAACTCAGCGACGGCTATGGAGTCAGTGAACATGGTTGAATTACCAAACTTCCTTGGCAGGTCCAAGTCTGGATGGGAGTTTAGGGGCTCTGTATCTGCTTCCTCTTCAGATCGAGGAGGAACAGGTGCAGCTGGTATCTTCTTTTGCCCGACAACGCCTATGTACTCGTTTGCCCTTGGTGGGTTGAATCCATAGAGCGCATATCGCCTGAACATGCACCCCGTTCCCACGTATACTGGTCCTTGCAGACCGTCCAGTGCCCTCATATTTCCTGTGTGTAGTTGTTTTATCAAATTTTTGTTGGGACTAAAGTTGTGATTAGAATATTATATGGTGCATACATATACAACAATTGATTATTCATTGTATAAATTGGTTGTTCAAAAACAAGTTTGCAAAATGTACCGTCAAAGAAGACAGTGTTGTGATTAGCATAACGATCAGAAGGATCAACCCCTTCAAATCTCTGTGGAAACTGTATGTAGCAGACCCGATCACCACCACGATCCATCATAAAGCACATTCCCTCTCTTATGGCTTGAGAGTTGTATAGGTAATGGTCACAATCCAGATTAAGTATGAACGGTCCATTTGACAAAATCGCTGAAGCTCTAACCATGGCGTTCATGGCTCCAGCCTTCTTGTTGTGGTCATAACCAGGCCGCTTCTCTCTCGAAACGTAAGCAAACATTGGCAGACGAATGTCAATCCCTGTGAAGTCAAGTCGTTTCTCGTCTGGGTGACCCATCACTGGATCATTTTCTGGTACCTTACTCATCACCTGCCACGATTTTATTATTAACATCCATTTGCTAATGATTTTACAAGACAATAACAAAAAAATTAGGAATTTGTTGGTGGGTTAGATCGATCACCTGCAAGATTCCGGCATGATCTCCCTTGGCGTGATCAGCACTTGGGGTGAGCCAGGTCCCAGGCCAGTGGGTCCCATCAGCCATCCAGGTGGCCTTGGTGTAATTGACCCCTTCCGGGGGCAAAACGCCACCGTTCTTTTCCTTGGCGGCCCTCTTCTCTTTCGATTCCTCTCTAGAGTTATACGCATCGGTACGTCGGCGTATTGTCTCTGGCAGACCGTTGATCCTGACCTTGAACTCGTCGTACTCTCTCTTGATCCAACGGCGGTCCTTTACAAAATCAGGACGCTTCTTGTTCTTGGTGGGATCGGTTTTCGTATTGAAGTAACTGTCAGGATTCCTAGGCTCAATGTTGTGCTTCCGGCAAAACGGCACCCAAACCTCAGCAAAACGCACGGCCTCGGCCATGGCCTCAAACGTGAGAATGGCGCCACCGTCATCGGAAATGTAGGCGGAGAGCTTCTCAACAGGATACTGAGCGGCCATGATGGATAGCATGGTGTTGGCCGTCACAAGAGGTGGTTCCTTTTCGGCGTCGGCAGTGGAGACGAAGACATCAACGCCGGGAAGGTCAGAGCGGCCGGTAGGATTGGAGGGGGAGGGTGACTCAAACTTGTCACGAAGAGCTGCAAGGTCAGTTGCTCGGTTTATAGGGTTTAGCTTGGGAAGAATGTCTAGAACCCATGAAAACGCAAACCAAACTTCACAAACTATGGAGATGCCCCATAGCCACATTGCATCTTGGTTAGGGTTTCGGATTCGCCATGCAAGAAAGAATGCAAGAACCACCAGACGGATTACTATTAGTAGTCTGTTTAAGAAAAAAAACAACATAATTAGCGCGCAGCATATACACCCATTTTTGCCATACAATCTCAATAATTCGAGAGAAGCTATCATCTATAATAATGGCTTGATACTTGAACAACATATATTTTGCAACTTCGACCACACAACCTGGATGTGACTTGAACAACATAGAACTATAATAGCAATAATGCTACAAAAAAACATAAGTGTTTGTCCGAACATACATTCCAAATAATTTGTAATTATTACATTATTTACCTGTCATTTTAGGATTACACCAGAATTATAAATTATTGTCACATATTTTATTTTATTTTTAAAGTATAAATTTGAGATCATTAGAGGAATATGCATACTATAATGTTGGTAGGGAGAAAATTAATATTTACCTGTAAGGGCTGAGAACACCAGGCGAAATCTTAACCTTTCTAGTGAGTGGCTTCCATGGCTTGTCCATAAAGTCAGACATGCTCACATCGGGTCCATAACTATCCTCCTCAGCCGGCGTCCAAAATGCATTTCCGATACCATACTTGCCCTTTGTTTCGAACAACCAACGGTTATGATCAAAATCTCCAGTTTGGCTCCTCAACAACATTGATTTATTATTTGATTTCATTACTGACATTCTTCTTTCCATTTTCGAACCGCTATTACCACCGCCATCCTCCTGTCCTCCCCGCCTGCTCACCTGCCCTGACTCCGTCCCAAACCGTGTCGCTTGATACTGGCCTGACCCGTCCGCCTTGGCGTCCGAGTTCGGCTGGTTATCAGGAGTAGGTGGCATCATGACCGTGTAATTGATATAGTCATTCTGGCCTGAAAAATCACCGGACACATCTAGGTCATCGTCCCTAGAGAGGCTCACTACACGTCCGCTTGAAGTCCGCCTTGCAAATTTCACAGCCTGAGGTGGGCGGCCGGCCGTTGAGTTTTGTTTGGACAATGATGATTTCTTAGGACTTGTTGGGCTTGCCATGTTAATCTTGCCTAGCAGCTAGCTTCACCTAGAAAACTAAATATTTTTCAGGCATGGTTTACTAATATTTTGTGTTAAAAAAAAAAAAAGATGGAACTAGGAATTTTTCATGCATGAAAAAAATTTGTAAAAAAGAAAAGTGGAAATTTTAGTTGAATCACTGGTTGAAGAAAGGAAGAAAATATTTGGTTTCAATGTGTTCTCTATTTTTAGTTTTGCTGCTGCGATTATTTCTCCCTAGTTTTAAGCTTGTCCTCTCTCTCCTCTAAGTTGGGTTTCATTCTAATTTCTAAGCAAATTAAGTTTTCATAAGAAACCAACCAGAAACAAAATCTGAGGACCAAATTAAAAAATTAAAGAAAAGAAAATTATTAGAATCCCTGCACTCGAAGACTTGGCTATATATTTGTGAAAATGAAAATTAAGAAAGTACAAAAGCAATGGGATCAAATCATCAAACTAATATTGCAGCTATGGCGCCATAGAACAGTAAAACTGGTTACAACCTAGAGCAACAACAGAACATGCTACAATAATTAAGCTCGATAAAAGGAAAGGTAATAACAATGTTTTAGTTTGTTGGAGAAACCAGAATAAAAAGAGAGAGTTTTTATATATTTTATTTTCTAAATATTGTTTTCGAAAAGGCAAAAGTATATATATTTTAATTAGTTTTTCTTAAACTAAGAAATGAAAGTGTCTTAATTTTGACACCACATTTAAAAAACATTCCATTTAAGTATTATTTAAAAATATTCTTTTCAGTGTTTTTTATATAAAAAAAATATTTGTTCCCAGTTTATTACTACAAAATTTATCTTAAGGTACTTGATTAGTCACTGTTCATGTTTTGCATGCATTTATTATAAATTCACTAATAATATGGATATGATTACGATGTACTGTCATATATGTCTAATAATCAATGATCGGCTAGGATTAATTCTAAGGAAAATTGCATAAATACTCTGGAGGTTAGGTAATATTACACTCAGTGATAATTTTTATTATTGGACGAACATCCCCAAAAATCTGTTAACTACAATTAAATTTGACGTTTAACTGACCCTAAATCGAAAAATAATCAAACTACCTTTCATATAGTTATTTAATTATTATTTTATTTTTAGTAAAAATTATTTAATAACTATTTAAATGGCTGTTTGATGATCCTAAATCAAAAAATAGTGGTTGTGACACATCCAGAAAATGGATTTCAAAAAATAATCAAACTACCCTTCAAAAGGTATTGCAAAGAGTGGTTGTGACACGTCCAGAAAATGGACTTCTACTCCTAAGTGTAGGAGTGTCGAAGTAATAAATTAACCCGGTGAGACCGGAGTCGATCCACGAGGAAGAAGATTTAGATCCTGCAAAAGCCAACAAAAATCTACAAGGAAAATATAATAGGAAAGAAAATATTATGAAATGAAGGTAGGTATAATGGTGAAACAAATTAAATTAAAATATGCTAAGGTTAGAGGTTCCACTTTTGGTATATGGTTTAAGTTATATTTAACTCTCTTTTTTATCACTCAATTGGAATCCACACACAAAGGAGGTTCCAATCAGAAGTTAGACCATTTAAGTTCTTTACACATCTATCAAGTTATATTTCTTTTCTTTTAGTTATATTACAATGGGTACTCTACACTCCTTATGTTAAATGTGTTCAAGTACTTATTGTGCCAATCAACTACCATAAATCAAGATTCCTTTGCCAGATGCAAATATAACCATGCGGTTCTAAACGGATTCAAGTATTTATGGTGTTGTTTGTCTATAATGAATCAAGAATCCTTGGTCAGAGGTGCAGGTACAACCATGCGGTTCTAGACGGATTCAAGTATTCATTATGCCAAGAATTGTCTACAATAAGTCAAGATCCCCACTTCACATAAGAGAAAGAGATGAAAATTCAATTCAATAAGAAAAATAATATAAAACATGTAGATAAATTTACACAAATGAATATAAACTTTAAGACCATGTTAAGAGTTAAATAAATCTTTATTTACATACCAAGAGTTTCACCCTTCCCCTTAGCAAAAAAAAGAATTTAGCTACTCATGATAGAAGAAAGAAAACAAGTAGAAGAAATAAAATGAGCAAGAGAGAAATTAGATTATCATAAAAGTTCAACACTACAACAATGTGAGGTGAACTTGGCAAGGAACCCAAGCTCCCCTCAAGCTTTTACAAGGCCTCTAATTATAGACACATTGAGAGGCAAACAAGTCAAAAATGGTAGTAATAAATTAATGCAAGTTGATTGAATTTGAAGGTAAAGTTATCAACTTTGGAGTCTTCCACACATGCACCGATTTTTCCACCGAATTAGGCACCGTTCCTTTGACCATTTGATCTCGTGATAAACATCAGAGTTGTAGATAATTCTCTTATCTTTCTAGAATGATAAGACTCATAATATTTGAAATTTTCTGGAGAAAGTTATTGCCCAAAGAGTGAAGACTGCCCAATTAACGCGGCCATACAAACCAGCCCAAGATAATCCAATATTTGTCTTCAAAAGAGTCCAAATCTGATAAGCGTTTACAAACCAAACTTATAGGGCTATGAGTTATCTTTCCAAAACTATCAAGAACGTAGTGATTGGATATTTGAGTGCAAAGTTATGCCCATTACACTGAACCTGCATCAAAATATAAAGTTTAATAATTAAGTATAGTTATAAATAAGTTAGGTAATTTGATGACACTAATAGTATAAAATAATGGTTTTAACCTTTATTATTATACAAATTTAAGTGTTCATCATCGGGTCAGGAGGTGTTACATTGACGTGGTTTAGGCGTTTCTGGACCAAAAGAGTCATAGTCTGTATATGTATGCATTGTATAAAGGTACCCATAGGAATGTGTGACTCTAATCTGCAGATCTCTCTCTTCATATAGGATAAAGAGAAATGGAAGGAAGTAGAGATAGACCTGAGAGTCCTGTCAGCGTGGCTGGGGGAGCATCCAGGGAATCAGTAAGTCCGAGAGTGGCGGACTCTGTACAGCCAGCATTTATGCAGCAGATGGCTGAGTTCTTTCATAATGTGGCTAGAGCAGCACCACGAAGATCAGCCATAGAGCGACTGGCTAAATACAGACCCATGGAGTTTCATGGCAGAAAAGATGAGGATGCATCTGCCGCAGAATACTAGTTTGAAAGGACTGACAGAATCTTAGAGCAGATGCACTGCATACCTAAAGAGAGACTGGAGTGTGCAGTCTCCTTATTACAGGAGGATGCCTATCAATGGTGGACCTCCATTATACAGTCGGTGCGACCAGATGACAGAACTTGGGAATTGTTTCAGAGGGAGTTTCGAAGAAAATATGTTGGTCGCATCTATCTAGATAATATGAAGAAAGAATTTATCAACTTGAAGCAAAGACAGCTTATAGTGACAGAGTATGAGAAAGAATTTATCAGGTTGAGTAAATATGCGCGAGATATGGTGGCTACAGAAGCGGATAAGTGCAGAAGGTTTGAAGATGGATTGAATGACTATATCCGCCTACAGGTTGTGTGACATTTCTCATTGCTACATAATCGAATTGTAAATATATGAATAGACTATTGATTATTTGAGGAATGTTACAGGTTGCTGCCTTTGAATTTGAAGATTTCACTAAACTCGTCTCAGCAGCTCTGAATGTTGAAAGAATTAAAAAAGAAGAGCAGGCCAAAAGAGACAGAGGTCAGCAACGAAGAGGGGCAGGGCCATCCAGCTCATCTCAGCCCCAAAGTAAGAAATTTAAAGGACAGCAGTCTAGTGGTCCAGTGCAGTCGAAGAGGCCCATACCCACAGCTAAGCCGGGTCAGTCTACAACCTCCATAGCCAGTACCCCTGGGAGGGCAGTTAGGGGACCAGCCCCGGTATTGTGTGAGCACTGTGGAAAAAAGACATCCTGGTGAATGCTGGAGAGTTACAAGAGCTTGCAACAAGTGTGGAGCTCGTGACCATTTTTACAGGGATTGTTCGAAATACTAGTTTCTCCTGTTCAGCAACTAGAGAGATCTGCCCCTACTACTTCCAGAGGTAGGAGACCCAGTCAGGCAGTACCTGAAGGTGGTAGCCACAGAGGAGTGTCAAAATCAGTGGTAAGACCTGATAGTCGAGCTCCTGCACGAGTTTATGGTGTTAGAGCTCAGGAAGACAAGATGCACCTGACGTAATAGCTGGTATTATTTCTATTTTTGATACTACAGCTATTGCATTGATAGATCCAGGTTCTACTCATTCTTACATATGTGATGCATTGTTGAAACAAAGAAGTTTGAAAACTGAACCTACTGAATATGATGTGTTAGTCAGTAATCCGATAGACCAAAGTGTAGTTGTGAACCGAGTGTATAGAAATTGTCCTATTCGGATACAGGAAAGTGAATTCCTTGGAGATTTGATGGAGTTGTCATTCCATGAGTTTGATATTATTCTCGGCATGGATTGGTTAACTCGACACAAAGTAGTGATTGACTGTGAACTGAAACGAGTGACACTCAGAATAGCAGATGGTGCAGAAATCACAATGGTGGGTGAAAGGAGGGATTTTCTCTCCAATGTCATTTCAACCACTGCAGCCTGTAAATTGATCAGAAAGGGGTGTGAAGTATATTGGGCTCAGGTGGTTGATTCCAGAAAGGTTGCTTCTACCATTCAGAATATACCCACTGTGTGTGATTTTGCAGATGTGTTTTCAGATGAGCTTCCTAGTTTGCCACCTCAGAGAGAACTGGAGTTTGTGATTGACGTGGTACTAGGTACTTCTCCAGTATCTATAGCTCCTTACAGAATAGCACTAGCAGAACTGAAAGAACTGAAAATACAGTTACAGGAATTGCTAGATAAGGGCTTCATCAGACCGAGTGTATCCCCGTGGGGAGCTCCAATACTATTTGTGAAAAAGAAGGATGGGTCATTGAGATTATGTATCGATTATAGGCAGCCGAATAAACTGACTGTCAAGAATAAGTATCCGTTGCCTCGAATCAATGACTTATTTGATCAGCTGAGAGAAGCTTGTGTCTTCTCAAAGATAGATCTCAGATCAGGGTATCATCAGTTGAGAATAAAAGATTCAGATATTCTGAAAACTGCATTCAGAACCAGGTATAGACATTATGAATTCGTAGTTATGCCATTTGGGCTGACAAACGCACCTGCAGCCTTCATGGATCTAATGAACCGGATATTCCGACCATACTTGGATCAGTTTGTGGTAGTATTTATTGATGATATTCTAGTGTACTCACAGACAGTAGAGGATCATGACAGACACCTCAGAGTAGTACTGCAGATTCTGAGGGAGAAACAACTGTATGACAAACTGAGCAAATGTGAGTTTTGGTTGTCTGAAATTGCATTTTTAGGTCACATTGTGTCAGCAGAGGGTATTAAGGCAGATCCTTAAAAGATTGAAGCAATAGTGGAATGGAAGCCTTCTAGAAATGTTGCAGAAGTCAGAAGTTTTCTAGGCTTGGTAGGTTATTATCGACCGTTTGTGAAGGGATTTTCATCCATAGCAAGTCCATTGACCAAGCTACTGCATAAAAATGTCAGATTTGACTGGACTGACAGTTGTCAGACAGCTTTTGACAGATTGAAGACGATGTTAGTTGAGGCTCCAATCCTGATTAAGCCTGTTTCAGGTTAAGACTTTGTGATCTATAGTGATGCCTCACACCATGGTTTGGGATGTGTATTAATGCAGGAAGGTAAGGTGGTTGCATATACGTCCAGACAATTGAAAACTCACGAGCAGAATTATCTGATACATGATCTGGAGCTTGCAGCTATCGTATTTGCTTTGAAAATCTGGAGGCATTACTTGTATGGTGAGAAATGTTACATATACACAGATCACAAGAGTTTGAAATATCTGCCTACTCAGAGAGAGCTTAATCTGAGACAGAAGCATTGGATGGAGCTGATCAAAGACTATGATTGTGTGATTGACTACCATTCAGGAAAGGCAAATGTGGTAGCAGATGTCTGAGCAGAAAAGCACTGTTCACTTTGAAAGCAATGAATGTGCAAATATAGCTGAATCCAGACAATGCATTAGTAGCTGAATTGGTACGCAGACCTAGTTTGATTCAACAGATTGCAGAAAAACAGAAGCAGGATGATAGAATTCAGATGATATGTGGGCAGATTCCAGAAGGAAAGCATCCGGATTTCTCAATCAGAACTAATGGTATTGTGTGTTTCAGAGACAGGATTTGTATTCTAGATGATGAAGAATTGAAAAGGATGATCCTGATAGAGGCACACAGTAGTCCGTATTCGATGCACCCAGGTAGCACAAAGATGTACAGAGACTTGAAAACTCAGTATTGGTGGTCTGGAATGAAGAAAAATATGGTGGAATTTGTGAATAGATACATGACTTGTCAGTACATTTTCTACTTGTCAGAACTGACTATTCCTTGGATCGACTGGCAGAATTGTATATAAAGGAAATAGTCATATTGCATGGAGTGCCTGCATCCATAATATTAGATAGAGACCCGAGGTTCACATCCAGATTCTAGAAGAAGTTTCAAGAAGCTTTGGGTAGTCGACTGAATTTCAGCACAACCTTCCATCCACAGACAGACGGACAATCAGAAAGAGTAATTCAGGTGCTTGAAGATATGCTCAAGAGTTGTGTAATTGATTTTGAAGGGATTTAGGTTGATCACCTCCCATTAATAGAATTTGCATACAACAATAGTTATCAGTCGAACATAGCTATGGCACCATATGAAGCACTGTATGGAAGGAAATGCAGGACACCAGTATGCTGGACAGAATTGGGTGAAGACAGGATAGTAGGCCCAGATTTGATTCGACAGACTGAGGAGAAGGTAAAGATTATCAAGGACAGACTGAAAGTTGCATCTGTCCGACAGAAATCATATGCAGACTTGAAAAAAAAAAGAAATAGAATATGAAGTCGGTGAGAAAGTGTTCCTGAAAGTATCTCCATGGAAGAAAGTGCTCAGATTTGGCAGAAAAGGGAAGTTGAGTCCTAGGTTTAGTGGCCCATACGAAATTATTGAACGTGTGGGACCAGTAGCCTACAGACTTGCTTTACCTCCAGAATTAGAAAAGATTCATAATGTGTTTCACGTGTCTATGCTAAGGAGATACAGATCTGATCCTTCTCACAGAATTCAGGCCGAAATATTGAAATCCGACCAGACCTGACATACGAGGAGGAACCAGTGCAAATTCTTGATAGGAAGATTAAAGAATTACGAAATAAAAGAGTTCCACTGGTGAAAGTCTTCTGGAGAAATCACAATGTAGAAAAAGCTACCTGGGAGAGCGAAGAAACGATGAGACAACAGTATTCACAACTGTTCAATTGAGGTAAATTTCGAGGACGAAATTTCTTAAGAGGGGAAAAATTGTAACATCCCGGATTTTGAATAATTGATTTTGAATATGTGGATATAAAATTTATGCTTTGAGGGGTGCAAAACGTAATTAAATGTAATTTTATGGTTTCCAGGTGGACCAATTTGAACGGTCGAAAACGACGCATGAAGAGAAGAGTGAAAACTGGGACAGTGAGTATTGCGACCACTCACCGCGACCTGAGATCGCGATGAGCTGCTCGCGGTGAAAATGTCAAATTCGGGCAGTGAGCAACGCGACCACCAGCGCGACCATGGTATCGCGATGGGTAATCGCGATGAAAGCGGTGAAACTTCTCCAGTGAGTACCGCGACCACAGGTCGCGATGACGGTCGCGACGACCGAAATTTTATAAAAAAAAAATTAGAGGAGTGGAAAGCTTCTCAAAGAAGCAATCCAGAAAACAGAAAGAGAAGAGAGAAACCGAGGAGAGAAAGGAAAGGAAAGAAAAGAAAGAAAGAGAGGGAAGAAGAAGAAGAGGAAGAAGAGAAGAAGAAGAAGAAGAGAAGGGAAAGAAGAAGAAAAAAAAAGGAAGAAAAGAGAAGGAGAAAGGAAAGAGGAGGAAGAAAGGAAAAAGGAAAAAAGAAAAATTCAGAAAGAAAACTGTTGTAAAACGGTATCCAGGTTGGTGTACACTCGTTTCTGCAACTATTTGTTTTATATGTGTTTTGAGTTAGTAAGTTTGGAAATATATTTCTGGATTTTATAAACTCGTATTGATTATATATATATATATATATATATATATATATATATATATATATATATATATATATATATATATATTCGTATTTCACTTATGTATATTGTTGAACTTGATTGTGCAATATTATGAAATTTTGGAATTTTGAATATAAGTCTATGTTTCCAAAACCTGATTTCCAACTATTGTTTTCCGAATATTGTTGGTTTTCTAATTATTGATTTTGATTGAAGCCTATATTTGTTGATTTTCGGAATAAATGAATTAATTGAAAAACTTTGAATAACGGCCCTGATATATGTATAGGGATATATGGATATAGGAGATTGACATGTCAATTGGGTGTATCTATGGCAGTACTGCACCGTGATTCATGATGCCTGTGAGGTTATATACAGATACCATTTCCTCGTGAAATGGGAAACCGACTGTGAAATACGGATATCATTTTCTCGTGAAATGGGAAACCGACTGTGAGAATATAGGGATACCATTTCTTATGAGATGGGAAACCCGACTGTAAAACCCGTAATCCAATCCTGTAAACCCTGTTATGTGTATCAAGGGCCTAATTGAGAATTGAAAACCAGAAAACGATGAGGAAAATAAAATAAAATAAAAAATAAAAATAAAAATAAAGAATGATATTGACATCGAAACCCAGAAATTTTTGAATTACTTTGTGTCGATATAGTTTCAATAATTGAAATATCGCGTTTATTTTATAGAGATATATTCTGAAATTCTGATATTAAGATTTATTGTTTTATTTATATATCTTTCTGAATTTCTGAATGTAAGATATACTGTTTTATATTATATTGCAAATTATTTTAGTGTACACCCACTAAACATTATTGCTTAGCGCGTTGATGTTTATCGCGCGTAGGTAACTAAGATACCGAGCAGAGAAAAGATTGAAGAGAGAGAGATTGCAGCCAGAAATCCAGAGTCACCACAATTTGGGTAGTCATATTTCTGTATAATATAGTTAGTTATGCATGCATATACAGGAACATGTACATATGTTATATAACTATGTTTTTTAATTGTTTTTCTGATTTCTATTTTTGATTTTCAAAGGATTGTAAATAATGAATTGTAAACTGCTTTATGTAAACATATGTTTGGTAAGTCGCACCAAACGGCAGAGTGCGCATTTGATTGAAAGCGGATTTGAAATGTGATTGTGAATTATATTTGATTTGAGTTTGATTTAAAAACAGGTTTTGGGAAATTAGAAAAACAGAGGAAACTCTGCCGAAATTTTAAAAACTGGTTTGATGGGCTCACTAGAAATGATTTTTAAATTATAACTTATTTGGTTTTCAGATTATAAAGTGAATAATTGAGCAAAGTTTTGAAAACTTGGTAACGCTCCTTGAGTCGATCCAGATGGGTCGGGTCAGGGGGTGTTACAACTGCAATCAGACAGTGGGTCGAATATGGGAGTTACAAAACAACCTACATCTTCATTAAGGGTCCTGAAATTAAGCTCATCGAAAACAAGAGCTTTGTGATGTAGTCTCGTAAGTTTAGCTCGTAGGGTAATAATAAGGTCAACTTGTGTATCCACTGCTCGTTTTTTAACTTTCCTTTCTTTATTTACAGATGGTACAGGCCAAAACCCTGTGATCTTCGAGGAGAAGAATGACGTTCTTGAAGCTTTCAAGGCCTTGATCTCGAAGAAACCAAAGGAGCTTCTGGTGAGTTTTAAGCTCGTGCGTGATCGCAAAGAGGTGCAGCAGCTCGACATAGAGTAAGACATCCAGGAGGTCGCTGAGCCATATACCCCAAGCTCGGAAGATGAAAAAATTAAGTCTGACAAGCAGGGCATCCAAGAGCCAGCTCCCAAGCGACCTCATCGTCAACAACAATAACAACCACCACCACCAAAGAAGAAGAAGAAGAAGAAGAAGAAGAAGAAACAGCAGCAACAACAGCTATAACAACAGCCAACCCAACAGTAGCAATAATTAGGAAGGCGGTTAGTAACAAAGTGACCCCGGGTGAGATGGGCGCTAATGCCTCCTCTCATGTCTTCCCCGTAAAGAATGATAAGATGGGGGAGTCTAGCCAGGGCGGCCAGCCCCCACTTCTTAAGGCACCTTCACCATCTCTTTCACTGCCTCCTTCAGCTCTCCCCGTAGCAAGCAAAAATAAAAGAAAGAAGGTCGTTCCTGAGGCCCAGCCTCACGAGGTGATTCAGGTCACCTCGTCTTCTTCGGATTAGGCCCTTGGTCTCATAGCTAGGGAGTTTATTACGCAAGTTCCGACCCTATATAACCACTTTCTCACAAAAGGGCTAAATCGCTGTATTGAAGAGGACCAGGGGGAGGAACTTCGCCACGTCCTGCTCCGCTATACTTTCATGGTAAGTATCAGTCCGTTAAAGTTTAACTTCTTGGAAAATCTTTATTTATTCTTATAACTACTTTTTTTTTTTTTAGTCTGATTGTCTCGCTTACAACGACTTGCTCGAGACTAAGAGGAGCGAGACGGAGAAGAGGGAGCTTCGCAAGGAGCTCGAGGCCGCAAGAAGAGAGCTCTAGCAAGTTTGTAGTTGTTTTTTATGTAATTTTAGCTCGCTTAGAACTTTAATATAATTTCAGTTTGTTTTGAATTTCAATGTAATTTTACCTCATTTAGAACTTCAATGTACTTTCAGCTCGTTTAGAACTTCAATGTAATTTCAGCTCGTTTTAGAGCTTTAATTCAATGAAATTTTGTTTTTGTTTATTAAGTGTTGTATATAAATTTACTTGTTTGCTTTAAGTAAACACTCAATGCAAACAACCATACACTTAACTTAAAAACTTACAAAACCTGATAATCACAACCTTACTGGTTGGAAGGTAGACTCATGTTTGTGAACGTTGCCACCTTAAGTGTCTTTATTGATCTTGCTGGTCTAAGAGCTTACGAGTTCTCAATTTTGCATGTTCCGCTAATTTTGCACAACTCTTTGGGGCGCTTGTCACCTTAAGTATTGACCTCGTTAATTTGGGAGCTCGTGAACTCTCAGGTTGGCAAGTTTTTGTCAATTTTATACTTAGGTTTTTGTCAAGTCTTCTACCTTGAGTGTTTTTATTGACCCCGCTAGTTTGAGAGTTCATCAGCTCTCAGGTTGGCGGGCTCAGCCAATTTTTACAGCTCTAGGTATGTTACCTCGAGTATTTCTATTGACCCTACTTGTTAGATAGCTTATGAGCTTTCAAGTTGGCAGGTTTCGCCAATTTATATACTCAGGTTCTTGTGAGCTTGCTGATTTGAAGGTGAGAGACATTCTCACAAGCGCGCTTAGTTGACCTCGCTAGTTGGAAGGTGAAGACTTTCTTGTTTGCGAGTGTACGCCAACTTGAAGATTTCCAGTTCAAGTTTTCATCATTTGTATATTTTTGCATCATTTGTATATTGCTTCAACCATTATCCTTATCCCCCTAGCCCCCCAAGTTCGAGTGTAATAACAGTAGTACACGAGAGCTTATATAAAAGGATAACTTTATTGCTTTAATACTGAAATAAATACAACTATTACTAGTAATACTTTTGCAAATGTTCTGCATTCCAAGCTCGTGGAACTCGAGCTCCATTGACATTCAAGAGGTGGTATGCTCCGTTGTCGAGATCTTTATCCATCACATAAGGATCCTCCCAGTACAGACCTAGTGCTCCTTCTTAAGGGTTGCAAGCTCCAGGTAGGAGCAACCTCAGAACGAGATCTCATTTTCTTAAAATGTCGCAGCTTGAATTTCCTATTGTAGTATCTAACTACCCTTTGTTGATATACAGCTACCCTTAGGCGATCAACATCCCTCTTTTCTTCTATCATGTCGAGGCTAGCTACGAGTAGGTCTTCGTTATGTTATGGGTTGAATGAAGCTCTTATATGCGTGCTCACTGTGGATTCAGTCGGGATCATAGCCTCAGTCCCATAGACCATGGAGAATGGGGTCTCTCCTGTGGTGCTCTTCGTAGTAGTCCTATAAGACCATAACACTTTTGGGAGCTCGTCTGCCCAAACCCTTTTTTTTCCCTTCAAGCTTTGTTTTCATAGTGTTCTTTGTAACCTTGTTTACTGCCTTTACCTGCCCATTTGCCTATGGGTGATCAACTGTAGAGAAGCTCTTAGTTATGGCTAGGTCTTCACAGAACGTCTTAAACCTTTGACTCTCGAACTGCATGCCATTGTTTATGATGATCTTCTGAAGGACCCCAAACCTACTCACAATATCCTGCCACATAAAGTTGTCACTCTTGGCTGTTGAGATTTCACTGAGAGCTTCGACCTCTGCCCACTTCGTAAAGTAATTTACAACCACCATTGCGTGCTTACAGTTACCGCGAGCTATAGGTAGTGGCTCGATTAGATTCATCCCCCATATAGCAAATGGCCAAGAGCTGACCATTGAATGCAAAAGAGCTGGGGAAGCTAAGAGTATGTTGGCAAACCTCTTGTATTTGTTGCATTTTTTCACCAAGTCGATAGCATATTGCTTCATGGTGGGCCAATACAAACCCTGGCGTAGTGCTTTGTGAGCTAAGGAAAGCCCCCCAAGGTAGTTGACACACAAGCCGACGTGAATGTCGTTGAGGATTGGAACAGCGTCCTCTTCGTTTATACACCACAGCAGTAGAATGGAGAATCCCCATTTGAATAGCATGTCATCGTAGATAACATACCTCGCTGCTAATACCCGCAATCTTCGAGCTTCGTTCTTGTCCGCAAGTAGCATCTCGTTTGTAAGGTAGTTGATGACAGGATTCATCCACGAGTCTAGTAAGATTTTGATTACCATAGCTACCTCCTTAGTCCTTATGCTGGGCTCTGGTAGGCGCTCCACTAGCACAGCACTAAGCAGCTGCATCATTGGTTGTCGCTAAGTGTGCTACGGCATCTACGTAGTGTTTTAAGCTTGCGGGATCTCCTGGATTTCATGACATTGAAATTTTTCCAGAAGATCGCTGACGTTCTGCAGATAGGTCACCATTTTTGTGTTGCGGGCTTAGAATTCCTTCTTCACTTAAGTCACAATGAGCTGTAAGTCACTGCAGATTTTTACCGCTTATACCTATAGCTTTTTGGCTAGATATAGACTAATGAGGAGAGCTTCATATTCTACTTTATTGTTGGATGCAGTGAAGTCAAATTGCAGTGTGCAGTGGATCTTGTGCTTCTTTGAGCATATTAAAATAATATCAGCTCCAGCCATCCCTTCACATGATGATCCGTCGACGTATAACTCATACAGAGGGGGACTCTGGCTATTTTTGTTCATCCTTGAATGAGGAAGTAGGAAGGGAAGTTTTCTATTGAGGTTCTTCCCGTTGAGTCTCCTCCTTCAAGCTCGAGAATTCTGCCACAAAGTCTGCCAAGGCTTTGCCTTTGATAGCTGCTTATGGTTTACACTCCAGATCATAATGCACCAGCTCAATTGCCCACTTCAACAGTCTCCCTAAAGTGTCAAGCTTATGTAAAACCTGTCTCAAAGGGTAATTAGTTAGTATCTCAATGTTGTGGGCTTGGAAGTAAGGTCGCAGCTTCCTTGATGTCACCACTAGGCAGTAAGCAAGCTTTTCCATTTGAGGGTATCTGCTTTCTGTGTCCTATAATCTTTTGCTCACGTAGCAGACTGGTAGTTAGACTTTATTCTTTTTTCGCACCAAGACCGCGCTTATAGCGTGCTGAGTCATTGCTAGATAGATAATGAGCTTCTCTCCATCCTACAATTTTGATAGTAAGGGAGCTTGCCCCATGTATTTTTTCAGTTACTGGAATACGAGCTCACATTCTTCTGTTTACTCAAACTTTTCCTCGCAGCACATTGAAGAAGGGTACGCATTTATCCTTTGATTTTGAGATAAAGCGACTTAGTGTTATGACCTGGCCGTTGAGGCTTCGCACGTGCTTTGGCTTGGTAGGTGACCGCATGTCGCACAGAGCCTTGATCTTCTCAAGATTTGTCTATATTCCTATTTGATTCACCATAAAGCCTAAGAATTTTCCATAAGCTACACCAAAAGTACATTTTAGAGGATTAAGTTTCATCTGATAGTATTTGAATACCTGAAACATTTTATCTAGGTATGCGATGTGGTCAGTGGCTTTGGTTGATTTTATGAGCATGTCATCCACGTACACCTCTATGGTTTTGCCTATCTATCCAACGAACATCATGTTGACTAGTCACTGGTATGTTGCCCTTGTATTCTTCAAGCCAAAGGGCATCACCTTGTAGCAATAGAGCCTCTATCTATGATGAATGAGGTGTGTTCTTCGTCTGCTGGGAACATAGGGATTTAGTTATACCCTGAGTAGGCATCCATGAAGTTGAGTAGTTCATGTCCAACAGTTGAATCCATGAGCTGGTCAATCCTCGGTAAAGGAAAGCTATCATTTGGGCTATGCCTTATTGAGCTCGATGAAATTTATACACGTCCTCCACTTGTTATTTTTCTTCTTCACCAACACTAGGTTGGCGAGCCAGTTCGAGTAATAGGACTCTTTAATGAATCCATTGGTTAGGAGTTAATTAACCTCTTCCTTCAAAGCCACATACCTCTCTGCATTCATGGCTCTTCTTTTATGCCTGAAGGGCTTGGCGGTTAAGTCTATATTGAGCCTGTGTGCCATCACTTTGGGGTTAATCCCCACCATATCATTGTGAGTCCAGTAAAGATGTTGAGGTTCCATCTTATAAGTGCAAGCAGCACATCTCTGATTGCTGAATCTAAGTTCACTCTCAGCTCCAAAGTTCTTTATGGTTTCGACTTGTCTATCTGAATCTCCTCTAGCTCTTCAATGGGCCTGGTGGTTTCATTCTCGTCGATCACCCTTGGGTTAATGTTGTCATCGAGCTCCAAAATTGGTTGGTTTCGGGAAGCCCCAACTATGGCATTCATTCTCTGCTCGCTAGCTTTGTCCTTCACTGGCTTTTCTCGTGTCCTAATTCTTATCGTCTTCTTGTAACACAAGCTAGCCACTTTCTATTCTCCATGAACACTCTCTACACCAGTTGGAGTTGGGAATTTTAAGGTTAGGTGTTTCGTGAAAGTGATTACCTCCAGGTCATTGAGAGCTGGACTTTCCAAAATAGCGTTGTATGCAGTTGGACAGTCAATGGTAAGGAAATCGGCCATAGTGGTTGCTTGACGACCTGGTTCTCCCAATGTGAGGGGTACGGTAATTAGCCCTAGGGGAATGATGGAGTCCCCTGTAAAGCCATAAAGCGGTTAGCTCGAAAGCTGCCTTATACATGACGTTCAACCCCATCTCTTCAAAGGCTGCCTTATACATGACGTTCACTGAGTTACCATTGTCGATCATGGTTCTGTAGATGGCCACTCCTTCAATAGTTGTCTTGATGATAATTGCGTCATTACGTGGCCAGTGCATACCTCACATATTAGCATTCGTGAAGGTTACACCTTCCGCCATTATTATGTACTGCTTTGATATCGTTTGTCTGCACTCATCATTCTCATGGTAGATTAGCTAGCTTCTCTCACGTAACGATCTAGCAACCTGTTTGAAGTTCCTACGAGGTGCGACCCTCCATGGATGCTACGATTGAGTTCTAGGTCACACAACGTAATCCTTCAAGCGACATTTTCTGATCAAATTCTCAATTGCATCTTTTAGCTCGAAGCAATCTGTTGTATTGTGGCCCACCTCGTTGTGATTTGCGCAAAACTTCTTGGGATTTCTAGCTCGCATGGGCGTCCTCGGGGCGCAGAGGGGGGGAGGGAGGGGGCGTCATCAGGGAAGGCGACCTCCCAAACTCTTTCATGCTCCTCTCCCTAGATAAGATTCTGTCCCAAGAATCAGACAGTTGTGCATAGGTCTGGTATCGACCTCCATTCCTTTTTATGCCCTCGTCATTTCTAGCCTTCTTGTCTACTTGGCTTGCCGGAGCTTAATCTCTCTTTCTCGAAATGAGCTATGTAATCCTTCAGGGGCTAGTCTAACTTATGAAAGATTGTTGATAAGTGACAGGAATGAACAAGCTTCTTCCTCAAGGCCTGGTACTGATTCATGAAGAGTTCCTGGTATTAGTTCCAGCTTGTCACACTCCCAGTTGGGAGCCCTCTCAACCATTTTCTTGGGATTTCCCTAAGGGTCGCTGGAAAGTATTGGCATTTAACCTTACTACAACGTTGTAAGCAGACTCATCTGTATGTTGTATGCATCTAACTGGTCGAAAGGATCAATGGTCGCCTAGTAGAGGAGGATGATATGCATTTTAAAGCGATCCGGTAGTAGGTCGTTCTCTATTTCCAAGCAGAACGAGCTCCGCTCTACCTATCTGTCTGTAGGCTCTGTTCTTCTACCCTCTTTGCTCTAATTACTCTAGTCTTTACAGCAATGCATGATATTCAAGAGCTAGAGGGGTTACCATTAACACGTTAGAGGTTGTGCTATCTCCTTGGTGGTCTGCCCTGCTACCTTGGGTTAGATTCTGAGGATTAGGCGACCTTCGACGGTTTCTGTCAAGTGACCTCCTCATGTTTAATTGTTGTTCAACGGCTTAATTCCTAGGGATTTTGGTGGCTGGCACTGCTTGGCGGGCATCTCCTTTATTACCCCTATCAAGTAGTTGGTCATGTATTTCGTTCAGCTGGCGAGGTGACCAATCTCTGCTAAAGGCCGGGGCATCACGATAATCTCTGCTAAGCTCCACGTACCTCTCACTGTTGGCATTTACGTGGATCACCGAGCCTCTACAATAAGGCGTTTCACGTTGCTCATCAGGCTCTTCCGTAGCTCTCATTACTGCATTAACTGAATGAATAGAAATTCCACCTCGTTGAGCATTACGTCGAGAGGGATCTTGCCTGGTAGAGTATAAGATAGCGTGAACTGGATTTTCCCGCACTGGAGGTGGGGTGAGGTACTCTCCACGACCTGCTCAAGTGAGGGCTGGTTCTGCATCAAGAACTGATAGTCGCGCGCCATCTCCGCCTTTATCCTCTCCATATCAATCTGCATTTCCATCCATTTGTTGAAGTCTGGCAGTCTGGATAGACCAGCTTGATCGTTTCCCTGTGGATCCATCAGATGGGGGAAAAGACCTGTTAGCGGATTTAAGGCAGGTGGGATAACGGGAACCACTTTTGGGCCAGTGGTGGAATCTGGGCCTGGTGAGATGCCTCTGAATGTCCTCCAGTGGGGGATACATCCCTACTTCTTGTGGTTCTGAAACAGGTTCCCACGCCTCTTGCCATTGATTTGGGAGATTTTCCTGAGAAATAACACATAAATACTGTTTTTTTTTTTTAAGCGAAGGTTTGATTCCTCAAACGGGTGCCCTCCTTCTAGCGCCAAAATATTGAAGATCATGAAGAAGAATATTGATTCCTCAGCCAACGCAATTAAGAGTAATTATAAGTGAAAAAATGAATAGTAAAAGATCATGAAGAAGAATATTTAAAGTGGTTCGGGCTGATAACAATGCCTATATCCACTGCTCTTGTATTACTATTGAGCTTTCTATCTTTATTTTCTCTCAATTTTTATAACCCTTGTAACAGTGATAATCTCTCCCTTTTATGGTTTGAGGGGATAGAGTCATCCTATTTTACAAGGAATCTAATTACTGGAGATCAGGGATCAAGCTAAATCCCTGAAAATTACATTTTAATTAGAATACAATTACTGAAAATAAGAAATTTAATGCAAAGTCAAACTCTATCAATTGGCAAGATCAGATCCCTATATTCATGGGATTCTTTTTTATCTGGAAAATGCGCTCCGAGCTAGGCATACTGTGAGCTGGAACTAAGTTGTTGATGCGAGGTGATGTGGTAAGGTTTGTAGGTCGATGGGGTGTTATAGCTCGTATAAGTGTAACACCCCCTGACCCGGCCCGCGTGGATCAAACCAATGAGCGCTACCCGATTTTCAAACTTTTCTAAACATTTCAAATATGAGTTTATTGTTTGAAATATTTACAAATACAAATGTAATTTGGCTTTTAAAATCGTTTCTAGTGAGCCCATCAAATATTTTGAAAAATTTTGCCAAAGTTTCTTCTGTTTTTCTGACTTTTCAAAAATTCTGTTTTACAACAAAAATCAAACAACATAATACCAACACTTCAAAATTCATTTCTCAATCAAATGCGCACTCTGCCATATAGTGCGACTTCCCAAACATTTTCCAATGAAATAATACATAATTTATATTTACAAAACTATAAATATAACTATAACTTTAAAACCACATAAACTATAAAACAAATATTTACAAAACTTATATATTAAAAACTTTCACATTCTTTTATATACATGCATGCATTAATAAATTAATATACATAAGGATGTAAATAGCTACCCAGGAGTGATGTGACTCTGGACTCTGTCTGCAGTGACCAACTCTTCACTCTTTTTGTTCGCTGCTTTCTCTATTTTCTACGCATGATAAACATCAATGCGCTAAGCATATAGCTTAGTGGGTGTACACTAAAATATTTTTAATATAATATAAATTCATAGAACTAAAATTTCAGAAATACTTAATATTATACGAAATTAAATAAAACATAAGCTGACAATGATGGAATTAAACTGAGATTTAATAATAATTAAAACATTTTTAAAAGTTTCTGGAATGAAATCTCAATGAAAATTCATTGCATTCGTTTCATAATTTTCAGTAACTACATTTCTCATTTATTAACTGAGCCTCTGATACACATAATAGGGTTTCACAGGACTGGATTACAGGTTTATACAGTCGGGTTTCCCATCTCCAAATGAAATGGTATCCCTATATTCACAGTCGGTTTCCCATTTCAAAATGAAATGGTATCCGTATATTCACAGTCGGTTTCCTATCTCAAAATGAAATGGTATCTGTATTTACACAGTCGAGTTTCACACTTCAGAATCAAATGGTATCCCTATATCATCAGGAATCTCAGTGCAATACTGCTAAGTGCACCCAATTGACATGTCAATCTCCTATATCCATATTTTCCTATACATATATCAGGACCGTAATTCAGGTATTTCAAATTTCATAAATCATCAAAAATTCTCAATTTTTAACTTTAAAATTCTTACAACACAATCAAATAAATTTTATAAAACAGAAATCCTCTCAATCATTCATTTTTAATCAAATTCAATTTTCGATCAAATTCAAATCAATACACACATTTACAAAATCTAAATATATCATCAATAATCATATAAAAGAGACTCAAAATTATATTCAAACTTATTTCACAAATCAATATCGAATCAAATTGCCCTAAAATCGTTTCATTAATTTATCACAAACAATATATATATATATATATATATATATTCAAAACCACTTTCAATTATATTTCACATATTATTAATAAAATCAAACCATATTAAAATCAATACATAAAATCAATTTTTTCTTGTTTTCGAATTTAAAGCATATTTCGAGAATACGTAAATCAAATCAAATCAAAGCTAAATCAATTTCAAACTGTAAATTCGAATCAACAGAGTTCAAACAATTCGAAATCAATAAAATTCGTTAAATCCGAAATATTCTGGAAAAATTAACATACAAAAACTAGTGTACACCAAACCTGAATAATTTTCTAACACTTTTCTTTTCCTTTTCTTCTTTCTCTTCCTTCCTCCTCCTTCTTCTTCTTTTCCTTTCTCTTTTCTCCTTTATTCTCTTCTTCTTCTTCGGCCTTCTTCTTCTTTTTTTTTTCTTTTCTCCACCGCCGAACTCTCTGTTCTCTTTTTGTTTTGTTTTGCTTTTTGGTTTCTGTTGTGCCAACTCTCCATTTGTTTGTTTCACTTTTCAATTTTTTTTTCCACTAACAATTTTATATATATATATATATATATATATATATATATATATTATAAATATCTTCTTAATTATAAATTGCTCTCTTGAACTTTTTAAAATCCTACAATGGCACAAATTTACTCTTAATCACATGTGATTTACCAATCCTCCTTTAATTATCAAACTAACCCACCAATCACATTTCATCTCAATAATATTCCAAAAATATTCCATACTTATCCAATTAACAAATTGACTTCACCAATATTCAATTGGACCTATTATTCTTTAAATGCACTATGAAAATAATATTTCTAAGTCGGTTAAAATCACTATTCATTTATACACTATATATCGAATATATATATATATATATATATATATATTTCACCAATTTAAACCACATATTTAAGTTTTGCATGCTCAATAATAATTATTAATAATCCAAGGATATTTATTCTATTTACAAAAAGATAGGGGCATTACAATAAGGCTTCCAGGTTCCTTTCTTCACTTCACGTTGTTGGGATAGACTTATCTATTGTGTTGGGCACTATTAGCTTTTTCAGTCCGTTGGGCCTCGTTGACTTCCTCATGCCCGTTGGCAAAGACGAGCCCATTAGAGGGCTCACCCGGGCTAGAGCCCGAGTTAGTTTTTTGAAAAAAATTTAAACATAATTACAGTTTTACCCTTTTACTAATATTACAATTTTGCCATTTTCATGTATAAATTAACTTTACTAATATTTTTTCCTCATTCTTTTTCACGGCAGAGGGGTTTCTAATTTTCTCCAATTCAAGTCTTCTTCTTCAGCTGATCAAGTTCAAGCCGTCTTCTCCAAGTGCAATTCTTCTTCTCAAAGTCCAAATCTGAAGTCTTCTCCAAGTCCAAGTAATTTTTCCTATTAAACATTAATATTTGAGTTAAATATTGATTGTTGGCTAAATTAAATAGTGTTTATATGTATTTGAGTTAAACATTAATATTTCGTTTTCATTTGTGGATCATATTTCTGGATTTATGTTAATAGTCCTTCGATAGTGTTATATACTTATATTATAAATTTACAACATAATTCGTTGTTGATTTGTGTTGTTTTTGATAAATGATTGTTGATGATAATGAAACTGGGAATTATATTACACAGTCTGATTGTTCATTACAATTGGAAACCTATTTATAAATAGAAATAATAATATAATAATATACACTATATATTATATTAACATCCCCCCACAAACTCAAGATGGTAAGATAGAAACAAGCTTGAGTTTGGAAATCAAATCGCGAAAACGTCCAGGATAAAGAGCTTTGGTGAAGATATCAGCAGGCTGATTAATGGAGGAGACTGAAAGGAGCTTAACAGTACCTTGAGTGACATGCTGGCGAATAAAGTGACAATCAATTTCAATATGTTTAGTACGTTCATGAAAAACATCATTGTGAGTAATCTGAATAGCACTACGATTGTCACAGTGGAGAGGAGTAGCAGTGGACTGTTTGACTCCCAGATCACCAAGTAACCAACGTAACCAGAGAAGTTCTTGAGTAGCATCAGCAATTGCACGATATTCAGCCTCAGTACTAGAACGTGCAGTAACAGTTTGCTTCTTACTACGCCAGGAAATGAGAGAGTCTCCAAGAAAGAAACAGAATCCAGTAGTAGATCGTCGATCAGTAGGATCACCGGCCCAGTCAGCATCTGAGTACGCTTGTAAATCTAGAGATGAGTGAGCAGAGAAATGAAGACCATGAAACATAGTGCCTTTGAGATACCGGAGAATATGAAGAACAGCTGCAAAATGAGTGGAGTGCGGAGCGGTCATGAACTGACTGACCACATGTACAGCATATGCAATATCCGGTCTAGTCACTGTTAAATAAACAAGACTACCAACAAGTTGACGATAAAGAGTAGGATCACGGAGCGGTATACCCTCCAAGGGTGTTAGTTTGACATTGGCCTCCAAGGGATTTGCAGTAGTCTTACTATCAGTCAAACCTGCTCGAGCAAGGAGATCAGAGACATATTTGGCTTGAGAAAGATAAAAACCATTAGAATCAGAAGAAACTTCAAGTCCAAGAAAAAAACTAAGATGTCCAAGATCTTTCATTTCAAAGTGTTGCCGAAGAAAGTCTTTGAGATCAGAAATACCAGTAATGTCATCCCCTGTGATAATCATGTCATCCACATAAAGTAACAAGAAAATGCAACCATGATCAGTCTTGCGGATAAATAATGCAGAATCATAAGAGCTAGAGAGAAAACCAAATTGCTGGATTGTAGTGGAAAATTTGGCGAACCAGGCCCGAGGGGCTTGTTTGAGGCCATATAATGCACGTCGAAGTCGGCACACCTTATTTGGAAGAGAATCATACCCTGGTGGAGGTTTCATGTAAACTTCTTCAGTAAGGTCACCATTAAGAAATGCATTTTTCACATCCATCTGAAATAAGTTCTATCGTCGAACTGCAGCAACAGCTAGTAAGCTGCGAACAGATGTAAGTCTAGCAACTGGTGCGAATGTTTCTTCATAATCAATCCCATACTCCTGTGTAAAGCCTTTTGCAACAAGGCGGGCTTTATGTCGTTCAACGGAGCCATCAGACTTAGTTTTGATCTTATATACCCATTTACATCCCACTGCAGTCTTATTTGAAGGAAGATCAACCATATCCCAAGTATGAGTTTTGTCAAGAGCTTGTAATTCTTCTGCCATAGCTTGCTGCCAAACAGGATTAGAGCTGGCCTCCTTATATGATTGAGGCTCATGCAAGGAAATAATAGTAGAGAAGCAATGAAAATCTCGAAGTTTAACAGATGGTGTTCTTACCCGATTAGATTGACGAACATGAGGGACAGAATGATGGGAAGACTCTGGTACAGGATCAGCAAGCGGTTCAGATAACTCGGGAGTTGGCAGAGTACAATCAGAAGCACTTGTTTGAGTCTCATGGGATGTATCTGGGTTAATGTCATCTGGGAATAAGGGAATAGTGGGATCGATGAAAAAATTTAAAGATGCATTATGTGAAACATGAAATTTTGACATAGTAGAAAACATTTTATGCTCCCAAAAAACAACATGACGAGATATGCGAAGACGATTCGAAATGGGATCCCAGCATCGATAACCTTTGTGTTCAATACCATAGCCAAGAAAACAGCACAAACGAGACCGGGGTTCTAACTTGGTATGCTCATGAGGTTGAAGGAGAACGAAACAGGAACATCCAAAAACTTTAAGATTTTGATAAGTTGGTGGAGTACCGTAAAGACGTTCATAAGGAGTCTGATTATCGATGACAGGAGAGGGAACTCGATTGATAGTGTATACTGCAGTTAATGCAGCTTCCCCCCAAAAACGTTCAGGACATGCGGAAGAGATAAGAAGGGCACGAACAGTTTCAAGAATGTGTCTGTGTTTGCGTTCTGCACGTCCATTTTGTTGGGATGTCCCTGGGCATGACCTATGACAAATGGTACCATTCTGATGCAAGAAATTTAAAAAAGATGCATCCTTATATTCCATAGCATTATCAGTACGAAAAATTTTGATAGTTTTAGAGAACTGAGTTTTAATCATATTAGCAAAGTCAAAGTAAGTTTTAGATAACTCAGATCTACTATGCAAAAGATAAAGCCATGTATATCGAGAATAATCATCCACAAAGATAACAAAATATTTGGATCCCCCCACGGTAGTGGTGGGTGAGGGTCCCCAAATATCAGAATGGATCAAATCAAAAGGTGCATGTGAAGTTGAATCACTGTTATTAAAAGGAAGAGCATGTTGTTTTGCTAATGGACAAGAAATACAATCAAAATGTTCATCTGTGACAGAACCCAAGTGTCCACTAGATATTAGAGAGCGCAAACGACTAAAGGAAACATGACCTAACCGTGAGTGCCAAAGACTCAACGAGGACAATACAGAAGCAGCAGATTGATGTGGGGAAAGGTCCTGAGAGGGCAGATGAAGACTAATAAGCTCAAACAAGCGTCCAACTTTACGGCCTATCCCAAGCGTCTTTCCCGTTTGCGGGTCCTGCACACGACAACCAGAAGAGGAAAAAAGAACATCAAGACCAAGATCACATAATTGACCCACAGAAAGAAGATTTAATGTAAGTTGAGGAATGAAATAAGCATTAGACAATGAGAGATTATTGGTAGAAATGTGACCAACAGTCTGAACATTCATCGACGAGCCATCAGCAGTATAAATGACAGGTAACGAGGGATTAGATGATGTTTTCAAAAATAGAGAAGGATCAGAAGTCATATGATTACAACAAGCAGAATCAAAGTACCAAGAATGAGTACCTGCAGATACTGATGAAGCAGAAATGGAGGAATTACCAGACTTTGAGAGAATTTGATGCACCATGGATTCAAGATCATGAATGGAAAATGAAGATGGTTCTGGATCATGATCAGCAGTACCGTGCGTGTTAGCAGCAGTGGCAGCAGAGAATTGTTGACTGTTTTTGAATTTACCCAAAGGAACACCTTTGGGTTTGGTAGAAACACCTCTCTTATCAGGATTGCTGGGACAATCATCAATATAATGGCCTGGTCCAAGCTTATGACAATGTTTACAACGTCTGGTAGGACAATGCAGAACTGAATGTCCTGGCTCTCGACAATATCGACAAAAGAGTTTCTGTTTGAATAACTGCTTAGAGTGTGTAACTAAAGCAGCATCCGTGTGTTGACTCTGAAATGTGGCAAGGCGAGTCTCCTCAGAAATTAGCTCAGAAACAGCTTGCTCAAGAGTAGGCAAGGGATGTCGATGAAGGAGAAATGCACGAGTAGGCTCAAACGTGTCATGTAGAGCCATAAGGAACTGTATCAAGTGCTGTTGATCTTTGTAAGTTGTGAACTTAATAGCATCTGTAGTATCTGTCCAAGTAGGCTCCGAAAGAGCTAGTTGATCCCAGATAAACTGCATTTTAGAGTGGAAGTCGGCAATAGACTGACCAGGTTCCTGTCGCAGTTGATGAATAGTGCGTAATAATTGATACTGATGAGAAAGATCAGAGGCAGTGTACCTTGTAGCTAAGAAGTCCCAAAGAGATGTGGCGGTTTCAAAACGACCAAACTGGAGATTGATAGATTGAACCGAGGTATTACGGAACCAGGTAATAATTTGATGATGTTTGCTATCTCAATCATCAAGACGCTCAAAAAATTTGGCATCAGTCTCAGTGGCATCAGTCCCAGTGGTTGTTCTAACGGGTTTTGGAATATCTCCAGTGACATAACGCCATAATTTTCGTCCTTTAAGAAAACTCTGCATTGCTTGAGCCCATAAAATATAATTGGGTCCATCTAAAATAACTTGAATAGGCTGAGACACATCCATTTTCCAGGAATTTTCCATAAATAATGAAAAATAGCCAAGTAATGTGGAAATAATAAATTAAGGGAATAATCAAGCAATGTAGGAAATTATAGGGGCTGATGCTGTAAGAAACCAAATCAGGGCAGTACCGTAATTAACCAATTGTTAAAGGGTTGAGACTGTAATTTGCCGTCAAGGGGCTGAGACTGTAATTTGCCGACTGAAGTGGTGGAGAGGCCAACAGCAGTCTCAGCGGCGGTGGTGGAGGCACGGGGAAGGAGGGCGGCCTCAAAGAAGACCAGATCCAGGAAGCTCGTCGGCCGGTGAGTCTGAACGTGCCGGCGGTGAGGAACAAATCGCCGGGAAACGGCGGGATCGGGCGAAGAAAGGGAGAGCGACGCGGCCCTAGTGAACACCGCGCGTGGAGCTTCTGCGGTGGTCCGATGGCCGAGTTTTTGGTGGTGGCGGAAGCGGAAGAGGACGACGATCCAGGCGGAAGTGGTGGTGAGCCGAGAAAGAGAAGCTACGGCGGCGGAGCGGGGAAGACAGTGGCGCCGAGCGGGGAAGGCAGTAGTGAGGGAGACGATCTCGCGTGGGCAGGTGCGTAGGAGACCTGCGATCTGGAAGAGATCTGGAACGAGATCGAATCTGTACCAGAGATCTGGAATGAGATCGGATATGTACCAGATCGGATCTGTGAATGAGATCGGGAAGAGAGATCGCCGGAAAAAAAATTGGAATTTAGATTACCATAGCTCTGATACCATGATAATGAAACTGGGAATTATATTACACCGTCTGATTGTTCATTACAATTGGAAACCTATTTATAAATAGAAATAATAATATAATAATATACACTATATATTATATTAACAGTTGATGCTTTGACTGTTTTGATAATACTGCAATTGGGTTATAGTACATACTACATAATATATTAGTTGTTGATTCATGTATTTATTTGTAATTTTTCATGTATTTGTCTATAGAGATAGTAATTGTGGTGCAATTTGTCTGTAGATTATTGAATATTTTGATTGTTTTAATTATATTTAAAATATAGTTGCTCATGTGAGTTCTTCCAAAACCATTAAAAAAGTTGAGGGAGAGATATAAAACAAAAACAACACAATTGATACACTTACTAGATAGTGAAGGCTTCATTTTTATTAAAGAAAAATTACAACATCATTTTATTCTTTCAAAAGTAGAAAAGTATTTGACACTTTTATTAAAGAAAAAGTAGAAATATTATTAGCTTGAGAGGTGAGATTAATATTATATATATATATATATATATATATGAATGTATAATGAGGATATTGAATTAAAAATTATGGATATTTCAACATAGAAATTATCGATTAAAACTAAATCAAAGCTATATTCATCTAAAACTTGATGTTTTTTGATCTTATGAAATATATTGTAATTGACAGTGATTTTCTTGTTTTATATAGATAGAATTTTCTTAGTTAGTAACATTATCTTTTATTTTTGGGACTCTAAATAGTGTGTTTTGGATTTATTTGTATCTTCTTTTTGGGTTTGTTAGTTAATTTAACCAATGAATGATAATTTTAGGTAACAATGCCAAACAATCATTCATCTAAGCCAAGAAAAACTCTATTTTCATACTTTGGGAAAAAGGAAGATTATCAAGCATCTAATGGGTTAAGTTCTTCGTGTGAAGTTGGCGGTTCAAGTTTGCCTTCTCCTTCTGAAAATCTTGAAATTAGGAATGTTTACACTCTAATAGATATTAACACTCCTTATTATGAACGTGATCCTGGATTACATCTACCAATAGGAGTTTACCCCGCAGACCAGCATGATGATGTTCGAAAAGCATATATAAAGATGGGATCGTTTCAACCTATATTGGATAAATATTGTAACACCCCCTGACCCGACCCGCCTGGATCGACTCAAGGAGCGCTACCCGGTTTTCAATCTTTTCTAATTCAGTGTTTCTAATTTAAAATCCTTATAAACACAATTGTAATTTGGCTTTCAAAATTGTTTCTAGTAAGCCCATCAAATATTTTGAAAAATTTTGACAGAGTTTTCTCTATTTTTCTGGCTTTCAAAAACTTCTGTTTTCCACAAAACTCAAATATGATAATAACAAACACTTCAAAATTTTATTTCTCAATCACATGCGCACTATTCCATATAGTGTAATTTTCCCAAACATTGTCAATAAAACAATACATAATTTTATATAGGGTGAATTGCACTCAAGTACCCTGACTTTTATCATAATTGCACGCTTAATGCCAGTTTTGCCATAATTGCACTCTAGTACCCGGTAATCCGTTGACCACCGTTAGGGTAACGGTTGACCAAACGGATTCCGACAAAATGACGAGAATGCCCCTCAAAGCAAAAAAAAAAAATTGAAAATCAGATCTTCGAACCCAGATGAACTGGGTTCGCGATCGAACCCAGCTGGGTTCGATCGCGAACCCAGCAACTGGGTTCGTGGTCGAACCCAGATCTGGGTTCGACCACGAACCCAGAAATCAACAAACCAAATCAACAAAAAAAAAAAAATTTTGAAAAAATTTTCGAAGAACACGAACCCAGAAATCTGGGTTCGTGTTCTTCGTGGTCGAACCCAGATCTGGGTTCGACCACGAACCCAGAAATCTGGGTTCGTGCTCGAAGAACACGAACCCAGATTTCTGGGTTCGTGTTTTTCTAAAATGTTTTCAAAATTTTTTTTTTTTTTTTGTTGATTTAGTTTTTTAAAAAATATTTTTTAAAATTAATTAAATATGACGTGGCATGTTCTTATTGGTTGGATGATTTTTTAAATTTTTTAAAACTAAATTTAAATGTAAAAGACCATTTTACCCCTGAATCCGTTTGGTCAACCGTTACCCTAACGGTGGTCAACGGATTACAAGGTACTAGAGTGCAATTATGGCAAAACTGGCATTAAGCGTGCAATTATGATAAAAGTCAGTGTACTTGAGTGTAATTCACCCTTTTATATATTTACAAACTTTATAAAACATAAACTATTATACAAATATTTAAAAAACTCATATATTATCACTTTACAAACTTCTGTATATGCATGCTTAAGTAATTAATATACAAACATGGTTTAATTAAAACTACCCAAGTAATGTGACTCTGAATCTTCTTCTGCAGCTATCAACTCTTCCGTCCTTTATTCACTGGAACCTCTTCTACCTACGCGTGATAAAATCAACACGCTAAGTATTTCGCTTAGTGGGTGTACACAAATCGAATTTCCAAATTTAACATAATATCATTTATAACATATATAAAACAAATACAAATCATATTATATTTCATATTAAACAAAACGTTTAATTAAACAAAACCTTTTTCGTATAATTTCAGAAATACTCTTTCCAATATAGATATCAACTAGTAGAAAAGATAAATAAACAAAATATCATAATGATAACTTAACCATCAAGTAATAAGTTATAAATATCCAATAATAGAAACAATAAATAAAATGTCTTTTGACAAGTAAAATGTCACAACTATATATATATATATATATATATATATATATATATATATATATATCAAAACACGATGATATTTGACTAAATTTCAGTAAAGCTTATTCATCATTAGTATAACTGTATTCAAAATTCTTTTCTATAACTTCATTCATTTTCTTTTTAATACTTGCCCTTTGGTATACTCAATATAATTCTCTGAACTGAAATATGGGCCTCATATCTGTAACATCGGTGTGACGTCCGGGGCTGCTTTAGAGACACCCGCCAACAGTCACTAGTATCGGTGTGACGTCCGGGGCCGCTTTTGGGTCACCCACCAACAGTCACTAGTATCGGTGTGATGTCTGGGGCCGCTTTTGGGTCACCCGCCAACAGTCACTAGTATCAGTGTGATGTCTGTGGCTGCTTTAGAGACACACGCCAACAATCACTAGTATTGGTGCAGTACTGCTAAAATAACCCAGCTGGTATACCAACCTCCTATATCCATTTTCTATGTTCAAGTATCCTAGGGCCGTTTCACAATACACAATTTTTCAAATTTCATATCAAATCATTTTATTCATTTCGAAATCAACAACTTGAATTAGCAAATCTTAATCAGTTTCAACCTTTATTTCAAACAATATTCGTAAAAACAGTTGTATTTGAAAACATATGATATTACAGAAATTCAATGATACTAAGAGAATCTAACGTTATATTCAAAATTATTCACAAATCCAAACCTTTCATCAATACTCCTATCAATATAATTTAAAATTGTTTTCAAATATCATTTACAAATCAATAATTGTATTAAATTATTCCAAAATCATTTCCAAACATTATTCGCAAAACGATTTATTCTAAAACATAAGATATAAACGAATTTCAATTTTACTAGAATATTCCGTAATTATTTTTAAACAGTTTCTAACAATATTCGTAAACGAAATATAATTATACATAATCCATAAATAAATTTTCGAACTCATTTTGACAAAATATGGAAATTCAAATGAAACTATGAAAGCATATAACGAAATCATAACGATTTCAGAAATCAGTGTACACCAACCTGGATACCGTTTTTCCGACAGTTTCTTTTCTAGATTTTCTTTTCTCCTCTTTTTTCTCTTCTTCTTTCTTCCTTCTTGTTTCCTTTTTCTTCTTCTTCTTCTTCTCTTCTTCTTCTTCCTCTCTTCTTTCTCTTCTTCTCTTCTTTCTCTTTCCCTCTCTCTCTCTTCTTTCTCCTCTTTCTTTCTCCCGGTCTCTCTTTCTCCCTTTCTATTTTTTTTCTTTCCTGAAGCTTCCCACCGCCTCTTATTTTTTTTATAAAATTTTGGTCATCGCGACCATGTATCGCGATCTGTGGTCCCGCCACCTGGTCGCAGTGCTCACTGCCCAAAATCATCATTTTCACCGCGAGCTGCATATCGCAATCCCTGGTCGCGGTACTTACTGCCAACTTTTTCCTTTTTCTTCATGCACGATTTTAGACTGTTCCAATTGGTTCACTTGGAAACCTTAAAATATACATACATTTTATTATATTTTCTACCCCTCCAAATCATAAATCTCACATTCACATACTCCATATTAATTAAACTGCACTTTTATATTTATACGAAATTAGGGATGTTACAAATATCCACTCACTTCGGATGGTAAACAAAATCGAAGCTTTCAAAAATCTTGGTTCGAGCGATTTTCTTGGCTTAAATATTCAATAGATAAAAACAAAGCATTTTGTTTTCCATGCTATGTTTTTTATAATGTTCCGTCAAAGCATTGCACATTTACAATTGATGGTTTCCATAGTTGGAAAAGAATCAATTGTGGAACCAAATGTCCATTTGTGCAACATGAAGGGGTACATAATTCACAATATAGTTTTGCCATTCAAAATTGGTATACCTTAAAAGATTCATCTCGGCATATCGACAAAGTTATGAATGCTCTCTCAATAAGAAATTTTGCAAAATCGATTACGGCTAAAGACCTCACTAGAGAGGGTAAAGTGGCTAGCTATGCAAGGGTGTGCTTTTCGAGGTAATGATGAATCCATCAATTCTACTAATCATGGGAACTTTATTGAGATAATAAAGTATGCAGGAAGAGTAAATAAAGAAATTGCTGGGATTATTTTAGAAAATTCTCCACAAAATGCCAAGTACACATTATCTCGAATTTAAAAGGAGTTGTTGAATATTTTAGTTAATGAAGTGCGAGCTAAGATCTGTGAGGAAGTCGGGGATGCAAAATTCTGTATTCTTGTTGATGAAGCAGTTGATGAATCTAACAAGGAACAAATGACAATTATTTTAAGGTATGTTGATTTAAAGGGATTTGTTAGAGAACGTTTTTTTCAAGTTATAAGTGTTACTGACACAAATTCTTCCACTCTCAAAAAAGAGATATGTAATGTCCTTACTCGATACAATTTGTCGGTTGAAAACTTACGAGGTCAAGGATATGATGGTACTAGCAATATGAGAGGCAAATGGAATGGTTTACAAGCCTTATTTCTCAAAGATTGTTCATCTGCTTATTACATTCATTGCTTTGCACATAGACTTCCACTTGCTTTAGTTGCAGTAGCTAAAGAAGTGCATGATATATGGTTATTTTTTTCAAAATTGAATTATATTGTTAACTTTGTGGGTGCTTCTTCCAAGCGTCATTCTCAGTTGAAATCTATTCGAGAAGATGAAATTAAAGAGTTGATCACTTTAGGTGAACTTGAGACTGCTACAGGGGCTAATCAAATTCGCACTTTGCAACGACCTGGAGTTACTCGTTGCAGCTCTCATCTTACTTCTATTAGTATATTGATTCAGATGTTTAATTCAACTTCTACTCTTCTTGAAAATTTGATTGACAATGGACAGAATAATAACATACGCGGGGAAGCCAAAGGTGTGTATAAAGATTTGAGATCCTTTGAATTTGTATTTATCTTATTATTGATGCACAAGATTTTGGGAATATCTGATCTTCTTTGTCAATCTTTACAATTGAAATCTCAAGAAATCTTAAATGCTATGAGTTTGGTGTCAAGTACAAAAATGCTCTTCTAGAGTTAAGAGAGACTGGATGGGATTCTTTTCTTAAAAGTGCAGTGTCATTTTGTGAAAAGTATGAAATTGATATGCCTGATATGAATGCACGTCATATGGAAGGAACAAAGCGATCTTGTCAGCAAAAAGATAATATCACAGTTGAGTATTACTTTCACTTCAATATATTTAATATTGTGATAGATTTTCAATTGATGGAGTTGAATAATAGATTTCCAGAGCAAACAATAGAGCTTATTACTCTTAGCATGACTTTGAGCCCCATGGATGGGTTTAAATCATTTAATGTTGATGACATTTGTACTCTTGCTATGAAGTTATACTTTCAAGATTTTGATAAAAATGATATTGAAGATTTGAGAAGACAATTGAACCACTATAGGTTTGATGTTATTTCCTCTCCAAAATTTCAAAATTTTGCTTCTCTCTCGGAATTATATCAATGTTTAGTGGAAACAAAAAAGTCAGAACATTACACTTTGATTGATAAGCTGATCCGTTTAGTTTTAACTCTTCCTGTATCCACAGCAACAACAAAACAGGCATTTTCTGCTATGAAGCTTGTCAAAACACCACTTCGCAGTAAGATGAAAAATGATTTTCTGACAGATTGTATGGTCATATATATTGAAAGGGAGATCGCTACTATTGGCTTAGAACATATAATAGATCAGTTTGATTGTATCAAATCTCGTAAGATAAAGTTTAAATAAAGTTTATTTGTATTTAAGTGTATGTTCATTTTTCTTTTTTATTGTTATCTCATTGAAAGTAAATGTACTTTGTTTAATATATGCATTTTGAGGGATATTTTGTTTTATCTTTGGTTTTCAATGAATAAATTTTTTTCGTATATTTGACGTTCGCTAAAAGAAAATTTAGTTTTGTTTTAGCCCACCCTAATAAAATATCCTGGGTTCGTCCCTGCCCGTTGGACCTCGTTGGCTTATCCAAATCCGTTGAGCTTTATTGATATTTTTGGACCTATTGAACTTAATGAAATTAAGCACACAATAGTTTCGAATCGACTTCATGAAATTTTTTTACATGACAATGACAATACCAAGAAGGAGATATACTTCACACATCTGGCATTTGTACTCGAATCATATCACGTAGTAAAAATAACTAATCATATGAGAGATGTATATCATGATACGACATAATATCATTAGGTTGAGTTTACATGTTTAGGTATTCTGAAGCATTTCGAGTCTAGAAGAGGTTTTCAAAATCTGAAAATGAGGATTGAGGAGGTCAAAGTGATTTTGTACTCGATCAGCTTCTTTATTGTCTAGGAAGCAACTTTATTTTCATCTTTGGCTATAATCCTATGCTTGTTGGTAATGGTATGCAAAACCCACAATATTATTACCAAGTCATTATTTATTTATTTTATTTAGAAATATTATTAAAATGACCTCTATAGTTTGGGGGTATTAAACAAAAACTATCTCGTAGTTTTATTTATGATCAAAATACTATCTATAATTTTATTATACATAATTTTTTCCCTTGTCTTCAGTTTTAATTTTCAAAATTCCTTTAACCATTAACTTTTTTCAAAAAAAATTAGGGCACAAAGGGTATATATGTCAATGCCTATAAATATTAAAATGATATTATTAAAATCCCCCTGTAGTTTAAGGCATTAGATAAAAACCAGCCCGTAATTTTATTTATGATTAAAATACCTCTTATAATTTCATTTTATGATCAATTTCTCCCTTACCTTCAGTTTTAATTTTCAAAATACTCTTAATCGTTAACTTTTCTATTAAAAATTTTATGACACTAAGGGTATATAGATAAATGCCAACAAATATTAAATTAAAAAATTTTAATTTATAACATCAATGGATGTCTACCATCCATTATATAAATATAAAATATTAAAAATTAAAAATTAAAAATAAAATTTTTACTACCCATCTCTATAAATGAACAGTCTCCATAGATGGACGGTGAAGATCATAAAAAAAAAATCAGGTATATTCTGTATTCAAATAAAAAAACAAATGACCCCTAAGTTACTTCGTATTCACTTGCATTTTCTTAGAACATCTTCAACCCTAACTCAAAAGCAAACTTAAATTAAATTTAAAAAAAGGGTAAAAACTTAATTTGATACATCATACAAGACCACTCTTCTGGATGATTTCAGACCCTTTTCTTCTTAATGAATTCCTTTTCTTTCAAAAAAAAAAAACCTATTAAAATTTAAATATATGAAAAATACCCATTAGGCTCAATAGGTCAAAAACCATATTGAACCGTGGTTCGATTCGGTTTACACCTTCAATTCGATTCGAGTTAGTTTTAATTTTTAAAAACCGTATAAATTTTCAATTCGATTCGATTTAACCCAAAACCGTATCGAATCGAACTATGTCCAACCCTACATACGTGATACAACCCATCATCTCTCTCTCTGTAAATTAAATCAAAATATTATTAGCAACAAATTTTTATAACTTATATTGTGTTATGGGGCATAAATTTTTTATGTGATGGATTATTCATATCACATGTTATAATTTAATATACTGAACATATTTGGACGTATAGGTCGGACTAACTTAAGCATAATAAATCTTTTTAAAGACGTATTATTGCCGAGTTGCACGAGCACGGAGCACGACAACAAGTCATTAAGTCAACAATGTCTTGTCTTAATCTATATATGTAACGACACTACTGACTACTGAGGTTTACTATGTTGTGGAGGGAAAAAAGTCTCAAAAGCTGAGAAAGTGAAAAAAGGATGGACACAAGTGTTATCCTGCCAGAAGAATGCATATCCCATATCATCTCCTTCACATCGCCTGGAGATGCTTGCAGATCAGCAGTGGTGACTCCACTCTTCAAATCAGCCGCATATTCTGATGCTGTCTGGGAAAGATTTCTGCCGTCTGATTACCAGCAGATTATTTCCAGTTCGGTCTCTTCTTCAGTTTCATCAACGTTGACTTCCCTGTCCAAGAAGGATCTTTACTTTCACCTTTGCCATAATCCCATCCTCATCAACAATGGTACTCTGGTAAGCATATATATCACTTTATTTGTGATCATTAATATTTTTATACAAGATTTATTGCTTTATAATTTCTTCTGACGTTTATGTGTGATTATAGTTGCAAATTTCCCTTGTTTAATTTTATTTAATAAAATTTCAATAAACCCACCTATCCAGAAAGAAAAATCTCAACTCGTGCGCCTAGGTACATATTAAGAATTGAAAAAAAAGAATAAATAAGTTATATTTATATTTTCGAGATATAAATATGAATTGTTAATTTATATTTTGAGCTGTTAACATGTGCCTTAACATTAACATGACCCCAAGTTCAAATGGCACCAAAGTCAACCACCATGCTTAGTATGACAATGTGATGAGAATCTCTATGTGAATTTTATTGTCTTTTCTACTAAATGAAGGCATAAATTGTTCCTTGAAATATCCGACACATACCTTGGAACATCCAATTCTAAGCATAAACGGTATGCTCCTGAAATGTTTCTGCAATGATAAGTTACAAATGTTTATGCATATTAAAATAGAGAAGCTACCTAGAATTATAACCAAATCTCATCCTTGGTTGCTTTGTCTGAATGGTATCAGATCTTAAGTTTAACTTTGTTGTCTGTTTTTTAACAGAGTTTTTCATTAGAGAAAGGGAGTGGAAAAAAATGTTACATGGTTGGGGCAAGAGCGCTAAATGTTGTATGGGGAGATACAGCTATCTATTGGATATGGCCTTCCATTCCGGAGTCTAGGTACGTTACTGTTTTCTCTATAGAACTGCAATCAAATGTTTGGCTTCTCTATAGCACAAGAGGAAGGATGATTGTTTGTATGGCATAGAGTCGATATGGTACCCGACAGAGTCAAGTATGTTTGAAAAATGTTGTACATGGTAACATGCAGGTTTTCAGAAGTAGCTGAACTCAATTTCGTGTGGTGGCTCGATGTCAGGGGGAGAATAGACGCGAAAAATTTGTCACCAAATACCACCTACGCAGCATACCTTGTGTATAAGTTTTCCAAGCCTAATCATGGGTTTGAAACAAGACCTGTAGAATTGAGTGTTCAACTTGAAGGAAGTGGGGCTGCCGAAAGGCGTAGAGTCTTTCTAGATCCTCCAGAAAATATGCCTCAACTTTATCGTGCCAGAGGAGATGGATGGATGGAGATTGCGATGGGTGAGTTCTTCAATGAACATGGAGATGATGGGACAGTGCTGTCTAGTTTATTTGATTTTCATCAGTTCACCACTAGACGCGGACTCATTGTTGAAGGAATTGAATTTAGGCCAAAAATGGTAAATAGATAGAAGTACATTGTGTAATACGTACACAAATACTTTGCGATAAAACTTAATGTTACGCTGTATTTAAGCTGTCTTGGTGAGCATTAAGTGCCAGTTCTAATTAAAGGGGGAAGACTAAAGTTGTTTTATTGGAGCATATTGGAACGGGGTCCTTTACCTACTTTGTTTACTATAAAGCACAGACAATATGATTTTATTAAAAGCAATCCAATGTCTGTTGATAACCCAATAAGGTTACCAGGCCAGTACATAGTAACCTGGAAATTATCATCAGGTAAAAGGTGAATATATAAAAAACTGTAAGGAAAACCCTTCTATATATTATCTATTTTGCTAATGTGAAGTTTAAGCAGTGTTTAAGATCATAAGCTATTGATCGAGCTTCAAGTGTGTAAAAGGCTATGAATTATATACTGGAACACAGAGAGCAATTTAGCTTGGTGATGGTGATTTTATTGAACGTAAACGACTAAATTACATCTAATGCTTTAAGTCATTTATATACTTTCGGTAATCTGTAGAAACATATATAATCTCAGCCTCACCAGCAGCTACATTCTCCTAAACGATTGGATATCCAGTTCAATTTGTTTTGTTCGAGCATAAAATACTGGATTTCTTACCGAAGAACCAGGACCAATATTATTACACAGTAAAACAAGACGATTAAGATTCAAATCAATCTGAGTCAGGGAACAAGGGCTTTGGACAGGGGAGTTCAGAGTGACCTGTGCAGGACACTATATTCCTGAGCCACAACCTTTTACTTCATAGTGATCAGATTTCCGTCTAAGTAAACACAACAATCACTTGTGGACTTCTCGTCGTCAAGATAAGTAGCGCAATTTGTAACTGTGAGACCTTTTAGATTCAATGTTCTCGATAGCCTTTCACAATACCAGATCAATATCCAATTTGCTAATCACATTTGACAACTTAAAAAACAACATAGATATAAGCATATCCATTTTTGGCTGGGTTCTTGATGAGATTTAAATTTCACGTCACGCATTTACGAGTAAGTCGTGCAACACCTCTTCCCTCCCCTATATTTTACCATTGATGTCAATTTCAGAAACTTAAAATATAAAAATACAAATTTAAAAAAAAAGGGAGATATATATAATGCACAACTTTCATTTGAAGAATAAAAAAAAAAAGTAACAAAATTTTAGCCCCACAGAGTGAAAATAATAATAATAATACAAAAAGTATAAAAACCCATGATTAATTCATCACTTGGGTAAATTCACTTTCACCTTAGAAACGGTCAACTATTGCAATGTCCATGTAACATACTACCTTGTCGGTTGACTTAATTGCTTGACCACCAAGTCTTTGTCTTTGTTTAGTATATGTCTAAACTCTAAAGACATCGCCCATTCACAATGTTGTGAGTTGAAAACAAGAAGGAAAAATGGACATAACTGTTGTTCTGCCGGAAGAATGCATTTCCCGTATCATCTCCTTCACGTCCCCTCGAGATGCTTGCAGATCGTCAGTGGTGTCTCCTGCCTTCAAATCAGCTTCGGATTCAGATGCCGTCTGGGAGAGGTTTCTGCCGTCTGATTACCAGAAGATCATTTCCAGTTCGATCTCTTCTTCATCCACGTTGTTTTCTCTGTCCAAGAAGGATCTTTATCTTTATCTTTGCCATAATCCTGTTCTCATCAACAACAGTACCATGGTAAGCAAAAGCTAGCTTCATGAAATATCATATACAGTAGTCTCTATTTGTGATTTTCAGATATGATTCTGACTAATTGGAAACCACCGTGGATCATAATAGGAGTGTTTTTTTCATTCCTATGATATGAACTTTTCTCCAGTGACTAACAGATGTAGATTCTCATCAACTATCCACCCCAAACATGGTGATTGACTTGACTTGTTCTAGCTTCCTAGAATTACTGATTTTAATATTCTTGCTCCTCAAGATCAATTGAAAACCAAACTTTCTTAAATTCTATTACATATCTATTAGATATCTACCGTGAGTCTTCTCAGATATGGAGTAGACGTTTAAATTTTCAATCCATGGATCGCGTAATATCAGATCCAGTTTGAACAAAAACTGCACCTGAGAAAAATTCATTTACCAATTAAGTTTGGCAATACCCACAATCACAATTTAAACAATTAAACAATATTTGTGCATTTTTTGTGCAATGAAATGTTAAATTTCATGAATTTTAAAGTGAGGAAACTAGAATCACCAATCAAATCTGAGTTGGGGAAAATCTCTCCTCCTATGATGTAGAAAAAAAGTGAACTTTATATAATAAGATTCTTTTGCACAGAGTTTTTCATTAGATAAAGAGAGTGGAAAAAAATGCTATATGGTTGGGGCAAGAAGGCTGTCTATTGCATGGGGAGATACACCTCCATATTGGACATGGACTGATAAAAGATTGCTTCCAGAGTCTAGGTACGTTCTCTTGTCACACTGTCTTTCTATTTATTTGTTTTTTGGATTTCTGATTATGCTGATCATACAGTGTGTTTTTCTCTTTATGAGCTCGTACTATCATTTACATTTTTTTTTTGTCCTCTCTATGCCTTATCTCAACTATTCTTGTGTTTAGATACTTTACTAGAAAGAACTTTTGGATCAAAGAATATTGAAAGTGCTTTGACTGCTTTCACTTAAAATTACTTCTTTTAGAAACACTCTCAAACAAACATATATGTCAATCTTGTTACAAGAGGTTTTAAACATGTTAGTGTTCAAGTACTATTATAAAAATTTAACATCCGTAACACATTTCTCACATGTATGATCAACGTACTTACTATATGAATCAAGTCCTAGAAAATTGCAGTTAATAAATATTAAATACAAATATAATGATCAAATGAGGAGATTCAAAACCAAAATCTAGTAAAACAAACTTACTATACTTTTTTATATTGATGGTGATTCTTAATTATGCTGCTGAATGTGTATGTAAATGCATTTTTCAGGTTCGCGGAAGTGGCTGAACTCAATTATGTGTGGTGGTTTGATGTCAAGGGAAGGATAGAGACCAAAACATTGTCCTCAAAAACCAACTATGTAGCTTACCTAGTGTTCAAGTTTGCGGAGTCTAGACATGGATTCGAAACCAGACCTATAGAGTTGAGTGTTTACTTGGAAGTAAGCGAGAGTAAAACGAGGAGGAGTAAGAGGGTTTTGCTAGATCCTCCGCGAAATACGCCTCGACTCTATCAACACAGAGGAGATGGATGGATGGAGATCGAGATGGGTGAGTTCTTCAATGAACTCGGAGATGATGGAGTTGTGGTTTGTAGTCTATTTGATTTTCATGGATTCAATAGTAAGGGTGGCCTCTTTGTTGAAGGAATTGAACTTAGGCCTAAAAATTGATACATGGAATTGTCACTAAAATACACATATATACAAACATGTTGTTGAGATGTATTCAAGCCCTCTTTGTGGGCATAAAGTGTTGTTTATGTTCTATTTATTCTCTTGAAGAAAATACTAATTTTAGATTATATGGTTTTCTTATAAATTCCGTGAACAATATTTAAGTTTAGGAAAGTAAATGTAATCGTAGGTATAAATCATAATCACACCTAATCAATCTGTTATTTGTTATTCAGGTTCTATAATCAAAACAGATTCGTTTCTCGAGAAAACAAAAATGCTTGCACCAAAATTTCAAACATTTGGCGCCAAAACTTTGAAGCTAAAAAATTTTGAGCCAGTAAAATGACACATTCGTCCTCGAATTTTGCAGTTTGTTTTTCCAGAGAGACATTTGAAAGAAAAAGGGAACAAATTAAATTAAACAAAACAAGTTTAAACATTTGGAGCAATTGAAATGAATTCGAAGCAAACTGAAATTATTAGGGTTTTGGGGCAGCGCTCTATTGCTTCATCGTTCCTCTCTCGCTCTTCGAATCCGTAAGAGAACACTTCACTCTCCCTCTCTTTTTTTTTTTTTTCTTTTGTATGTGTGTGTTTTTTGGCTCATAAATTGTTTCTTTGATCTTTTCTTTTTCAATTTCTTGTGTAATCAATTTTAGTTTTAAGAATGGCAAAGAAGATGTCAATGATAAAGCTAAAAAGAGGGTTTCATGCGTTTCTTTATCGGAATTTCTTGACCAGAAGTTGCATAAAAATTCTGTGCTACCCAAGACAGTTCAGGTACTGTTTTTCGCTCTCTGTTTGGTTGCTAAGAAAATGGTAAGGAAAAAAAATGAAAAATGAGATTCCGGGTCATATATTTGATGGTTTTCTTTAGCCATTTTTATGGTTCTTTAAAGGAAAAACTAATAATAATAATTTTCATAAAACCCAAGTTTGATTTTTATATATAGTGGATTTTAATGGAAGGTTTTTGATCTTTTGAGTCGTGAAATGTTTAGTTCAATTTTTTCTTCAATTACCAAACAAGAGAGTGAATGTCAGTTGTGTTCTTTTTTTTTTATTTTTTTTCCCAATTGCAGGTTTTATCTTCTGTGTGAAATTGTGCATAACTCACTAGTTTTCCAGATTACCCAATATCAGCTTTTAGGTCTTTGTAATGTTGGGTTGGAGAGAAAACACAATTAACGTATTTTGTTTTCTATTCACAAAATTTGATTTTTAGCTGCATTTGGCCAAATTAATGTATTTGATTTAATTTACTGCTGGTTTTAGATGTTAATTAAACTGTCATAGCAACCAAACAAGAGGTCTTGTCATCTTTTATGTGTATTCAAGTGATTTTATTTGATGTTTAAAGGTAAATAATCTGATACTCGTCAGGATAAGTCAAATCCCTTTCGTATACCACTGCATTCAAGAAATGCCGGTGGGTCCACAGATGAGAAACTTGAGATCAAGAAGGAAGGGGAGGAAGAGAAAAACAAGGTTCTTGATAAAGTGGTTTTTGAACAATTTAAGCATAGTAGTACTGAGAAAAGAGATGCTCCTGATGAATTAGAAAGTCCTAATGAAGATAGGTTGAAAGAATCACGAAAAAGAAGGAATCCGTTTGCAGGTATGTCATTCCATTTTAATTATTCTGTGCAAGCTGTTAATTAGTTCACATTTGATGCTAATCATTACTAGCTGCTGATTTTTTATTCTCTCTTTTTGTTCTACAAATCACACACGGTTCACCTCAAAAGAGCCAATAGGCTCAGGGAAAAGTGGGATTCTTTCTTTTTGCCTCGAAGTGATCTAGTGCATTAAGAGGTAATTGGATGCTGTGAGGTGTGCTAGAAACCGAAAAGTTAATGGAAATGGCACAATACATTGTTAGTGTTGCGTATTACCAAGAACACGGAATTCTTAGACGACCCAATTCATGCACTAAATTATAAGTGTAGATTTGAGTATTGATGTCATATTTTTATATGAATCAAATCTCAGAGTAGAGGGAAGTTACTAAACTGATTGGATGCTCCATTTTTATCCATCTCCACATTTTGGGTCCTAGATATTGGGATTTAATTAAAACAAAGCAATATGGATTATCTAACATGGATACCATGATATGTGCTATTGTGCTAGATATTGAACTTATATGAGATGGTGTACCATTACCAAGTGGCTACAGTTGTTTCTTGCGTATCTGCTAACTGATGTATCTGATTCATTTCAGAGACTTATAGCATGTCAATTGCATTTGGGCTTATTATATGAAGTTAATTCTTGTCCACAATTTTCCAACTTGTCTTTATCATTAACAAACTTCTGTTTGTTTCTTATCAAACCAAAAAAAAAAAAAAAAAAAGGAAAATTAGAAGCAGCAGCAATTGAGAAGGAAATTATGATTGTTGTTAAGACTTCTACAGAACGAGACAGACTACCTATAAAAGAATGTATATATCTATTTAAGCCAATCTTTGTGTAACATAGGCGAGAAATGTAATGACCGTGAAAAAAGATGAACTTTAGATGTCATGTTTGAGAATGTATGCGGTCAGTCGTTTTCTTTTAGAATTATAAAATGATAAGGTGCGCCAACTGCTCATTTATGTGGGTTTCAGGACATAAGGGTTGGTGAATAAGGTAACCTGTCACTAGCAACAGCCTTGATGTTTATCAATTTTTACAATTCATCTTCTTGAGTCTGAATGTGACTTATTATATCTACACATGGATACCAGGTTCAGATGACAAGCTTCCAACTCGAAGGCCTTTTGTAGTTCTGGGAGATGATTCAAAATACAAGCGGAAAGGAAGGAGAGAGAGCTTAATTAGTAACAAGAAAACAAGACCTCCCTATAATCACTGTTAGTATACCTTTCTTTAGTAAACTTACTATTTTTTACATAGAACATTTTATTAAACATTTTGTTGTTGATTATTAATAACGCAATTTAACCCTTATTCCCTGCTAACAGATGCAAATGGCAGTGGATGGTGGGACTGTGGCATGGAAGGTGTTGATGATGAAGAAGTAGGCTATGGTGAAGTATGGGAAGGGGTTGGCTCTACCACATTCGGAGGAATAGAGTGGCATTGATTTTGGTCATCTGTGATAAGTGTTATTATGTGCTAGGAAATGCATATTCAGCTGGGTTATAGTCCTGTCTTAACACAATTATTAACCTGTTAACCAAATTTTCTAATTGCTAATTGGCACGTACCATAATGATTTTCAAATTGCCAAAAAAACTTGCTGGGTTGCTTGCCAAACTCATCATGTCATGTGATGTAGGCTCGGAATTTGATTAGTCATTATCCATTCCCGTCATGTGACATGATGTGAATGGATGGCTAGCCAACCGTTCGTATATGAGAGTTGGAAATTGAGTTGAATCCTCCTCCATATAAATGTGATCTAGAACAAACAAATTTGTGACCGAAATGGATTGGATGATTAGGCTAACTTGGCTAAATAGAACAGAGGTATTGTCGTATCATGCTCTGTGTTAGGTTGAGTTGTGGACAAGAATATCCCTAAACAAGGTCTGGTATGGCATACCACAAAATAGAACAAACCATAACAACTACATACGCATTTATTTTATTTTATTTTATTTTCTGTGCTTTAGCATTTATGCAGTAGACAAATTAAATAATCTCCTCTAGCTTTGGTGCCAGCACCTTATCAATTAGTCTCAATTAAAGGAATATGTTCTGAAATTGATATATTTTCTTTGAAATTTGTCTTTGAGAATATTAGCCAAAGATGTTCTCGTGAAACACAAACTTGTGATATACATATAATTATATATTTTTGTGGAACATGTTTGAAATTCTAAACTTGTATAATGCTTTTAAGAAAATAGAAGTAAGCTTTTCCAATTCTTTCTTCTATAGGAAGAATATTAAACGAGTTTAGGTTTTCTAATTTATGGGAGTTTTAAACTAAAAAAAATAAAATGAAAAAATCATGGGGTGAGAGAGGCTCGAACTCTCGACCTCAGGATAACTCAGAAGCTATGAGACCTACGCGCTAGCCAACTGCGCCACCACCCCGTTGTTGAAATTCCCATTGTATTAATAAATATGCTGTTGTAGTTTTTCATTTTGTATCCTACTAAACTCAAATACATTTTTTAGTTAATTTCAAAAATATACATATATTTAGTTCAAAATATAATTTTAACATATCATAATGAAGTTTAATTAAAAAAAAAAATCACTCATTGTAGCCATCTTATGCATAATGAAATCTAAATTAAATCATATATTTGTATTTTGTTAATATTTGATTTCTTTTTATACGGATCTTAATGTAGTAATTTTATGACTCAAATTATTTTATCAAAATTTATTTTTTCTATATATATAGAGAGAGAGAGAGGCTAAAAAAAGTTAGTGTCTTGTCGAATATTCAAGCACCTACTAGCTATAACAATACTAGATCTAGATTAGTCAAATTAAAATGTTTGTTTGACAATTTTACCCACTTTTTGTAGCTCCTTTGAAAAATAAAAGGCCAAAACTTAGCTGTTGTTTGACAATATTTTTAGGTTTGATTGGATGAAAGGTAGAAAATTCTTGGGAGACCTAGGCCATCGGATTTCAACGATGGCGAGTCATGGTTTGTCTATTTCTAGTATTCCACTTGTTAGATTGATTTATTACCTTTGGATGTTGCATCAATTGAATGACAAGAGCTCTTCTAGAAACCAAACATGGGAATCAAATTCTTCAACAATATTTTATTATACTTCTTCTTGGAAGTGGGCTCTTGAAAGAGAATCCTTGTGTTTATATAAGTTTGCTTGTTTGTTTCTATTTGGGTTGGATGACAAGGAAAGGCACAAACTTCTTTTGTCCTCCACTAATCACAGCATTGGCTCACTTTAAATAGCTTTTTAATAAGAAATAGATATTTGATGTCTTGGCAAAATTAAGTACTTTTAATTAATGTCTTTTATCGTAATTCGTAACTTTAGTTTTGATGAGAATTTTGTGGAATGGAAAAAGTTCTTATATTTGATAATTATACACATGCTGATAATTATATATTGTGAAATTTAAATATGTAACACACGATTAACTTAATCAATTCTGTGTCCACACAAAATATGGAATTGGGCTTAAAAATAGCCTAATTCCGTCATATTACTAATAGACCCTTAAAGTATGTCCTCATATCAAAGAGAATTCTCTCTACATTCTTATTGGGAGGATCAATACTCACATAAAAAGTGAGCTAGATTTATATTTGTGATAGTAATTATAAAATTTGTCAAGCTTTTATATGAGTTTATCACGTCTAGTAGTGATACATTAATCTTAAACATTGAATGTTTTATTTGTGCTGATTGGTACACATTGAAGATTTTCTTTTGTTTATGATATTGATAGCTAAGTTTATGCGGTTTAATATGAAATGTAAAAGAGAATAAAACCTAAAATTTTGATTGTTAACTAGTTCAACTAGTTTTTTTAATAAAAAAATTAAAATATTAAATTAAATTAACTAGTTCAAAATTAAGGTTTTTGTTGTTCAAGTATTATTAACACCATGTTAGGGCTGATCAATTTGGGCTGAAGTTTGTGAAGTAGTGTGCATCTAGTACTCTTCCACGTTTGTGGTTGGTGGTTCGAGTCACATCATATGTACGTTTTGTAAGTATGTATAAGAAGTTTTCTCCTCAGTGTTGTAGGAGTATATATTTTCCAGTGGGAGTAGATATTCAAATTACATATATAGTATTTGATATCAATAAGTTACAGTAGACTTCTGACCTTGTACCACACATATACTGTTTGATCTCGGTAGATGCTGATAGACTTCTAACCCTGAACCGCACGTATAGTCTTTAATTTCGATAGACTCCCGACATGTTTAATTTTAGTTTTAAAAAAACACATGCGTGCACGCACACAATGTTAGAGAGAGATTCGAAGGGGTTAGACTTGGCATTGGTGCAATGTAATTGAAAATTTTAATTTCTTTTTTAAGAAAAAAATTACACGAAAATTTGCTTAGGTTGGTTTTTCACACACACGTGGAGACGATTTAAAAAAAATGGAGATTATCAATTTAGTTCCTAACTTTTGAAAAATTATTAATTTTTTAAACCAATTTCGTTTATTGGTATCATTGGACCCTAACTTTCTGGAAACGTATCAATTTGGTCCTTCTGTTAGTCAACCGTTAGTCAAACTTAACTGTTCTAGGGGTATTTTTGTCTTTCAACCTACCCCTAATTAAAAAATTAAATAAATGTTAAAAAATTTTAAAAAATTAAATGAAAATCACCACCCCCTATCAAAATTGATGGACGGTGGAGATTATATCAATTTTTTTTTAAAAAAAAAATAAAAATTCTATAATTAATTTTTTTTTTTACTATTTAAAAAAAGTTGATGTTCTTAGTGGATATCCAGATTGGATCTCTACCGTCCATCTTCGTTGATGGACGATGGAGATCAGGATCTTCGCTAAGAACCAAAAAGAAAAATTGAAGTGGAAGTTGAAAATCTGAGTTCAAATCAAATCCATTTTTCTAGGTTCGAAGACGAACCCTGTAACATCCCTAATTTCGAATAAATATGAAAAGTATTGTTTAACTATTATTGTGTGTGTGAATGTGATATTTGCGCTTTGAAGGGGTGGAAAATATAATTAAATGTATGTATATTTTTAAGGTTTCCAAGTGGACCAATTAGAATGGTCGAAAACAGTGCACGAAGAAAATGGTGAAAAACTGGACAGTGTGCATCGCGACCAGCGCTCGCGATAGCTGCTCGCGTTGAGGCAAATTCCACAAGTGAGTATCCCGATTAGAGACCGCAACTAGCACTTACAATAGTTGTTCGCGATGAAAGTGGCCATATTGGACTAGTGAGTATTGCGACCGAAGCGATGCGACCATCACTCGCGATACGCGGTCGCGATGGTTCAAAATTTTTTTTAAAAAATAGAGCACCGAGTGATGAAGCGATGCTCTTCAATAAAAGAGAGAGCAGTAGCTCTCAAACAAAGAAGAATAGAACCAGAACGGGAAAGAAAAGAAAGAAGAGAGAAAAGAGGAGAGAGAAAGAAAAGAGAGAAAGAAGAAGAAAAAGAAAAGAGAAAGAGAAGAAAGAAAGGGTATCCAGGTTCGGTGTACATTCATTTTCGAATTTTCAGTTTTCCAGAATATTTCGAATTGATTGAATTTGATTAATTTTGAGTTATTTGAATTATATTGATTATAGTTTATAGTTTGAAATTGATTTTGGAATAATTTGAATAGCGAATGCTCGAAATATAGTTTATATTCGAAATATTGATTGTGAATAATATTATGAATTGATTCTAATATTATTATGGAAATATATTGGAAATATTTTGGAATGTCTCAGAAAATGATTTTGGGGCATTTTGATTCGATATGGAATTATGAAATACGTTTGAATATATTTTTGGATTGATTTGATGAGATTATTGATTTATAAATATATTCGTATATTTCCGTTATATGATATTTGATGAAATTTGAATTTCAAAAATATAGATATATTGATATGACTTGACATTGAATAATTTGAAAGTTGAATTCGATGATTCTGAAAGAAATAAAATATGTTGACAATGGATTTGAGAAAACGTTTTGTGAAATGGCTCTGATGTATATGAACATAGATATGGATATAGGAAGTTGACATGTCAATTAGGTTTCTGTCTGAATAGTACTGTGCCGATATACTCTGATGAGCTTTGATCTGAATCTGTATGTGCCACCCTTTGGATATAGAGGCCTAAGTGTCGGTCCTAGGGTTCTGAATTCTGTTATGGGACCTTTACAGCGGGTGATTCCGTTGGTGTTTCATTCTGATATGATGTTCGGCAGGTAACACCGTTTGTGTGTCCGATACCGAACAACCCGTAATCCAGTCCGATAACTTATGTTATGTATGTCAGGAGCACAGTATGAAAACTGATTTGGTATATAAAAGCATTTTGAGAAATTATAAAAATTTTGTCTGTTGATTGATTTTGAATACTGTATTTGTTGAGTATATGATTTGATTTGACATGAGCCTCATATATGATTTATTATATGTTATTTATATTTTTATCAAAAATAGATAATATTATTTGCTATAGTATATTTGGATATACAATTTTGTATACACCCATTAAGCAATCTGCTTAGCGTCTTGAGTTTTCTCACACGTAGGTAACAGAGGTTCCAAAAGAGACAAAGACAAAGAAGAGTAGAGACTGCAGAGCGAGAGTCCAGAGTCACATCGCTCCTATATCTTTTGGTAGTCCTTTTGTAATAAGTATATATGTTTTGATACAGCATGCATATATAGAAAATGTTTATACATATTTGAAAGAACTTCCACTGTGTAAATATTTTATTATATGTTTATGTTATTTGAATATTTCTAAATTATATTGTGATAAATTGATTTAACAAGTCGCACTAAATTTGGAATGGTGCGCAAAAGTGATTTGGGAATTTAAAAGTTGATTTTTATGAATTTTATTTGTAACAGGTTTTGGAAAGTCAGAAAAATAGAGAAAACTCTGATAAGATTTTCAGAAATTTATCTGGTCCATTTTCAAATGCTTTTAATGTAGTTTTAAATTATGGTTATATAAAAGTAAAAGTTAGATTTTAATATATAGTAGCGCTCCCTGATTCGGTCCGAGTGGATTGGGTTAGAGGGGTGTTACAAACCCAGGTTCTAGGTTCGTCTTCAAACCCACTGGGTTTTCTTCAAACCCAGAAATTTGGGTTCGAATCGAATCCAGATCTTCAACTTTAATTTTTTTTTTTTGCTGTTCCATCAAGAACATCAACTTTTTTTTAAACAGTGAAAAAAATTAATTTTACAATTTTTGTTTTTTTTTAAAAAAAAATTCGATATAATCTCCACCGTCCATCAAAATTGATGGACGGTGGAGATCCATTTAAAAATATTTTTTTTAAGGGCGTTAAAATGTTTTTAAATTTTTAATTGAAAATTAATCTAAAATAATCATACTACTCTTCTAATTATTAATATTATTTTTTAAAATTTGAGGTTAAAAATTATAATTTTGACTTATTTAAATGGAATTAAGAGCAAATCACTCTTTTTACCAATTATGTGAGGTTTGACCATTAGAAAATTAGTAAAAAGGACCAAATTGATACATTTTCATAAAGTTAGGGTCCAAGGATACTAATAAACGAAACTGGTTTAAAAAATTGATAATTTCACAAAAGTTAGGAACCAAATTGATAATTGCCCTAAAAGAAATTAACATTGACTTTTCTACTATTAGTTAAACGTAACTATTTTTGACTATCTTAAAAAAATAAAAATTTCCCTAACATAATAATTAGAAGTATCAAAATATACTCAAGTTAAATATCCAAAATAAATTACTTTAACAAGATCCCTTACTTTGATGGTTGGAGACCTCAAATTTCTCCGAACCATCAAGGTTCAATACATTGTGTAACTATATAAATATATATTCCCACCATTATCCATAAAAATAAAATTGTGTGGGCAAATCTCTCCTTCGTATTAAGAATAGTTGTCCGGATTATCGGTCCTGGTAATTTTCGTATTCTATTACTGGGAGTAGTTGTACTGACCGTGCTTGTATAATTTAATCTCGACTGATTTCAATAGTCCTCTAACCCTTAATGTGTCATATATTAAAAAATAAATTAATTTAATAAAATTATAAATTAAAAAATAAAATTAAAAAAATGAGATGAGATGACGAGACCAACTCTCCAGTCTCCACTATTCACTTTGATGGAGTTTAACTAATACTAAGAAAAGTTAATATCAATTTTCGAAAAATATTATTTTTATATGTACAGCCTCAAACCTGGAGTAACTTTTGTGTAATTTATTAAAAAAAGGGGGATTTTTATTTTGATCCCTAATTTTTGGAGAATTATCAATTTTTTAAACCTGTTTCGTTTATTGGTATCATTGGACCCTAACTTTCTGTAAACGTATCAATTGGTCCTTCTGTTAGTCAACTGTTAGTCAAACTTAACTATTCTAAGGATATTTTTATCTTTTAACCTACCCCTAATTAAAAAATTAAAAAATTAATTAAATTAAAAAAATTTAAAAAATATTAAATGAAAATCTCCACCGTCTATCAAAATTGATGGACGGTGGAGATTTTATAGAAATTTATTTAAAAAAATAAAAAAAAATTTCAATTAAATTTTTTTTACTATTTAAAAAAAATGATGTTTTTAGTGGAGATTTAAACCAAGAACAGCAAAAAAAAAAGATTGAAGTTGCATTTAAAGATCTAGGTTCGAAAGGTTCGTCTTCGAAGATAAACCTCTTCGAACCCTTCCAGAAATCCAGGTTTGAATTTTTAGTTTGTTCTTTAACTTCAAAATTTTTTTTTTTTTGTTTGTTCTTGGTGGAGATCCAGATTGGATCTCCACCAAGAACATTAACTTTTTTTTAAAAAAATAATAAAAAAATTAAATTGAAAATAAATTAATTTACATTTGATATAATCTCCACCGTCCATCAAAATTGATGGACGGTGGAGATTTATTTAAAAATATTTTAAAATTTTTAATTAAAAATTAATTTAAACTGATCATACTATCCTTCTAATTATTAATATTATTTTTTAAAATTTAAAGTTAAAATTGTGGGCAAAAATCATTCTGGTCCCTAACTTTTTTCAAAATATTACTTTCTAACCGATGTTTGTATTTTTAGCTCGTATGGACCCTAACTTTTCAAAAATCCATCAATTTAGTCCTTTGACCAAATTTTTGACAGTCAAACATGACAGAATATGTACATTGACCATTTTACCCTTAATTTTAAATGATTAAATAAAAATTACGATTTTACCCTCTATTTTTTCAAATTTAACAAATTAACCTTAATTTATATATCCATTAAGAATCTAACATGTGTCTAGAAAAAATTAAAACTATAAAATAAACAAAATTTATTAGAAAAATCTTTAAATATAAAAAATACATAAATAAATTAATTAACACTAAAATTAAAAATCTTTAAAATATAAAAAGAAAATTACAATAATTACTAATTTATGATAATTTAATAATTTAGAATAACTCTTCAAATAATATTATAATATTAAAATAAATTTTTTATATAAAAATAAATTATAATAAATTAAAAGTTAAAAATAAAATAAATTATTAAAATAATAAAAATATTTTTTTTTTGAAAATTTTAGGAGAGGAGATATTATTATTTTTTAGAAAATTATAAACTTTTAATTATTCTTTTAAAAAAAGAAATTATTAAAAGTAATTTTTAATTATTTTTTAAAGAATTTTTTATTTTTTATTTTTTCTATTTTCAATTTTTATAATTTTATTTTTATTTAATAATTATTTATTTATTTTTTAACTTTAATTTTTATTCTTGTATCTAAAGACTGAAATACCCCTAACATCATTAAGTTTGATTAACTGTTGACTAACGGAAGGACTAAATTGATGGATTTTTAAAAACTTAGGGACCACGCGAGCTAAAAATGAAAATATCGGTCAAAAAGTAATATTTTGAAAAAAGTTAGGGACCAAAATGATTTTATTTTAGCCCTAAAATTGTAATTTAAACTTATTTAAATAGAGTTAAGGGCAAAATAGTCATTTTATTAATTCTGTTAAGTTTAATTGGTAGAAATTTGGTCAAATGAACCAAATTGATACATATTTTAAAAGTTAGGGTCCAAACATACAATTAACCATAACTGATTTAAAAAGTAATAATTCTTCAAAAATTAGGAACTAAAATAAAAATCTTCCTAAAAAAAAAGGGAGAAAAGAAAGAAAAGCAAACTCGAGGACAGACCATTAATTATACGAATCCCTTTCTTTAATTACATGGGTTTGAATCATGGACATGGAGCTCATCATTTAGAGCAAGGCCATTTCCCAAAATGGTGTGATTTGATGCTCCAATGGAACACCAAATCCCATTTCCAAAAAAAAAAAATTAGTATGGTGAATAGTATCACACCAAAATTAATCATCAATTTTTGTGTGATACTATTCACGCCAAATTTTTTTAACTTTTATAAATTTCCTATTTTACCCTTTTTTTTAGTTATTTCAAACAAATTTTATTCTTTTTATATCCTCTTATCAATTTAATATATTTATAAATTTTGATAAATAATAAAATTTATTAATTAAAATATTATAAAAAATATATTATTGGAAAGATCTTGTCGAGATCTTCAAAATGAACCCAAAATTATATATTTAATTTATTTTTTATTTCATCTCTAAATTTTTTATTTAAAATTAAATTTGTAATAATTATGAAATAATTATTTTTTAATATTATATGATTAATTATTTAAGTATATTAAATAAATAAATTAATTTTATATAAATTATTAAATAAAAATTAATAATATTATATAAAGAAAATTCTTTAAAGATGCTATTTACACCAAATTGATATTAATAACATTAGAGTGGAAAAAATTTAGTGTAAACATATTCCACAAATATGCCCTTTTAATATTAAAATGGTGTAATTTTTATTGCTATTTATTAATATAAACGATAACTGATTGACACTTGGCAAAATCACAGCCACGAAATGTCCTCAAGTAGTCTGACATACATAATTTTGGATTAGATAAGGTGATGGCCATTTTCATACCCGCTTATGACTCTTATGACCTTCACAATTTTGTTTTCTGTTCTTTTTAGAAAAAGAAAAAAAAGAAGGTCAACTCGACTTACTAATAGACTCTTAGCTCTCATGTGGAGATGTTTATCATTTTTTTTAATATATATATATACGAGTTTAAAAATAATAGACTTGATAACACTTAATTCAATTCAATATTGCTCTCAGTTTGGATAAAGTAATTCTAATTTTAAGAATCTAAAAATTTTCAATCTAATTAAATCCAATAAAGTATATTAAAATCTCATATAACTCTAGCCTACCTAAATAAAACGATTAAATTTAGCTTATATGTGAAAGAATTAAATTTAGATTTAAGTACTTTAATAAACATTGTTGAATTTGATTATGAATAAACTTAAAAGGTGGATACAAGTGTAGTGAACATTCAATCACATACTAATACACACTGCGTGATATTTTTTGTATGGAGCGAGCATATATTCAATTTTTTCTTGATAAATTGGAATCCAACATAATAGATCAAATTTCTTAGCGAATTAAATTAAGGTTAGGTTTGGGTTACTTGAAATTTAAGTCCTAGAACTTGACAAAATGCTTTGAAAGGTTTATTCTTGCTTTTTAAGAAAATATGATACTGGTTAGTTGTAAAAGTTATACATTACAAAGTTGGTCAGTATACCTTTTTCTTTAGGCTCTTAGTCGCATACTTTATATAGTTAATCTTTATTATGTTCCTTTTTAGATTGGCTTTTAAAGACAATCTCTCGGGGCGTGATGTTTATTAAGTTTTATGCATAGTTTGATTACCCAAAATACTAATTAATTTGGTTATGATATTTTATTTTATTTTTTAAAAATTTAATATTAATTGGATCAGAGGTATATAATATCAAATATTACAAGTTCAATCTGAAATGATAACTTTTACTGTAGGGAAGGGGTCTCTTCACACTTTACTCAATCACTTGACTATAGATACGGGTTGTAGTATCCCTTAATATATATACTCTTCTATTGTTTTATATTTTTTTCAATATGAAATATCATAATTTTTTATTAATTTTACATATGAATTCTTTAATTTGGCAAGTCACACTCTTGCTATGTAGTCTTACTGTTTTATTATTTTGAATCATGCTTCAAGATTTTATATATAATTCAGATATAAATTTCGTACGAAAATATTGCAGATAAATTTATTAATTAAAATTTTAAAATAATTATATTTTTTTTCGTTAAAATAAATATAATTTTAAAAATATATTTTAATTACCACCTGTCTGTAACCCTACACTCTTAAAAAGGTTAGCTTAATGAACAAATAAAGCTTATTTAATTATAAAGACACATATGTTGAATATAGAGTTATCTTTTAAGAGAGAGAAAAATATTACTCTGTAATTTACCTGACTTCTGGATTGTATTGCTTCATTACAGAAGAATTGATAGTTAAATTCTGGGGGTAAGTCTTTGTTCGTCCTTTAAACAATCGGAATGATAGAAATAGTGTCTTAGGACATTACACAACAAGCCTCTATCACAATTCGTACTGCGGTTTAAAGTCAGTTTTTAATTTATTCTTTTGTATATTGAGTTTTAGTTATGTATTTTTTTTAGGGTGAATTGCACTCAAGTACCCTGAGTTTTAACATAATTGCACGTTTAATGCCAGTTTTATTAAAATTGCACTCGAATACCTTGTAATTCGTTGACTGGCGTTAAACTAACGTTGACTTGGACGGTTCATGGGTAAATGACGAAGTTACCCCTGCACATTTACAAATGTGTTCTGACATTGACATGAACACAATAATTATGGATAAAAGGCTGTAAAATTACTAAAGTATCCTTATTACTCACTAGATAATATCTAAATAAAGGTTATTAACCTAATTTTTGGAGGGAAATGGCAGTTAATAATGAATGGTCAGATTTGCTTGTTTTTGGAGGGAAATGAGAGTTGATGATGAATGGTCAGATTTGCTTGTTTTTGGAGGGAAATAGGAGTTAGTGATAAATGGTTAAATTTGTTTATTCGTGTGTTTATATGGTAAGATTTATTTGGTGAGTAACTTTGCCTGGATTACAAATCAAATGTTATTAGTATTCTGTTATTTTGTTATTAAGTGGCTGGTGCATATTTGGCATGTTTATTGTAATTGGTAGTCTTTTAGTTCCATTGATAAGGTAGCTGTGTAACTCTTAAAAATGGATCAAATAAGATTAAAAAAACACAACACAAGAAAATGATAAATAAGTCTGATAATTGCATATTAAACTTCATAATAACATTCATTGCTGCATATATACCAGGTCTTACAAAATTTTCCAGACCTTGTACATTGGACAGCAAATATGTTCAATTACAGTAAATATATACCCATCAATATATACCCATACATCCTTTTGAACCAAAACAACCAGTGACCTATTTGCTATCCACAAAAGAAAACCACCTATTTGCTGTCCCAAAAAAAAAAAAAACAAACAGAATATCACCCATCTAACTTCATCATTCTCAATTTACCAGCCTACCACCAGTTGATTTCACAAGTGAAATGAAATCAACACATTTCATCAGTGAAATCAACACAAAAAAACAGCCATAAAACTGCACCTGTACACTGCTTTTAACCAAAAATCCACACAACCAACAAAAATATGCAAAATGCAGCAATTATATGTCAAGATTATCAAAAGCTAATTAATGAAATATATATACTTAAGTAATAAGTCACTGCATTCCCTCAGAACATCCCACTCCAGTCTATGTCCAGTCCAGCAACAGTTCCTATAATATTTTCAGAAAACAGAAATTGGAAATCAATCCCAAATGCATGATCACAAATATCAGTACCTAAAAAATTGGAAATTGGAAACTTTTCAATAGTACCTGGGTTGGATTTTGACTGTACTTGCTGTGTTGGCACTTGACTTGAGTGAAGAGGTGCAGTTTCAGTAACTGGCTGGGAAGAACCAACATCTATAACAGTTTGCTGCACTGGCTGGGAAGAACCTACACCCTCAGCAGTTGAATCCTGCACCATACATGACAATTTGTTATAGAGCTTAAATTAACATTTGAAAATGCATTTTTTAACTGTGAAGTGGTAACATAATCTCACCATAGCAGTTTTCTTCATAGGCGCTTTTGAGCTGCTGCCAACCTCGAAATTTAGCCTCTTTTTTGAGGTCCTTGTGCCTCTACTTTGAACCTGCAGCATCAACATAAATTAATAAAATTCAATTCAATTTAAATGAATAAAATGTGTATGAGAAAGAGTATTACTGTTTTTTTAGTGATGTTTGTTTTGGTGGCTTTCTCTGTCACTTTACACGTCCTAACATTGTGCCCGTACTCTCCACATTTGCTGCACTTTCCACTGCTACTTCTCTTTTGCTTCTGGGGTTCATCAGCAGCCCTTTTTCTGCTCTTTTTTGGTCTTCCTGGCAGCCTCCTTTTTTGTGGTGGCATCACTACACCTTCTGTCGATTCAGGCCATTGGTCCTCAGATGGAATCGGGTGAATCACATGTGAATATGTCCTTACATAAGCATCCCTGGTCAGATACTGGTCCACATAATCCTCCACATGCAGCCTCTTTCCAATAATCACTGCCAAGGCATGCTTGCAAGGGATGCCATTGACCTCCCATAACCCACAATCACATGAATTTTTATCTAACTTCACAATAAAATACCTGCTGCCATCCTTCACCTCAAACTCATTAACTGATGCACACAACACAGTCACAAACCTAGCCTCATCTTGTCTGTCAGCAATTTTTTTCCTAATTTTTGGTGGTATAACTGACTCCCATTTGGATGCTCGTTCAAGACGTAGGTGCATCCTCTTCATCATTTTTCTTCTTAAACACTCCAGCATCAACAATGCTGGCAGCCCTCGATACTTGTCAATCCAGGAATTGAACCCTTCCGTAATATTGTTGGTTGTGTGTTCTGACTTGACATGCCTGTCAAACAGATGCACACACCAATTGTGCAGATTTATTCCCATCATGTAATCATGGGCATCTGCATGAACTTCTTTCAATTTGGCCATGCACTCCATGAATGAAAGTCTGTTGCTCGCATTTGCTGCTTCCCATGTATAATTTGCTGTTAGTTGGCCTTTGTACCTCATTTGCATGTTGGCTATCAGATGCCGAACACAATAACGGTTGCTTGATGTTGACCAGTGCCTCTCAATAGCACTTAGTACGCCCTTCTGTCTGTCGGTAATGAAGGTTACTCTTCTGGTTTCCTCTAACCCAATATGCATGTGCAGCTGTTCCATAAACCAACACCAGCTGTCTTTAGTTTCACCCTCTGCAATGCATATTGCAATTGGAAACACTCCGTTATTCGCATCAAGCCCAACAGCAGCTAGCAGCACCCCTGGAAATCTGCCCTTCAAGTGACACCCATCAAGGCCTATGATTGGTCTGCAACCCTGCAAAAACCCCAATTTTTGAGCCTCAAAACTTAAAAAAAAACGCTGGAATCTTGCAGGTGCATTTATCTCAGGAGTGACTGTCCTTAGGAAAGCAATAGACCCTGGATTGCACTTCCTAACCACAAATCCATAGCTGTACAGCTTGTTGTACGACCTATGGTGCTCATCATCTGTCACATTCAAAACCCTATTTTTTGCTCTGTAGAGGGTGTATTTTGGTAGTGTCAACCCATAGATTCTGTGGATCTCCTTCCCTAAAAATTGGATACTGATTTCGGGATTTTCTTCAATCAAAGCCTTAAACCTACGGGCAACCCACACTGCATTTGCCTCTTGGTTCTTATGCACCTTCATACAACAATGTCGGTTAGTTAACGTCTTAATCATGAAAGTCGATCTACTGTCCACTCGACTTGCATGGATTCTCCAACTACACCCAGCAACACCACACTTGGCAGTAAACCTTTCCCTAGCATTCTTAATTCTCTTCAACTCAAATCCTTCTTGAACCACAAAATCTCTTAACACTTGTCTAAAATGTTGGAGACTGTGGAATAGTTGTCCTACTTCTAATTCCACTTTCCCATCAGGAGCTTGGTTAAAAGGTTTCCCTCTTGTTCTTCTGTAAGGCCTTCTAACAATACCAACTTCATCGTCGCTTGAAGATAGCACTGTGAAATCTTGATTAAACTGGAATGAGGCAGCATCCGAAAGCACATCTTCCTCTGACTCACTGCCACTGTCTGTTTGCTGCTGTTCATCATCACCATCAGCTGCATTCCCCTTTGTTTGCTGCTGCTCATAATCACCTTGGGCGGTTTCACCATCTGGTTGCTGAGGTGCATCACCATGAGCTGTTTCAGCCTCTGGTTGCTGTTCCTCTTCATTAATATGACCTTCTTCAGCACCATCCTCTTCACCATACAAGAACCCTTCACCAAACATGTCCTCCTGCACAAACTCGAATGACTGTCTCCCTATATCAGACTCTGTTTCTGTATCCTCATCTGATGATCGTGGGAGGAAATCTGAATCTTCATTAGATGATGTGGAGACATTGTTGGTTCCACCTTCACTAACACTGTGTTCATCAGATGAGATTTCCACAAAGCCATCTGTCGCATTGTTCGCTGCTGTTTTGGGTTGGGTCGAAGACTGATCTGAATCTGCTGGTGGTGATTCCTGTCCATAGAATTCATCAGGAGGGGACCAAGCCAATGGGAGAAGCTCCACATCTAATCTGATGGTCCTAATATGTTTAGACTTGTACTGCGCGAACAAATCTTGTAAGTCGTCATCATCTGCTATCACTCTGAATATCCCTCTCCAAGGTATCAAAGCCTCTACCTTGAAACTTTCAGTTGGTTCTGGGAAGGTAGAGCATCCATACATATACACATCGGCACAAAGGGTGGCCAATGTGTACGTGGAAGGATTATCTACATTAAACTCAACTTCTATACCAAGGAATTTGGCACTGATACGTAAAGACTCCATATCTAACAGACATCAAACAGAAATAATATTACTAATCAGTGATTGTACTTATCAACACAAATACAAAATAAAACTAACACACATTAAACACACCCTATGTTTGCTGATTACAATACAAGAATATACAAGGAAATGAAACAATATGTTCCAAACGATTACTGGGTTTGAGCACAAAGAAACAACAGGACAGCTTGTTAAAGATCAAGATCACACTAGAAACATCCAAACGATTCAGACAACCGATTAAACATCCAAACGATTTTCTTCCCTCTGATTTTCAATCACACGCTACACAAACCAATAATGAAACAAACAGGAACCCCCAAACTCCAAAAAAATACAACTTGTTTTTTTCAACAATGTTGTTTCTTCACTGTCAACAATACAAACTTCATTCCACAAAAATAACTTCAAAAAAAGTAAATTAAACAGAAGAAACAAACATGCAAACTTAAACTTCAACAGGTAAACCAAAAAATAAAAATCAATAAATCCCCATTTTTTTCAAAATAACTTCATTCAACAAAAAACAAATTTCAAAAAAAACGAAGACAAGACAAGAACGACGAACATCATACCTTCAGTCGACAGCCAAGGCGCTACGCAAGAATCGACGAGCAAATCGTCTTCCTTTGAAATCGTGACTGGTTTAGACTTAGAGAGATTTTGAAGTTTTCTTAGAGAGATTTTCAAGTTTTCTTTCGTTCTGGGAGAAGAAAGAGAGTGAACAACACCCAATGCACTAGTTCAGGTAATGGGGAGATGAAAGACCGCCAAAAATCTTGTGTCAGAAGATTATGGTGCTGAAATGATGTTAGCAGGGACAAACCGAAAAGACTTTCAAAATTTTTAAATGCTTTTTAAATGCTCAAGTGGTAAAAAGACGCATTTACCCATGAGCCGTCTAAGTCAACGTTAGTTTAACGTTAGTCAACGAATTACAAGGTATTCGAGTGCAATTTTAATAAAACTGGCATTAAACGTGCAATTATGTTAAAACTCAGGGTACTTGAGTGCAATTCACCCTTTTTTTTATTATTATTAATTTTTATTCAAATTACTGATTAATTGTTCCAATACCCACTACTCCCAATATACAACAAAATATTTGGTTGAAATTGATGACCAATACTCAAATATGTTTCAAATTGTTACATAAACAAAGTTATGATGGATGAGATGACATGAACTATTACAAACAAGTGTCAAAAGGATTTAAACATATTCTTGCTCCAACAACATAGTTGATCATTTTGTATGATTTATTTAAATTAAATATAATTTACTTCAATTTCATACAAAGTAATATGAATCCAGTCGGACAAAATTGCGACATTGTTTCGCTAAATAGAGGTTGGTTTTGACTAATTCCCAAATCAAATTATTATTTAATTAGTTTAGTAAGTTAAAACTCAAACTCAAATCAAATAAAACCAATTATAAGGTAAAAACCAAACTAAACCAAACCAACCAATAAAATTACTTTGGTTTAGTTCGGTTTAATGGCTTACGATTAAACCTAAAATAGTTTAATTTTAGTCTATTTTTTTGTTCATTTACCCAGTAGACTAATTTTTTTAAGATCGTAAGACAATCCATAAGAATATGTACCACTTCTAGTAAATATAAAAATGTTAAAATTGTTGTAACGTAATAAGAATTAATAATTCGACTACTGTAATGCTTCTAGATAAGGTACAAAAACCAATCTAATGAATTTGCTTTAGAAAATGTACATGCAAAATAATACTTGTGTCAAGTGGAGCCAAGCCAAATATTTAACAACCAAGACCAGACCAGTTCTCTTAAAAAATTTAAACTGCAATCTACTTGCAAGTTGAAAGTGGCTGGGTTATTGTTGTCGGCTGTCCTTTTGTTGACAATTGCGTGTGCACTGTGACCAAGCAAGCAACCGTTTTCTTTTTTTCTTTCTTTTCGGTGGACTGTTTTGGTCCAATTTGAATGGCTGTGGAAATTGTTATTTTACAGTAAAGCATATGCGCAAAAAAAGGCAAAATCATTGTTTTTTATTTTTATTTTCAAATTTCAACATACATATTCCACCAACAGACCGGCTCCATTTCGACGCTTTCCTCGCATGTTTTTTCCTCCCACATATTTGCTGCTCTGGCTATCTCATCGTCTCACCTAAGAATGCTACAATCTTTTACTTTTTGCAATTAAATCTCAACTCTCTGATTTTCAAGTTGCAAGTTTGCATGTTTATGAATTATGATAATATAAAAATGGTAAATATTTAATCAAATTAACTAATAGTTTTTATAACTAATATTAGGTGAGGTCAAATTTGATCGATTTTTTTTATATCTAATAATTTTATATATAAAAAAATAACGCTTCGTACATAAAAATACTGTTATAGTAATTAAGTGATTAATTCAATGAGATAATAAATAATTTCACATAATTACTGACAAAAAAAAAATCTGTACATATATTGTCCATACTTAATAAAACTTTTTTTTTTATATAATAAAAAAAGTGCGAGAATAATTAAAAGAAAAAAAAAAGGTATTAGTTAAATATGATCTTACCGTATTTTTTATTTTTTTGAAACATAGCAGTATATGGATACTGTAGTTTGTGAATAATTATCCGAGTACTACTACGAATTGATTTTAAAATATGAATGCATTCATAATTGAAAGGCTACTAATTTATCCAGTTAAAAAATTTAGTACATAAATATTTAATTAAAAAATTTCTTACAGTATCTTTCATATATATATATATATGGGTACCGAAATTATCACCATAAATATATGATTCGCATACTCATTTTTATAAGTATACCCATTTTTAAAATTTAATATTTAAATCAATACTATAAACACCTATTATAATATCAATAATATTCTTATTAAAATAAATTTACTTAATTTTACACTATTTATTTGTAAACCCTCTTCAATTATTAATGTAGCTAATTTAATCCTTACATCATGTTAGTTGAAAAATCATTAAATATAAAAGAAGAATTTATTAATAAAATTATAAAGTATGAGTAAAATTATCGAGTGAGAGTTAGGGGGTCATTTGTATTTTTCATTAAACATTTAATAGATCTGAATTGAACACACTAAATTATTTTTATTTTTTTAAAATTGGTCAAATAATTTAAAATTACTAAAAATTAAATTAAAATAAAAAAATTAAAAATTTAAACTTATCATTTAGATATTTTTGTTTTATAAAAAAAAATAATCAACATTTTTATTCAATAAAAAAAATTCAGGCATTTTTATTTTTTAGATAAAAAAAACAAATGATCCCTTATTTTTTGGATTATACTTTTATCAATTGATGTTGTCAAGTTTTGATAAACTCTACCTGTGTTAGACTTGGAAAAAAAAAAAAAAAAAAACCCATGTAACCTCCCATCGGCCACCATAAGCCTACATTAGAGATTTGCAAATACTAGCAAACTTTTAAGGCCATCGTACGTAACCTTACATTATAGGGGTGTATTTAGTGCGTGAAATTGGATCGAACTATTTTTATGGGATAAGATATGATTGGATTGGACTGGACTAATTACTACTATGATATGTTTGATGTAATATAAATAGGATTAAAAATAGTACTGTCCCTTATTTGGTAAAGAATGAGATTGGATAAAATCAAATTTGATTAAATTAATTTTATGTAAAATAAAGTTATTTTTAAATATTATATAATTAAATCAAAATTATTTAAAAGAAATCTAAATAAAATTTAAATATATTTATATTAAATATTTTAAAATTAATTATAATAAAATATATTATATTAATTAATTAATATTAAAAAAATTAAAAGGGATACAAATATTATTTATTGTTCGGTGTTGTATTAGGTTGGACGTAAAATAATTGTATTTAATGTATAAGATAATATAAAATTAATATATCAATTAATTTTTGAATAAAATAAATTTATATAATTTAATTTAATAAAATTATCTAAATTCAATTTCAATTTCAATAAAATTATTTAAATTAAAATAAATTTAGTTAAGAATTTGTTTAAATTAAACAAAATATTTCAAATTAATTTATTAATTTTTAAATTAATATTAAAATATATTATTTTTTAATGTTAGAATAAAATTTATTAAAGTTATTTTGATATTTTATATATAAATAATTATAATAATAAGATAAAAAAAGTTGTGTTAAAAAAAAATGATGGTGGTACAAATAAATTGTCATACCACATCTGCTTTAATGAGTGATACCAGACTCGACTTTATTTATCACGATGTCACACTAAACAAATAATTGGACTGAAATTAGTTAAATTTCAGTTCAATCCGAACCACCAAACTCGCCTTAGGTATGGCCGTTCAATCTGTTGAGGATTTCTTTTTATTTGATGTTGTTCCTTCCAATGTAAAGTCGTATATTCCAATTAATTTATCTAAATAATTGTTTCTTTTAGTTGGTTTATTATAAATCTTCTTTAAAAAAGGAAAAAAAGAAAAAAGAAAAAGATTGAACATAAAAAATAATAAAAAAAAATCCACCCATAAAGTAACTAATGAGGACCCTGGGTTGCCACGCCACACGCATAAATCAAACCTTCAAATGAAATCAGATCCACCGATGCATACATACAAAGCAACACTACGCAAGCAGCGAGCTTTTCATACTCTTATCTTGAATTTTTTTTTTACCTCCTCTTTAAAATTAAAAAAAAGTGTTTGTAGAGAGGGAAAGTGACATCAACAAATAGGAGCAGAGCAGCAGCTATAACACCACCTGGCGATTGCAGAGGCCTTGTCGTCACCATCTCATACTACAGGCGGCTCTTCCGCTGCTCGCCACGCCAACATTTCTTTTTTTCTTTTGTTTTCTTTTTAACTAAACAACCAATTGACTCGATTTTACTTCTTAATTTTAATTTTAATTTCCGTTATTTTCCATTAATTAACTCTCCAAGTCCCGAGATATCCGATCCTTACATTTCGATTTCCTCTTTCGGTGTACTCCTCGATTCTGATCGCAAAAAAGCGTTTCGGTTGTACGGAAAGCAAGATTGTTTCGGGATCTTTGAAGACAAGTTAAGAGTTTTTCTTCGCTTTTGATGTAAAATTTGTTTGGAGCTGGAAGGAAGCAACAAGCAAGTGTTGTTTTGTAAAATTAGGTGTCGCTGGAGATTTCGAATTGAGTAATTTTGGATTTGAAGTGAAGTAGAGAGCTTGTTTGATCGCGAAATTCGTCGACATGGTTAGTGCTAATATATTTCACTGTAGAAGGCATTCATGGCCGCCTGAAGAGTATGTCAACAAAGCAACTTTGCAGCTGGTAAGCGCGTCCTATACTAGTGACAGAAATAGCTTCTGCTTTAAATACTTTGTTATCTTTGCAACTACTCTATCGATTTGACTCTGTTTGGTCGGCCAAATATTGATCCATTTCTTTTCACTTGACAATGGTTAGATTTTTTATTTTATTTTATTTTGTTACATTTATTTTGCTTATTCATAGTCATTAATTAGTTTTCAAGCTTTTTATCTCCACAAAAGTTTATAGTTGTTTTGTTGTTTGAAAACTGTCCCGCTTTGTATATAGAACAAAAGTTTATCTGGGTTAAGATAAGGAAGAACAGAAATTTAATAGAATTATTTTTAATAAAAAATCCGTAGAAGAACAAGTGAATTTATGCCTCTTTGTGAATGACCTTTATTTTAACATTATTATTCTGCTATTCGATTACGTTAGAATTCTTTCACATGCGTAATCAACTAGGAGAAAGTTCACAATCATTTTTTTTTTCTTTTTGTTTTCTCGTGTTTTAGCTTATTTGTAATTATATATATAATTAGTTCACCCATGTCACATTGAGCTTCAAGACTTTAACTTTTTGATGATTTAAACCTGTACTTTGAAGTTAATAGTGACGATCAAAAGTGATGGTATAGTATCTTCTTTTATCAGCGGAACAATTTTTTTACTAGTTGATTGATTTCCAACTTAGCCTAGGCAAATATTGAGACTATACAGATTGTGCATTTTGAATAATTGTGTTTTGAATTAGAGAAGTGATAAATAGTTTTGTATTAGCCTTTAATATCCACTACGAATCGAACATTGTGTTGTTCAGATGGGTACCTAGGGACCCTTCTAAATGATAATTGGTCCTGTTGAACTAATATAGTCTTGTAAATTGTTACGATTAACTAAAAGTTGGCTTTAGCACTTAAGTTTATGTTGTAGGAGGAAAATAAGTGGAAGAATAAATTATAGAAGGCCTTTGGCTCCAAATTATGTGAGTAAAGGAAGCAGAAGCATATCACAATGAACATCTTCCCATAAGTGAGAGGAAGAGAGTGGAAAAGGTAGATCTACCGAGGGGAGACGGATTTATCTGTTCACCCTTATGTTACAAAAGAATTTATAAATATGGATGAAACTTACAACTTTAACTATTAGAATTAAAATAACCATTTTCCATCCTTCCATCCTTGGGGAGACACCAAATGCAGAAGGTGTCAACTTCCTTTCTCTTTTAACAACCGGCTGATAGAAGAAAGAACAAGTTCTTTCACCCCTGCGCACCCCAAATTTTTTTTCCCTTTATTTCCTTCCTCACTCCGTCCCTCCGTCCCAACATAATATTCCAATCTCACTCGGACTAAATTTTCCCGGAAACTTCTGTGCAGTTTGATTTTGACAGTGCTGCCCCACCAGAGCAAGCTTGGAGAAGAAGATTAAACAGCCATGCTAATATTCTCAAGGAATTCAGCGTTACATTTATGGAAGCAATTAAAATGGTAAGTGATTTGTTCTCTGTTATACATATGGACTGATTCAGGACATGCGCAACCCTATTTTTATTGATCTGACAAAAACTTGTGACTTTTATCTGTATTCCTTTATTTATTGCAAAAAGATAATTTGCTGCCCTTGTTCTCGAATTGTGACTCGTTTCTCGATGAATTCTAGGTTCGACTTGGTATACGGCTATGGTCCTATATTAGGGAAGAGGCCTCTCATGGAAGGGTAATTCTTTTAGATGTAGTGGTTGTTGATTTTTCATTGTTATATATATATATATATACACACACACACTACTCTCTTAACATACAACAATCATATGAATCATGGAAATGAAACCTGGTTGCTGAAATTGAATATGGGCTTTGTGATCTGTCAGAAAGCACCTATTGATCCTTTCACCCGTGAAAGCTGTAAGCCATCAGCATCACAAGGGGTTCCCCTGGGAGGAATGGGGTATGTAGTAGATAAACTGTGACATTTAAATTTCTTCTTCTGTAATAGCTTATTTACATAAGGGGGTCAACCTCTATTTTTGTCACAGAAGTGGTAGCATATCCCGAGGTTTCAGAGGGGAGTTCAGGCAATGGCAGATTATTCCTGGTACACGTGAAGCTTCACCTGTCATGGCCAATCAATTTTCGGTAAGACTCTGCTTTCGACATGTCATTCACAGGCTTTATATATATATATATATATATATATATATATATATATATTTCTCAAGTCCAGGACGCGGAGTTGAATTATTCAGGACAATGGTTTTGTAATGTTAGAGAATTGTTTCTCTAAAGAATCGGGAGTCGGGACCCCTACATCTAACGTTAGAGAAGCAGTTCTCTAACATTATAAAACCGTTGTCCTGGACATAACTAATTCCGAGATTCGGACTTGAGATGCTCTCTCTCTCTCTCTCTCTCTCCCTCCCTCCCTATATATATGCACACACACACACATCTGCCAATATAATTGTGCTTTTTTCTTTTAAATTCTTTGTGAGTAATTACAAGTTTGTTGATTCAGTTCTACTTGGTATACATTGGTTATCTTTAGAGTATGAGAACTGTGCATTTATAGATTTCTAAATAAAACCTAAAATCACTTGTGGATTGAGACTTCTATGCATCAGAATGCTCAGTAGAAATAGTTGTCCATATAAAAGAGGAAGAAAATGATAAGGGCTGTGCTTGAGCATCGTCTTGGTGATTCTCTGATTGCTTGAATCCTTGGATTCATGAATATTTAGGATGTTATGTATTTTAATAAAATAACTTTATTGATATCATTTTGTCTGCAAACTTTCAAGAGTTTTCTTGAGCTGTTAAGAGAACCACTTTTTTTTTTTCATGTTTCTGCATGACGCTATGGAACAACTGGATGTCAGATAAAAATATATGTAATTGATTGAAGTAAAATGCTCATCTTCTATAAAAATATATGTAACCAAAAGTAAAATTTTTCTGTGCTCTGGAATTGATTGAAGTATATCACTTTCTTTTTAACCATTAATGCACCTTAAATGATATGGCCTTTTTCTGGTATTGCAGATTTTTATATCGCGAGATGGAGGAAATAAACATTATGCATCTGTTTTGGCTCCTGGTCAACACGAAGGGTTAGGGTAAGGAAACAATTTATGGAGTTTGATATTATCTTGTTGACCAAATTATGTACTTCTACGACGATGTGTAATGCAACTAGTTTTCTACTTTTTAATAACAGAAACTAGATGTCTACTTTTGGTTTAACAGTAAGAGATTATTGCTTTCACATATGTATGAAAGTCAAAACCATGAATCTGGATTGTTATGTCGAAATAGCTATGAATGTGCTCCTTTTGCAGTAGAACAGCACATTTCTCTTGGCTAGGAGAGTGCAATTTACTGTTGATAGATTTTCCTTGGATAACCTGGGTCTGATGGACTTGGGTATGTCCCCAGCAATTATTGAAGTGATTTATGCTCTAAATTCTGTTGGCTGTGAAATGAAATGTAAGTGCTGCTTAGGTAAGTGGGTACCGACTAGCTTAGTTGGTGAGATCTCTATAGATATCTAAGAGATCTTGTCGTTGAATCCCCTTCAAATAAGGGTTTGGAGAGTGGTTTATATGTAGGTTGTATTGTCATATTATTTCAAAGAAAAAAAAGAAGCTACTGATCTGGCTGTGCTGCAAGGATTGGAGGAGGTTATGCCTTGGTTTGTGTCATCTGTTGCCAAGGAGGGCATTTTGGTCATGCCTTGACTGTTTAATGTTATAATGGTGAGGGAAATTGTTGGGATTTTCTCATTAAGCTTGAAGGAACTGGATGTATTCTTAGATCTTCATCCTAGAGTGCATTTCTCTTGGTCATGAGAAGGTTCCATTCTGCAAACCTGTAGGGGTTATATCTACCAACCTTTCTCTGTTGTTTTGAACACTAGTCTTGTAGGCTTCTTGTTCTCATTTTAGAGTTGTTCTTTCTGCTTTTACCTTGGTTAGCATGCCTTACAGTTGAGCAAATAGTTTCATATTCTCTTTGCATCTTCTTTTGAATGCTTTGCTGGTTCAATAAATTCATGTTAAGTAATGGTTATCTGCTCTTTCTTTTTTCATATTAGCTTGATATTACTCTTGAATTTCTCTCTTAGGTTTTATGTTGCAAAATCTTATTCTCTACAAAATATCAATAGACTGAAAATTTCATTTAGCTTATTTCATTCCCATTATTTGACTTGAAAGCTAATCACATGACAACTAATTAAAGTCAAATAAAAAAGTAATTCCTGATTTTTCCACTAGTAGTATTGATTGCAGAGCTCTTTGTTTTCCAGTTAAGAAAGACTAGTTCCTTTCACGAAAAAATGTGGCAGACTGATTATCAAAAGCATATAGGTTTCTGCAACTTGTAAAACATGGTTAAAATTCCTAGTCTGATTTATTAAATCTTCAGAATTTTCTATATCAACTTAGTGAAAGCCTTAAGACTAATGATTTGACATTTATGTAGTTAGTTTTGCTGCATAATTCTTCATTATTTAGAAGTTGTATGAAAAGCAGAAGGCTGAATAATTGATAATTGGCTCATCTTGTGTTTTGCTGATTTGTATTGGCATCAAATCATGTAGTTCTTTCTGGATTATATTTTTGGCTTATTTGATTTGGGGAAAGATGCCTTTGTTTAGTAATTATTTCTTGCTTTTGATGTTTTTGGGAGAATATTGAGAGATGTTACACATTGTTATACTAATTTCAGTCATGCTTTCTCAGAAAAGCTGGTGATGATGGTTTATCATCATGGGGTTGGAATTTGAGTGGCCAGCATTCCACATACCATGCTCTATTTCCAAGGGCGTGGACAATATATGACGGTATTATCTTACTTTTAGACCTCATGTCCAGCGAATGTTCTAATTTTTCTTTTAAGTTCTTGTTTAGAGCATGCCACTTTCTAATTTTCAGGTGAACCAGACCCAGAATTGAAAATATCTTGTCGGCAGATATCACCCTTTATACCTCATAACTACAGAGATAGCAGTCTACCGACAGCTGTTTTTGTATATACGGTATGTTCATTTGAATTCTAATGTCTGGTATGTTAAAATGCTAGAGTCTTAACCACATAAGTTTCTTTTAGAAGAATATGGACACTGGGAGTTCTAGTACTTGAATTCAAACTTTTGTTGCTGTTGCAATAGTATATTTCCATTCTATTTAAGTAGCATTCATGCTTAGAACATTGAATAGTGTTAGTTGGGGAGAATGATGGTATATGATCAGAAGTATTCTAATTAATTCTTTTGGACTCTATCAGGAAGTACAGAGCTGATAGTTATCTATGCAGAACCTTAAGTAATAAAAGTCCCCTGCATTGAGGTCTAATGAATTCTATTTCAAGTGGATTCAGTGGGTTCTTTTTACGTTCAACAGAAATAAATGGGATGTTTTAGCTGAAGCCATTTTAGTTGCTTCTCTTGATTTAAAAATATTCTATTCAGTGTGCAGTGCCTCTGAGGTGTGGTAGATCCACTTTTTAGTCAGTTGGAATTTGATCAAATAGGCCACTGTATAAGATGAGACTATGTGATGTCATATCTTAACATCTCTACCTAGTAGCAATTGAGTTTAATAGCAAAACCGAACCAAAGGGAAAGATGTTTGTATATTGCATATCAGTCAAGTTTACTATGGTAGCTGGCTCTTCAACTAAATGGCCATTTACCTAATAGCTTGAGCCATCTGCCTTTTCTAATTAGCACATATTTGATAGTTTTTCTTACATCTTTTTTTTTTTGGGGTTATAGTTGGTGAACACTGGGAAGGAAAGGGCAAAAGTCAGCCTCCTTTTTACATGGGCGGTAAGATTATTTATCGATATCTGACTTGTGATGCTCTCTTATAATCACTTGAAAGATATATTTCTTGTTCCCGAGTATTCAGTCCTCTTTTTCATTGTGAGCAGAATTCAATTGGGGGAGTCTCACATTTTTCAGGGGATCATGTCAATGAACCTTTCTTGTGAGTAATATGTGGTGCATGTTCCATAATCTTTAGTTCTGAGTTAACTGCATATGTATATGTTTGAAATATAATTTTAACTTTGTTCTATTTTCTTTGGTAGAGGCGAAGATGGAGTCTCTGGTGTACTTCTACATCACAAGCAAGTCATCAAACCTTAATAGCTATATATGACGGTTGGTTTGCATATTTCTCTTGGTCATTTCTATGTTTTAAGAGATGAAAGTGAAGGGAAGTACTCTAAATCCGCCAGATAAAAAAAGGTCAAAATAGAGAAACAAAAAATAAAAGATAAGGGCTAGCATTAAATTTACAATTTTAATTCATCAACGAAAATGCTGTTTTATAAATTGGAAAGGTTAAGCTTAAAATGAATAACAGAACTTATCATGAAAAAAGAAAAGATGGATATAGAAAAGAAGAGGTATTTCATAGTTTGTAAGATGAGAATCTTTAAATGCATAATATGCCAATCACTAGATGACCAAATAGTCTGGTGCTATAGTATATGCTTCAGTTAGAATTTATAATAGTTACATTCATATTAAGATCACGATGTCTTTTCCCCTTTCCAATAGTTCCCGCTGTCAAAGACTGGGGATAAAATAAGGTAGAAAGGAAAGGGAAAAAAATAGATGTAATGAGGTTACAAGTCCATGTTTGGACATGTTTAGTTTATTAAATGCAAGTTTTATGAGCTCTTTGTTGGCATAGTAAATTCAAAAATCCCCATGGACCTATCAGAGATAGTGGTATGAAGATTTTGGTTGTCAGAAAATATAGCTACCAGAATCTAGTGTGACCTGTCAATCATAACTCTGACAAGAAACCTCTATTACCAACTTGGCATCCACAGTAGTAAATAAGATGAACTGGATACAGTTTTGCAGTTAGTCTTCTCATATTTAATATATTAAAAGTAAAACTAGTCAAGGTGAAGATGAGAAATAACAAATAACAATTTAATAAAACATTGTAATGACAAATTAGGGGCATGCTAGCCTGAACAGATATCATGAGTCACTTATATTTATTTTGACAGTATTATGTTCATTGTAATAGAACGTGAGATTTCCTGAGGTGAATAGTGAATCTGGACATCAAAGATACTCTAAATGCAACAAATGAAATTCTGAAAGGAACTTAGTGAAAGAATTTTAGTCCTATGCAGAGACCTGTACATTCCTGTATGTTAACCTGCTTTCGAATTTTCCCTTTTGGTGTTGTGCCTCCCAGTGTTACTCCCACAATTGTTTAGTCTAATATGGGTCATATTTCTTGTGGTCAGACCTACCAATCTTCGCTTGACTTGTTTTCTGTGTTTCTCAATTTCGTTTTGGTAATAGTATTACCATTAGTTTATAATAAAATAATCACTCTTTAGAGAAAAAAAAATTTGAACTCGTAGAAAACCTTTTGTTGTCGTTACCCCTGCAGCTTGTATTTTTTTATAATGATTTGATAAACATCGTCATAATTGTAGTGGCAATTTAAGGTCTTGTTATAACTGCCAATTTTGAAATCCTTGCTAAGTCTCCCTCTTGACATGTGATTTGTTTTTAACTAACACTAAAAAATATATTATGCCATCAACATTCTTTTTATTTTTTTATTTCATGGAACACTTGGCAAATTTATGGAATGCAGTTTATTCTTTACTGCCATGGTGCATTCTTAATTGATTCTTTTGAATTTGTTAGAATTTTCTGAAAGGAAGAGTCTCTGAGGATTCTGGCAATGTTGCAGGACTGCAAAGGGGAACCCTCCAGTTACTTTCGCAGTAGCAGCATGTGAAACTCAGAATGTAAGTGTGACTGTTCTGCCTTGTTTTGGGTTGTCAGAAGGAAGTTGTATCACAGCAAAGGATGTGTGGAATAAAATGGTGCAGGTAATGATATCTTGTGTCTTTAAAATTTGAACATTTTAATAATAATCTGCTTCGAATTTCATTTTATCACTTTATTGAACATAAAAATTCCTCAAGGTACAATAGCATAGCATCCTTGGCAAGTTTGTTATATTAAGTTTTGATCCATTTCAGAATTATAGCCAGCTCATATGTTTGTATCTCTAGGATGGTCAATTTGATCGGGAGAACTTCACTTCTGGACCATCTATGCCGTCATCACCTGGAGAAGCACTTTGTGCTGCAATTTCAGCATCTGCATGGGTGGAACCTCATGGAAAGTGCACTGTCTCATTTGCTCTTGCTTGGTCATCTCCAAAAGTAAAATTTTTAAAGGGAAGCTCATACCATAGGTAATACATAGTGAATCATACTTTCCTTTCTTTCATGCACACATTTAGCATTTAATGAGTGCATCCAAAACACTGCTCTTAAAATCTCGACTTAAATGATGAATTAAGCATGTTTGCAGTATCCTGTTAACTTATGCCAGTGCTTTCTTCCATTTTCAAAACATTCTTATGTCAGTGCTTTCTTCAATATCAAAACATTCTTCTTACTCCCTCCCTCCCTTTTTTTAGTAATAATAATAATAATGTGATTTTATATCTTTCAGTATGAAGACGAGTTTGATGCCCGAGTTCTTTATTTTGCAGGTTCTCGATAATATATTGCAGAACTGTAACTTATTTAAAAAGAGTCAAAAACTATGAACTTGTGGTTTTTATTTTGATATAGTGTTTCCTGTCTGGAGTTTTTATGCCATAGAAGTGCCTATTTGAGAATAATAGATAATCTACATGGCACTGTCTATGTGGTTTCTAGTTCTTGGATTGAGATCTTCCTCCAAACAACTTTAATCAGCCTTTGTGGCATGTCTTTTTTGTTGTACATGGTTATATTTCTTTATTCTAAGTTTTCTCTCATTATTGCAGGAGATATACAAAATTCTATGGCACTTCTGAAAAAGCAGCTCAAAACTTGGTCCATGATGCTCTGATGAGTATGTATCTCTGGTTCAGATCTGTTTCACATTTCATTGATGGCAGTGTTTCTTTGTTAATCAGTTTGTGAATTATGATTAAATAGATCAGATTCATGCTGGAAATTTCATTTTCTTGATGGTATCATGTGTTTTAAGTTTTCTAAAGCTTGCATTAAGTGGTTCCAATTATTATATACTGGCTGCAAGAACCTAAGATTGTTATAAAAACTTGGCACAGATTACAAACACTGGGAAGAAGAGATAGAGATGTGGCAAAACCCTATCCTCAAGGATGAAAGGCTACCAGAATGGTAATTCTAAATTTACTCAATTAATGTGGTCTTTACAAGCAATTTCTCTGGTGCCTTGTTTAGATACTGGTACATAAAAGCTTGTCTTGATGACGCTGATGAAGCCCTTGATGTGTAAACATAAGAATTTCAATTCTTCTAAAGCGTTTTCAGGTTGTACCACCCTCATTGTATCATAAACATGTGTATCCAACCAATAAAGCTTGAATCTTTGTGTATGTTCCTTTTGAGGTGGATGGGAGTGGGTGAGTTGTGGAAAAAGTTATGCGTTTGATTATATCACCACAAATGGGAGCTCGTGTTTTTCTGGCAGTAAAATTCAGATTTGTATTAAATTCATCGTAGATCCCACTTAACAAGAATTGTAATGTTAGACACCGTCTTGGCGTTGGCATTAACACAGGTGTCAATGTTTCTTTGTAATAGTTGAATTTTGTTTACAATGCCTATATGCTGTTGATATCATATGGTAAGTGTTGGTAATCTCAGCATACACTGTTGTGTGAAGGTTCTCTTATATATAGATGGCTTATCTCTGAACCTTTTCATTTCAGGTACAAGTTCACATTATTCAATGAGCTCTACTTTTTGGTCGCCGGTGGGACAGTTTGGATTGGTAATCATTTATCCATACTATCTAGTTTTTAACATCTTGACACGTATCTTAACGAACTAAAACAATGCACTAAAACTATACTCATAAGTATTCAAATCTCCCAATATCTATATCATATTTCAAGTAATATGTTCATTTTTTCCTGGTAATCATTTACGACTTAATAAATTTTTGCTTTTCAGATTCTCTTTCGCCATCTTCAAATGCAAGGAACAATAGAAATGCAGAGAACACAGATATAAAAGTAACTGAAGTGGAAGTGAATGTCAAAGGAGGATTGGTTGTCAATCATACTACAACTGCTAGCTATTTACACAACGATGAAACGGTGGTTAATCAAAATGGAAATATTAATGAATCCCAACTTTCTTTCACGCCACTGGACTCATGTACTGAATCTGACGATGTTGGTAGATTTCTATACTTGGAAGGGGTGGAGTATATCATGTGGTGCACATACGATGTGCACTTCTATGCATCTTTTGCCCTTCTTGCATTATTCCCAAAGATTGAACTCAATATTCAGCGTGACTTTGCAAAAGCTGTCTTATCTGAAGATGGAAGAAAAGTAAAGTTCCTGGCAGAGGGTAATACAGGAATCCGGAAGGTTAGAGGAGCCGTTCCTCATGATCTGGGGACACATGATCCTTGGAATGAAATGAATGCATATAATATACATGATACAAGCAAGTGGAAGGATTTGAATCCAAAGTTTGTACTTCAGGTTTATAGAGATTTCGCTGCAACAGGGGATATGTCATTTGGAGTTGATGTATGGCCTGCCGTCCGAGCTGCAATGGAGTATATGGCGCAATTTGATAGAGATGGTGATAGTCTTATTGAAAATGATGGATTCCCAGATCAAACGTACGATACTTGGACAGTGCATGGTGTAAGTGCTTATTGTGGCGGCTTATGGCTTGCTGCACTCCAGGCTGCAGCTGCAATGGCCATTCAACTAGGTGACAGGCCTTTTGCTGAATTGTGCAAAAGCAAATTCTTGAAGGCTAAATTAGCATATGAAGAGAAACTATGGAATGGTTCTTATTATAATTATGACAGTGGATCAAGTAGTAATAGTAAATCTATACAAGCTGATCAATTGGCAGGACAATGGTATACAGCGTCCTCGGGCCTGTCTCCTCTTTTTGATGAATTTAAAATCAGAAGTGCTCTCCAGAAAGTTTATGATTTCAATGTAATGAAAGTAAAGGGAGGAAGGGCGGGTGCTGTAAATGGAATGCATCCCAATGGGAAAGTGGATGAAACTTGCATGCAGTCACGTGAAATATGGACAGGGGTTACATATGCTGTGGCAGCTGCCATGATCCACGCTGGAATGGAAAAGGAGGGATTTGCTACTGCAGAAGGCATTTTTACTGCAGGCTGGTCAGAAGAGGGCTATGGGTAAGTTCCTTGCAGTGTTTTTTAGTTTTTATAATATTTTGATGGCTATTTCTAGTACTTCTACTTATGCATGAAAATGGTATGTTTTCTGGAGACGGAGAAGAATAATCATTGATTGACATCCAATGATATTGTTATTAAAAATGTTAAAGAATTTCTCAAATTATGATTAAAAGCAACATAAAATGAAATTACTGTGTATAAGTGTTTTGATGATCCAACCTGCCAATTTTAAGTCTCGGTAAGTCCTATCAAACATTCAAAAATTCCAGTGCTTACTGTCAGTAAGATGTGGAGATTGGTGTCTAACAAAAGTTTACCAAGTTCATGGTCTCAAACCATCTTTGTTTCATGGTACTTCTGCCTTCCTTATAGCTCAAATTGTCCAAGTCTGCAAGCTAGCATGCACTAGATGATAACCAATGTTTAACATGTATTCTCTTCTATTATTTGTTAGTTGAATACGGGTATATCATGAGGTTTAAATTATTCTGTGTCAAATTTTGGAATATCTTGAAGATTGATTTCAGAGTTACAAGTTGCTTTTCCTGCCACATGCAGATACTGGTTTCAGACTCCGGAGGCATGGACAATCGATGGGCATTTCCGCTCCCTTATATATATGAGGCCGCTCTCAATTTGGGGCATGCAGTGGGCAATATCTATGCCTAAAGCAATTCTTGAGGCCCCAAAGATCAATATAATGGACAGAATACACGTATCCCCCGGTAGCACAGGATTCTTCCACCATGAAACGGGAGTTAGAAAGATTGCAAACAAAGCAAAGTGCTTGGGAAATTCAGTCTTTCAGTGTACATGCTAATTTTCCAATGCAATTGTAACTGCAACTTACCTTTGTAAAGAAAGGTCATTTGTTCACTTCCTTGAACCCTCCTTCGGTACAACTATGAAGTGCCGGAAGAGGCTTCGAGGAAGCATCTCTTTATAGACAAGTAATAAGAAAACTGAGTCCTGACTTATTAGCTAATCAGAGTTGCCAAAAGATTCATGCCATTCTTCTTGTTTGATAGATCCTTTTTTTGAGGCGATTCTTTCATTGTTTGTTACTACCGTTGACTAAGTTGTTCATTTTCTGCTTGGATAATATAATGTATAGCAGTATACATAGCTCATAGAAAAGATGAAATAAATTTCTGATTTAGAAGCGCGGTTGCTGTGAGATGCTCCAAAATAAGCTTAGATGGGACAGATTGTGTGTGCATCAGATCCATTCATGTAACGTGGTAACGTGGTATAAATATATATCATATGATGTGATGTGAGTGTGTTGGATAGGCGACTATCCCTTCCAATTGTTTTTCACTTTGTCAAATTGATTTCAATAACACCATTTAGAAGCATATACTGATTCTTAAATTCCAACATTTGACTCTATGGATGGGTGCTAAGATCATGGACCTGGTACCGGAGAATTAGTACGTGTACCTAGCTATTCAGATTTTGATATGTAATTAAACTAATATTGAAAATTTATATATTTGAAGGAGGGAGAAAATTGTTGTCAGCTGTTAAATATATAAAATTTTAATATTAATTTAATTAAGTGTTGATTTGATATATTTACTCATTATTGTATTGGGTGCACCTAAAATTTCATCTCACTTTGTCTTATTGAGTGTCATTTGACACCATTTACAAGCATATGATATTTTCTTAAATTCCAAGAATTGGCTATATGGAAAAAGCCTTTTCTGCCTAAGTTCTGGTACTGGAGAAAATCTTGGTACGATAATTAGTATTATTATGTGTACCGAACTATTTAAATTTTAATATATAATTAAATTAATATTAAAAAATTATATATATTAATTTAATTACGTGTTAAATCGTGTAATTTTCTGGAATTTGAACAAGAAAATGGCCCATATACATATTTCTTTGATCTGTTGACTTGTCTCCTAGAAATTTACTAATTTATTTTCGTTTGTCGTCTAGTAGAAATAATGTGTGGAAAATTTTCTATTATACTTAAATATTCTGTAACAAAAAAAAATACTTAAATATTGAATACTTCTCTAAAAACGTTTCTAATCTGACGACTTCTTTATAAAAAGAACAGCGTTAAAAACAATTCTTCTATCAGAATGTATTTATTAATTGATAATGAAAAAGTTAAACAGATCTTGGAGCTGAGAGCTCCCAAATAGAAGTGTATTCATGAATTTTTATTAGGATGGACGAAAATAAAATAATAAATTTTTTTTGAACGAATATCAACAATAGGAAGAAATTTAATTGGTTAAAAAGTAAAAATAAAAATAGAGGGAGAGCTCGTATAATAACAAATTAAGGTGATAATTTTTTTTTTAATTTAATTACTCATAGATTAAATTGTAATATTACTAAAACTAAAGGGTAAAAATATAATTATGTTTAAATTTTTTTTTTGAAAATCTTAGTCCTCCATATGGGTCTGCCCTTGCTCCCAAATCTGTAAATTCGTGACAAGATCAAGTATGATTATTTGGAAAATCGTTCATCTCTCTTTATTATCTCTCATTGTGTTTTTTTATTTTATTTTATTTTTTTTAACGGGTTACCATTATAATATTAATAACTGCCAGGACTTATTGAAATCAATCACTAAAGTACGGTCCGAATATCTCTTCCCATAATAAGGAGAGAAAACTACCCATATATATCGGTAAATGTGCATGGTGGGAATTAAACTTTTACCACTAAGATGTGAGGGAGATGTACTAACCACTTGAACTTTCATCATATCTTTTTACTTAAGCTTTCATTGCAATTAAAAGTAAATAGCAATGGACATAGAATCTTAGTGAACGATCTGACTAAGTAATTTGACTCAGCTTCTGAATCGTTCCAAACAACGGACATAAAAAAAATAAATCTAAATTTTTAGAAATTTAACTTTTCTTATATTTATATATCAAATGATATTTAGCTTGAGCTTTGCTCCCATTCTTTTCAAAGTTGCAATTATATTGGAATCCAAAAATCATTGCTTCTCAACGGGTTAGAAGGGACCTCACTAAAAAGTAGTAAAAGAAATATCCAATAGGAAAAATATTACAAAATTTGATGAAAAAAAAATTAAAGAATATAATTATATTTTAGTGTAAATTATAATAAAATACCTAAATATTTAGTTATATTGCAATGAAATTACACTTTTTCTTAAATTACAATCAAGTACCTTGGCTAATTATCAATTTGATCTCTAATATATTTAAAAATATCACTTTTTGATTTATTTTTATTTTTTTTAACTCACATGGTCCATACCTTTTTCAAAATATATCAATTTAGTCCCTATGACCAAAATTTTGACGGTCAAACCTGATATAAAGTATAAATTGACCATTTTACCTTATTTTATTAAATTAACAAGACAATTTTATCCTTCAACATTTTACATTTTAAATAATTTACCTATTTGGATAGTCTAATAAAAAAATTAATATATGTTAAAAAAATTTAAATTATTTCTTAAAACACACTTAAAATTAATTTAATAAAAAAATAAATATGATAAATTCATTAAAAATTAAAAATAATTATAAAAATGTAAAAAAAATTTAAAAATAATATCATTTATTAAAAATAAAAATAAAATTCAAGATTGAATACTTATAAAATTCAAATTTAGTTAAAAAAATTAAAATATTAAAATAGTATATATACATATTTTAGAGTATATCATATAGTATATATACAATATATATATATATATTATAAAAATAAAATATAATAATAAAATTATAATATATATATATATACATTTATTATTATATTATAAAAATAAAAATATAATAACATAACTGTAATATATATATATTAAACTGGTAAATTTTGAGTTTTATAAGTATTCAATCTTAAATTTATTTATTTTTAATAAATGATATTACTTTTAATACTTTTCTAATTTTTATAATATTTTTATAATTATTTTTTATTTTTAATAATTTTATCTTATTTATTTTATTATTTAATACTTTTTAAGTTTTTTAAAAAATAGATAAATTTCTTATTGAACTATCCAAATAGATAAAATTAAACAAAAATTACATGGTAAAAATATCATTATAATTTAATAATTTAATAAAAAAGGATAAGATGGTTAATTTATAATTTATGTCAGGTTTGACCGTTAAAATTTTGGTCGGGACTAAGTTGATATATTTTAAAAAAGGTAGGGATCATGTGAGTTAAAAAAATAAAAATAGATCAAAAAGTGATATTTTTAAATACATTAGGGACCAAATTGATAATTAACTGAGCTACTTGGTTGTAGTTTAAGAAAAAGTACAATTTTATTGCAATATGATCAAATGTCAGGATATTTTATCGTAATTTGCTCTACATTTTAAATTAGAAAAAAGACTAAAAAATAAAGAAATACCCTAGTGTCATACTATTTACTGTAGTTTTCCAAGCTATTGAGATCCCTTTTTTCGAACCCATATGCAATAATAGGAATCAAAAAGTAACTATCACTCTGGAATCGCAAACTCTTGACATTACATTGAAGTTTTAATAAGTCTTTTTAAATCTATTATCGTAGCCTTAAAATATAAATCCCGATTACTGCAATATAATAATGAAAGCATAAAATACCTTGTGTTGCACCTTCAAATTGCAAACCTCTTAACTTTGATTTCAAAAATGGTTGGCTGGAGAGACGGACCGCTTTACCGACAGTGAATATTATGCCTCATGTACCCACACACATCTCGTTCACTCCCGTCATAACCGAAGCTTAGAGAATTTTGTCGCAAGTGAATCTGAGGACGTAGATATACTATATCACTAAGAGTCAGCAGCAGAACGCTTCGAACTTAGGGCTCCCAAAGCTTGAATCCAGGATCTCTAAGTTGAATGAAGCACTCCTTGCCACTTGAACCAACCCTTCGGGATTGAAACCCTTAACTTTACTAACAAAAAGTGAGTATCATTATCAAACATTGTCTGACAGAATAACATGGTTAACAACGTGATATTTTCGCAAGTAATTGACCAACTCTTTTATCTTTGGGAATACAGTCTTCTCGGATTCTCCTTTCTTCTTCTTCTTTCTTAAGAACTATGTAAAATAAAAACGATTTTTCTTATGGTATTATTAAAAAGAAATGAAGTGGATTAAAAAAAAAACAAAAACCTAATCACAACAATCTTACTTAAAAATCTTTTAAAATAATAATAATCAAAAGACATGTAAAAAATTTTAAATCGTGAGTATTCATTAAATTACTGCACCTATTATGAAAGAAAACAAATTTATCGTGACTTTTCAATAGTTTGCTGACTCCATTAAATTCATTTAAATTATGTTTATTTGTAATATGATTCATTAAATTATTTCATTAAGCTAATTTATATGATGTCAAAAAATTTTAGATTAATGAGTATTCATTAATTATTATTTTTACAAGAGGGAGTTTAGTTTGCTACAAGCTCGATGGAATTTGGTCTGATACATCCATTTTATTGGAGTTTTTTTCTTAACAATATTATTTTGTTATGTCATTATTCAAACTTTTTGAACTAATTTTGTTCCCCTTTATAAAGAAAATTATAATACAGAATTCATTTAAAGGCAAATTCAGTGAATGAGTGAATTTTTGTTAAAGATATGGATAATTGCGTGTGGGTGATCCTCTAGTCTCTATATATAATTTCAATGTAATCTACTATGAAAAAAAAACAGCGAACCCCTCTGTTATTACTGTTGACTGTTAAAAATAATCGTTTACTATTTTAAAAGTTTAAAAAGATTAAAATACCCCTAATTAAAAAAGGACATATTATTACAAATCTACCTGAAGTTTGCTATTTTACAACCGAAAATAACTTAATGAAAAATTGACAATAAATCCCGATGTTATTACCGTTGACCATTAAAGATAATCGTTGACCGTTTTAAAAGTTTTAAAAGACCAAAATACCCATAATTAAAAAAAATTTAAAATTTAAAAAGTAAAGGGTGAATTACACTAAAGTTTCTCTTAATATTTTTAAAAAATTAAAAACAATAAAAATTTTTTTATTTGATCTCCAACGGTTATTAAAAATCTCAACTAGGTTCGCTGTAATTTGTCTTTTTTTAATTATGTGTATTTTGATCTTTTTGAACTTTTAAAATAATCAACGATTATCTTTAACGGTCAATGGTAACGATCTGAGGATTCTCAATTTTTTATAAATTTGTTTCCGACTGTAAAATAACAAACCTCAAGTAGGTTCGCTGTAATTTGTCATTTATTTTAATATTTAGCTACTTTATTAATTCCTATAGACATAAGGATATTTATGAGAGTAATTTTTTCTAAAAAAATTTTAAAATTTTAAAATTTTGTAGACTTTCGATTTAGAATTCAAAACTAGTAATCATCCTTATAGGCTATAACTATACATAACCCGTATAATATTATGACTATTCCTTTTAGATATGGTAAATTTTTTATTTTTCTTTTCATTTTGTTCTAGGAATTAAATGCACATTTACTATCTTATTCCTCGTAAATTCACATTTGTCAATAGTCATCACTTATTAGTTTGTAAAACTGATTAAAAACAACTAATGAAAAATTAAGAATAATTTATACAATTTTATATTTTTTCTTATTGAATTATTTTATTCATTCGATTAAATAATAATCATGGTTTTACCATTCATTCAATTGAATTTGACATAAACATTATAATGAATGGATAATTTTTTTTAATATACTACCAAGATATGGTAACGACTCGAACCTGAAATATTAGTAGATTGAATTAACACACACCACATTGAAGAGTGGTATAATGAATAGGTAGTTAAAATGTAATTACTCTATTACTTTATTAAAGTTTATGTCCGAGTGTGTTATGCAGGAAAAAAAAAAGGGTGAATTGCACTCAAGTACCTTAACTTTTATCATAATTGCACGTTTAATGCCAGTTTTACCATAATTGCACTCTAGTACCCGGTAATCCGTTGACCACCGTTAGGGTAACGGTTGACCAAACAGATTCAGGTAAAATGACCAAACTGCCCCTGCAAAGGAAAAAAAAAATTTAATTTTTTTTTTTGATTTCAAATTAAATTTTTTTTTAAAAAATATTTTTAAAATTAATTAAAATATGACGTGGCATGTTCTTATTGGTTGGATGATTTTTAAATTTTTTTAAAAATAAATTTAAATGTAAAAGACCAATTTGCCCCTGAACCCAGTTAGTCAACCGTTACCCTAACGGTGGTCAACGGATTACCGGGTACTAGAGTGCAATTATGGCAAAACTGACATTAAGCGTGCAATTATGATAAAAGTCAGGGTACTTGAGTGCAATTCACCCAAAAAAAAAAAGCAATAGTTTTTAACCTTATAAGCATCAAAAGAACAATAGCACATATATTATTATTTTTTTTAAAGCTGACACGTGAAGGGTCAGAGGACTACTGGGACAACCGAGATTACATCATACAAGTACGGTACGGACAACTACCGGGACCAAAGGCTCAGACAATTACTCCTAATAACGAGAGGGGTCTTCTCCCACACGAGGGAGAGGTGTATCCACACAATTACGGTATTAAAAGCAATGATAAAAAATAATTATTTATAAATTTACACCATTAAAATTTGAACCTTGAACCTTGGTAACAAGAGCACATATTGAGGCTGTAGATTTAGTTATATATATTAAATAAAATAATATAAGCTTATTCAAAATATTTAATCAAATCCCACATCTGAATCATCGATGTTAAATAAAGAAAATGTAATCACACAATATGTCCTTGTCTGATTTTGAAACGTGCAAATAAGATCAATGAAGAGAGCGTCTCTCATATTTTTTAGGAGTATGTTGTTCGCATTTTTAATACTAAAGTTATAAATTCGAATGGTATATTATTTAATTAAATTTCAAATTAATTTTATTAATTTATAAAAAAAATCTTTATCCTAATTAACATAGTAAAGGATTTGATATTTGCAAATGATTTGCTAATTGTTTAATTCCTTTAAACAATTAAATTGATATAATCACTTCCAATTGTTGGATCTTAAATTTTAACAAAATTTAATGTATCTATTAATTAATTGCCACCTTCGTTGTCATATTAAGATGGAAAATATGAATTTAGGGTGAGATAGGGTGGAATTTATTTTGGTCTCTACGTTTCTCGAATTATTACGTTTTAGTATATATATATTTTTTCGTTCGCATGATCCCTAACTTCTTAAAAATTCATCATTTTAGTCATTCTGATTTTTGACAGTCAAACATGATATAATATGTACATTAACCATTTTACTTTTAACTTTAAATGATTAAGTTAAAATACAATTTTACCTTTTATTTTTTAAAATTTAATAAATTAACCTTAATTTGTACATCTAATAAGAATATAAAATGTATTATAAAAAAATTAATATTACAAAATACACAAAATTTATAAGAAAAGTAATTAAATATTAACAATACATAAATAAATTAATTAACACCAAAATTAAAATTTTTAAAAAAAAATTAAAAACAGTACAATAATAATTAATTTATAAAAATTCAATAATTCAAAATAATACTTTAAATTTATATTAAAATATAAAAATAAATGAAATAAATTATAATGAATTAAAAATTAAAAACAAACTAAATTATTAAAGTAATAAAAAAATTAAAACATTTTTTAAAAATATTAAGAGAGGAGGCATTATTATTTTTAAAAATTAAAAAAAATTAATTATTATTTTTAAAAATTAAATAAATTATTAAAAGTAATTTTTAATTTTTTTAAAATTATATTTAAGTTGTTATTATTTTATTTTTAGAATTTAATTTTTCAAAATAATATTTTAATCTTAATTTTTATTTTTGTGTCTAAAAACTGAAATACTTGTAACACCATTATTTAACTAACTATTGACTAACAGAAGGACTAATTGATGGATTTTTAAAAAGTTAGGGACCACACGAACTTAAAAAAAATCGGGATAATTGCACAAATTACCCTGACGATTGGTAATATTGCACTCGCTGACAATTTTTACTTTTATTGCACAAACATCCCTGAAAAACACTGACCAGACGTTTGACTAACAAAAAAGTTAACATGAAGTAATTGTAGTAAGGGTAAACTTGTCTTTTTCCCATTAAACTATTAAAATAATTAAAAAATTATATATTTTTTCTAATCACCAAACAAACCCAAAATCAATTAACATGAAGTTATTGTAGTAAGGGTAAACTTGTCTTTTTTCCATTAAACCATTAAAATAATTAAAAAATAATATTTTTTTTCTAATCACCAAACAAACCCAAAATTTTCTTCTTCTTCTTCTTCCCAAACAAACTCAAAAATACAAACCCAAAAATTTCAGATACAAACCCAAAAATTTCAGATTTTTCTACTTCTTCTTCTTCCTAAACAAACTCAAAAATACAAACCCAAAACTTCTTCTTTTTCTTCCCAAACAAACTCAAAAATACAAACCCAAAAATTTCAGATACAAACCCAAAAATTTCAGATTTGTCTACTTCTTCTTCTTCTTCCCCAAACAAACTCAAAAATACAAACCTATCTTCTTCTTCTTCTTCTTATTCTTCTAAATTTTAGATTTTTCTACTTCTTCCCAAACAAACTCAAAAATACAAACCCATCTTCCCAAAAATTTCAGATACAAACCCAAAAATTTTAGATTTTTCTACTTCTTCTTCTTCTTCCCAAACAAACTCAAAAATACAAACCCAAAAATTTTAGATTTTTCTTCTTCTTCTTCTTCTTCTTCCTAAACAAACTCAAAAATACAAACCCAAAAATTTCAGATACAAACCCAAAAATTTCAGATTTTTCTAAGGGCAATTATCAATTTGGTTCCTAACTTTTGGATAATTATTAATTTTTTAACGCAGTTCGTTTATTGGTACCCGTGGGTCCAAAGTTTTCGTAAATGTATCAATTTTGTACCCCTGACTAATGTTTTGAAAGTCAAACTAACAGAAAATATTAAAAAAACAGTTTTACCCCTGACTCTATTTAAATGAGTTAAAATTATAATTTTACCCTCAAATTTTTTTAAAAAATTATGCTAATTATTTAATAATTAGAAGGATAGTTTAGTTATTTTATATTAATTTTTTTTAAAATAAAATTTAAAAAAATGTTAAAAAAAATTTTAAATGGATCTTCACTATCTATCAAGATTGATGACGGTGAAGATCATATTGAAATTTTAAAAAAATATTGTTAATGGGGAATTAAAAAAAAAATTATTTTACTGAATCCCCTGCTGTTACAGAAAATCCATCGTTTCTCTACCACACCCAAATACCTAATCAATTCAACCAAATCTTTCACAGTAAGCTCCCCTAAAGAGCATATGACATTGCACCCCGACACTGATTTTAACAAATTTCTATCATTTCTATACTTCATTAACCCAAACTCACTAGTGGGTCTCTTCCTTTAAGCCTCACAGCAATAGCTCCAACTTCAGCAAAACTCAGAAGCAACTCATGTATTTCCTCCTGCAACAACATCCACCAATAATGATATATATACTTTTTCCTGAATCTAACACTAAACCAGCCACAATTTCAAAATTTTCAATCCACATCACATTCTCAGCTCAAAATTAAAAGAAACCCAATTACTCAATTTTCCAAAAGCCACCAAAAACTGAAATCACTCAAGAAAGATAAACACTAATACCCTATTCAACAAAACAATGAAATTCACAGAGAAATCAATCCACAATAGAAGCCCAGTTGAAAAATCAAATAAAAATACAAACTCCTGTTACGCTTGGAGTAGGATTGGATAGAACATATATTTAATATGGACGATAAAATTAAAAATGACAGAAAATAAATGACATAAGAATTTACGTGGTTCGGCTAAAATACAAGACTACATCCATGGACCAAGAGAAGCGATTCCACTATATCAGAAAATTTTATGGTGTGTACACAATTAGAGATCTCACTCTAATACCCCAGGAGGATAAGTCACAAAACCCCTTACAATATTTCATACCAAAAAATTTTCTCATAACAAACCAAATTCTCTCTTCTTTCTTCTCACTTTACTTTCTCTATATTTTTCTTCTCTCAATTGTTATTGTTCTCACAGTTGTTTGTTCTGGTTGTGCCAAGAGAGCTTGCCTATTTATAGGTAATGAAAAAGGAAACCAGCCAACTCATTTTTTTCTTTATGCTTTAGACGCAAGAATAACACTAATTTTTTCTCACTTACTTTCAGCGCCCATGTGAGCTTTTCATTTTCAAATAAATTGCATTATACTTTTGCTTTTCAAAAGGCAATCCATCACATTTTGTTGACAAATCTCCACCTTGGATTGAATTTTGATCAATAGTAGTATTGCTCCACCTTTGCAATATATTTCATCAGTTTGAAATACCAATCAAGTTCAAGCACTACTTGAACTTGACATTTGGAAGAGATTTCGTCAGCATATCTGCAGGATTATCATGAGTACTTATCTTCTTTATAGTAACTTGTCCTTGGGCAATGATATCTCGAACAAAATGAAATTTGATATCAATATGCTTAGTTCTTTCATGAAACATCTGGTCTTTAGTCAAATGAATTGCACTTTGACTATCACAGAAAATAGTAGTAGCATCGGAACAAGAATTAAGCTCTCCATACAATCCTCGAAGTCAGAGTGCTTCCTTTATTACCTTTGTAATAACAATGTATTCTGTCTCTGTTGTTGATAACGTTACAACAGGTTGCAAAGAAGCTTTCCAGCTAACTGCACTTCCATCAAGAGTGAATACATATTCTGTAAGTGATCTCCTTTTATCAAGATCACTTGCATAATCAGAGTCGACAAACCCGACTAGAGAACTGCTACTCCGACTGAACTCCAGACATGCTTCTGAAGTTCCACGTAGATATTGCAGAATCCATTTCACTGCATTTCAGTGTGTTTTCCTGGGACAAGACATATATCTACTAACAACACTAACTGCATGTGAAATATCTAGACGCGTACAAACCATAGCATACATAATACTACCAACTGCATTGGAGTAGGGAACTCGAGTCATATAGCTCTTTTTGCTATCTTCTTGGGTGATAAAGCTGCTGACAATCTGAAGTGTGCAGCCAATGGGGTAAATATTGGTTTAGAATTTTTCATGCCAAATCTCTCAAAAACTTTCTCAATATATCATATATGAGTCAAGAATAATTTTCCTTCTTTTCGATTTCTCTTTATTTACATGTCAAGGATCTTCTTCGCAGCACCAAGATCCTTCATCTAGAACTCATTTTTCAACTACTTCTTTAATTCATCAACATCTGACATGTTCTTAGGTGTAATCAACATGTCATCAACATAAAGAAGTAAATATACAAATGAGTCATCGTCAGTCTTTCAAAAATAGACACAATTATCGTAGTTACTCCTTGAGTATCCATTACCAATCATAAACGAATCAAATCGTTTATACCACTGTCTTGGAGACTGCTTCAAACCGTACAATGATTTGTTCAACAAACAAACATGATCTTCTTTATCTTCAACAATAAAACCCTGTGGCTGTTGCATATAGATATGTTCCTCCAGCTCACCATGCAAAAATATTGTTTTAACATCTAACTGCTCTAATTCCAAATCATGCATGGCAACCAATACAAGCAAGACACGAATAGAACTGTGCTTTATAACAAGTGAGACAATATCATTAAAATCCACACCTAGTACCTGACTGTAGCCTTTAGCTACTAACCGTGCTTTATATCTTGCATTCTCAACTCCTGGAATTCTTTCTTTCCTTTTGAAGATTCATTTGCAGCCAACAATCCTCTGCTTAGCTGGTGGTTTCACAAGTACCAATGTATCATTCTTGTGAAGTGATTCAATTTCTTCCTGCATAGAAATTATCCATTTTGCAGAATCAACAGAAGAAATAGCATAAGAAAATGTGATAGGTTCTCCAACAGAGTCTGTCTCTTCTCCAATAGTTAAAGCATATGTAACAAAGTCTGCATATCTTTGTAGTGGTCTTATTTCTCTTTGTGGTCTACTTTCAGCAATGATATGACGTGCCTCTTAAGGCACATCTTTAACATCAATTGCTTTTTCTGATTGGAATTCTAAAATATTAGGATTTTGAGGCATCAATGGTGGACACGGAAGTTCAAGCTCCACCTGCTCCGATGCACCACCTATCTTATCTGTATCAGAAGAAACTGAAGACTCCTTTTTCGACATTAGTAGAGCAGATTCATCAAAAGTAATATCTCTACTAATAACAAATTTAGGTGATTTAAGATATAAACACCACAATCTATATCCTTTGACCCCAGATGCATAGCCAAGAAAAATATATTTTTTTGCCCTCGATTCTAGTTTCCCTTTACTAACATGCATATATGCAGGGCATCCAAATATTCTTAAATTTGAATAATCAGCAGGTTTACCAGACCATACCTCTTTAGGAGTCTTGAACTCGATTGCAGTAGACAGTGAGCGATTCACCAAGAAAGAAGCTGTGGAAATTACTTTAGCCCAAAAGTCTTTGGACAGACCAGCATTTGAAAGCATACACTGGGCCTTTTCTAAAAGAGTCATATTCATGCGTTCAGCAACACCATTCCGTTGAGGAGTTTTGACTATTGTATGATGTTTGACGATCCCTTCGTTTTCGCAAAATCTGTTAAAATCTCCACTGTAGAATTCTAAACCATTGTTAGTTCGGAGTCTTTTGATTTGCTTTCCTGTCTGCTTCTCGATTAGAGTTTTCCACCTTTTGAAAGTGTCAAGAACATCATTTTTGTTCTCAAGGAAAAACACCCAGACCTTTCTTAAAAAGTCATCAATAAAGGTCAATAAATATCGAGCTCTTTCTTTTGATGGAACTGGCGATGGGCCCTATAGATCAAAGTGAATATAATCCAATGTCCCTTTGGTTCTATGAATTCCAGTACCAAAGCTTAGTCTCTTTTGTTTTCCAAACACACAGTGTAACACCCCCTGACCCGACCCGTCTGAATCGACCCAGGGAGCGCTACCGGGTTTTTAAAACTTTACGTAATTCACTTTATAAATTACAAACCAGTGAAAATCATATAAATTGTATTTTTAAAAATGTGTTTCTAGTGAGCCCATCAAACATTATTTTCAAAAATTTTGGCAGAGTTTCCTCTCTTTTTCTGATTTCCCAAAACCTGTTTTCAATAAAACAAATATAATACAATAAAATTCCAACACTTATATATCCAAATTTTCAAATCAATACGCATTCTACCGTTTAGTGCGACTTTCAAACAGTTTTTAAAATAAAACAATTCATTATTGACAGTCCTTGAAAAATGAAAAACAGAAAGCATAAAACAATTAATTACAAAACATAATTACAAATTCTCTATATATGCATGCAATCTACACATATTATACAACAATCTATTTATATATCTACCCAAATGTAGTGACTCTGGCTTTCTGTCAGCAACTCTCTCTTCAATCTTTGGCCTCCTCAGTATCCTTATTACCTACGCGCGATAAAAATCGACGCGCTAAGCAATAATGCTTAGTGGGTGTACACTAAAATAAATTTCAATATCATATAAAACACTAAATTATAAATTCAAAAATTCAGAAAGATATATTCAATAAAACTTTAAGTTAAAATTTCAGAAGTGTAAATATATAAAACAAATTGCAATATAATTGAAAACACTAAATGTTAAATTCAGAAATTCAGATATATATATAAATAAACCATAAAACTTAACTACAGAATGTCAGAAAGATATATATATATATATATATATATATATATATATATATATATATGTAAAACGAACGTGGTATTTCAAAAGTTTCTGGGTTTCAGTTTCAATATAATCTCTTTATTTTCCATAACATTTTCTAACTATCAATTCTCAATTGGGCCTTTGATACATATAACAGGGTTACAGGACTGGATTACGGGTTTTACAGTCGGGTTTCCCATCTAATATGAAATGGTATCCCTATATAAACAGTCGGTTTCCCATTTCACGAGCAATAGTATCAGGATATTCTCATAGTCGGTTTTCCATTTCACGAGGAAATGGTATCCGTGTTAAACAGTCGGTTTCCCATTTCACGAGGAAATAGTATCCGTATAATCAATATCAGAGGCATCATAATCACGGTGCAGTACTGCCATATATTCACCCAATTGACATGTCAATCTCCTATATCCATATATCCCTATACATATATCAAGGCCAAAATCAAAGTTAAGAGATTACAGATATTTTATTCACTTTTCAAACAACTTTCAGATAATCAAAATTTTCTCAATCTATCCAAAATTTAATATTCATTAACAGTTGTAAAACAAGATATTCATAATATATCAAATAACATAACATAATACAGAAAATCAAAATCATTAAATTCGCTATAATCACAATTTTCGTATCTCAAAATCAGTTTCAAATATTATTCACTAATTCATTCAATCAAAAACTTGGAAATAATAGAAAATATTTCACAATCAATTCATTTAATTCGAAAATCAACAAATATAAGTTTCAATCAAATCAATAATTAGAAAACCAACAATATTCGTAAAACAATAATTAGAAATCAGATTTTGGAAACATACAGTTATATTCAAAATTACATAATCTCAGAATATTGCACAAATAATTTCAACAATATACACAAATGAAATACGAATATATATATAATCAATACGAGTATATAAAATCCAGAAATATTTTTTTTCAAACTTACTAAAGCAAAACATATATCAAAAATAGTTGCAGAAACGAGTGTACACCAACCTGGATACCAGTTTTTACGAGCTTTTCTTTCTGGATTTCTTTTTCCTTTCTTTTTCCCTTTTCTCTTTCCTTTTCCTTTTCTTTCTCCTTTCTTTCTTCTTCCTTTCTTCTTCTTTCTTTTATCTTCTTCTTCTCTTCTTCTTCTTCTTCTTCTTCTTCTCTCCCTCTTCTTCTTCTTTTTCTTTCTTTTCTTTCTCTCTCGGTATCTCTTTCTCTCTGTTTTCTCCCTTTCCTGTTTTCTGGAGACTTCTCATGTCTCTTATTTTTTTTATAAACGTTCGGTCGTCGCGACTGTCATCGCGACCTGTGGTCGCGCTACCAGGTCGCGTTGCTCACTGGAACCTTTCCACCGCCTTCATCGCGATCACCCATCGCGGTACCATGGTCGCGCTGGTGGTCGCGTTACTCACTGCCAGAATTTGACATTTTTCGCCGCGAGCTAGTCAGCGCGATCTGTGGTCGCGGTGCTCACTGCCAAAAATCACCATTTTTCATCGCGATCTCTGGTCGCGGTGAGTGGTCGCGATACTCACTGCCAAGAAATTCTATTTTTTTTTCACCGCGAGCAGTTCATCGCGATCTCAGGTCGCGGTGCCTGGTCGCGGTACTCCCTTTTTACTTTTTCCTTCACTTCATGCAATTTTTCTGGACCACTCCATCTGGTCCACATGGAAACCATAAAAATAAACATTTAATTACGTTTTACACCCCTCAACTCACAAATTATGATATCCACATACTCAAATGACTTATTCGAAATTAGGAATGTTACACACAGTGCTCACAGAAGTCCATTTTATCGGTACTTTGGCCACACAAAAGTCTTTGCTTGCTTAGCAGGGTTAGGCTTTTTTCACTCATGTGCCCGAGCCTCATATGCCATAATTTTGTAACTTTTGAATCAGGCATGGATGATTTTGAAATAGCTGCAGAACCTGTAATAGTGGAACTTTGCAGTATATAAAGGCTGCCAGTTTTCTTAGCCTTCATCACAATCAATGCACCTTTGCTAACTTTTAAAACACCACCTTCAGCTGAAAACTTGCACCCATTTGAATCAAGAATGCCAAGAGAGATGAGATTCTTCCTCAGGTCTGGAATATGTCTCACATCAGACAATATTCTCACAATGCCATCGTGCATTCAGAAATAATTGTTCCTATGCCAACAGTTTACATTGGGCATTATTTCCCATCAGAATAATACATTCATCAATAGATTCATATGTCGAGAACCAATCCCAATTGGGACACATATGATAGGAGCAACTAGTATTCATAATTCATTTATCATTGGTATTGAATCGATCTTCTATCACAAAAAGAACATCAACATTTTCTCTTTCTTCAGCAACACTAGCTTGGGCGGTCTCTTCATTTTGTGGAGTGACCTTATTTTCTCTTTTCTTTTGCAGCTTGTCACATTTGCTATGAACATGACCTGGTTCTTTACAGTACCAACATACGACATCTCTTCCTCTAGATTTTGATCTGTATTTTGACATTCCTTTGCTTTTGCCTTGATCTTGTGATCTCCCCCTTTCCTCTAGCATATAGACCTTGTGCCTGACTATAGATATCATGGCCAATTTTCTCTTTAGTCTCCAAAGCAGTTTTGATATCCTTCAGAAAAATTGTGTCTTTTCCATATAACATAGTTTCTCTGAAATGTCTATATGAGGAAAGTAGCGAACACAACAACAACAACACTTGATCTTCGTCATCGATATCGACATCAAGATTTTGCAGATCCATGATGAGAGATTTAAACTCATCAATATGAGAACCGAGAGATGTACCTTCACTCATGCGGAGTGAATATAGACACTGCTTCTTGTAAAGTTTATTTGTGAAGGTCTTTTTCAAATAGAGAGATTCCAGTTTCTCCCAAAACGCCTTTGTGGTCTTTTCAGAAATGACCTCACGTAAAACTTCATCAGAGAGAGATAACTAAATAGTGGAACAGGCCTTTTCATCAATATCCTTCCAATCTGCATCTTTCATATCAGCTGGTTTAACACCTTTCAAAGCTTTCTGAACTCCACTTTGAACAAGAATAGCACACATCCGAACTTACCATAAATTGAAATTAATCTTTTGATCAAATTTCACAACTTTAAATTTTGCCGTCGACATCCTTAATTTTTGTTGGGATTTAGACCTTAAAACTTGTAATTGTAAATGGTTAAAGACAATAATAAGAATTATTCAGATTATCATTGTAACATCCCGGATTTCGGATAATTAATTTTGAATGTGTAAAAATAAATTTTGTGATTGGAAGGGGTGAAAATGTAATTAAAAATATGTTTAATTTGATGATTTCCAGGTGAACCAGATAGAATGGTTAAAAAAAAAATGATGCAAGAAAAAGGAAAACTGAAGCAGAGAGCATCGCGACCTGGTCAACTCGACCACAGGTCGCGATGGCTTGCTCGCGGTGAAAAACGCGATTTCTGGCAGTGAGTATCGTGACCAGTCACCGCGACCACAGATCGCGATGAACTGCTCGCGATGAAAATGTCAAATTCGGGCAGTGAGCAACGCAACTACCAGCGCGACCAAGGTACCGCGAGGTGTGCTCACGATGAAGGCGGTGCAAACACTCCAGTGAGTACCGCGACCTGGTGGCGCGACCACAGGTCGCGACAGCTGAAAAATATAAAAAAAAGTGGCTTCTCGCAGAAGCCAGAAAATACACAGAGCAGAAAAGAGAGAGGAGAGACCGAGGAAAAAGAAGAAGAAAAAGAAGAAAGAAAGAAGAAGAAGAAGAGAAAGAGAAGGAAGAAGAAGAGGAAGAAGAAGAGGAAAGAAAGAGAGAAAAGAAAGTGTGGGTGAAAGAGAAAAGGAAAGGGAAGGAAAAGAAATCGTAGGACTGCGATTTCTCGAACGAAAAATGGTTCCCAGGTTGGTGTACTTTCGTTTTCGGAATCTTTACGAAAAGTATTTCGTTTTCGTTTTCGATTTCGTTGAAAGTTCCTGTTTTCGATTTTCGTAGGAAACTTGTTTATATTATATGTAAAATCGATGATTGATATATCTATTATTGATTTTGGAATGATTTTATGTTAGATCGCATTTTGATCGTGTTTTCGAATATTTCGATTTCGTTAGAAATACTTGATTTAGATTTTCGTATAACTATTGATTATGTTTCTTGAAGAGTATTGTGTGAATTGTATGTTTATTGAGCAACTATTGTTTACTGAGTAACTATTGTGAAATTTATTGTGAATCTAGTTTATCGGAAACGGCCCTAGGATACTTAGACATAGAAATGGATATAGGAGGTTGGTATACCAGCTGGGTTTACTGAGCAGTACTGCGCCGATACTGATTGCTATTGATGATTATTATGTACCTCCTCATGGATTCGTCCAGAGGCAGGAAGACACGTACCTCCTCAGGATTCGTCCTGGGGGTTGGGAGCCACGTACCTTCCTAAAGATTCGTTCCTGGGATAGGGAGTTATGTACCTCTCTAGGTTCCGTCCCCACGGTCCTAGAGTAGGGAGATACGTACCACTCTTAGGATTCGTCCTAGGGTGGGAGTTTGACCGATATTCCAGTCCTAGTATGTTGAGTATTCTAGCGGGCCAGATTTGAAGTGAATTGAGAAATGAATTGAATAATTGATCGTATTGTTGAAATGAAAGTGATTAAAACTGTTTTATGGTTTGATTCTTGGAAGTTAAATTGATTTTGTAACTGATTCGAATGGAAATATATATATATATATATTGTGATTTATTTATTATTAAAAGTTATTTATGATTTTCATATTTGAGTTTATTGTACACCCACTAAGCTATATGCTTAGTGCGTTAGTTTTGTTTCTAACGCGTAGGTACCGGGAATCCCGAGGAAGCTAAAGACTGAAGAGAGAGAGAGATTTGCTGACAGAGTTCCAGAGTTATCACAGTTGGGTAGCTATATTGTTGTTATATGTATATATTCTGAAAGCATGCATATACAGAGGATTTGTAAATATGTTTCGTAATATGTTTTGTAACTGTAATTAATTATTTTACGATTTCTGTCTTTTATGCTTATTATGTTTGTAAATATTAATTTCTGAATTATTTTATTTTATAAACTGTATTGGAAAGTCGCACTAAACGGCAGAGTGCGCAATTGTTTGGACATGATATTGAAGTGTTGATATGATTTTTGTATTTGAATTGTTTTGTGGAAAAACAGGTTTTGGAAAATCCGAAAAACAAACGGAACTCTGCCGAAATTTTGTAAAACGTTTATGTATTGGGCTCACTCGAAAAATGGTTTTACAATTTATAAATTATATGGTTTTCCAATGGTTTAAAAATTGATTCGATGGGCTCACGAGAAAAGACTTTTTGAAATTTCAAATTGATTTGATTTTTAAATGGTTTGAGATTATAAAAATGAATTTAGAGAGCTTTGAAAAACCGTGTAGCGCTCCCTGGGTCGGTCCAGTCGGGTCGGGTCGGGGGGTGTTACAATCATTCAAGTTCATAAAATGTTTTATATTCAGTAATACATTCGTATTGTGCAAGAACATCCTAGATTGCAAGATGTAATCTCATAATAAGTATATGATGGTTATATATAGAGAGGATTCATTTTGAGACGTGCAATCTAAAGAGTCCATAGAGAGCGAACAAAACTAGGTACTTTGTTTGTGATTAATCTACTGCTGCGGTCTATTCTGTAAAGTACGGTGGTCTTATCCTAGTGTAACATCCCTAATTTCGAAAAATTAATTTTGAACATGTGAATATAAATTTTGTGATTTGAGGGGTGTAAAACGTAATTAAATGTATGTTTATTTTATGGTTTCTCGGTGGACCAGATGGAACGGTCCAGAAATGATGCATGAAGAAAAGTGTGAAAAACTGGGGCAGTGTGTACCGCCACCCCTCACCGCGATCACAGATCGCGATGAGCTGCTCGCGGTGAGAAAAATGGCATTTTCGGACAGTGAGCAACGCGACCTGGTCACCGCGACCATAGATCGCGCTGACTGGCTCGCGACGAAAAAGTGAAAATTCTGGCAGTGAGCATCGCGACCAGGGTACCGCGATTGGTGATCGCGATGAAGGCGGTGGAGTTGCTCCAGTGAGCAATGCGACCTGGTGGCGCAACCACAGGTCGCGACGACGGTCGCGATGACCGAAAGATTATAAAAAAAAAAGTCATCGCAGAAATCTCCAGAAAACAGAAAGGAAAAAAAAAAAGAGACCGAGGGAGCAAGAGAGAGAAGAAGAAGAAGAAGAAGAAGAAGAAGAAGAAGAAGAAGAAGAAGAAGAAGAAGAAGAGAAAAAGAAAAGAGAAAGAAGAAGAAAAGAAAAGAGAAGAAAAAAAAGAAAAAGAAAAAGGGAAAGAGAAAGGGAAAAAGGGAAATTCAGAAGGAAAAAGGCGTAAAAACGGAATCCAGGTAGGTGTACACTGATTTCTGAATTTATTATAATTTTCGTTATATATTTTCAGTTGAATTTCTATATTTTGTCAAATCGAGTTTGAAACTTTATTTATGGATTTTGTATCATTGTGTTTCGTTTATAAATATTGTTAGAAATTGTTTGAAAATAATTAGGGAATATGATAGTATAATGGAATTTCTATGTTTTCAAGTAAATTGTTTTGCGAGTAATGTTTGGAAACGATTTTGGAAAAATCGTATATAATTATTGTTTCGTAAATACTAGTTGAAACTAATTTGAGAATATATTGATATGAGAATTGTTGATTTTTGAACGTTTGATTCGTGAATAACTGTTGATTAATTGGAAAACGAATATAAAGTGATGATTACTGCATCTCGCGGGGCAAACCTGGTAAGGTTCAGTTTAAGCGAATCCCGGAGATAGCTATTTCACTGTATCCATGACTGTTGCATCTCGCGGGGCAAACCTGGTATAGTCCAGTTTAGGCGAATCCCGGAGATAGCCATTGTACTGATAGTAATGCCTGCTGCATCTCGCGGGGCAAACCTGGCATAGTCCAGTTTAGGCGAATCCCGGAGATAGCCATTTCACTGTATCCATGACTGTTACATCTCGCGGGGCAAACCTGGTATAGTCCAGTTTAGGCGAATCCCGGAGATAGATATTGTACTGATATTCTTGACAGTTACATCTCGCGGGGCAAACCTGGCTTAGTCCAGTTTAGGCGAATCCCGGAAGTGAACGTTACACCGATGTTACAGATATAGAAATGTATGATGAGTGTATGGTCAGATGGAGAATGAAAGTGAACAAAATGTTTGTATGAATAAAATGTTACAGAATGAATAAAATGATTATAAAAGAATTGAAAACTAAATGTTGTATGCTTTACTGATTTTATTTAGATGTTTTTATTAAACTATTTTTATATGACTTATTTCAGTAAGGTGAAAATTGAAATATTTTTATACGATCATATTGGAATATTTTTATTATGAAATGATTATTGATTTTGATACTTGAGTTTAGTGTACACCCACTAGGCATTATTGCTTAGCGCGTCGATTTTATCACGCGCAGGTATCAGAGATACAGGGGGAAATAAAGAATAAGAGAGGAAGTAGCAGCAGATTGAAGGTCTAGAGTCACAATTCTTTTGAGTAGTTACAATTGAATTTTAATTGTATATTGTATTTCATGAAGCATGCATATACAGAAATCTGTAATTTGACATGTATAGATATGTTTTGTAATAAGTGTTTTATGATTTATATTTTGTTCAAATGTTTGTAAATATTAATTATATATGTTTTATTTGAAACTGTTTGGAAGTCGCACTAAACGGCAGAGTGCGCATTGATTTAAAAATTTGGATATAGAAGTGTTGGAATTATATTGTATTATATTTGTTTTATTGAAAACAGGTTTTGGAAAATCAGAAAAATAGAGGAAACGCTGCCGAAATTTTTGAAAATAAAATTTGATGGGCTCACTAGAAAAATATTTTTTAATTACAAATTGATATGATTTATATAAAGTGAATTTAGAAAGTTTTGAAAACCGGTAGCGCTCCCTGGGTCGATCCAGTCGGGTCGGTTCGGGTCAGGGGGTGTTACACCTAGACCGCTCATGTAGTTGACATGAGAATGAAGGCACCTTATATGATAAGATCATATAGGATTGGGCCACGATTTATATGAATCTCTCACCAAAATTCGTTAGTAGATGAGATTCATATATAATCGATAAACGATGGCAATTTATAGGTAATCTTAATCCTGAGTGTCTTATCGACTCCTTTAAGTTGGATCGTGGATTTTGATTTACCATGAGTGAGGTTGATGAGAATCTCGATCAATACCTCTGTATCTTGGAGTTACGGTTTGGCTTGTGGCTGGAAAGATTTGAACATAATAGTGGAATCCATTCCTTTTTGATTGAAGTAGATGAGTAGTTCCTTTAAGGGTTGATTCGGGGCTTGAACGATTATGAGCGCTCTCCTTCTTCCGTGAGGAAGACAGGATTTAATTATTCATTAGAGAATCAATGGTACTTAAAGGAAAAAATATTTCTAGAGGGGTATAACGGACTTTATGACCCAGCTCTAGTTGTGAACTATTTGTGGAGGATCACACTATATACAATTAGCCATATCAATGGACACTGAGACTTCAGATTGTATAAACACGTCTACAGTTATGAGAGTGCAGCCTCGGGTTTTTAGTGGAATAACTTCGAGGTTAAAAATCATGAAATATTAGTTAAAGAGTTTTAATTAATATTACTAAGTATTATTGGAGCTCAAAACTGTGGGTTCATTAGGTCCCATTGCTAGCCCTTATGGTTGTTGGTAACGACGGTCACGGTAGATTAATTGGATGGTCCAATTAATAGTATTACGAAAGTAATGCGATTTAAATAAAAGAGAATAATTAAATAATGTGATTATTTAATTAATTAAATATTTAATAAAATAATAGAAATTAATAATTATGAATTATTAATTCTATTTATTAAATATGAGGTCATGTGATTAAATAATGACTAGGACAAAATAATTAAAATAATTAGATTATTTTAATAGTCCAAAAGGTCACAGGTTCAAATCTTTGGGGAGACTAAAAATAAATAAGATTTAGAATCCTATTTTGACTTGGTCAAACTAAAACCCTAAGGCCCCGTTTGGTACGTGGGATTGGATTGGATTATTTTATAGGATTGGACTGGACTGTGATTGGATTGGATTGGATTGGATTGGATTAAATATAATACCATTTATTGTTTGGTGTAACATAGGATAAGACTAAAATAGTCCAATCTATTGTTTGGTGTAATATGGGATAAGACTAAAATAGTACAATCTTATATTTGAAATGATTAGGGATTAAATTAAAAATAATGTGATGAAATATTTATTATATAATTATAATTTAATAATTTTAAATATACTTGTATTAAAATAAAAAATATAAATTTAATTTTTTAAAATAAAATAATTAAAAAATTAATTTAAATCATATTAATCTATTGTAAATTGAATTTTAATAAAGGCTGTAAATTTAATTCAATTTTATTAAAAACTATAATAAAAGTTTATAATTTAAAGAATAAAATTTCACTTTAACTTTTTTTATAAAATAAAAAGTTTACTATTAAAGGAATAAAATTATAAATATCAATAATTATTAATTTTAATTTTATATTTTAATTCGTAACATACAGTTATAAATTTTGTCAATATGATTATGGTAAATATATGGTTCACAAGCATATATTTATATATACTATATTTGTTAGTAATAGAAAAAAAGTTAAAACAAATAATTATAAGGGTAGAGATCAAATCCCACTTTAAAACAAAAAAGAAAAAGTACATCATCAAATAATATTAATACATACTCTGAATATCATAAGATAATATAAAAAAAAGAGTTCATTACATTTTTTAGCAAATACAATATACTTTGCAGCATCATCATTGTTATGCGAATAATTACAATATATATTTGATTCGTCTTGCTATGGTAACCTGTATACAAAAAAAAAAGTTGATGAAATTAATCAAAATTATCATCAACTATAGCCCTGGTTACCTATATACAAAAAATTAGTAGACACCAACCTAACATGCTTCAAAATTATCCAAAAAGTAAATACCATCACATATATATCAGTCATCAAATTCACCCCCAAGAAGTTCCATGATAAATTGAAATTTATCATCCTCATTATCTGATGCCTTAAAGATTCCTGCCATTTCTGGTTTCTGCACAAACCTTTTCATTACTCGTACTTGGTCCACACGACGAATGCCCATTTTCTGCAGCTCATGAGCTATTCGTTCGTGTTCATTAGCTTTGTTTGTAGCTAATATTTGACCAAACTCCTTAAAAGCTTCAGTTGTCTTGTCCATTGCCTCTTTTATAACATCAGAAAATCTATTCATACTTGAAGCTATTGGATCTGCTAATCTTGAGCCTGATCTTGATCTTTTCCTACACACAGGCTGAGATGCAGCTTGATTTCCAAGGAGGTCAGATTGACTTTGGTTCATTGATGTTGGTTAGAAGTTTTCAGCTGTCTCAAACTCATTGCTAAAATTATCTCCCTCTTCTAAGTCTGCAGCCTGCTGATCAGGAGTCTGTGCCATTTTTCCAGTAGCACGATCCTTCCCAAATATATTAGCTAACCTCTCATATAGTGGAAAATGCTTGCCTCTAAATCCTTCTGCCTGTTTATGGTGCTGTAAGGGAAAAAAAAGATATCAAAACATGGAAAGGTATGAATAAAAATCAAAACCATTTTTCTAGTTGTGGAGGCTTATCAACAAGTTATATATACCTAGATGTCAAATTGCAGCCACTAATATGACTCTACAAATAATATTTATTTGTCATTATTCATTGGATATATAAAAATTATTTTAAAATAATAAAAACAATTTTATATTATGCCAAATGTAAAAATCTTACTTGAACATAGGATTTCCATGCTTCGTCGCTGTCAACTTCAACACATTTTCTAACATCATTCCACCCGAATCCACTAGTATTCAACATGTCATAAACAACTCCATACTGCTTTTTCCAAAACTTAAGCTTGGACTCTATATGAGGGTTAGCTTTCAAACCACAATTTGGTAAAACAATCGCCAATTGTGTTTCCATATTTTTTAGTGTACCTGATTTGAAAGAACCACAATCAGCACGTGCACCACTTGCTACAATTTCATCTAAGATGCTTAGCAAAGCTTCTTCTTCTTCTTTTGTCCATGCACGCCTAACTGCTCTTCTTTCTTGCTCATTTATTTGAGAAATACCTCCACCATCCATTCCTATACATAAGTAACCAAATAATATATACAATAAATAATAAGAAAAAAAACTGATTACAAATAATTTCAAATTAAGTCAAACACTAATAATAAAATAAAATTACAAAATAAACATTTTTATAACATACTAATAATAAACACCAACATACATAACATTAAATAGTTTCACATAAATTGTTTAAATTTACATAGATAATTACATAACTTAATTAAGTAGATCAAATCCCCCTCCATTCATTAAACATTTGTAATGCTAAGTTGTCTCTCCATGTCCTCCAAAGTTCGAATGAACCAACTTGACCAATGAACTCATGATCTACTTGGTCCTCTTGAGGTTGAAGTAGATCGTCCTCCATTGGATCCATAGACATTTCTCTTCTAATAAGATTTTGTAAAAGACAACATGCAGTTATTATTTTACATTGTGTTTGAATGGATAGAAAGATGGACTCCGCAAGATTGCCCAACGTCTCTTAAGTAGTCCAAAACAACGTTCAATTACATTTCTTGCTGATGAATGCTTCATGTTAAAGAATTCCTCATGGTTAATAGGGGCACATGAATCTCTCCATTCTGATAAATGATATCTTGTTCCTCTATACGGTGCAAGAAACCCTTCACCATTTGTATATCCACCATCCACAAGGTAATAACAACCTAACACTCCAAAATATTAAATATATGAAAATCTTAAAAACAGAGAGTACCTTTTTATGTATAATAAGTTTATATTAAAATCTTTAATATATTATTCTATTAAACTTACCAGTAGAAACTTTCAACCCAATTGGTCTCGATAATGCATCTCGAAGAATTCTAGAATCTGAAGCTGAACCTTCCCATCCCGGAAGAACAAATGTGAATTTCATATCTCTATCACATACTCCTAATACATTTGTTGCAATTGCACCTTTTCTTGTTCTAAATCGTGGTTTATCAGCTTCAGGTACATGCACTTGAATATAAGTTCCATCTAACGCCCCTAAACAATTCTATACACAAGCACGCTTTGTAAAGAAGGTGTGTGATGGGAAAGAAATTAAAATAATTAGATGATTATGTCTACTACATACCTTAAACCATTTCCACTTTTCATCGGTGCAATTTTCAGGCACAGGATCCGATGAAACTAATAGAATATTATGTAGTTGTAAAACTGCACATAGAACTGAATTAAAATATCTACTAATTGTCTCTCCTGATCGTTGAAACCTATTATGAATTGTTCTATTTTTGACATGATGAGCTAGAATGTGCAAGAACATGCATACTTGTTCCTCAACAGAAACCGAACCATTGGTCTTCAACCTTCCTGTACCACGAAGTAGTTCACACAATACTGCAAAAGTTCTTCTATCCATCCTTAATTGATTCACACACTCTATATCATTGTGGCTAATTATGCTATTTATATAAGAGATACGAGTTGCATGACACACAAATGTGCGATTATTAAGCAATCTCCGTTGATATTTGTGAGCCATCACACAGTACATCATCGAGCTCACTGCTGACTTAACAATCCTTTCTATACGGAATTGTTGTGCGATCAAGAATAACAAAATATCTTCATCATCCATATTTGGTAGCTTAACAACTTATCTATCAATAAACAAAAATAAAGTATGATTGAGTGCAAACATTTCGACAAATATTTCAAAACCTTAACTAATAGACTAAAATAATTAATTTAGTAAACAATACATCAACAATATTTGGACCTTGAAAGATTTGTGGGATCCCATCTGTTTGCTACAATAGTTATGTTCCTTAATTATATAACTCCAACAACATAAATACATCATAATTCAAATAAAAAATTTATCTTAAAGAAGAAAATAACAATTTGGAATGAAGCAAATCCACTTAAAGTTACCCTAAACAAGATAAATTTATATGAAAGAGCTGAACCACAGAGCATGTGAAACATTTTTCATTAAAAACCTCACCTACGCTACTGTTAATCCAAGACATGCTATCAATAAAATATAGCACAAACCCAAATTTATAGACATGGCAGATTTAGATTAAACTAAACCAGATTACATCAACATATCCTCAATTAAGCTAGAAGAGAAAAACAATTGACATACAAAGAATTCACGCTTAGTAAGTTTACGACAACACTGTTAAAATACAAAATTCAAATAATACAGCATAAACATTCCAATAAATTTAATCTCACCATGGAAGGGAGGAAATTTATCTACCACCATCTCATTAATTTTATTATAATTGCCCTGCACTTGTTTATTAATTTCATCTCCATGACATACTAGTTATGTATTAGTAGAGCATAAGTTTAAAATAAATTACAAATATTAGAGTTGGTTTTGATCTGAAGCTCAAATGCAGGATGCAAGGTGACACAAAGTATCATTCAACATTGTTGAAATCCATACAAGTAATAGCTTTTACACCTCTACAAACATTTGCTTGGTTGGATTTGAGAGAGATCTGTTTCCATCCTTTCGTTTCGAGGCTATGATTATCCCACCCGCTGCCTACAGGATTGTTGGTCAAATATTCATTGTATTTAATTTGTATTATCTCATTCACAAATAGAAGACGTTGTGTTTGGGTACATTATCCCTCTGGTGGTATATTTAGTTGTTACCATTGAAATGATTGGAAATAGTATTTTACTCTCCTTCTGATTACAGTGTCCATTATAATGTTTATCAAAATCTATTACCTTTCGTTTTTGTTTATAATCGTTCAAATCAGAAAAATGACCCAACATAACACTCTATATAGTCATTCAATCACCCATTAAACAAAACCAAAAAAAGCAAAAAAAAATTGAGACTGTAAACAAACAAAAAAAATCACTTGAGCAGAAGAAAATGGAGATTATGTAAAAATAAAAGAAAGTGATTATATAAAAAAAGAAGAAGAAGAAGAAGAAGAATACATACCTGAATTGAGACTCAGAAGAAAATGGAAATGAAGAAAATGGAGATGAAGAAAATTTGGGGAAGATGACGAGAGTGGAGAGAGGAATGGGGGTAGGTGATAAAAAAGTAAGTAATTAATATGTGGGCCATGTCTTTTTATTGAAAGAAAACAGAGTTCAGCTTTTAATTAGTCCAGGGACTACTAAGGGTGGGGGGTGCATTGGGTTTGTATAATCCGGTTGTGGGAGGATTATATTTTGACTCATCATTATTAGTCCCCATTAAATTGTGTCACCAAACATAGGATTAGGACAAAAATAGTCCAATCCGGTCCTAATCCTGTCTGCCAAACATGGCCTAAAGGACTACTATATAAGTGTTATATAGTTAGGAAAAACCTAACCTAATATACAAGTGAAAAAGAAAGAGAATTCGGCCACTAAAGAGAGAAGAAAAGAGAAAAAAAAAGATTTTTTCTGACTCTCTCATCTTTTGCAGGATTCGGCCGGCGTTCTTTTTACGTGACCTCCATCTCTTGCCGTGACATGCCCACACACACGTTGTCAGACCGCGGGTCATAGCTCGGAAGATCTGGTGGTAGATCGAGGAATCAGAAAAAAAAAATCAAGAAAAAGATATGTAGTTTTTAAAGTCTTTTTCTGCGTATATACAGGAACTCGTTCCTGATTGAAAAAGGTTTTCAATATAAGAAAAATTTTTGAAACCCAATTTCGCATGTTATACGATAATCAAAATCTTTTCTAAAATTCCTTTCAATAAGGACTGTGCCCGAGTTGGATGTTGACTGGACTGGACTGGACCGTTCTAGGCCAAGAAACTTTATTATTGAACTGAACTTTATTTAAAGTATTTTAATTTTATGTTGTCATTTTAGTTTTAAATTTGAACATTGGTCTGTGCATATTTTGCTTACCTTGCATGAATGGGTGGGTTATGATGATGTTAGACCTGACTTCTTTAAGTGTTTTTGGTTGGTTGGTTGTGGTTTGAAGCAGTTTTTGTGGTTACAAGATAGGTTGAAGATTACTCTATTTTTATAGTAGAAAGGGTAGTTTGAACATTCTGTGGTACAAATGGTAGTTTAACATGGTAACATAGAGCCACATTGTTTTTGTTGCTGGGGAAAGTTAGAGTTTTTGAGATTTTTTTTCATATAGCATAGGTTACATATAGGCATGTCTTTTGCACAATTACATATTTAGTTGCACATTTCGTTGATGGGTAACCAATGTTTCATGCTTTTTATTAGTAAAATGTATGCTGTAATTGTATAAGGCCGGTAAGAAACATTATGTAAGACTTTGTACATGTGCAATGTATCATGTTACATATTAATACATATTATTTTTGTTGATGAGTTTTTACCAATGTATGAAATTTTATTTGCTAGATAGAATAAGTATTACACTAGACATTGTCACAGCAAAAAAAAAAAAAAAAACGTAAAAACTAAAGTCAGAATTTGCAACTGTTTGACATTGTTGTTGCTCTCCTGAATCCTTTGATTTTGTTTTTCTATTTTTTCCAAGCACATAATAACAAATTCCATGTCTTCAGTCAATGTTGTCAGTGTCTGATTTCTCTATCCTTTAACCCTTAACTTGTGCACTGCTTTTTCAACTTCATCAGAACACCAAAATGAGTAGTAATTGCATTTCCCTTTCTCACTGAAAAAAATATAACTTTGATGGATTTGATTTTGATTTTAAAATTCTAACACCAGCCTTTCTACCACATCTACACTGCCTATTATTAAATTTTATCAAGTTACCATTAACTTTACTGCTATTGACTGAAGATTCCATATCTGTATACAGTAAGAAAAAAAAAATTAACTTTGCAAGACAAACAATGAAGAAATGAAGACAATAGAAATTTGTAAGAAAAAACACATTAGAATTTTGGGAAGAAAAACAGTGAACATATGAAAGGAAATTAATTTGTCAAAAAATTGCCTATATATATAGGCATTTTCAGGTAACCGTTGCCACTCCAACTGTCTAAATAGTTCAATGGTCAAGATTTAAAAACTTTAATCCAACGGTGAATATACAAGTTTTGATAATGGTATTTTGAAAAAGAAATAAGATCATTTATGTCAAAAAAAAAAAAATGATAAGTTGGTACAAATAGGACAATCAAGCTATCATCTTATCAGTCACTGTAAGGGTATTTTTGTCATTCTGCTAAAACAGTGAAGTTTATCGTCAGTTAACCGTTTGGTCAACGATTTCAAGGGGTGGTTTGTGCAATAAATGGAAAAGTTGCCAGTGAGTACAATAAAGGCATTCATCAGGTAATGTTTGTGCAATTAATCCTTTTTTATATCTAATAATTTTATATATAAAAAAGAAATAACGCTTTGTACATAAAACACTGTTATAGTAATTATGTGATTAAAAATGGTCCACATTTAATGAGATAATCAGTAGTTCCATATAATTACTGACAAAAAATATATATATGTACATACATTGTCCATACCTGATAAAACTTATATTTTTTAAATTTATATATATATATATATATAATGGATATATTTTACATGAAAATTAGAAAGTGATAATAAAAAAAATGCCAAGGATAATAAAAAAAAAGTATTGTTTTATTTAAAAGAGGCACAATTACAAAATTAATAATTTATCGGTAACTGCTGAGATTAATCACTAAACGCGCGGCCCCACTATTATTGACGTGTGAATTTGGTCAACACAAATAAACAGTAAATATAGTTATAAAGCAATAAAAGAATATCAAACAAGAATATTTTTAAAGTGGTTCGGCTGGAAATCAAAGCCTACATCCATTGTTATGATATTAATCATGAGCTCTCACTAAGTATTTTCTCTCAGAATTTTTGTAACCCTTGTGCTAGTGACGATCCTTCCCTTTTATAGTATAAAGGGATGAAATCATTCTGATTTACATGAAATCAAATTACTAGAAATTAGGGATCAAATAAAATTTCTAAGAACTACAATTTAATCAGAATACAATCACTAAAAATCAGGAATTAAAAATGATCCATATTTAATGAGATAATCAATAGTTCCATATAATTACTGACAAAAAAAAAATATATGTACTTACATTGTCCATACCTGATAAAACTTATATTTTTTAAATTTATTTATTTATATATATATATATATATATAATGAATACATTTCACATGAAAATCAGAAAGTGATAATAAAAAATGCAAGGATAATAAAAAAAAGTATTATTTTTTTAAAAGAGGCATAATTACAAAATTAATAATTTGTCGGTAACTACTGAGATTAATCACTAAATGCGTGGCCCCGTTATTGTTGACGTGTGAATTTGGTCAACACAAATAAACAGTAAATATAGTTATAAAACAATAAAAGAAGATCAAACAAGAAAATTTTAAAGTGGTTCGGTTGGAAATCAAAGCTTACATCCATTGTTATGATATTAATTATGAGTTCTCACTAAGTGTTTTCTCTCAGAATTTTTGTAACCCTTGTACTAGTGATGATCCTTCCCTTTTATAGTGTAAAGGGATTAAGTTATTCTGGTTTACATGAAATCAAATTACTAGAAATCAGGGATCAAATAAAATTCCTAAGAATTACAATTTAATCAGGATGCAGTCACTAAAAATCTGGAATTAAAAATGGTCCATATTTAATGAGATAATCAATAGTTCCATATAATTACTGACAAAATATATATATATATATATATATATATACATATACATACATTGTCCATACCTGATAAAACTTATATATATATATATATATAATGGATACATTTCACATGAAAATCAGAAAGTGATAACAAAAAAAATGCAAGGATAATAAAAAAAGTATTATTTTTTTAAAAGAGGCACAATTACAAAATTAATAATTTGTCGGTAACTGCTGAGATTAATTACTAAATGCGCAGCCTCGCTATTTTTGACATGTGAATTTGGTCAACACAAATAAACAGTAAATATAGTTATAAAGCAATAAAAGAAGATCAAATAAGAAGATTTTTAAAGTGGTTCGGCTGGAAATCAAAGCCTACATCCATTGATATGATATTAATCATGAGCTCTCACTAAGTGTTTTCTCTAAGAAATTTTGTAATCCTTGTACTAGTGACGATCCTTCCTTTTTATAGTGTAAAGGGATGAAGTCATTCTGGTTTACATGAAATCAAATTACTAGAAATCAGAGATCAAATAAAATTCCTAAGAATTACAATTTAATCAGGATGTAATCACTAAAAATCAGGAATTAAATTCAAATTTAAACTCAGTTAACGGATATGATTAAATCCCTTTCCTTTATTTGGAAGATGCGCTTCGAGCTGCGTTTTTTGCGAACTGGAGCCAAACTAGTAATAATAGGTGATGTGACAAGGTCTTCTTGGTCACTGGAGTGTTGTAGCTCGCATAGAGCTCCAGATTCCTTCTTTACTTCTCTTCATTGGGATTTATTTGTTACATAGACTTCATCAGCTTTCCAGCCCATTGGGGATTGTTGACTTCTCCAGGCAACGTCTAAGTCCATTGGGCTTAATAAAATTTTGTACATAACAGATATCTACTCCCATAACGGGAGATATCAATTCCCACGATAAGGACACAAGCTGGTAAATATGCATGGTGGGAATTGAACTCTCAATACTAAGGTGGGAAGGGATGCACTAACCACTTGAGCTATAAGTGGATGTGGAAAAAAATGCATTTATTAAATATGATCTTGTGGTCTTAGCAGTATATGGGTACTGTAGTTTGTGAATAATTATCCGAGTACTACAACAAATTGATTTTAAAATATGAATGCATTTTTCCTGATTATCATAATTAAAATGCTACTAATTTATTCAAGTTAAATAATTTAGTACATAAATATTTAATTAGTGTTGACGTGTGAATTCGGTCAACGTTGTAAACAGTAATTATAATGAAAAATAAATAAAACTGGATCAAGATAAAGAATTTTTAAAGTGGTTCAGCCTAAAGACAATGCCTACATCCATTGTTCTTGTATTAATTTTGAGCTCTTACTAAGTGTTTTCTCTAAAAAAATTATCACCCTTGTACCAATTATGATCATTCTCTTTTATAGTGTGAAGGGATGGAGTCATCCTACTTTACATGGAATCAAATTGCTAGAAATCAGGAATTAAATCAAATCCCTAGAAATTACACTTTAATTGGAATACAATCACTGGAAATCGGCCATTTAATACAAATTCAAACTTTGCTAATCGACATAATCAAATCCCTATAATTACTGGATTCTTCCTTATCTGGAAGATGCGCTTCGAGCTGGGCGTAGTGCGAGCTGGAGTTAAATTGGTAATTAGAGGTAAGTTGTAAGGTCTTCTAGGTCGCTGGGATATTATAGCTCGAATAGAGCTCCAGGTTCATTTCTTCACTTCTCGTTTGTTAGGATGTACTTGTCCGTTGCATTGGGCTTTATCAGCTTTCCAACCCATTTGGCCTTGTTGACTTTCTGATCCATTAGACCTCGTTGACTTCCCTAAGCCCGTTGGACTTTATTGGTATTTTTGGGCCTATTGGGCTTAATGAAATTAAACACATAACATTAGCCCCCCGGCTTTTAGCTTGATGGTCTCGTGGTGGAAGCTGTAATAAGCTTATGTGGATTTTAGCGAGCTAAGAGCTTGAGGTACAGTTTCCAGTTCGCCTGTGGAAGGCCATGAGTCCTCACTCCAAGTCGATTCTGCCAGGTCACTGTAACGGTTATTCTTCTAGTGAGTGGGAGCCATAATGTCAACTGCCACATCTTCAAGTGTATTAAATGCCCATATACCATCATCCACCCTTTGAGTATCCCGCTTAATCCCAAGGGTGCATCCTGGCTGTTGATCCCCATCAGCTCATCATTATTTTAATCTAACGGCTGGGGGTTAAGAGTATAAATAACACCATTCCCACCATTTCTCTTACATTCTTCAGACTTTGAAAAAATAAAGTTTTCGCAAAAACTTTCTCTCTGTATTCGAAGATAGTTCAAGAACTCCGTTCACAATTTCCAGTCACCATAAGCATTTAGAAGTCCCGTTCTTGGTGTGAGAGGCATTTTCCAGTGACCAGTCATCAACTTAACTCACTGTGAACCTTGCGCGTTGATACCACGATGAGTTTTCTGTCCATTCTCTTCTTTTTCTAGGTTTCTGTCTTTTGGTTCTCTTTCCTCGGTGTTTTTCAGTGTGCCCGTTCTTTAGGAGTCCGGAGTGTTATGAGTCCTTCTTTTCTTTTTATTGAGTCAAGAAAAATAGTCACGACCTAGTGGCATTTCTGGTTTGAGCCTTAGGTCGCTGTAGGCATTAGGTTTGTCCTTGCTAATTTGCTAACTCTAGGTTTTTGGTGTAGATATCTAGCTCGAGCGGTCAGAAGCGTCGCGAGCACCGGGTTTGGGTCAGCGAGGATGACTCCCCTAGCCTAGAGGTGGATGCTCCTCTGGTTCTTGATGATGTCATAAAGAACTACGAACGATTTTGAGCTACACAAGCTTCGACCTCCAGCCGAAGGGTCTTCAGGTTGCTTAGGGTAAAAGTCGTAGAGGCTTCAACTTCTGGTCGCATGGAGGTCAAGCCGCCTTAAGGTGAAGTCGCGGAGGCTTCAACCTCTGGTCACATGGAAACTATCATGGTGGCACAAGTCGCTAGCGACCAGGGGGCAACGTGGAAATTATGGATAGTGTGGAGATAGCGAAAAATCCTTCACGGGCTGTTCGCAGGAGGTCACAACCAATGATTAAAGCCTTCACATCGATTCCTTCCAGAATTAGTAGGGGGGATCTGAAGTGCTTCATGAGATCTTTTTACGCTCATCCCTGCTATAAAGGACAGGTCCGCTTACCCTCCCCCGGGCTATATAGCGATAAACCAGCAGCATCTGATTGTCGGGTTGAGGTTTCCCTTCCCATGTTTCCTCACAAATGTCCTGAATCTCTTGAAGATCGCTCTAATACAACTTTTCCCCAACTCTTACTCTCAGCTATTCTCCCTCTACCTCATATTTCAAAGGCACGGGGTCCCTCATCCGAGCGATAATATTATCAGGTTCTGTTTCTCCTTAAATAAGAACTCCCTTCCAAAGAGTTCATCTGAGGGGACCCTACACGATAGGATACATTATCTTCTTATACGAGCTAATCAGTACAAGGATCTCGGACACCAAGTTGAATGTGGAGAATTACAAAACCTCATATTTCTTCACTAAGGGTTCTGAGATCAATCTCATAAAAAATAAGAGCTTCGTGCTGACGCCTCGTATCCAGCTCACAGAGCGCTAGTAGAGTCAATTCGCACATCTATCTACTCATTTTTCTTCTAACTTTTTTTTTTCATTTACAGATGGTACAAGTAAGAGTCCCCAGATCTTCGAGGAGGAGAAGGAGGTTCTCGACGCTTTACAAGCTCTGGTCCCGAAGGTTCCGAAGGGTTTTGCCGAGCATAAGCAGATCACTTAGAAACTCCTGATGGAATTCAAGCTTGCACCTGACTCTAAAGAAGTGCCGCAACTCAACCTTGAGCAAGACATTTAGGAGGTCGTGGAGCCGCATACCTCCAGCTCGGAGAACAAAGAAACTAAGTTTGACAAACAGGGTGTCCAAGGGCCAGCACGCAAGCGTCTCGTTCGTTAACAACAACAACAACAACCACAACACTACCACCAGCAACAACAGAAGAAGAAGAAGCGGCAACAACAGCAGCAGCCACAACAGTAGCTAACCCATTAGCATGAGGAAGAAATGGGATAGATGCAATTAATGAAGCACTATGTGGGTAAGACGGTAGTTAATGCCTCTCCTTTCGCCGTCCCTTCCCCTTTGGCGAAGAAATCAAAGGTGGGGGTGTCTAGCTAAGGCGGTCAGCCCTCCCTCCCTAAGGGACCTCCTCCATCACTTTCCCCACCTCCTTAAGCTTCTATTAAAGACAAAGGGAAGGAGGTCGCCCCCGAGACGCAGCTCGCTACAGTGGAGCAGCTTGCTGGATGGGGGTTATCTATCAAGCCCACCAAGGTGATCCAGCTTGATGCCTCCGAGGTCATCCCGTCGCCTTCAGATTGGACCCTTGGTCTTGTCACGATAAAGTTCCTTGGGCGGGCTACGACCTTTATCGAGGACTTCCTCACAAAGGGCTTAAGCCAGCACATAGAGTAAGATCAGCTGGTGGAGCTCCACCACTTTCTGCTTCACTACTCCTTCATGGTAAGTGTTGCTCGTTAGAATGTGACTTCTTGGTGAGTCTTTATTTCTTATGATAACGACCTCTTATATTATTATTATTATTATTATTTTTCTTAGTCTGCCTGTCTTGCGCACAAATACTTGCTCGAGACTAAGAGGAGCGAGGGGGAGAAGAAGGGGCTTCGCGAGGAGCTTGAGGTAGCAAGAAGGGAGGCTAATGCCTACAAAGAGGAGCTCACTACTAGAACGGAGCTCGAAAATGAGCTGGCTGAGAAGGCCAATAGATGTTAAGTCCTTAAGAAGGAGATGAAGCTTGAGATGAATGCGTCCGCAACCAAGTACAAGGATCAAATCTGTGTTCTGAAGGACGAGATCGTGAGGGCTAAGGCCGACCTCTAGCACTCCTATGATCCGCTCGAGCTGCAAACAAACGATCTTGCTATGAAGGATGAGGAGCTCGCCCAGAAGGATAAGGGACTAGAGGAGCAAAATGAGGAAATACAGGATGAAGCTCACAGTGACCTCCTTTATAACCTCTGGCTCCGATACCCCAATCTCGACCTTAGCTTCCTTAGCCCATTTATTGAAGAGTGGATGAAGTGTAATACACCCTCCTGATAGTTTACACTGTACACGTACATGTATTGTAATATATTTTTCCAGAATTGATTGTACGGTACTGTAATGGAATTTATTGGACGATTAGTAAGATTTTGTAAAGTATATACGAAATTCAATTATAAGTTTCGGAATTTCTAGTAAGGATTTTCCATAAATTGGATGTTAAAAGTATTAAGGGTATCAGAGACTCGAAAAATACTTGGAATAGTTGTAGATGATTATTAAGGTTCCATAAGGTATATACGAAATCCAATTATAAGTTTTGGAGAACATAGTGAAGATTTCCATAAATTGGAGTATGAAGAATATTATTGGAAATTAAAATATATTTTTATAATATGAGATTGTAATTTAATTAATTGATGGAAAAGTAAATTGAAATGGATTTTTGTGGAAACGAGTTAATGGATTGTTATGGATTAAATTGTGAATCAAAAGATTGTTGACCAAAATTATGTGATTAGTTTTCAAATTGTGGTCACAATATGAAATTGAGAGATCAAGGAGTAGGTTGAAATTATTAAAGTTTATATATATATATTATATATATATATATATATATATATATATATATATTAGGAGATACAATCAGGAAACCAAAACAAATGCAAATGAAGTGAAATCAAAGTGAGATGCAAATGAAAGTTAAATGCAAATGAAAGTTAAATAAGATGGAATGAAGATGAAATGAAATTAAAACAAATAAAAGAGTTGACCGGCAAATGAAAGAAGAAAAGACCAGAAAATTTGAGAGAAAAAGAAGAAGAAAAGAAAGAAAGCGAAGAGAAAAAGAGAGAGAGGGAAGAGAAAGCAGAACCAGCCGAAGAAGAACCAGAAGACAGAGCTATCCAGCCGAGAGAAGAAAGGAAGAAGAAAGAAAAGAAGAAGAGAGAAGAGAAGAAAGAGCTGTCCAGCTGAGAGAAGAGAGGAAGAAGAAAGAAAAGAAGAAGAGAGAAGAGAAGAAAGAGCTGTCCAGCTGAGAGAAGAGAGGAAGAAGAAAGAAAAGAAGAAGAAAACCAAGAGAAGCAAAACACAGCAGCGGGAAGAAAAGAAAACAGAGGACAGAAAATGTGCAGAGAGAAAGAAAGAAAGAAGAAAAGAAAAAGGAAAGAAGAAGAAGAAGATGAGCAAGAAGAGTCAGTGAGGATTTGGGTAAGTGTTGATGAAGTAGATTTGAGTTGTTTATGATCCCTTTGATTGCATATTAGCTTCTGATTTAATAAGTTATAAGATTTCTTACATCTCAATTATGCAGAAACTTTGTGGTGTGATATTAATTTGATGTAAATGAATGAATGGTCGTGATGTTGTGAAACAAGAGTCCATTTAACAGGTGCCAATATGGTTGTGATGTTGTAATTGCATTGTATGGTGTTGGTTTTGACAACTGAGACACTTGTGATGGAAGTTATAGTTAAAGATCCGGCAAGAGTAACTTAAATCTCAGAATATGTAAACCATGTCTTGTTATCTTGCCATCCAATAGACTCTTTGGTCGACCTTTTTTGCAATTCTAAAACAAGACTTGGTTTCTTTAACTCTCAAAATGGATTCGTCAACTATTTGTGAATGTGAATGAAATGTTTCAAACATTTCAAGCAATGATGATGAGTGAGAAAAAAAAATATAGTGTTGAATTTGATTTTTAAAGCATGGAAGTGGATATAAATTGTATGGAAGTAAATTTATAAGTTAAAGTTAGGATTGATAGTGATTTTAGTGCAGAGATTTTAATTTATGTATAATTAAGATATTAGAAATTGTATTTGTGTAGTTTTGATACAAATTGATGCTTAGAAAATAAAGAAAATTATTGATTTGTGATATATGAAATTCAATCAAAAAAGAAATTGAATGATTCAAGGAAAATATAGTTATAGTGATGAAATTTTTAGTGGATATAAATGTAATTGATAGTGTTAGATATGAAAATTGAAAAAGGTATTTTAATAGAGTTGTTATATTAGTTGTTGTATTTATATTAATGATTTATTTGGAAATATTACTTTAGGGAGAAATCTCCGTAGTAGGGGAGAAAAAGAAATATTATGGAAAGACAAGAAAGGTATTGAGACTAAGGAACCAGAGCGCCAAGCTTAGAGGAAAACCAGAAACCAGTGAGTGTAAAATTATTTTAAAGCAAATTATATTTTATTTTAGTAATGTGTTTTATTTAAAGTTTAGTAAGTTAATATTGTTATTTAAGATAATGCAAAATCAGATTTTCAGTTGAATTATATTTAGTTTATTTTCTTTAGTTTGATTTAGTATTTTGTGATTTTGTATATAACTGTTGATTTAAATTTGTTTAATTAAAGTAATTATACTCATTTAATAAATAAGTTTTATGTATGAATTTAGTAGAGAAATATATTTATGCATATTTCAAGTTTTAGAACTAAAAGCTAGTTTTCACAATAAAGAAAATAGTTTTCAAACCCATGGATTATCAGATTGTCAGATCAGTTTTCAGCAGTTAGACCCGGCCGGTACATCCGAAATGCGTGTGGTAAGTTAAAGGGGGACAGTCCGTTAACTCCAGGGGGGTTGAGTCTGTCGAGTCTGTCAGTCGCCCACACATTGGGGTGTTGTCTCGCTATATGTATGCGACACAACATTCCGCACATAGACAGTGAGATGTCTTTTATCAGATGTCACGTTGAGCGTATCAGTTAGTCGCCTCGTGACTTATATCAAATGTCACAGTGGACGACACCAGTTAGTCGCCCTGTGACCCACTCATATGGTATGGCGCCAGTTAGTCGACCTATGAGTTCAGCTCAGCTTAGGGGTCCATTGGGAGTTTTCAGATACAGAAGCCAAGCCAGAAATATTTTCAGATTATCAGTACAAAATATTTAATTAAGAGTTTTATACGTTAGGCTTGACTAGATTTTCAGAAAAATAGATTTCAGTACAGAATTTTGAAAACAGATTATTATTATCTTCAGTACAGAATAAGTTTTTAGAAAGTTTTTATCAGAAGAATATTATCAGAAAACTATGTTATTAGAAAAGTTTTATTAGTGAAGTTTTATTAGAAAAACATTTTCAGTAAAGTATATTCTTTAGTTTTTTAGTTTTAAGAAAAGTACATTAACTTAATATTTCAGTTTTTCAGAAAACACATTATTTCAGTATGTCAGTTTTCAGAAAAGAATATCAAGTTAGTTTTTAGTTTTCAGAAATATAAAAGAATATTATTTCAGCTTATCAGATTTCAGAAAAGATATAGTTTCAGCTTTTTATTTTTTAGTAAAGTAAAAGTATATGTATATATTCCTAATTTTTCAGTTTTCAGAAATTCGATTTCAGAATAGTTTTCTGTATAAATTTCAGAACAGTTTCCAGAATAAACAGTTTCCAGAAAATAGGTTTCAGTATAGTTTTATGAGAAAGATTTTAATATATACATTTCAGAATAGTTTTTATAAAAGAGATTTCAGTACAGTTTTTATTAGAAACAGATTATTAGTTATTTCAGCATAGATTTCAAAAAATAAGATTCTATCCTTTTCAGTAAAGTTTTTCGGGAGGTTAATTCAGAAATGTTAGAATTGTTTAGAAATCAGTAACACTCACTGAGCTCGTTTAGTTCATTATAGTTTTATGTTTTTAAATCAACCTCCGAGGTACATGTACAGGTGCAGACATTGCAGGGATGTCGAAGACCAGCAGGACCAGTCAGAGGATGCTATGACTGTTTTACACGCATATATGATGTTTTAAATTGTTAATTTTGTATTTTAATATTGTTTTAAGTGTATAAGTATTTTATTTAAAGATTTGATTTACTTATCTTTGATAATTGTTAATTTTGATATTTAAACTGCTTGAGTTGTGGTTTGTGGAGATGGACCGGAGGTCCACAGTAGTTGAGATTTGAAAAATTATAGAAGTGTTCAAGTTTTCATACAGTTCTCCAAGATTTGGTAATCTCAGAAAAACAGAGGAGACTTTGCCAAAATTTTTATAAAGTAGTTTTATTTTTTTTTTTTAAAAAAAAAAAATTTCCTACTCAGATTTGCAGTTATAAGAAACGGCTTAGCTTCACGGAAGCCTTTCAGTAGGGCAAGCCTCGACTGGGAAGCTACCGTTGAGTGCCGGCAGGCTACTTAATGAGAGATAGTAGGTTAGGGGTCTGTTAGGTTAGTATCAAAGCCAAAGTTTTGAAAAGTCGGGTTGTCTATTTTAAATGTGATTTTTATGATGTGTTTTCGCATTGTTTATGGTTAAGGCAACCAAGAAAATTTTCAATTGTTTTCAATGCATATGATTTAAGACATTCTATCAATATTATATAAATTAGTTTATGTCAAAGTCATAACACAGTGTCCTGACGAGGTTCCAGAGGTTGTCCCAAGGAAGCCAATTTCGAAGCTTCCGCGCATGATGCACAGGAGATAGGTTGATTTTCCAGTTATTGAGTTGTAATAGACAGCCATAAGAAGAAAATCAGATTTGATTTAGTTAAAGAATTTCCGAATGTAACTTTGAGTAATATTTCAGCCTTTTCCCAGATATAGAAGTAGAAGTTGTAATAGATTAAGATATAATTAAAAACTTGTTGACTAAGAACTTTATTAGACTCCTCTATCTCTAGTTTGTTAGTTAAAAAGGACAGGAGATTCATTGTCAGCTGATAGAGTAATCAGGAGCAAAATAATAGAAATTGATGGTAAGGAGTTTTGAGTTAATAGCTCTGATAGATATTCAAAGTTTTGGTGGGAGAAATATTTTAGAAAAGGCTAATGTTGTTGCTCTCCCTAATTACGAATTCTAATCTATTAAGTCGCCTAGAGAAGTGTGAAACAAATTGAGAAAATATATGGAGAGTTCTTATGAGGACTTACTAATAAGAGAATGTATGTTTATTTGATTAATTATGAGATTATTAGTTTATCAGAACAGAGAGATAGTTTGAGTATCAGGCATAGGAAGATTTTAATCAGTTATTGATTGACAAATTTCATTTGGAGATTAATGTAAAGTGGTAGTAGTTTTTGATGTAATATGTTGAGTTGTAAGTTGAATAAGGACTAGTTAGATATTAAAAAGAGTTCTTTTTCTGAATAGAGAAAAATAGAAATTCAAGAAGTTTCGTAAGATTCTTTCTCTAATTATTTTACAGTGTATTATCAGTTTACAAGTTAAAAGAGTGAGTAGTAGTGATGATAAATTCATTTGGAATCTTTCTAATAGTTGAAAATTTTCAGTTAAGATAACTTATGTTAATATTAATGAAGAATAGTAAAGGTGAATAATGAAAGTAGAGGTTATTAAGAACTAGAAATCACAACTAATGTAGAAAAAATTAGAAATTTTTCAGGTGTTTGATAATTTTATTGAATGTACAGATTATCAGATTATATTGGAGAATTTGATCAATTCTAGTAGAATAGTATAGAAATAGAAAATACAGAGAGAAGAGATGGAGTCCATCTAGAATAATAGTTTTATTGATTAAATTGATGAGAAAGGATATAAGCATGATTATCAGATAGTAAAGTTAAGAACAGAGACTAAGAATGAAAAGAGTACAGATTTTCAGATTTAGAAAGATAGATATGATAGTGAAAAGTCAGTGCATGTGAGTCCTTTCCGACTGAAGATTAGTGAGAAATTTGAAGACATACTTAGCGTGTGTTGTGGAATTCAGGGAAAGCTAGGATATCATCTATTAGTAATAGAGTTTACTTATAGTAATAGTTATCAGATCAGCATAGATATAACTCCATATGAAGGATTATACAGTAGAAGGTACAGAACCCTATAAATTGGAGTATGAAGAATATTTATTGAAAATTAAAATATATTTTTATAATATGAGATTGTAATTTAATTAATTGATAGAAAAGTAAATTGAAATGGATTTTTGTGGAAACGAGTTAATGGATTGTTATGGATTAAATTGTGAATCAAAAGATTGTTGACCAAGATTATGTGATTAGTTTTCAAATTGAGGTCACAATATGAAATTGAGAGATCAAGGGGTAAGTTGAAATTATTAAAGTTTATATATATATATATATATATATATGTATATATATATATATTAGGAGATACAATCAAGAAACCAAAACAAATGCAAATGAAGTGAAATGAAAGTGAGATGCAAATGAAAGTTAAATGCAAATGAAATGTGAATAAGATGAAATGAAGATGAAATGAAATTAAAACAAATAAAAGAGTTGACCGGCAAATGAAAGAAGAAAAGACTAGAAAATTCAAGAGAAAAAGAAGAAGAAAAGAAAGAAAAAGAAGAGAAAAAGATAGAGGGGGAAGAGAAAGCAGAACCAGCCGAAGAAGAACCAGAAAACAGAGCTGTCCCGCCGGGAGAAGAGACGAAGAAGAAAGAAAAGAAGAAAAAAACCAAGAGAAGCAAAACACAACAGCGGGAAGAAAAGAAAACAGAGGACAGAAAATGTGTAGAGAGAAAGAAAGAAAGAAGAAAAGAAAAATGAAAGAATAAGAAGATGAGCAAGAAGAGTCAAAGAGGATTTGGGTAAGTGTTGATGAAGTAGATTTGAGTTGTTTATGATCCCTTTGATTGCATATTAGCTTCTGATTTAATAAGTTATGAGATTTCTTACATCTCAATGGTGCAGAAACTTTGTGGTGTGATATTAATTTGATGTAAATGAATGAATGGTCGTGATGTTGTGAAACAAGAGTCCATTTAACAGGTGCCAATATGGTTGTGATGTTGTAATTGCATTGTATGGTGTTGGTTTTGACAATTGAGACACTTGTGATGGAAGTTATAGTTAAAGATCCGACAAGAGTAACTTAAATCTCAGAATATGTAAACCATGTCTTGTTATCTTGCCATCCAATAGACTCTCTGGTTGACCCTCTTTGCAATTCTAAAACAAGACTTGGTTTCTTTAACTCTCAAAATGGATTCGTCAACTATTTGTGAGTGAGATGTTTCAAACATTTCAAGCAATGATGATGAGTGAGAAAAAAAAAACTATAGTGTTGAATTTGATTTTTAAAGCATGGAAGTGGATATAAATTGTATGGAAGTAAATTTGTAAGTTAAAGTTAGGATTGATAGTGATTTTAGTGCAGAAATTTCAATTTATGTATAACTAAGATATTATAAATTGTATTTGTGTAGTTTTGATACAAATTGATGCTTAGAAAATAAAGAAAATTGTTGATTTGTGATATATGAAATTCAATCAAAAAAGAAATTGAATGATTCAAGGAAAATATAGTTATAGTGATGAAATTTTTAGTGGATATAAATGTAATTGATTGTGTTAGATATGAAAATTGAAAAAGGTATGTTAATAGAGTTGTTGTATTAGTTGTTGTATTTATATTAATGATTTATTTGGAAATATTACTTTTGGGAGAAATCTCCGTAGTAGGAAAGAAAAAGAAATGTTATGGAAAGACAAGAAAGGTATTGAGACGAAGGAACCAGAGCGCTAAGCTTAGAGGAAAACCAGAAACCAGTGAGTGTAAAATTATTTTAAGGCAAATTATATTTTATTTTAGTAGGTGTTTTATTTAAAATTTAGCAAGTTAATATTGTTATTAAAGATAATGCAAAATCAGATTTTCAGTTGAATTATATTTAGTTTATTTTCTTTAGTTTGATTTAGTATTTTGTGATTTTGTATATAACTGTTGATTTAAATTTGTTTAATTAAAGTAATTATACTCATTTAATAAATAAGTTTTATGTATGCATTTAGTAAAGAAATATATTTATGCATATTTCAAGTTTTAGAACTAAAAGCTAATTTTCAAAATAAAGAAAATAGTTTTCAAACCCATGGATTATCATATTATCAGGTCAGTTATAAGCAGTTAGATCCGGCCGGTACATCCCAATTGTGTGTGGCAAGTTAAAGGGGGACAATCCGCTAACTCCAGAGGGGTTGAGTCTGTCGAGTCTGTCAGTCGCCCACATATTGGGGTGTTGTCTCGCTATATATATGCGACGCAGCATTCTGCATATAGACAATGAGATGTCTTTTATCAGATGTCACGTTAAGCGCATCAGTTAGTCGCCTTATGACTTATATCAGATGTTACAGTGGACGGCGCCAGTTAGTCGACCTTTGAGTTCAGTTCAGCTTGGGGGTCCATTGAGAGTTTTCAGATACAGAAGCCAAGCCAGAAATATTTTCAGATTATTAGTATATAATATTAAATTAAGAGTTTTATATGTTACGCTTGGTTAGATTTTCAGAAAAACAGATTTCAGTACAGGAATTTGAAAACAGATTATTATTATCTTCAGTACAGAATAAGTTTTCAGAAAGTTTATTATCATAAAAGTATTTTATCAAAAGAATATTGTCAGAAAACTATGTTATTAGAAAAGTTTTATCAGTGAAGTAGAAACGCATTTTCAGTAAAGTATATTCTTTAGTTTTTCATTTTTAAGAAAAGTACATTATCTTAATATTTCAGTTTTTTAGAAAACATATTATTTCAGTGTTTCAGTTTTTAGAAAAAAATATCGTGTTAGTTTTCAGTTTTCAGAAATATAAAAGAATATTATTTCAGCTTATCAGATTTCAGAAAAGATATAGTTTCAGCTTTTTAGTTTTTAGTAAAGTAAAAGTATATGTTTATATTCCTAGTTTTCCAGTTTTCAGAAATTCGATTTCAGAATAGTTTTCTGTATAAATTTCAGAACAGTTTCCAGAATGAACAGTTTTCAGAAAATAGATTTCAGTATAGTTTTATGAGAAAGATTTTAATATATACATTTCAGAATAGTTTTTATAAAAGAGATTTCAGTACAGTTTTTATTGGAAACAGATTATTAGTTATTTCAGAAAATAAGATTCTATCCTTTTCAGTAAAGTTTTTCGGGAGGTTAATTCAGAAATGTTAGAATTGTTTAGAAATCAGTAACACTCACTGCGCTCGTTTAACTCATTATAGTTTTATATTTTTAAATCAACCTCCCAGGTACAGGTACAAGTGTAAACATTGTAGGGATGCCGAAGACCAACGAGACCAGTCAGAGGATGCTGTCACTGTTTTACACGCATATATGATGTTTTAAATTGTTAAGTTTGTATTTTAATATTGTTTTAAGTGTATAAGTATTTTATTTAAAGATTTGATTTACTTATCTTTGATAATTGTTAATTTTGATATCTGTTTGAGTTGTGGTTTGTGGAGATGGACCGGAGGTCCACAGTAGTTGAGATTTGAAAAATTATAGAAGTGTTCAAGTTTTTATGCAGGTCTCCAAGATTTGGTAATCTCAGAAAAACAGAGGAGACGCCAAAATTTTTATAAAGTAGTTTTGTTTTTTTTTTAAAAAAAAATTTCCTACTCAGATTTCCAGTTATAAGAAACGGCCTAACTTTACGGAAGCCTTTCAGCGGGGCAAGCCTCGACTGGGAAGCTATCGTGGAGTGCCGGCAGGCTACCTAATGAAAGATAGTAGGTTAGGGGTCTGTCATGAAGTGTTTTCGGGCCATACGTGTTGCGGCAGAAGTAGAAGACGCTGCACAGCAGTTCGTACAGGATGCTGTTGTTGATCCTTCTGAAGGAGGAAATAGGGCACAAGAAATTGTTGCGACCTCTGAGTCTGTAGATCCCGCAGCTATCATTAAAGACCAAGTCACCTTAGGAGGTGGGGATCCTCCAACTGGCCAGGTCTGATCCTTTAAAGCTTCAACATCCATATCCTCCAAGCATGCAAACCTTCATCTTAGGTTGAGGAATGTGTGCTTCTCCCAGCATGCAGACCTTCATCTTCGGACGAGGAATGTGATGTCAGCTTCAGAGGCTTGCAAGTTTTAATTCTTCAAGCACTTCAACAAACTTGGATCAGAAATACATTGTGAAGCATAATTTATAGATGGTTATGGAAGTGAAATTCAGTGCTACTAACAAACTTAAAGATGTTCAAAAGATTTACTCATCACATGTAGCTCATTCCTCAATATACTTCCAATAAGTTTTAGTTGCTTATATAATTTTAACTCGTTTAGAACTTTAATGTAATTTCAGTTCGTTTAGAACTTCAATGTACTTTCAGCTCGTTTAGAACTTCAATGTACTTTCAGTTCATTTAGAATTCCATTGCAATTTCAGCTCGTTTTAGAGCTTCAAATAAATGAATGTTTGCTTTTGTTATTAAGTGTTAATATTTGTTTTATTTGCTTGCTCTAAGTAAACACTCAATGCTTTACAAACAAACATGCTTTTAACTTAAAAACTTACAAGACTTAATAATCGCTATCTCACTGGTTAGAAAGTAAACTCCAGTTTGTGAGCTTCACCACCTAGGGTGTCTTTATTGATTTCGCTGGTTTAAGAGGTTGTGAGCTTTTAGTTTTGCAAGTTGCCAATTTTTCACAACTCTTTAGGAGGTTTGTCACCTTGAGTATTTCTATTGACCTCGCTAGTTTAGGAGCTTGTGAGCTCTCAGATTGGCGAGTTTCGTCAATTTTATACTTAGGTTTTTATGAGATCTTCCACCTTGAGTGTTCTTATTTACCCCGCTAGTTTGAGTAGCTCATGAGCTCTCAGGTTGGCGAGTTCCGCCAATTTTTACAGCTCTAAGTCTGTTACCTCAAGTATTTTTATTGACCCCACTTGTTTGATAGCTCATGAACTTTTAGGTTGGCGGGTTCCGCCAATTTATATATCAGTTTTTGTGAGCTTTCTGGTTTGAAGGTGGGATACCTTTTCATTCGCGAGCTTGCATAATTGACCCTGCTAGTTGGAAGGTGAAAGCCTTCTTATTTGCGAGTGTTGCCGACACTTGGAAAAAATCTAAATTTGTTTTGAAATTTCTGTTTCCAATTCGCTTCATGTATTCGTATGTTTCTTTCATCATTCGTATATTTCTTTCATCATTATCTTTATCCTTATCCCCCTAACCCCCCGAGTTTGAGAGTAATAACAGTAGTAAGCGAGAGCTTGTAGAAAATGATAATTTTATTAATGTAATATTGAAACAAATACATTGATTACTTTCGCAAATGTTCCGCATTCCAAGCGTGTGGAACTCGAGCCCCATTGACATTCATAAGGTGATACGCTCCATTGCTCAGGTCTTCATCAACAATGTAAGGACCTTTCAAGTTTGGGCCTATGGTTCATTCTTTAGGGTTTCAAGCTCCAAGTAGGAGTAACCTTAGAACGAAGTCTCTTTTTTTGAAATGTCGTAGCTTGACTTTTCTATTATAGTACCTGACAACCCTTTGATGGTACACAACCACTCTTAGGCGAGTAACGTCTCTTTTTTCTTCAATCAGGTCAAGGTTGGCTGTGAGTAGGTCTTCATTCTGCTCTGGGTTGAATGTAGCTCTTCTGTGCGTGTTTGTTATTGCTTCAGTTGGGATCATGACCTCAGTTCCATAGACCATAGAGAACGGGGTCTCTCTTGTGGTGCTCCCCGCAGTAGTCCTGTAGCACTATAACACCTTTGAGAGCTCATCTACCCTAGGTCCCTTTTTCCCTTCAAGCTTGGTTTTCAAGGTGTGCTTGGTAATTTTGTTTACTGCTTCTACTTGCCCGTTTGCTTGTAGGTGGTCAATTGCAGAGAAGCTTTTAGTTATTGTAAGGTCTTTACAGAACGACTTGAATCTCTGACTTTAGATCTGCGTGCTATTATCTGTGACGATCTTCTAAGGGACCCCAAACCTTTTCACAATAATCTGCCATACGAAGTTCTCAATCTTTGCTATCGAGATCTCGCTGAGAGCTTTAGCTTATGCCCACTTTGTAAAGTAGTCTACAATGACTACCGCGTGCTTGTAGTTGCCACGAGTTGTTGGTAGTTGCCCAATCAGATCCATCCCTTATATAACAAATGACCAAGGACTAACCATTGATTGTAGTAGGGTTGGGGGAGCTCGAGGTATGTTGGCAAACCTCTGGCACTTGTCATATTTTTTCACCAGGTCGATCGCATCTTACTTCATTGTAGGCCAGTAAAACCTTTGGTGTAATGCTCTGTGCGCTAGGGAAAGCCCCCCAGCGTGGTTGCCACACAAGCCTACATGAATGTCGCTAAGGATGGGAACAACGTTCTTTTCATCTAGACATCACAACAAGGGAGTTACAAATCCCTGTTTGAACAACTTGTCGTCATAGATCACGTATTTCACTACCAGTATCCGCAATCATCGAGCTTCATTCCTGTCCGTGGGTAGTATCCCGCTCATAAGGTAGTTAACGATAAGATTCATCCATGAGTCTGAAGAGGTTATAATCACCATGGCGACTTTCTTAGTCGTTATACTGGGCTCTTGGAGGTGCTCTACTAGCACGACACTAAGCAAATCTGCATCTTTTGTGGTTGCTAGGCGGGCTAGAGCATCAGCATGTGTGTTTTGGGCTCGCGGAATTTTTTGGATTTCATGCCATTGAAATTTCTTCAGGAACTCACTAACCCTCTGCAAATAGGCTGCCATTTTTGTGTAGCAGGCCTATAATTCCCTTCTGACCTGGGTCACAATCAGTTGTGAATTGCTGTAGATTTTTACTGCCTACACCTGTAACGCTTTGGCTAGACGTAGACCAGTGAAGAGAGCTTCATATTGTGCTTCGTTGAAGTCAAATCGCAGTGCGCAATGGATTTTGTGCTTCTCTGGGTTGATTAAGAGAACCCCAGCTTCAGCCATCCCTTCACATGATGATTCATCGACGTATAGCTCCCATATAGGGAATTCAGGCTTTTTTTGTTCATCCTTGAGCGAGGAGGTAGGAAAGGGAAGTTTTTTGCTGAGGCTTTTCCCGTTGAGTCTCCTCCTCTAAGCCCGAGAATTCTACCACAAAATCAGCCAAAGCTTGGCCTTTAATCGCTGCTTGCAGTTTGTATTCCAGATTGTACTACACTAGCTCTATTGTCCACTTCAACAATCTCCGTGAAGTGTCAGGCTTCTGCAAAACCTGTCTCAAAGGGTAACTAGTTAGTACCTCAATGTTGTGGGCTTAGCAGTAGGGCCGCAGCTTCCTCAATGCCACAACTAGGCAATAACCTGCGTTCTGCAGCCTTTTGCTCATGTAGTAAACCGGGAGCTAAATTTTGTTCTCCTTTTGCACCAAGACCATGCTTATAGTGTACTGAGTCACCACTAAATAAATAATGAGCTTCTCTCCATCCTGCAGTTTTGACAATAAGGGAGCTCGCCTCATGTATTCTTTTAGCTTCTGGAAGGCGAGCTCGCATTCCTCTGTCCAGTCAAACTTCTTATTTTCTCGCAGCAAGTTGAAAAAAGGTACACATTTATCCGTTGATTTCGAGATAAAGCGACTCAGTGCTGTGACCTGACTGTTGAGGCTTTGCACGTGCTTGGGCTTGGTGGGTGATCGCATGTCACGCAGTGCCTTGATCTTTTTTTAATTTTCCTCTATTCCTCGCTGGTTTACCATGAAACTTAGGAATTTTCCAGAAGCTACACCAAAGGCACATTTCAGAGGATTAAGTTCCATCTGATAGTCTTTGAGTACCTGAAACATTTCTTCCATGTATGCGACGTGTTCGGTTTCCTTAGTTGACTTCACAAGCATGTCGTCTACGTACACCTCTATGGTTTTGCCTTCGATCAGTAAACATCATGTTGATCAGCCACTGGTAAGTCGCCTCTGCATTTTTCAAGCCAAAGGACATCACCTTGTAGCAATAGAGCCCCTTATCTGTGATGAATGAGGTATGCTATTCGTCAGCTGTGAACATAAGGATTTGATTATACCCAGAGTACGTGTCCATGAAAATGAATAGCTCGTGTCTGGCAGTTGAATCCACAAACTGGTCAATTCTTGGCAGAGTGAAGCTATCATTTGGGCACGCTTTGTTGAGGTCGGTGAAGTCTACACACGTCCTTCACTTGTTATTCTTCTTCTTCACCAGGACAGGATTAACGAGCCAGTGCGAGTAGTAGGACTCCCTGATGAATCTGTTAGACAGCAACTTATCAACTTCTTTTTTTAAAGTTGCGCATCTTTCTGCATTTATTGCTCTTCTCTTCTGCCTTACGGGCTTGAAGGACGGATATATGTTAAGTCTACGCGCTATCACCTCAAGGTTGATCTTAACCATGCCGCTGTACATCCAGGCGAAGACATCGAGATTCTTCTTCAGAAATGCGAGCAGCACATCACTAATTGTTGTATCCAAACTTGCTCTCATCTTCGGAGTTCTCTCTGGTTTCAGCTTGTCTATCCCAACCTCCTCCAGTTCCGTAACTGGCCCAATAGCTTCATTCTCATCGATTACATGCGGGTCAATGTTGTAATCGAGCTCAGGGATCGGCAGGTCATTGGAAGCCCCGACTAGGGCATTCATTCTCTGTTCGCTGGATTTGGCCTTTACCGCTTTTTTCGCGGGAACCTATCCTGATTGTCTTCTCGTAGCATAACCTAACTACTTTCTGCTCTCCATGAACACTTACTACACCTATTGGAATTGGGAATTTTAGGGTCAGGTGTTTCGTGGAAGTGATTACCTCCAGGTCGTTGAGAGCTGGCCTTCCTAGGATGGCGTTGTAGGCCGTTGGGCAATTGATGATTAGAAAGTCTGCCATGGTGGTTGATTGAGGACCTGGTTCTCCTAATGTGAGGGGTAAGGTAATTAGCCCTTGGGGTATGTTAGAGTCCCCTACGAAGCCGTAGAGCGGTTCACTTGAAGGTCGTAAGTGGCTTTGCTTCAATTTCATCTTTTCATAGGCTGCTTTGTATAGGACGATTACCGAGCTGTCATTATCGATCATAGTCCTGTAAATGGCTACTCATTCGATGGTTGATTTGATGACAATCGCATCTTATGCGGCCAGTGCACATCGCATATCAGCATCCGTGAAGGTTACACCTTCTGTCATCGTCCTATATTATTTCGCAGGTCGTTTATCTGCACTCATCATCCTCATAATAAATTGGCTAACTTCTTTCAATGGCGTGCACGTGACCTGTTTGAGGTGCCTGCGAGGCGTGGCCCTCTATAAATAGTGTGGATCACCCTTATCACTGGCTCATCTGGGATTGGCTCTAGATGAGAGGGCTCGATTAGCTACTGCTACGGCTGGTTTCTAGGTCGTACCATATAATCTCTCAGGCGACCTCTTCTAATTAGATCTTCGATTGCATCCTTGAGCTAGAAGCAATCGGCTGTATTGTGGTCCGCCTCATTGTGGTATGCACAGAACTTGTTGAGATTTCTAGCCCGCATGGGCGTCCTCAGGGGAGATGGCCTTTCAAATTCTTTCATGTTCCTTTCCGTAGCAAAAATTCTAAACCGGGAATCAGACAGCTTGATATAGGTCTGGTAATCACCTCCATTCCTCCTGAGGCCCTCATCATTCATAGCCTTCTTGGCTACCTGGCTTGCTGAGGCTTCATCTCTCTATGAGCCTCCACTCCTGTTACGGTTGTTATTACCGTTGTTCCCCTTATTATTCTTTCTCTTGTTTTTATTGTGCGGGATCCCACACCTGTCTTTCTTGCTGTTAGGGTTACGTTTCTTATGTTTGAAAGCTTCCTCTATGCGAATGTGGGTCTTAGACCGCTTATAAAAGTCTTTAAGGGTTCTGATTGGTTTGTTGTATATGTTCATGTAGAGCTCGGTGTCTTTTCGCAACCCAACAGTGATCGTTGTCAGTACGCTCTCATCCGTTGGGTTGTCTATGCAGCTCACTTCTCGTTGAAAACAAGCTATGTAATCCTTCAAAGGCTCATCTGACTTCTGAAATATGGTTACTAAGTGATAGTATGGAACGAGATGTCTCCTTAGGGCCTTGGTACTGCTGCATGACGAATTTCTGGCACTGGTTCCAACCTGTTATACTTCCAGCTTGAAGTCCCCTCAACCATTTTCTAGCAATTTACCCATGGGTTTCTAGGAAGCACCAACATATTACCCTGCTACTCGCCGTGAGGAGACTCCTTTGCATGTTGTAAGCATCCAGATGGTTGAATGGATCACTGGTCGCCTGGTAGAGGGGGATATTGGGCATTTTAAAGCGATTTAACATGGGTTTGTTTTATATATCCCAGCAGAACGGACTCTGCTCAACATACCTATCTGTAGTCTTGGTCATTACACCTCGCCGATCTAATTGTTCTAGCTTTTGCAACAACTCTTGATATTCAGGGGCTGGAGGTGGCATTATCTCCCTACGACCTGCCTTGCTGCCTCGAGGCAGATTCTGTGGATCGGGCGACCTTCGGTGGTTTCTGTCCGGCGACTCCCTACTGTTCACTTGGGGTACAACGGCCTGATTCCTGGGAATTTCGAAGCCTGGTACTGTATGGTGGGCATCTCTGTTGCTGCCCCGTCAGGTCACTGACCTTGGATTTCACGCGGATGGCGCGGCGACCTAGATCGTTGGGTTGAGCTGTGGGCTGGGGCACTCCTACGATCCCTTCTAAGCTCCACATATCTTTTCCCATTGGCTTTCACTTGGATCACCGGCCTAGTGCGATTGGGTCCTTCACGCCTCTCATCAGGTTCTCTCCCAGCTCCCCTCGCTACGTTTTCTGAGTGAATGAAAATTTCACCTCGTTATGCGTCTCGCCAAGGGGGATTTTGTCTGGTGGGTTGGCGGGCAGGATGGAGTGGATTATCTCACATTGGAGGTGGGGGCGATGTGCTCTTTATGACCTGTTCGCGCGTAGTCTGATTTTGCATTAAAAACTAGTAACCTTGCGATGACCGAAATTTTATAAAAAAATAAGATGGCGGTGAAAGCTTCACGAAGAAGCAACACAGAAAAAATAGAGAGAGAACGAGAGAAGAGAAAGAAAAAGAAAAAGAAAAAGAAAGAAAAAGAAGAGAAAGAAGAAGAGAGAGAAAGGAAGAGAAATAAAGAAGAAGAGGAAGGAGAGAAGAAGAAGAAGAGAAGAGGAAGAAGAAGAAGAGAAGGAAAGGAAGAAGAAGAAAGAGAAGGAAAAGAGGAGGAAAAAAGAGAAAAGGAGAAAAGAAAAAGGAAATACAGGAAAAAAAAGTTCGTAAAACTAGTATCCAAGTTGGTGTACACACATTTCTGAAATCTTTATATCCGTTATTGACTCAGAGAATTTAGAAACATATTTACGAATTTCGTGTAATCGGATTTCATTATCGTATATTGATTGAATTAATTGTGAAATATTTTCTTATTATTGAATTTCTATGATATTGTATGTTTTCAAACCTGGTTTATGAATATTGATTTACGAATATTGTTTAGTATTATATTTGTTGACTTTGATTGAAATTTCGAAAGAATGAACTGATTCGATACCTGAATAATGGCTATGATATATGTATAGGGAAAATATGGATATAGGAAATTGACATATCAATTGGGTGTATTTAGCAGTACTGCAACGAGATATTTGATGATTATGATGATATACGGATACCATTTCATTTTGAAATGGGAAACCGACTGTGATTATACGGATACCATTTCATTTTGAAATGGGAAACTGACTGTTTATATAGGGATACCATTTCATTTTGAAATAGAACCCGACTGTAAACCCGTAATCCAGTCCACCTTGTTATGTGTATTAGAGGCCCAAATAAGAACTGAAAGTTAGAAAATGATGTGGAAATAAATAAATGTTATTGAGATTGAAACCCAGAAACATTTGAACATAAATTAATGAGCATAGTTTCAGTATTGGATATATATATATATATATATATATATATATATATATATATATATATATTGTTGTTTTATATTATTTTTGAAAATTAGTTCTATTGTTTTATATTCCATTGTAATTATTTTAGTGTATACCCACTAAGCATTATTGCTTAGCGCGTTAATTTTATCACGCGTAGGTAATACAGACACCAGCGGAGGAAAGGACTGAAGAGCTGAGAGCTGCAGACTGAGGTTCAGAGTCACCATACCTTTGGGTAGTTATATAGTTTTGTATATTATATTCAGTTACGCATGCATATACAGAAGTTTGTAAATGTGTTATATATATATTTTGTAAATATTCGTTTATGGGTTATGTTTTCTTTTCAAAGTTTGTAAATATTGATTATATATGGTTTCATTTGAAAATGTTTGGAAAGTCGCACTATATGGTAGAGTGCGCATTTGATTGAGAAAGAAATTTTGAAGTGTTGATTATTATATTATTTGAGTTTTTATTTGAAAATAGGATTTTTTTTAAAAATCAGAAAAATAGAGGAAACTTTAGCAAAATTTTTCAAAATAATTTTGAATGGGCTCACTATAAAAGAGATTTTAAAATATAATTTATTTGATTTTCAATGGTTTTCCGATTATAAAGTGAGTCAAGAAAAGTTTTGAAAATCTGGTAGCGCTCTCTGGATCGATCCAGACGGGCCAAGTCAGGGGGTGTTATACTCGCTCTATCTCTATTATCATTCTCTCCATTTCGAGCTGCTTTTTCATCCATTTGTCGAAATCTGGCAGCCTAGATGGACCAGCTTGATCGTTTTTCTGTGGATCCATCTGAGTAGGGAATGAACCTACTGGTGGATTTGAAATAGGTGGTGGCATGGTAGGAATCATTGGGACCACGTTTGAGACAAGTGCTGGAATCTGAAGCTAGTGAGATGCCTCTGAATGTCCTCCAGTTGGTGGAACATCTCTGCTCCTTGTGGTTATGGAACGGCTTCCTATGCTTCTTGCCATTGCTTTTGAGATTTATCTAAAAAATAGGGTAAATATTGTTTTTGCTAAAAAACGGGGGCCCTACTTCTAGCGCCAAAATGTTGATATGTAAATTCGGTTAACATTGTAAATAATAATTATAATGAAAAACAAATAAAACTGGATCAAGACAAAAGATTTTTAAAGTGGTTTGGCCTAAAGATAATGCATACATCTACTGTTTTTGTATAATATTTGAGCTCTCACTAAGTGTTTTCTTTCAAAAAATTGTCACACTTGTACTAGTGATGATCCTTTCCTTTTATAGTGTGAAGGATAGAGTCATCCTGATTTACATAAAAGCAGATTGCTAGAAATCATGAATTAAATCAAATCCTTATGAATTACACTTTAATTGGAATACAATCACTGAAATTCAGCCATTTAATACAAATTCAAACTTTGCTAATTGACATAATCAGATCCCTATAATTATGGGATTCTCCCTTATCTGGAAGATGTGCTTCGAGCTGGACGTACTATGAGCTGGAGTCAAATTGGTAATGAGAAGTGAGGTGGTAAGACTTTCTAGGTTGCTGGAATGTTGCAGCTCGCATAGAGCTCCAGGTTCTTTTCTTCACTTCTCGTTTGTTGGGACGGGCTTGTCCGTTGTATTGGCCTTTATTAGCTTTCCAGCCCGTTGGGCCTTGTTAACTTTATGGTCCGTTGGGTCTCGTTGACTTCTGTAAGCCCGTTGGGCTTTATTGGTAATTTTTGAGCCTATTGAGTTTAATGAAATTAGGCACATAACAATTAGTAATTACAAATTTTCTTACATTTTCTTTTATATATATTTATTTATTTATGGGTGCCTATATTGCCATCTATAAATATAATTCACACACTCAATTTTATAAGTACGCTCATATTTAAAATTTAACATTTAAATCAATACTATAAACACCCATTATAATGATAATAGTACCCTTATGAAAATTAATTTACTTATTTACACACTATTTATTTGTAAACTTTCTTAAATTATTAATCCACTTAATTTAATCTTTACATCATCATATTAATTAAAAAAATATAAAAATATAAAAGATAAATTTATATTTATAAAGTATGAGAAAAACCCTCAAGTGATAATTAGGGATCGTTTGTTTTTTTCCACTTAATACTTAGTGGGTCCGAATTGGATACATTAAATTATTTTTTATTTAATGAATTTTAGTAATATTATATATTATTTTAAAGGCATTTTGGTCTTTTTACAGTCAAATCTAGTCAACCGTTAAATTAAATGGAACTTAATTAACAATAGGGTTAGTCTTTATTAATAAATCCAAAGGTTATTTTTGTTTATAGAACAGTAAATCTAAGGAGATATAGGTATTATTTATTTTAAAAAAACAAATACTTCACAATTAAGAAACCAAAAAGAAATAAAGGGTAACTCTTTTTTTAAAAATAATTTTAAACTATAACTACTACATTGGATGGGGGATGCATTAATGAATGTACCACCAACTAAAGTAAGAAGAAAAAGAATGACAAAAAAAAATCCACCATTAAAGTAACTGACGAGGACCTTGAGTTGCCGCATGACACGCATAAATCAAACTTTGGGGGTTTAAATGTTATTTATTTTAAAGAATAAATAATACTCAATTTATTTAAAATTTGATAAATTACACTCGACATTAAAGTTTATATAAATTGACACTGACCTTCTCTCCCGTTAGGTTTAACTATTAAAAATAAGTGTTAAACGTCTAAAAATAGTAAAAAGATTAAAATACCCCTAATTAAAATAAAAGAGTAATTTATACAAGTTAATATTTTTAACTAGAGGTATTTTAGTCTTTTTACTGTTTTAGACGATCAATAATTATTTTTAATTGTCAAAATTAACGGGAGGGGAGGTCAGTATTAATTTATATAAACTTTAATTTTGAGTATAATTTATTAAATCTCGAGTAGGTTAAGTGTTATTCACAATTAAGAAACCAAAAAGAAATAAAGAGTAGCGCTTTTTTAAAAAAAATAAATACTTCACAAATAAGAAACCAAAAAGAAATACACTTGTAGGAGAGTAAATCTTCTCTCGTAGAAATCGGGAAATTTAGGTGTTTTTTATTTTAAAATAAATACTTCACAATTAAGAAACCAAAAAGGAAATAAAGAGTAACTCTGTTTTTTTGAAAAATAATTTTAAACTATAACTATTACAGTGGATGAGAAGAAATAAGAAAAGGAATGACAAAAAAAATCGAGTGATAAGAGCATCACAGTGCAAGATCCAAATAACAAAATTTATTGTGTGCTACATCACCAATTTTAGGTCTCATTTTTAAAAAATAGGTCTTCCTATTTGATCCTATTATTATTGGTCTATTTTTTCCGCAATACAACTAAATTTAAAAAGATAAATTGAATTTACTTTTTAGCTTTTTTTAAATAATTATTACTCTTTATTAAAATATAATATATATATATATACATCTTTTATAAATTATATAATATTTTTAAATATCAATAATTATTTAATAAATTATAATTAACTTAAAACAATTAAATTTATAAAAAAAATTAATATTATTATTCAAATTATTTTATTTTTATTAAAATAATTTTTTATATTTTTATTATATATATAATTATTTATATTTATAATTAAATATATATATACACACACATACACAATGGCCCAACTAATGATTAATTAACAAAATTAATCATTGGTGTAAGACCCAAATGTGGAACCCCATTTGGATCCTATTTGATGGACCGTGAAACCCCATTTGGATCTTATTTGATGGACCCCACTAATGGATCTCCAATTGGAAGCCTCATTGTGGACCAAAGTAGGTCTTAAATTGTGCCCACAATGGGTGCTCTAAGTAACTAATGAGGACCCTCAGTAGACAAAGTCCCTTGTCTTGGTGATTGAAGGTTTAACACCTTTTATAATCATGTAAATATATATTCCCAGTATTACTTATAAAAACGTAATTATGTGGATAGACATCTCTCCCATGTTGGGAGTAGACCCCTCCCATTGTTGAAAATAGTTGTCCGAACTATTCTTATATAAATCAAACCTTCAAATGAAATCAGATCCACCAATGCATACTTACAAAACAACACTAGGCAAGCAGCAAGCTTTTCACACTCTCTTGAATTTTTTTTTTTCCTTCTCTTTAAAATTAAAAAACTGTTTGTAGAGAGGGAAAGTGACATCAACAAATAGGAGCAGAGCAGCAGCTATAACACCTCCTCCTGGCGATTGCAGAGGCCTTGTCGTCACCAGCCCACACTACAGGCGGCTCTTCTGCTGCTCGGCACGCCAACACGTCTTTTTTTCTTTTGTTTTCTTTTTAACTAACTAACTAATTGACTCGATTTTACTTTGTAATTTTAATTTTTATTTCCGTTATTGAATAAAAATTAACAAGCAACAAGCAAGTGCTGGAGATTTCGAATTGAATAATTTTGGATTTGAAGTGAAGTAGAGAGCTTGTTTGATCGCGAAATTCGTCGACATGGATAGTGATAATACACTTCACTGTAGAAGGCATTCATGGCCTCCTGAAGAGTATGTCAGCAAAGCAACTTTGCAGCTGGTAAGCGCGTTCTCTACTAGTGACAGAAATAGCTTCTGCTTTAAATACTTTGTTATCTTCGCAACTACTGTATTTTTTTTTTTTTTTGATAATTATCAATTTGATCCTAAATTTTTAGAAAATTATCAAATTTTAATAATATTTTATTTATTAATACTTTGAACCCTAATTAAATATTTATCAAACTTTCATAATGTCTCATTAAATATTTTTAAAAATTGTATTTTTTAAAAAAATTTAAATTATATTTTTAAATTGGAGATATATTTAAATTTTTTAAATTTTTTAAATTTTTATTTTTAACAAATTAATATAAAATTATCATATTAACCTTTTAATTATTAATAATATTTTTAAAAATTTAAAGGTAAAATTATAATTTTAACTCATTTAAATAGAGTCAAGGGTAAAACTATCTTTTTAATATTTTAAGTTAGTTTGACTGTTAAAAAATTGGTCAGAGAGACCCAATTGATTAATTTACTAAAACTAAGGGTCCAAGAGTACCAATAAACGAAATTGAGTTAAAAAATTAATAATTTTCTAAAAATTAGGGACCAAATTAATAATTGCCCTTCTTTTTTTCTTTTTGTTTTCTCGTATTTTAGCTTATTTGTAATTTTATATATATATAAAAAAATTTAGTTCACCCATGTCACATTGAGCTTCAAGACTTTTAACTTTTTGATGATTTAAACCTGTACTTTGAAGTTATAGTTACGATCAAAAGTGATGGTGTAGTATTTTCTTTTATCGGTGGAATAATTTTTTTACTTATCCATTGATTCCCAACTTAGCCTAGGCTGATTGTGCATTTTGAATAATGGTGTTTTGAATTAAAGAAGTGACAAAAAGTTTTGTATTAGCCTTTAATATCCACTACGAATCGAATATTGTGTTGTTAGATGGGTACCTACTACCTAGGGACACTTCCAAATGATAATTGGTCCTGTTGAACTAATATAGTCTTGTAAGTGGTTACGATTAACTAAGTAGGCTTTAGCACTTAAGTTTATGTCGTAGGAGGAAAATAAGTGGAAGAATAAACTATAGAAGGCCTTTGGCTCCACATTATGTGAGTAAAGGAAGCAGAAGCATATCATTATGAACATCTTCCCATGAGTAAGAGGAAGAGAGTGGAAAAGGTAAATCTATCGAGGGGAGATGGATTTATATAAATATGGATGAATCATCAATTTTTTAATACAGATTCGTTTATTTATACCATGGATCTTAAGTTTCTGTAAATGTATCAATTTGATCCCTTTGACCAATTTTTTAACCGTCAAACTAACTAAAAATGTTAAAAAGACAGTTTTGTCCTTAATTCTATTAAATGAATTAAAATTATAATTTTACCATATTTTTAAAAATATTATTAATAATTAAAAGGGTAATATGATCATTTATATTAATTTTTTAAAAATAAAATTTTAAAAATATTTTAAAATTTTTTCATAACGTCTCATTAAATATTTTTAAAATTTTTAAAATTATATTTTTAAATGAGAGATCCATTTAATTTTTTTTAAAAAATTTTTATTTTTAAAAAATTAATATAAAAGGATCATATTATCTTTTTAATTATTAATAATATTTTTAAAAATTTGAGGATTTTAACTCATTTAAATAGAGTCAAGGGTAAAATTATCTTTTTAATATTTTCAGTTAGTTTAATTGTTAAAAAATTGGTCAGATGGACCAAATTGATACATTTACAAAAACTAAGAGCCCAATAAATAAAACTGAATTAAAAAATTAATAATTTTTTAAAATTTAGGACTAAATTAATAATTACCCAAAAATTAAAATATCCATTTTCCATCCTTCCATCCTTAGGACTTAAGAGACACCAAATGCGGAAGGTGTCAACTTCCTTTCTCTTTTAAAAACCGGCTGATAGAAGAAAGAACGAGTTCTTTCACCCCCGCACAGCCCAAATTTTGTTTCCCTTTCTTTCCTTTCTCACTCCTTCCCTCCATCCCAACATAATATTCCAATCTCACTCGGACTAAATTTTCCCGGAAACTTCTGTGCAGTTTGATTTTGATAGTGCTGCCCCACCAGAGCAAGCTTGGAGAAGAAGATTAAACAGCCATGCTAATATTCTCAAGGAATTCAGTCTTACATTTATGGAAAAAATTAAAATGGTAAGTGATTTGTTCTCTGTTATACATATGGACTGATTCAGGACATGCGCAACCCTATTTTTATTTATCTGACAAATGCTTGTGACTTTTATCTGTATTCCTTTATTTATTGCAAAAAGATAATTTGCTGCCCTTGTTCTCGAATTGTCACTCGTTTCTCGATGAATTCTAGGCTGGACTTGGTATACGGCTATGGTTCTATGTTAGGGAAGAGACCTCTCATGGAAGGGTAATTCTTTTGGAAGTAGTGGTTGTTGATTTTTCATTGTTATATATATTCATACACACTACTCTCTTAACATACAACAATCATATGAATCATGGAAATGAAACCTGGTTGCTGAAATTGAATATTGGCTTTGTGATATGTCAGAAAGCACCTATTGATCCTTTCACCCATGAAAGCTGTAAGCCATCAGCATCACAAGGGGTTCCCCTGGGAGGAATGGGGTACGTAGTGGAGAAACTGTGACATTTAAATTTCTTCTTCTGTAATAGCTTATTTACATAAGGGGGTCAACCTCTATTCTTGTCACAGAAGTGGTAGCATATCCCGAGGTTTCAGAGGGGAATTCAGGCAATGGCAGATTATTCCTGGTACACGTGAAGCTTCACCTGTCATGGCCAATCAGTTTTCGGTAAGACTGTGCTTTTGACATATCATTCGCATGCTTTATATATATATATATATATATATATATATATATATATATATATATATATATATAGACTTAAGTCCAGGATGTAGAGATAAATTATATCCAGGACAATAGTTTTGTAATGTTAGGACTTGTTTGATTTGTGGGTTTGGACTGAATTTGGATAATTTTAGGGCGTGTTTGATTGGTGGGTTTGGATAATTTTTTATCCAAACCCATGTTTGGTACAAGTGGGGATTGGTCACAGCCAATCCCAACAGTACCAATTTTATACCGGTGAATTGTCCCGCCTCAACAGGTGGGACAATTTGTCCCATTTTTTTTTAAAATATAAAATATTACATTTATATATAAAATATTTTATTAAAATATTATATATCTTTAAAATATTTTTTAATTTAAATAATTTTATTATTTATTTTATTTAAAATTACTTTTAAATAGTTTTATTATTTTTTATTAAATTTATTTTATTAATAAAATAATTTTTAACTCAATTTAATTTAAGTAATTTTATTTTTTATTTAATTTAAAATAATTTTATTATATGTGAAAATTAATTTAATTCAGTCTGATTTTATCCAATTTCATACTACATCAAACACATCACAATAATAATTTAATCCAATACATATTGCACCAAACACATTACAGTATTAATTTAATCATGTCCAATCCAATCCAATCTATTCGAGCAGTGTCCCTCTCCCCTAAATTACAAATAAATTATAATAGCTTAATATATATATATATATATATATATATATATATATAAAAGTTAGTTTTTTTTAAAAATTAATTATAAATAGTTGTATTTATTTTTTTTAAAAGTAGTATAAATATTTTATTTAAAAAAATTAACCATATTTAATTTCTATTATTAGTTTAAAACAATTTTTTACTTTAAAATTAATTTAATATAATAATTAATCAATCTCAAACTATATAAAACATAATAAAAAATTTTATCCAATCTCATACTGCATCAAACAAAAGATTACTAATTAGTTCAATTCAGTCCAATCCCATAAAAATAGTCAAATCCAATCCAATCCCATAAAATAAACGGGCCCTTAAAGAACTGTTTCTCTAACGTTAGAATCGGGACCCTGCATCTAACTTTACAAAACCGGTAGTCCTGGACATAACTAATTCCGAGATCCCAGATTTGAGATGCTCTCTCTCTCTCTTTCAATATATATATATATATATACTTCTGGCAATAAAATTGTGCTTTTTTCTTTTAAATTCATCGTGAGTAATTACAAGTTTGTTTATTCAGTTAGACACTCATACTAGGTATACATTGGTTATCTTTAGAGTCTGAGAACTGTGCATTTTTAGATTTCTAAATAAAACCCAAAATCACTTGTGGATCGAGACTTCTATGCATCAGAATGCTCTGTAGAAATAGTTGTCCATATAAAAGGGGAAGAAAATGATAAGGGCTGTGCTTGAGCATCGTCTTGGTGATTCTCTGATTGCTTGAATCCTTGGATTCATGAATATTTAGGATGTTATGTATTTTAATAAAATAACTTCATTGATCATCATATTTGTCTGCAAACTTTCAAGAGTTTTCTTGAGCTGTTAAGAGAACCACTTATTCTTTTCTTCTTCTTTTTTCATGTTTCTGCATGACGCTATGGGACAACTGGATGTCAGATAAAAATATATGTAATTGATTGAAGTAAAATGCTCGTCTTCTGTTAAAATATATGTAACCAAAAGTAAAATTTTTCTGTGCTCTGGAATTGATTGAAGTATATCACTTTTTTTTAACCATTAATGCACCTTAAATGATATGGCCTTTTGTTCCGGTATTGCAGATTTTTATATCTCGAGATGGAGGAAATAAACATTATGCATCTGTTTTGGCTTCTGGTCAACACGAAGGGTTAGGGTAAGGAAACAATTTTATGGAGTTTGATATTATCTTGTTGACCAAATTATGTACTTCTACGACGTTGGGTAATGCAACTAGTTTTCTACTTTTTAATAACAGAAACTAGATGTCTACTTTTGGTTTAACAGTAAGAGATTATTGCTTTAACATATATGAAAGTCAAAACCGTGAATCTGGGTTATTACGTCGAAATAGCTATGAATGTGCTCCTTTTGCAGTAGAACAGCACATTTCTCTTGGCTAGGAGAGTGCAATTTAGTGTTGATAGATTTTCCTTGGATAACCTGGGTCTGATGGACTTGGGTATGCCCCCGGCAATTGTCGAAGTGATTTATGCTCTAAATTCTGTTGTCTGTGAAATGAAATGTAAGTGCTGCTTAGGTAGTGGGTACCGCCTAGCTTAGTTGGTGAGATCTCTATAGTTATCTAAGAGATCTTGTGGTTGAATCCCATTCAAATAAGGATTTGGAGAGTGGTTTATATGTAGGTTGTATTGTCATATAGTTTTAAAGAAAAAAAAGAAAAAAGATATTGATTTGGCTGTGCTGGAAGGATTGGAGGAGGTTATGCATGGTTTGTGTCATCTGTTGCCAAGGTGGCATTCTGGTCATTTCTTGATTGTTTAATGTTATAATGGTGAGGGAAATTGTTGGGATTTTCTCATTAAGCTTGAAGGAGCTGGATGTATTCTTAGATCTTCATCCTAGAGGTGCATTTCTCTTGGTTGTGAGAAGGTTCCATTCTGCAGACCTGTAGGGGTTATATCTGCCAATCTTTCTCTGTTGTTTTGAAGACTAGTCTTGTAGGCTTCTTGTTCTCATTTTAGAGTTGTTCTTTCTGCATTTACCTTGGTTAGCATGCCTTGCAGTTGAGCAAATAGTTTCATATTCTCTTTGCATCTTCTTTTGAAAGGTTTGCTGGTTCAATAAATTCATGTTAAGTAATGGTTATCTGCTCTTTCTTTTTTCCATGTTAGCTTGATATTACTCTTGAACTTCTGTCTTAGGTTTTTATGTTGCAATATCTTATTCTCTACAAAAAATCAATAGACTGAAAATTTCATTTAGCTTGTTTCATTCCCATTATTTGACCTGTAGGGGTTATATCTACCAACCTTTCTCTGTTGTTTTGAAGACTAGTCTTCTAGGCTTCGTGTTCTCATTTTAGAGTTGTTCTTTCTGCATTTACCTTGGTTAGCATGCCTTACAGTTGAGCAAATAGTTCCATATTCTCTTTGCATCTTCTTTTGAATGGTTTGCTGGTTCAATAAATTCATGTTAAGTAATGGTTATCTGCTCTTTCTTTTTTCCATGTTAGCTTGATATCTCACTCTTGAACTTCTGTCTTAGGTTTTATGTTGCAAAATCTTATTCTCTACAAAAAATCAAGACTGAAAATTTCATTTAGCTTGTTTCATTCCCATTATTTGACTTGAAAGCTAATCACATGACAACTAATTTAAGTCAAATAAAAAAGTAGCTATTGATTTTTTCATGACCAGTAGTATTGATTGCAGAGCTCTTCATTTCCCAGTTAAGAAAGACTAGTTCCTTTCAACGAAAAAATATCAAAAGCATATAGGTTTCTGCAACTTTTAAAACATGGTTAAAATTCCTAGTCTGATTTATTAAATCTTCTAAATTTTCTATGTCAACTTAGTGAAAGCCTTATACTTAAGATTTGACATTTATGTAGTTGTGCTGCATAATTCTTGATTATTTAGAAGTTGTATGAAAAGCAGAAGGCTGAATAATTGATAATTGGCTCATCTTGTGTTTTGCTGATTTGTATTGGCATCAAGTCATGTAGTTCTTTCTGGATTATATTTTTGGCCAATTTGATTTGGGGAAAAGATGCCTTTATTTAGTAATTATTTCTTGCTTTTGATGTTTTTGGGAGAATATTGAGAGATGTTACACATTGTTATACTAATTTCAGTCATGCTTTCTCAGAAAAGCTGGTGATGATGGTTTATCATCATGGGGTTGGAATTTGAGTGGCCAGCATTCCACATACCATGCTCTATTTCCAAGGGCGTGGACAATATATGACGGTATTATTTTACTTTTAGACCTCATGTCCAGCGAATGTTCTCATTTTTCTTCTAAGTTCTTGTTTAGAGTGCGCCACTTTCTAATTTTCAGGTGAACCAGACCCAGAATTGAAAATATCTTGTCGGCAGATATCACCCTTTATACCTCATAACTACAGAGATAGCAGTCTACCGACAGCTGTTTTTGTATATACGGTATGTTCATTTGAATTGTAACGTCTGATATGTTAAAATGCCAGTCTTTCTTTTAGAAGAATATGGACACTGGGACTTCTAGTACTTGAATTCAAACTTTTGTTGCTGTTGCAATAATATATTTTCATTCTATTTAAGTAGTGTTCATGCTTAGAACATTGAATAGTGTTAGTTGGGGAGAATGATGGTATATGATCAGAAGTATTCGAATTTATTCTTTTGGACTCTATCAGGAAGTACAGAGCTGATAGTTATCTATTCAGAACCTTAAGTAATAAAAGGTTCCCTGCATTGAGGTCTAATGAATTCTATTTCAAGTGGATTCAGTGGGTTCTTTTTATGTTCAACAGAAATAAATAGGATGTTTTAGTTGAAGCCATTTTAGTTGCTTCTCTTGATTTTTATTATATTCTATTCAGTGTGCAGTGCCTCTGAGGTGTGGTATATCCACTATTTAGTCTCAGTTGGAATTGATCAAATGGCCACTGTATAAGATGAGACTATGTGATGTCATATCTTAACATCTCTACTTTAATAGCAAAACCGAACCAAGGGAAAAGATGTTTGTATATTGCATATAAGTCAAGTTTACTATGGTAGCTAGCTCTTCAACTAAATGGGCATTTACCTAATAGCTTGAGCCATTTGCCATTTCTAGCACATATTTGATAGTTTTTCTTACATCTTTTTTTTTTTTTTTTTTTTTTTATGGGGTTATAGTTGGTGAACACTGGGAAGGAAAGGGCAAAAGTCAGCCTCCTTTTTACATGGGCGGTAAGATTATTTCTCGATATCTGACTTGTGATGCTCTGTTATAATCACTTGAAAGATATTGCTTGTTCCTGAGTATTCAGTCCCTTTTTTCATTATGAGCAGAATTCAATTGGGGGAGTCTCACATTTTTCAGGGGATCATGTCAATGAACCTTTCTTGTGAGTAATATGTGGTGCATGTTCCATAATCTTTAGTTCTGAGTTAACTGCATATGTTGAAATATAATTTTAACTTTGTTCTATTTTCTTTGGCAGAGGCGAAGATGGAGTCTCTGGTGTACTTCTACATCATAAGCAAGTCATCAAACCTTAATAGCTATATATGACAGTTGGTTTGCATATTTCTCTTGGTCATTTCTATGTTTTAAGAGATGAAAGTGAAGGGAAGTATTTTAAATCCGCCATATAAATACATGTCAAAATAGAGAAACAAAAAATAAAAGAGAAGTTCTAGTATAAAATCTTACAATTTTAATTCATCAACGAAAATGCTGTTTTATAAATTGGAAAGGTTAAGCTTAAAATGAATGACAGAACTTATCATGAAAAAAGAAAAGATGGATATAGAAAAGAAGGGATATTTCATAGTTTGTAAGATGAGAATCTTTAAATGCTTAATATGCCAATCACTAGATGATCAAATAGTCTGGTGCTATAGCATATGCTTCAGTTAGAATTTGTAATAGTTACTTTCATATTAAGATCACAATGTCTCTTCCCCTTTCCAATAGTGCTCGCTGTCAAAGGTTGGGGATAAAAATAAGGTAGAAAGGAAAGGGAAAAAATAGATGTAATGAGGTTACGAGTCCATGTTTGGACATGATTAGTTTATTAAATGCAACTTTTATGAGCTCTTTGTTGGCATATAAATTAAAAATCCCGGTGGACCTATCAGAGATATTGGTATGAAGATTTGGTTGTCAGAAAATATAGCTATCAGAATCTAGCATGACCTGTCAATCATAACTCTGACAAGATACCTCTATTACCAACTTGGCATCCTCAGTAGGAAATAAGATGAACTGGATACAATTTTGCAGTTAGTCTTCTCATATTTAATATATTACAAGCAAAACTAGTCAAGGTGAAGATGAGAAATAACAAATAACAATTTAATAAAACATTGTAATGACAAATTAAGGGCATGCTAGCCTGAACAGATATCATGAGTCACTTATATTCATTTTGACAGTATTATGTTCATTGTAATAGAACATGAGATTTCCTGAGGTGAATAGTGAATCTGGACATTAAAGATACTCTAAATGCAACAAATGAAATTCTGAAAGGAACTTAGTGAAGGAATTTTAGTCCTATGCAGAGACCTGTGCACTCCTGTATGTTAACCTGCTTCCGAGTTTTCCCTTTATTCGTTGTGCCTTCCAGAGTTGCTCCCACAATTATTTAGTCTAATCTGTGGTCATATTTCTTGTGGTCAGACCTAACCAATCTTGGCTTGACTTGTTTTCTGTGTTTCTCAATTTCGTTTTGGTAATGATAATTATAATAAAATAATCACCATTTAGAGGAAAAAATTTGAACTCGTAGAAAACCTATTGTTTTCTTTGCCCCTGCAGCTTGTATTCTTTTATAATGATTTGATAAATATTGTCATAATTGTAGTGGCAATTCTAGGTCTTGTTATAACTGTCAATTTTGAAATCCTTGCTAAGTCTCCCTCTTGACATGTGATTCGTTTTTAACTAACATTAAAAAATATATTATGCCATCAATATTCTTTTTGTTTTCTATTTCATGGAACACTTGGCAAATTTATGGAATGCAGTTTATTCTTTACTGCCATTGTGCATTCTTAATTGATTCTTTTAAATTTGTTAGAATTTTCTGAAAGGAAGAGTCTCTGAGGATTCTGGCAATGTTGCAGGACTGCAAAGGGGAACCCTCCAGTTACTTTCGCTGTAGCGGCATGTGAAACTCAGAATGTAAGTGTGACTGTTCTGCCTCGTTTTGGGTTGTCAGAAGGAAGCTGTATCACAGCAAAGGATGTGTGGAATAAAATGGTGCAGGTAATGATATCTTGTGTCTTTAAGACTTCAAATTGTTAACGTTTTAATAATAATCTGCTTTGAATTTCATACTATCACTTTATTGAACATAAAAGTTCCTCAAGGTGCAATAGCATCCTTAGCAAGTTTGTTATATTAAGTATTGATCCATTTCAGAATTATAGCTACCTCATATGTTTGTATCTCTAGGATGGTCAATTTGATCGGGAGAACTTCACTTGTGGACCATGTATGCCGTCATCCCCTGGAGAAGCACTTTGTGCTGCAATTTCAGCATCTGCGTGGGTGGAACCTCATGGAAAGTGCACCATCTCATTTGCTCTTGCTTGGTCATCTCCAAAAGTAAAATTTTTAAAGGGAAGCTCATACGATAGGTAATATGTAGTGAATCATACCTTCCTTTCTTTCATGCACACATTTAGCATTTAATGAGTGCATCCAAAACACTGCTCTTAAAATCTCGACTTAAATGATGAATTAAGCAATGTTTGCAGTATCCTGTTAACTTATGCCAGTGCTTTCTTCCAATTTCAAAACATTCTTATGTCAGAGCTTTCTTCAATATCAAAACATTCTTCTTACTCTCTCCCTCCCTTTTTTTAATGATAATAATGTGATTTTATGTCTTTCAGTATGAAGACGATTTTGATGCCTGAGTTCTTTATTTTGTAGGTTCTCGATAACATATTGCAGAACTGTAACTTATTTAAAAAGAGTCAAAAACTATGAATTTGTGGTTTTTATTTTGATATAGTGTTTCCTGTCTGGAGTTTTTATGCCATAGAAGTGCCTATTTGAGAATAATAGATAATCTGCATTGCACTGTCTATGCGGTTTCTAGTTCTTGGATTGAGATCTTCCTCCAAACAACTTTAGTCAGCCTCTGTGGCGTATCTTTTTTGTTGTACATGGTTATATTTCTTTTTTCTTTCTAAGTTTTCTCTCATTATTGCAGGAGATATACAAAGTTCTATGGCACTTCTGAAAAAGCAGCTCAAAACTTGGTCCATGATGCTCTGATGAGTATGTATCTCTGGTTCAGATCTATTTTACATTTCATTGATGGCAGTGTTTCTTTGTTAATCAGTTTGTGAATTATGATTAAATAGATCAGATTCATGCTGGAAATTTCGTTTTCCTGATGGTATCATGTGTTTTAAGTTTTCTAAAGCTTGCATTAAGTGGTTCCAATTATTATATACTACCAGCAAGAACCTAATATTGTTATAAAAACTTGGCACAGATTACAAACACTGGGAAGAAGAGATAGAGAAGTGGCAGAACCCTATCCTCAAGGATGAAAGGCTACCAGAATGGTAATTCTAAATTTACTCAAGTAATGTGGTCTTTCCAAGCAATTTCTCTGGTGCCTTGTTTAGATACTGGTACATAAAAGCTTTTCTTGATGATGCTGATGAAGCCCTTGATGTGTAAACATAAGAATTTCAATTCTTCTAAAGCCTTTTCATGTTTTACCACCCTCATCGTATCTTAAGGCTTGCTATGTATGTAGCTGATGCCTCTAAATATGTGTATCCAACCAATAAAGCTTGAATCTTTGTGTATGTTCCTTTTGAGGTGGGTGGGAGTGGGTGAGTTGTGGAACATGTTATGCCTTTGATTATATCACCACAAAAGGGAGCTCGTGTTTTTCTGGCAGTAAAATTCAGATTTGTATTAAATTCATCGTAGATCTCACTTAACAAGAATGTTTAATGTTAGACACTGTCTTGGCGTTGGCATTAACACAGGTGTCAATGTTTTCTTTGTATTAGTTGAATTTTGTTTACAATGCCTATATGCTGTTGATATCATATGGTAAGTGTTGGTAATCTCAGCATACACTTTTGGGTGAAGCATTATATATAGATGGTTATCTCTGAACCTTTTCATTTCAGGTACAAGTTCACATTATTCAATGAGCTCTACTTTTTGGTCGCCGGTGGGACAGTTTGGATTGGTAATCATTTATCCATACTACCTAGTTTTTAACATCTTGACGCATATCTTAACAAACTAAAACAATGCACAAAAACTATACTCATAAGTCATAAGTATTCAAATCTCCCAATATTTATATCATATTTGAAGTAATATGTTCATTTTTTCCTGGTAATCATTTATGACTTAATAAATTTTTGCTTTTCAGACTCTCTTTCACCAGCTTCAAATGCAAGGAACAATAGAAATGCAGAGAACACAGATGTAAAAGTAACTGAAGCGGAAGTGAATGTCAAAGGAGGATTGGTTGTCAATCATACTACAACTGCTAGCTATTTACGCAATGATGAAACGGTGGTTAATCAAAATGGAAATACTAATGAATCCCAACTTACACCACTGGACTCATGTACTGACTCTGACGATGTTGGTAGATTTCTATACTTGGAAGGGGTGGAGTATATCATGTGGTGCACATACGATGTGCACTTCTATGCATCTTTTGCCCTTCTTGCATTGTTCCCAAAAATTGAACTCAATATTCAGCGTGACTTTGCTAAAGCTGTCTTATCTGAAGATGAAAGAAAAGTAAAGTTCCTGGCAGAGGGTAATACAGGAATCCGGAAGGTTAGAGGAGCTGTTCCTCATGATCTTGGGACACATGATCCTTGGAATGAAATGAATGCATATAATATACAAGATACAAGCAAGTGGAAGGATTTGAATCCAAAGTTTGTACTTCAGGTTTATAGAGATTTCGTTGCAACAGGGGATATGTCATTTGGAATTGATGTATGGCCTGCTGTCCGAGCTGCAATGGAGTACATGGCGCAATTTGATAGAGATGGTGATAGTCTCATTGAAAATGATGGATTCCCAGATCAAACGTACGATACTTGGACAGTTCATGGTGTAAGTGCTTATTGTGGCGGCTTATGGCTTGCTGCACTTCAGGCTGCAGCTGCAATGGCCATTCAACTAGGTGACAGGCCTTTTGCTGAATTGTGCAAAAGCAAATTCTTGAAGGCTAAGTTAGCTTATGAAGAGAAACTATGGAATGGTTCTTATTATAATTATGACAGTGGATCAAGTAGTAACAGTAAATCTATACAAGCTGATCAATTGGCAGGACAATGGTATACAGCGTCCTCGGGCCTGTCTCCACTTTTTGATGAATTTAAAATCAGAAGTGCTCTCCAGAAAGTTTATGATTTCAATGTAATGAAAGTAAAGGAAGGGAGGGCGGGTGCTGTAAATGGAATGCATCCCAATGGGCAAGTGGATGAGACTTGCATGCAGTCACGTGAAATATGGACAGGGGTTACATATGCTGTGGCAGCTGCTATGATCCACGCTGGAATGGAAAAGGAGGGATTTGCTACTGCAGAAGGCATTTTTACTGCAGGCTGGTCAGAAGAGGGCTGTGGGTAAGTTCCTTGCAGTGTTTATTTAGTTTTTATAATATTTTGATGGCTATTTCTACTGCTTCTCCCCTATTTTAATTCTAGGTTATGCATGAAAACGATATGTTTTCTGGAGGAGGATAATCATTTATTGACATCCAGTGATATTGTTTTTAAAAATGTTAAAAGAATTTCTCAAAATTATGATTAAAAGCAACATAAAATGAAATTACTGTGTACAAGTGTTTTGATGATCCAACCTGCCAATTTTATGTCTCGGCAAGTCCTATTAAACATTCAAAAATTTCAGTGCTTACTGGCAAAAAGCAAACGCGAACCGGACCCGCGTTGTATGAGGTTTTTCTTCTGACCCATATTAGTTGCGGGTTGAAATGCGGTTACATTTCAAAGCCGCAAATAACCCACAACCATAAAACCTCTCACATCTGTTTTTTTTTTTTTTTCAATAGCTGTGAGAGGTTTTTTTCATCAACAGCAGCATTTCTTGTCCGCTGCTTCAATCCTCTCACATCTGCGATCGTGTTTTTTTTAATCAGCTGCTTGTGCTCCTCTCGTGTCTGCTTCACTAAGATCCTCTCACATCTGCGAACTGCGATCTAAAACCTCTGATTTCCCTTGGCAAAGCTTCTCACTAAGATCCTCTCGTCTGCTGCTTCACGATCGTATCTAGAACTGCGATCCTCTCTTGTTTTTTTTATTTCTCTGTTAGCAACAATCTTTCCTACCAAACTCATCTTGAGCTTCTTCTTCCCTATCTCCTGCAGATCTTGTAAATCTCCATCATCAGCTATAGAGAGGTTTGCACAACTCCTATAAATCTCCTCTGAATCCATACAAAAACCCACCCAAAAAAGAAAGAGAAAAAAACAGAGTGAAGAGAACACGTAAATCCACAAAAATAAAAAATCAGAAGGTTGCGTGAAGTGAAGAATGAAGAAGAAACAAGTAATCCCACAAAGAAAAACAAAAGAACACTCAAAGGAGTGAAGAGACAATAGAGAGAGAAGATTTTTTATTAATTATCACATTTAAACAAATAATATAAAGATGGGTGTTTTATGAATTCCGATTTTGTTTTTTGAAATGCTAGAAAAGATGGGTTGGTAAATTACTTATTCTCTGTTTTTCAGAAGCCAACAAACAAGCACCATGTATTTTTCAAAATTCTAGCATTTTTGAATTTGACATTCAATATATAATGTGCTCTGTTACAAAATAAATACGGTTTGATATTCAATATATTTTTGAATTTAATTTCTCAAAAAAATAAATAGTTAAAAAAAAAATAAAATAAGAAGTAAGTGGAAACTGGTAAGAGCACAAACTCAAAAGTGGATATTTCAATTAAAACGAGGGTTAAAAAAAATTAAAAAATAATAAAAATGAGGATTAAAATGAGGGTTGAATAAATTTTCATATCTTGCGGGTCAGGTTTAAACCCGTACCGCAAGCCCATACAGAGGGTTTAGGGTCGGATTTGAGCCCTTTAAAAATTTACGGATTTTTTGAGGGTTTTTATGCAATCCGGGTTTGGACTTTTTGCTATCCCTACTTACTGTCAATAAGATATGGAGATTGCTGTCTAACAAAAGTTTTTCCAAGTTCATGGTCTCAAACTATCTTTGTTTCATGGTACCTTGTAGCTCAAATTGTTCAAGTCTGTAAGCTGGGATGTGCTAGATGATAACCAATGTTTAACATGTATTCTCTTTTATTATTTGTTAGTTGAATATGGGAATATCATGAGGTTTAAATTATTCTCTGTCAACTTTTGGGATATCTTGAAGATTTAGGGTTACAAGTTGCTTTTCCTACCACATGCAGATACTGGTTTCAGACTCCGGAGGCATGGACAATCGATGGGCATTTTCGATCCCTTATATATATGAGGCCGCTCTCAATTTGGGGCATGCAATGGGCATTATCTATGCCTAAAGCATTTTTTGATGAATTTACTCGGGGGGTGCCCTTTCCGGAAGCTTTCCTGAAGTCTGCCCCATCCAAGAGGGCTCAGGAATCAAACCCTCGCGATTCCGTCCCGCGGGATCCTAATCTGCACATTCCTCCTCCGGCTGTGACCACCGCAATGCAGCTGGTGCAATTGGAATCTGATAAGGGCTCAAACTCAGGGTCGGTTTGTGTGGAGGGTCGCACTGAGCGCATTGGTCAGAGTCATGCCTTCAGGGATTCAAGCGAGGTTCCCAACCTTTCTAATTTTAATTTTAATTTTAATTTTTTATTTTTTCATGTTTCCTAACCTTTTGATTATGATTCAGGCGTTTGCTATCCTCCGAAGTCAGGAGGCGAGGCTGCTCCAAGCAAGAGAACAGATGAAAGACCTAGAATCAACCCTCGTGATCAACAAAGACATATGTCGGGGGGCCCAGGAGATGCTTGAGGAAGCCACTGAGGAAAACCTCCGGATGAAAGCGGAAATTGGGAGATTGACCAAGAGGTTAGATTCGGTGGAAGTTTCAGTAGTGCCGCTGAAGGGCTCTAAGGCCGCGGAGTATAAGGAAAGGCTTAGAAAGGCTCGGGTGCTGGTGGATAAACTAAGGAAGGACCTCCCTGGCTGCGCGGTGGATTGGTAGGTCAAGACCGAGGAGTTCATGGATGCTCTCGGAAAAGAATACGAGAGGGGTGCCACCGAGACGAAGTATCTGATCAGCAAGGTGGACCCCAATTTTGACTTGGCCAGACTAGAGAAGGTCTGGGTGGAGGAGCTTGCCAAAGCCGCGGAGGGGCAACCTATCGAAGTCACAGCGACTGCAGAGACAAACATAGAAGACTCGCTTGATTTGGAAAAGGTGCTTCTGTTTGATGATGAAAAGGTCGGGGGAAAGGCGGCTTATCTTTTAGTTTGTTGTTTGTTGTTTGTTGTCCTTCTCTTCTTTTTTTTTGTTTATTTGTAATGTCTCCCCGTTCGGGGTTTAAAACTATTTTGAAGTTAGAGGTTGACTTTTGAAATGCTTCTGTTTAAATGTATCTGAATTTTTTATACCCACTTCTGATCACAATGTCACATATATCTGAATTTTAATATTTGATCTTAAAGAATATTGAATCTCTTTTATGATTAACCTGTTGTTGGCTCGGTTATGAGCTAATCATACAAGTCTGAACCTTGGTTCTGTCGTAGGTCGTCACCCTCGACTCTTGTCTCTTGGGACTGTTCCTTTAGGCCATGTTTGTCTGCTGGGATTGGAATTGGTTTGGGTTAATTTTTTTTCCAAACCCATGTTTGGTACAACCAAATGGGTTTGGTTAAAACTAACCCACTCTCATTTTATTCCATCACAACGGGAGAAATTAAACCCATTGAACATAGGGGTTAAAAAAATTCAAGTCTTCCATTCTTCTCTCTAGACTCTTTTCTCCACACTCTCAACACCTTTTTCTTCTTCTCTCGCCGTGACCCTGCTCTCACCTCTCTCTCAACACCTTTTTCTTCTCTTGCCGCTGCCGATCTTCATTGTCTACTCACATGTCTCTTAACACTTTCTCCTCCGACCCTGCACCACGCCGCTATTGTCGCCGATCTTCGTGTCACCCATGTCCGTGACCCTACTTATGTCTCCTTCTCTCTATCTGCTCAACACCTTCTCCTCCGACCCTGCACTCCGCGCCGCCGCCGTCGCCGATCTTCGTGCCGCCCACGTCCGTGACCAAGCCTAGGCATTCGAATGGTGAAGGTGTTGTCCAATCCTGTAACTTACTAAACACAACTATACACTATTTTTAATCATATCCTGCGTTACACCAAACATGGGATTACTTATAAATTTATCCAATCCAATCTCATCCAATTTAATCCTATCCAATCCCATATAAATAATCCAATCGTATCCCATGCAACAAGCAGGCCTTATGGAACTAACCATAAGTGGTCATGGAAAACCGGATAGTATTTAGTGGCCTTCTAAGGTACATTAATGTTTCTTCGGATATAGGTAGTAACAGATAATTTAACAAGGAATAACTCCAAACATAACATAATCAAGACACAAGTACAAATGAAATTTACTTCAATCCCGAGTTAGTACACTAAGGATAATAAAGTTTTAAATGATCCATGTTCCAAGGGTTCTTCGGATGAGTCCCTCCGAGTGTGACTAGTCGGTAAGCTCCTATCTTCAATGGCATTTCGATCTGATAGGGGCCCTCCCAAGTGTCACCAAGCGTCCCAGCAGTTAGATCTCTTGTGCTTGGTATTACTTTCTTCAGAACTAGGTCACTGATCTGAAACTTTTGAGGATTGATCCTTGCGTTATAGTATTTTGTTGTGCGCTGTTAAAGTGCAGCTGCGCGGATGCTGGCATTCTCCTTTCGCTCTTCTAGTTCCTTCAAATTGGATTTTAACTCAAGGTCATTATTGTTCGGTGTGTGGCTTTGGACCCTTTTGATCTTGATCACTACTTCTGTAGGCAATACCACCTCCGTACCAAAAGCTAGTGAGAATGGAGTTTCCCCCATTAAGGTATGCGGGGTCGTTCTGATGGCCCATAGTACTTCCAAGAGTTTGTGAACCCACAGACTTTTCTTTGACTCTAGTTTGCATCTAAGGAGGTGCTTGATTATTTTGTTGACCACTTCCATCTGGCCATTGGTCTGTAGGTATACCTAGTGAGGTGAATCTCAGACTGATACCATACTCTTGACACAATGCTCGGAAGTTGGCTTTGTCAAATTGGGTTCCGTGATCGGTAACGATCATCTCAGGAACTCCGAATCGGAATATAATGGATTTCTTCACAAAATTAGAAGCATTCTTCTCGGTTATCTTGGCGACTGCCTTCGCTTCAACTTATTTGGTAAAGTAATCCACTCTGACGATTGTGTACTTTTTCTATGCAAATCCGATCGGAAGTGATCCAATAATGTTAATACCCCACTGAGCGAAGGGCCACGGATTAGTCATCGGCGTTAATTCCTCAGCGGGTAGATGCAGCACGTTCACTGTTCTCTAACATCTATCGCAATGTCGTGCATAACCCTCGAGTCGCTGAACATCGTGGGCCAGTAGTACCCCTGACGTAAAATCTTGTGAGCCAATGTCCTTTCCCCCGAGTGACTTCCACAGATACCTCCGTGAACTTCGGCTATAATTCTTGCTGCATCAATGCTTCCGACATACTTAAGGTTGGGCTACATCTATCCCCTTTTGTAGAGTTGGTCCTGGTAAATCACGTACGTTTATGCCTTTTTTACCAGCTTCTGAGCTTCTGTCCGGTTGTCAAGCAGTTGACTGCTCAGCAAGTATTCCCTGATAGGATCTATCCATGAGGGTTGATTATCCTAGGTGGCTTCAACAAGTGTTTCCTCCGAGCTTTCATCCACGCTCGGGGAGCCTACCTCCGAGATTATTATCATACTTGGGAGTTTTGCCAGTGTAGCTGATTCTAGTTTGGCTAAGGCATCCACCTGAGAGTTCCGTTCTCTAAATACTATGTGGAATTTGCACTCTCGGAGCTCTTCCGAAGGCGGTGAACAATTCGGAGATATCGAATCATGGTTTCATCCCTTGCTTGATAGTCATTATTCACATGGTTCACGATCAGCTGAGAATCACTAAAGACGCACAGATTCTGTATTCTGAACTTCCGAGCCAATCGAAGTCCTTGAATTAGGGCCTCGTATTCAGCAGTGTTGTTGGTGGCTTTGAACCCGAAGTGGAGGGCTACCTGAGTTACTATTCCTTTGGGGGACATAATGACAAGGCCTGCTCTACTGCCATGCCTGTTGGAGGACCCATCCACATAAAGGTCCCGAAGTTCAGGATCGTGATGCGTCATTGTTGTTGTTTCCCTACGGGAGAACTCAGATATAAAATCTGCAATAGCCTGTCCTTTGATGGTTGTTCTGGGTTTAAAGGTTATATCAAACTCACTAAGCTCTACAGCCTATTTCACTATCCGACCTGAGGTCTCCATCTTCTGCAGTACCTGTCTCAAAGGAAAGTTAGAAAGAACTGTGATAGAGTGAGCTTGAAAGTACGGTCGGAGTTTTCGTACTGTCACAACCACTGCCAGTACCAACTTCTCAATCTCTGGATATCGGGTCTTTGGGTCTGTCATGGTCTTACTTACATAATAGACCGCTCTTTGTACTCCCGAGTCTTCCTTTATTAACACCGAGCTTACAGCTACTGCTGAGATTGCCAAGTAGATGAACAATGTTTCCCTCTCTTCCGGCTTTAAGAGCATTGGGGGATTCGCTAAGTACTGCTTCAAATCCTGAAAGGCTCTTTCGCACTTGGTGTTCTATTGATTGCTGTTGTTCTTCTTTTGGGTTCTGAATAACGGGAAACATCGGTCGGTGAGTCTGGAGACAAATCTTAACAGTGAGACTACCCGACCAGTTAGGCCCTGAATTTCTTTCGTAGTTCGGGGGATATTTAACTCTCGAAGGGCTTTGATCTTGTTGGGATTAGTCTCAATCCCTCTATGATTGACCATAAATCCAAGGAACTTTCCTAAGGTCACTCCGAATGCACACTTCTCGGGGTTCAATATCATATTATACTTCCTGATGGTCTGGAAGGTTTCCCTGTGGTCGGAACAATGTTCGGTAGCTTTCAAGTATTTGGTCAGCATGTTATCCACATAGACTTCCATGTTTCTTTCAAGCTGTGATGTGAGCATTGTGTTCAAGAGCCTCTAATAGGTTGCTCACGTATTCTTTAATCCGAAAGGCATGAGTTTATAGCAATACATACCTTCATCTGTGACGAATGTTGTCTTATCTTTATCGGAACCAAACATTCGAATATGATTATAACCCGAATAAGCGTCCATGAAGCTTATAAGTTGATGCCTGATGTTGAATCTATCAGTTGGTTTATGCGTGGAAGGGGAAAACAATCTTTCGGACATGCCCTGTTCAAATCAGTAAAGTCAACACACATCCTCCATTTGTTGTCTTTCTTCTTTACAAGAACCACATTGGAAAGCCATTGGTTGGAATCCAAAGTTCGGATGAAGCCTACATTCAACAATTTAGTTACCTCGACTTCTATAGCTCGGTAGCACTCAGAGTTGAATGACCTTATTTTTTGGCACACTGGTTTGAAGTTCGGATCTACAGTCAATCGGTGGACTACTACATTGGGATCAATCTTGAGCATATCATCGTGAGCCTATGCAAAGATGTCTTTGAATTTTGTAGGTAGGGTGACAAAATCTTCTCGGAGCTCACTGGGGAGCAACATTCCGATCAGAACCGTCCTTGGTGGGTCAGTGCTCAGCATGGTGATACACTCTAGAGGTTCAACCTGGTCTCCAGATGGTTTGGAGGTTACACCCCTAGGGTCAAAATCTAACACCCCCTAACCCCAATCCACTTAGACCGAATCAGGGAGCGCTACTATATACTAAAATCTAACTTTTACTTTTATATAACTATAACTTAAAACTATATTAAAATCATTTGAAAATGGTCCAAATAAATTTTCGAAAATCTTATCAGAGTTTCCTCTGTTTTTCTGACTTTCCAAAACCTGTTTACAATTAAAATTCATAACAATTAACTTCTAAATTCTCAAATCAATTTTGCGCACCCTTGCAAATATAGTGCGACTTGCCAAATCAATTTATCACAATATAATATATATATATATACACACATATATATATACATATATATATATATATACATATACATATATATATATATATATACTCGATACAAAATGACTACCCAAATATATAGGATCGATGTGACTCTGAACTCATTCTGCAGTCTCTACCATTCTTTGTCTTTGTCTCCCTTGGAACCTCTGTTACCTACGTGTGAGAAAACTCAACACGTTAAGTATATTGAACGGTGGTATAATGAATAGGTAGTTAAAACTTAAAATGTAATTACTCTATTACTTTATTAAAGTTTGTATCCGAATATGTGGCGCAAAGAAAATAAAAAAAAAAAAAAAAGTATCAATTTTTAATCTTATAAGCGTCAAAAGAACAAGAGCACATATTGGGGATGTAGATTTAGTCATATATATTAAATAAAATAATATAAGCTTCAAAATATTTAATCAAATCCTACATCTGAATCATCGATATTAAATAAAGAAAATGTAACCACACAATATATCCTTGTCTGATTTTGGTATGTGAAAATAAGAGCAATGAAGAGAGCGTTTGAAGTTATGGTCCCGGTTCGGTTCGAATCGGGCTGTTCAAATAGGTTTCAAAAATGAAAATCAGAACTGGGATCCAGGGTCTCGGTTCCGGTTGACTTAATAAAAAAATCGGAACCAATGGTTCAAGGAACCGTCTGATTCCGACGATTTCAATTCTTGGACGATTTTTTTTCTCTTTTTTTTTAATTTTTAAAAAACAAAAAAAAAATTTTAAAAATGTGGCCGTTGAGTGGCAGTAGCTTGACACTGCCATGGAGCCATTGGGCGTCCGGCCAATGGCTCCAACTTGTAAAATTACAATAATAACCCCTAAAAAATTATATTTTGACCCCCTAAATTTTAAAAAATATTATTTTTCTTCCCAACCCAAAAAACTATATGAACCCCCATTCCTCATCAATTCTTTCACACATGTTCTCTCAATCTCATTCTCTTAATATTTCTCTCATTCTCTCAATTTTTTTCTAATTTTCTCATTCAGTCATTCTCTCAATCTTGTTCTTGTTTTGCAATACTGCAATTATTTTTGTTATTTATTTAAATTGTATACTTTACCATTATAAATTTATAATTGCATCACAGTTAAGACCGTATACTTTCGGAGGCCGAAGATCCATTTCCAGAAGATCTGGTACCAGATTTAATGCTGAAGAAGTGCAAAGTCGTCGTGCCCCTGGCTCAGAAATAAATTTCAACGATGTAATTTTGCTCAATACACACAACAAAGAAAATTTGAAGAGGTAATATTTGGTAATGATACTCCTTTTAATTTTACTCCTCAGTATTCTCATCCCCCTCCCCTATGTCACTCTCGTGAAATCTCTCCCCCCCCCCCCCCCCCCCCCCCCAAGTGAAACTGTACAAATACCATTGTCAGATTTAGTAAAGTACAAATCTGGACTTTTTAAAGTTCATATGAGGAGAGTGAAGAAGGAATCGGGGAAAGTTGTGGTGACTTGCAAGTATTGCAACAAAGATTTTAAGTGGAACAAATCCGGAGGGTTCGGGACGTACTAGAAGCACATCAATACCAAGCATCCAGTCGAAGCTTAACATGAGCGTAGCTGGGGACAATACCAAATTTCCAGGTACACATCTTCTAACCATCTTTTATTTAAATATAGTGATGTAAATAATAAGGAACAATTAGCCAGAATTGTAGCGACCGAACATCTTCCTTTTAGTTTTGACGAAAAAACTGATTTTTTAAAATATTGTCATAATGCTTTAAATCCCGCTGCATGTAGAGTACCTAGGACCACATTAAAATATACTATGTGTGACATTTATAAAAAAGAAAAAAAACATTAGTTAGATATTTTCAAAATTATATGGGTCGTGTGTCTGTTTGTGCCGATATCTGAAGCGATCATTGGCAAAAACATTCATACTTATAACTCACTTGCTATTACATTGACCAATCATGGAAGTTGCAAAAACGAATTCTTGCATTTAGAGTTTTTGACGACACTCATACTGCCGATAATATTTATAAATTAATGAAAATTATTTTTGAAGAATATTGTATTTAAAGTAAAATTTTTGCAATTGATTTTGATAATGTTGCAAACAATGCTGCCACTGTTCCACAATTAATTAAATTGTGTCAACCCTACTCTGGCGGCAAATTTTTTTCATCAAAAATGTGTTTGTCATGTTTTAAATATATGTAAACAACACGGTTTGCAAACACTTCAAGAATGGATTACACCAATTAGGGATGCCTTATACTATTTGTGGAAACATCCTAGCACTATAAAACAATGGGCTATGTATTGTAAATCTAACGGGAAACATCCAATTAGGTTTTCCCGTGATGTTCCAACGTTGGAACTCTACATATAAATTGCTTTATGAAAGCTATGACTATAGATAATTATTAATTAGATTTATGCAGCATAATGTTAGTAGCGTTAATTTATATACTCATCATTGGGATGTTAGTACTAAAATTTGCATGCTTTTAAAAGTTGTTCCTGTAACGCCTCTAATTTTTCATAATTATGAAAAGTATTATTATTAATTATTATTAAGCATGCAACAGTTAAGTATGTGATTTAAATTGGTGGATTAGTTTAATATTCAAAAGATTTTTAATTAAATTCATGTGATTAAATTTTTATTGGGGGTCACTTTATAATTTAGACTAGTTAAGGGGATATATTGCAATTAGTCAAGGGGTATATTGCAATTAAAAAAAAAGGTGTTGGCACCTAGAAAGTGGGCTGATACTTGGCAAAACCCACTCAAAATACTCAGCATGCATGTCTTAAATTAGCAAAGTTGAGAGTTGACAATGAGAAATTGAGAGAGATTCGAATGAGATAGAGAGAGAAATAGGGAGAGTTTTTAGAGAGAGAAAGAGCTAGAAGAAGAAGAGTGATAGAGAAGTTGGAAAAAAAGAAGTTTGTGAAGAGCAGAGTATTAAGGTTTGGTGACTTTCGTTTTCGAATTTTCAAATTTTTCAGAATATTTCCGAATAGTTATATTATATTGTTTTTAGTTTATTTGAGTTATATTGTTTAAGATTTGTTGTTTGAAATTGATTTTGGGATGATTTGGATTACATTTATTTGAAATATAATTTGGATCCGTAATATTGTTTACGAAAAATATTCTGAATTGATTTTCGATATGATTTGATTATAGTATTATTATGGAGAATATGGTTAAAAGCGATTTGGTATATATTGTTTTGTGATTTGTATCGAAAAGCGATTTCGGGGAATTTAGATTTTCTATGGATTTATGAGTTATATTTGCATGTGGTTTTTAAATGGATTTGATGCGATTTCCGGATTCAGAAATATATTCGGAAATGATTGTGTATTTTGTTTTTAAATTAATATTGATGCGATTCGAATTCTGGAAATATGTTTATAGATATGGATATGATTTGGATTTAATTCGATAATTCTGAAAGGAATAAATTGTATTGTTTTCGAAAAGTAATTTGGCTCTGATATATGTAAACATAGATATGGATATAGGAGATTGACATGTCAATTGGGTTCTCTGAACAATACTGTATTGAAATGTTGTGATTATGTATCACAGAAATATTGTAATTTGATATAAGACATGCAACGGGTACTCCGTTGGTGTCCAACTCTGATCTAATGTTCGGTTTAGTATTCAAAGCCGAACCACTCGTAATCCAGTTCACAAACTTATGTTATATAGATCAACAGCCCATATGAATATAGAAAAGTTCTTTGAAACTAGAAATGTTATTTGATTTGAAACGTGTTTTATATTGGGAAGTGATTTACGAATATTTGACTTGACTTGTTTTTAATGTGAATATATGCTTTGACTTGTATTTGATTTGAATTGAGCTCCATATTGATTATTTATTTGTCAGCATATTTTTGATGTTTTAATTTAAATGATATTATAGTGTAAGCGTAAATATAGTTTTATGTACACCCACTAAGCTATATGCTTAGCGTGTTGAGTTTTCTCACACGTAGGTAACAGAGGTTCCAGAGAAAGTAAAGACAGAGAAGAGTAGAGTCTGCAGGATTCGAGCCAGAGTCACATCGTTCCTATACATTTGGGTAGACATTTTGTGTACATTAGTTATGTTTTAAGTACATGCATCTACCGGAAATGTTTTGTAAATATTTGTAAGGATTATGTTGGTTTTATGTATTTTCTGTAATAATTATGTTTGTCGATAAAATGGATTATGTTACTTTTGAATGAGTATTACTTTAATACTATATTTTGTATAAACGGTATTTATAAAACAGGTTTTGGTAAATCAGAAAAAACGGAGGATATTCTGACTAGATTTTCAGAAAATATTTTTGGACCATTATTTAATGTTTATCTTTTAATTTTAAGGACATGGTTTTTATACAGTAAAGCAAAGTTTTCCGTATAGTGTAGCGCTCCCTGATTCGGTCCGAGCGGATTGGGTCAGGGGGTATTACAATTTTTGGTATCAGAGCAATGGTTTAGGCGTTCCTAGACCTGAGCGACAAATGTTTTGAATATGCATGCATTGTGGAAAATAAAAACAGGAAGATGTGACTCTAACCTACAGAATTCCTCTTCTGTCTTGTATAGGGTAAAGGACGAAAGATGTGGAACGATTGAGTATTGATAGTCCTGCCATTGTAGCTGGGAGAGATTGAGGAGATTCAGTAGCTGGACCAGAGAATCAGGGTCAGCCAGTGACAATGCAACAGATGGTAGAACTTCTTCAGAATGCAACTAGACATGAACCACGAAGGTCAGCCATTGAGAGGTTGGCTAAGTACAGACCTACGGATTTTTATGGTAGGTGAGATGATGTGGCAATTGCTGCAGAATATTGGTTAGAGCGAATAGAGAAAGTATTACAGCAGTTGCACTGTACTCCAAAGGAAAGCCTAGAGTGTGCAATTTTTTTATTGTAGGAGGATGCTTATCAATGGTGGACTTCAGTGATTCAGCCAGTACGACCAGAGGATAGGACATGGGATTTTTTCAGAGAGAATTCCGACGGAAATATATTGGTCGTATTTATTTGGAGAATATAAAGAGAGAGTTTATTAATTTGAGACAGAGACAGATGTCAGTGACTGAGTATGAGAGAGAATTCCTTAGACTGAGTAAGTATGCTCAAGCGCTAGTGGTTACCAAGGAGATTTGAAGATGGGTTAAAGGATGATATACGGATTCAGGTTGCAGCTATGCAGTTTGAGGATTTTAGTAGACTGGTTTCCTCAGCCTTGAGTGTAGAAAAGGTTGGCATAGATTGTAACATCCCTAATTTCGAATAAATATGAAAAGTATGATTGAATTAATCTTGAGTATGTGAATATGATATTTATGATTTGAGGGGTGGAAAATATAATTAAATGTATGTATATTTTTAGGTTTCCAAAATACCAATTTGAACAGCCGAAAACAATGCACAAAGAAAAAGGTGAAAATTTGGACAGTAAGCATCGCGACTAGGGATCGCGGTAGCTGCTCACGGTAAAAATGGAGAAATTGGACTAGTGAGCACCGCGACTATAATTGCAACCAGCGCTCGCGGTAACTGTTCGCGGTGAAAGTGGCAAATTTTCAACAGTGAGCAACGCGACAGAGCGACGCGACCACCGCTCGCAGTACGCGGTCGCGATAGCTCAAAAATTTGAAAAAAAAAATAGCACCGAGTGGCATAAAGCGGTGCCACTTGAAGCACATCAGAAACCAGAGCAATCGAAAGAGAGAAAGAAGAGAGAAGATGAGAGAGAAAGAAGAGAGAGAAAGAAGAAGAAGAAGAAGAAGAAAATAGGAAGAGAAGAAAGAAAAGAGAAGGAGGAAGAGTTCAGGTTTGGTGTACACGTATTTTTCAAATTTCCAATTTTCCAGAAATTTTCGGAATTGTCGAATTTTAGAGTTTTTGAATTAGTTGAATTATATTGATCATAGATTATAGTTCAGGTTCGATGTATACGAGTTTTCGAATTTTTTCAGTTTTTCAGAAATTTTCGAAATTATCGAATTTTATAGTTTTTGAATTATTTGAATTCTATTGGGTAGAATTGATAATTTGAAACCGATTTCGGATTGATTTGAATACGATTTGGTTCTATTAGTGTTATGGAAATATATTGTTATGGAAATATATTGTTGAAAGTGATTTTAATTATATTATATTGTGAAATGTATTGGAAAATGATTTTGGGCATTTTGATTCGAAACGGAATTATGAAATACGTTTGAATATATTTTCGGATTGATTTGATGTGATTATTGATTTCGAAATATATTTGTATATTTCCGCTATATGATATTTGATGAAATTTGAATTTTGAAAATATATATATATATATATCGATATGAATTGAAATTGAATACGTTGAAAGTTGATTTTGATGATTCTGAAAGAAATGAAATATGTTGACATTGGATTTGAGAAAACATTTTGGCTCTGATGTGTATAGACATAGATATGGATATAGGAGGTTGACATGTCAATTGAGTTTCTGTCTGAACAGTACTGTGCCGATTTATTCTGTTTGTACCACCCTTCTTAGGGTTCTGTCATGGAATATTTACAGCAGGTGATTCCGTTAGTGTTCCATTCTGATCTGATGTTCGGCGGCTGTGTAACACCCCCTGACCCGACCCGACTGGATCGACCCAGGGAGCGCTACCGGGTTTTCAAAACTTTACTTAATTCACTTTATAAATTACAAACCAATGAAAATCATATAACTTGTATTTTAAAAATGTGTTTCTAGTGAGCCCATCAAACTTTATTTTCAAAAGATAAAAATAAAGTAATTAGAGAAAAACCAATGAGATATAATCCAGAAGATAAAAAAGAATTTAATCAACAGATAAATAAATTATTAAAACTAAAATTCATTAGACCCAGTTTATTATCACATAGCTCACCAGCATTTATTGTTAGAAAACATGCTGAGATAGTTAGAGGAAAAGCTAGAATGGTGATAAATTATAAAAGACTCAATAACAATACAATTTTTGATGGATATTTTTTACCACATAAAGAAAGTTTAATTAATGAAACAAGAAATAAACAGATATTTTCTAAATTTGATTGTAAAAGTGGATTTTGGCAAATTAAGATGCATCCAGATAGTATAGCATATACAGCATTTTCGACCCCACAAGGTCAATATGAATGGTTAGTGTTACCATTTGGATTAAAAAATGCTCCTCAAATATTTCAAAGAAAAATGGATAACATTTTTAAACCTTATGATTTTATATTTATTTATGTTGATGATATTTTAGTATTATCTGATAATATGTCTGATCATTTAAAACATTTAGATATTTTTATTAATCTTTGCTTACAGAATGGATTAGCTTTATCTGAGAAAAAATCTAAGATATGTCAACATCAAATTGAATTTTTAGGAATGCATATAGATAGTAAAGGAATACAATTACAAAAACATATATTATAAAAAATTACAAGTTTTCCAGATAGATTAACAGATAAAAAACAAGTTCAAAGTTTTTTAGGAATATTAAACTATGCATCAGATTTCATAGCAAATCTAACAAGCTTAAGAAAACCTTTTCAAGATTTAATAAGAAAAGACAGAGTATTTCAATTTGATTCCTTATTAAAACAACAAGTTAAACAAATAAAAGAAATGTGTAAATCATTACCAAAATTACAATTACCAAAAGAAAATGATAAGTTAATTTTAGAAACAGATGCTTCTGAAAGATATTGGAGTGGAATATTAAAGAAAGAAGATTATAATGAGAATCATGAAAAGATAGGAGAAACAGTATGCAAATATTGTTCTGGAACTTTTTCTGATATAGAATCTCGATATCATATAAATGAAAAAGAATTATTAGCTGTTGTTAAAAGTTGCAAAAAATTTTATTACTTTCTCTTACCAACCAGATTTTCATTAAGAACTGATAATACTCAAGTAAAAGCTTTTATTAAAAATTTACTACCAAGTAGACCTGAAGCTAAAAGATTAATTAGATGGCAAATGATACTTGCAGAATATAATTTTGATATTGAAGTTATTAAATCTGAGAAAAATGTTTTAGCAGATTTTCTCACAATAGATGGCTCAGCAAATGAATGATATTATCAGTCATTTGAAAGATATGGAACAAGAAGTTCTTTCGATAAGAGAAAATATCTCTGATCTCATCGATATTGCCAAACTTCCTGGCAATGCAAAGGAAGTTGCAGATATTCTCTTTTCAGAGAGTCAAATGATTGAAAGACATATTGGAAAATATGAATTATTGAACAACAGAGTTTTTCAATTATTTGAAAAGATTGAGGTAAGACAAAAAGCCTCTCCATCAAGCACAGATACCTCCACTAAAAAGGAGACTACAGATAAAGTTACTGATTCTTCATCCTCTTCCTCCATGGATGTTGAATTAAGACCTCAAAAAGATAAAGGGAAAAGAGTTCAACTCAATATTCCCAATGTTGTAGATATGATAGAACCAGTAATGGATCAAATAACGATTATGAAAAGGCTTTACAGTCTTTCAAATACTGATAACAGATATATAGATTATTCTGAGATTTATCCTAGAATTAATTTTCTCCAAGATTCATCTCCTGAAGAGATAAGATATTGGTTTGATTTTGGAGCCCTAAACTCCATTTATACAAATCCTCCAGAATTTGCAGAGATTTCACAGCTGCCTAGATGGATATATCAAGGAGTGAAGGATTGCTACATACACAATCCTACCATGACCCCTAAAGATATTATTGTATTAAAATTTTTATCTGCAGGTCCTGATTTTCATAAAGATGAAAGATATCCTGCCTACCATTTCATCCAAATTGCAAAAGCAGATTCTTTCTCAATTACAGCTCAAAAGCTAAGAAAAGATCTACCCAAATTTGAAGAAAAAGATATTCATTACAGAAGAGCGATAGGGATCAGAATAGTCCTACAAGGACTGGAAGCCAGCTTCAAGCGTGGATTTCGCACATATGGCGGACAAAAAATATTATCATCCATTATGATTTCTCCAGCAAAGACAACACCTGTCTCTGCCAGAAATTACATGGCTACCAAGATAAAGCTTCTCAACACTGGAGCTGTCAGATCAAGCCCTCAGGCACAAGAACGTATCTGTCAATTTAGGCAGCATGATTTGAATACATGTCCAGCATGTACCTTTGATACCAAAAGCAAAGATAAAGATAAGGTACCAGATAGACCGTCGGCCTATAGCGACGAAGAATGAAGAAGATAAGATCTGAGTGGTCCCCTTATCTACTCAAAAGAAGATACCAGTTGTACCGCTATCTAAAGATAAGGCATCAGAAAAAGACAGTCATGATAAAAAGATATGTCAAGACAAACAGATATCTTATCTTATCTTTTGTAAAAAGATAATGTAATCTTTTCAGTTTGCTTTTTATCTTTTAGTTTTAAGCTTTGAAATCCGGGGTTTCATGTCCGGACTTCAACTATAAATATGTAGTTAGGCTTTAGGCAAAGGCATTCGAAGTTGAGCATCCAAATACTCAACCTAAGAAAGCCTTCAAATCTCTCCCTTTTTCTTTTGTAAGATATTTTTATGAATCAATACAGAAGTTTTCTTTAAGCTTATATCTTGCAAAATTTCCTCATAACATTTCTATTCTTCTTTCATAAAGAAGAAAAAGCTTCAAATATTCTTTATCTTTTTTCTGTACACCCAGAGGTAGGAAACGAAACTGGGTTGCGCTGCTGATTGTTGAAAGGACATAGATCAGTTACCTAAGGGATATTTAGGTTGGTGCTGAAACGCACGGTAAAAGGATCGTGGACACCCGATGATTTAGCGGTCAAAGAGGAAGAAAGGTACGGAAGCATGTTGGACCCTTTTCTTTTTTATGATTCAAGAATAGTTGTTGTTATGAATTCATTTTGCTAAGATATAAGAACATAAGAAAATGGAAACAATTGAAAACTTTAGTGATAGTTTAGTTATGCTAGATTTATCTGAAAAAGATAATATTCTTTCATTAATTGAAGAAATAAGAAATCAGATACAAGCTGAACATGAAAATAATATGGACTTTAAACCAATAGATTGTAAAATAAAAATGATATTTATGCATAATATACTTAAAATTTTAGAAAAATTAAAAGATAGATTTGATTATTTGTTATATAATTATGATGAAATTGATATATATAGGTAACAGAACACCTTGTTGTTACAAATCTTCAAAATTTATGTTGAAACAACAAAATCTGAGATTGCTAAGTACAGCTCACCCCCATCACACAACCCCGAATGCCAAGTTTACCTGAGATAGAAAAAATAGAGTCTAGACCAATAAATTTAGATTTACAGGATAAACCTTTACTTTTACAAGATAATATACCATCTAGATTATCCTTTACAACCTCACATGTAAAGAGTCATCCCTTATTAAAATCTTTTGGATCACAAAAGAATAATAATATTATAATAGCAAAAAATGATAATTTAAATGGTGAATATTATAATGGAACAGAATTCCAACCAATTAATATTTTAATAGATACAGGAGCTAATGGAAATTATATTAGTTCTAACCTATGTAATAATTTACAAAAATATAAATTAGATAATCCTCATCAATATACAAATTTCAATGGAGATTTACATGAGATAAATGAAGCCATTGAAACTTTAATAAGATTTGGAAATGAAATAATTCCAATAAGATTACTTATAGAACATGAAGGATTAAATGATAATTTAGAAATAATGTTAGGATTAACATTTTTAGAAATGGTAAAACCTTATCAGATAACTTCTTATGGATTAAAGATAAATTACAATGGAAAGTTAATATATATACCAAAATGACGAGCATTTTTTAAATTTTAATTTTCCATATCTTAAATTTCCTTTAAGAATACCTAAACAAGCTTCTTCTCTATTTACTATTCTGTTATCCATAACTGCTAATTCTATCGGAGTATCTAGTCCTTCTTTAAATGTTGATTTAAGAATTATCTGTATTGCACCAATATGTATCCATCCTAAAGTATTTTGTATTTATGGTTTTATTTGTTTTAATTTTTCTTGAATATCTTTTTTATTTAGTAAAGATATCATTACTTTATTTGAAGTTAATGAAATATCTAATGCTTTTTCTCTTATATTTAATCCATAATATAAATGATGTTTTCTGGATTTTATTCCTAATTTTGTTAACATTCCTGTATGAAATCCTGAATAATTTGATAGATTAAACTTTTCTTTTTGTATTTGTTTTAATTTTTTCTTATCTATTAAGACTTATTGTTTATATTCTCCTAAATGTTCTATTTGGTTATCTATATCTTCATTAGTTTGAGTATTATATATATATATATATATATATATATATATATATATATATATATATATATATATCGATATGAATTGAAATTGAATACGTTGAAAGTTGATTTTGATGATTCTGAAAGAAATGAAATATGTTGACATTGGATTTGAGAAAACATTTTGGCTCTGATGTGTATAGATATAGATATGGATATAGGAGGTTGACATGTCAATTGAGTTTCTGTCTGAACAGTACTGTGCCGATTTATTCTGTTTGTACCACCCTTCTTAGGGTTCTATCATGGAACATTTACAGCAGGTGATTCCGTTAGTGTTCCATTCTGATCTGATGTTCGGCGGCTGTGTAACACCCCCTGACCCGACCCGACTGGATCGACCCAGGGAGCGCTACCGGGTTTTCAAAACTTTACTTAATTCACTTTATAAATTACAAACCAATGAAAATCATATAATTTGTATTTTAAAAATGTGTTTCTAGTGAGCCCATCAAACTTTATTTTCAAAAATTTCGGCAGAGTTTCCTCTATTTTTTTGATTTCCCAAAACCTATTTTCAATAAAACAATTTAATACAATATAATTCCAGCACTTCTATATCCAAATTTGCAAATCAATGCGTACTATGCCGTTTAGTGCGACTTCCAAACAGTTTCAAATAAAACATATCTAATTAATATGTATAAACATTTGGAAAGAATATAAATCATAAAGCACTTATTTACAAAACATATATATATATATAAATGTCGAATTACAGCTTTCTGTATATGTATGCTTAACTAAATACAATATACAATTTAAAATTTAATTGTAATTACTCAAAAGAATTGTGACTCTGAACCTTCAATCTGCTGCTACTTCCTCTCTATTCTTTGTTTTCCCCTGTGTCTCTGATACCTATACGTGATAAAATCAACGCGCGAAGCAATAATGCCTAATGGGTGTATACTAAACTCAAGTATCAAAATCAATAATCATTTCATAATAAAAAATATTCCAATATGATCGTATAAAAACATTTCAATCTTCAACTTTCTCACTGAAAGAAATCATATAAAAACAATTTAATAAAAGCATCTAAATTAAATCAGTAAAGCATACAACATTTAGTTTTCAATTCTTTTATAATCATTTTATTCATTCTGTCAAACATTTTGTTCACTTTCATTCTCCATCTGACCATACACTCGTCATACATTTCTATATCTGTAACATCGGTGTAACGTTCACCTCCGGGATTCGCCTAAACTGGATTAAGCCAGGTTTGCCCCGCGAGATGTAACTGTCATGGATATCAGTACAATAGCTATCTCCGGGATTCGCCTAAACTGGACTAGACCAGGTTTGCCCCGCGAGATGCAATAGTCATCATTATTTATCTCCGGGATTCGCCTAAATTGGACTATACCAGGTTTGCCCCGTGAGATGTAACAGTTATGGATACAGTGAAATGGCTATCTCCGGGATTCGCCTAAACTGAACTATACCAGGTTTGCCCCGCGAGATGCAACAGGCATTACTATCAGTACAATGGCTATCTCCGGGATTCGCCTACACTGGACCTTGCCAGGTTTGCCCCGCGAGATGCAACAGTTATCACTTTATATTTGTTTTCCAATTAATCAACAGTTATTCACGAATCAAACGTTCAAAATCAACAATTATTTTCACAAAGCTAAAACTTTCATTTATTATCATATCAATATATTCTAAAATTCTTTTCAAATAGTATTTACGAAACAATAATTATATCCGATTTTTCCAAAATCGTTTCCAAACATTACTCGCAAAACAATTTATTTGAAAACATAGAAATTTCATTATACTATCATATTCCCTAATTATTTTTCAGACAGTGTCTAACAATCTTCGTAAACAAAACATAATTATACAAAATCCATAAATAAATTTAATACTCAATTTGACAAAATATCGAAAATTCAAATGAAAATATACATAACGAAAATTATAACAACTTCAGTAATCAGTGTGCACCTACCTGGATTTCGTTTTTACGCCTTTTTCCTTCTGAATTTCCCTTTTTCCCTTTCTCTTTCCCTTTTTCTCTTTCCTCTTCTCTTTTCTTTTCTTCTTTTTCTTTTCTTCTTCTTTCTCTTTTCTTTTTCTCTTCCTCTTCTTCTTCTTCTTCTTCTTCTTCTTCTTCTTCTTCTTCTCTCTCTTCTTCTTCTTCTTCTTCTTTTTCTTTTCTTTCTTTCTCTCTCTTGCTCCCTCGGTGTCTCTCTTTTTTTCCCCTTTCTGTTTTTTCTAGGGATTTTTGCGATGACTTATTTTTTTTATAATCTTTCGGTCATCGCGACCGTCGTCGCGACCTGTGGTCGCGCAACCAGGTCGCGTTGCTCACTGGATCAACTCCACCGCCTTCATCGCGATCACCCATCGCGGTACCCTGGTCGCGCTGGTGGTTGCCATGCTCACTACCAGAATTTCAATTTTTCATCGCGAGCCAGTCAGCGCAATCTGTGGTCGCGGAGTCGCGGTACACGCTGCCCTAGTTTTTCACTCCTTTTCCTTCATGCATCAGTTCTGGACCATTCCATCTGGTCCACCTGAAAACCATAAAAATAAACATACATTTAATTACGTTTTACACCCCTCAAATCACAAAATTTATATTCACATGTTCAAAATTAATTTTTTGAAATTAGGGATGTTACAGGCTGTGTGTCTGATGCCGAACAACCCGTAATCCAGTCCGATAACTTATGTTTTGTATGTCAGGAGCCCAATCTAAAAACTAATTTGACATATGAAAGTATTTGAGAAATTATGAGATTTTATCTGTAGATTGATTTTGAAGATGGTACTTGTTGAATTTATGATTTGATTTGATATGAGCCTCATATATGATTTAATTATATGTGATTCATATTTTGATCGAAAATAGATAAACATATTTGATATAGTATATTAATATATGCAATTATGTGTACATCCACTAAGCAATATGCTTAGCGTGTTAAGTTTTCTCGCACGCAGGTAACAGAGGTTCCAAAGGCAATAAAGATAAAGAAGAGTAGAGACTGCAGAATCAGAGTCCAGAATCACATCTTTCTTGCATATATATTTTGGTAGCCCTTGTTTGTAATAAGTCTACATATTTTGATACCGCATGCATATACAGAAACTGTTTGTAAATATTTAAGGAGCTTCCGCTATGTAAATATTTTATTATATGTTTATGTTATTTGAATCTTTATAAATTATATTGTGATAAATTGGTTGGTAAGTAGCACTATATTTGGAAGGGTGCGCAAAATTGGTTTTGAGAAGTTAGTAGTTGAGTTTTATGAATTTTAACTGTAAACAGGTTTTGGAAAGTCAGTAAAATAGAGGAAACTCTGACAAGATTTTTTCGAAATTTATTTCGACCACTTTCAACATGTTTTTAATATAGTTTTCAATTATGATTGTTATGAAAATAAAAGTTAGATTTTAGTATATTGTAGCGTTCCCTGATTCGGTCCGAGTGGATTTGGGTCAGGGGGTGTTACATAGATGCACAGATTATGAGGGATCGTGGCCAGCCGAGGAAAGGTCCGGGGCAGGCTAGTTCGTTCCAGCCGCCGAGTAAGAGATTTAGGGGACCACCAGTTAGTGATCAGTGGCCGTCACAAAGACCTCTAGATACAGTTAGACCAGGATAGTCGGTTGTCTCAGTAGCTAGCACTCTTGAAAGTACTGCCAGGGGACCAACCTTACCACTTTGTGAGTATTGTGGGAAGAGGCATTCAGGAGAGTGTAGAAGATTGACCGGAGCTTGTTTTAGGTGTGGGTCCCATGGTCATTTTATGAGGGATTGTCCGCATAGTCAGACAACTTTCGTTATGCTATATGAGAGAATAGTTCCTACTGTTCTCGGAGAGAGTAGACCAAGTCAGATAGAGACATAGGCTAGTGGATATAGAGGGGCATCAGAGTTTTCAGAGAGACCGGATAATCGTGCCCCAGCATGAGCTTATGTTATTAGAGCTCAGGAAGATAGAGATACACCGGATGTGACTACTGGTATGATTTTTAATTTTTGATATTACTGTGATTGTATTGATAGGCTTAGGATTTATTCATATGTATGTGATGCTATGTTAGAAAATAGAAATGTGAAATTGAATCTGTTGCGTATGATATAGTAGTAAGTATCCTTTAGGTCACTGTGTGTTTGTAAACTGGGTATTTAGAGATGGTTCTAATAAAATACAGGCATATGGATTTACAGGTGATTTGATTGAATTACTATTTTATGAATTTGTTGTGAAATTAAGTATAAATTTGATTAATGAGATCTTATTATAATTGATTATGGTTTGAGAAAGGTAATACTTAATGAATTGTTAAAGTTATATGCAGATTGTAGGCGATTGAATGAATTCATAATCGAGAATAAATATATGTTGTTTATAATGGATGATTTGTTTGATCAGTTAAGAAGAGCCAATATCTGGTATGAGTTATGTGGTTTATAACATATTCTCAACTGTTCGACTGAATTAAATTTCGCGAACGAAATTCTTAAGAGGGGAAGAATTGTAACACCCCTAATTTTTCATAATTATGAAAAGTATTATTATTAATTATTATTAAACATGCAACAATTATTATTAATTATTATTGCTTTTAAATGAATATTGATGCGATTCGGATTCTGGAAATATGTTTGTAGATATGGATATGATTTGGATTTAATTCGATAATTCTGAACGGAATAAATTATATTGTTTCGAAAAGTGATTTGACTCTGATATATGTAAACATAAATATGAATATACGAGATTGACATGTCAATTGGGTTCTCTGAACAGTACTGTGTCGAAATGCTGTGATTATGTATCACATAAATATTGTAATTTGATATGGGACATACAGCGAGTACTCCGTTGGTGTCCAACTCTGATCTGATGTTCGGTTTAGTATTCGAAGCCGAACCACCTGTAATCCAGTCCACAAACTTATGTTATATAGATCAGCAACCGATATGAATATAGAAATGTTCTTCTTTGAAACTAGAAATGTTATTTGATTTGAAACGTGTTTTATATTGGGAAGTGATTTATGAATATTTGACTTGACTTGTTTTTAATGTGAATATATGTTTTGACTTGTATTTAATTTGAATTGAGCCCCATATTGATTATTTATTTGTCAGCATATTTTTAATATTTTGATTTAAATGATATTATAGTGTAAGCGTAAATATAGTTTTATGTACACCCACTAAGCTATATGCTTAGCGTGTTGAGTTTTCTCACACGTAAGTAACAAAGGTTCCAGAGAAGGCAAAGACAGAGAAGAGTAGAGTCTACAGGATCCGAGCCAGAGTCATATCGTTCCTATACATTTGGGTAGACATTTTGTGTACAATAATTATGTTTTAAGTACATGCATCTACCGGAAATGTTTTGTAAATATTTGTAAGGATTATGTTGGTTTTATGTATTTTCTATAATAATTATGTTTGTCGGTAAAATGGATTTTGTTACTTTTGAATGGGTATTACTTTAATACTATATTTTGTATAAACGGTATTTGTAAAACAGGTTTTGGTAAATCAGAAAAAACGGAGGATACTTTGACCAGATTTTCAGAAAATGTTTTTGGACCATTATTTAATGCTTATTTTTAAATTTTAAGGACATGATTTTTATACAGTAAAGCAAAGTTTTCCGTACAATGTAGCGCTCCCTGATTCAGTCTGAGCGAATTGGGTCAGGGGGTGTTACAGTTCCTGATGCAACTAACGCTTTATCCGGTATATATTATCCAACTTCACATTTATTTTTATGTGAAGCCATTAATATTGTAGATGCACTTAATGAATGTGCACAAGTATCGGAGCTAACTGCATGTGTTTGTGCAATGAGAGATAGATGGTTAAATTATTATAGAGACATTCCTTCGATTTATACTGTTGCTTCAGTTTTTGACCCTAGGTGTAAATTTGATAGTTTATATGAATATTTAACACTTTATTATCAATCTCTAGGGCTACAGAACGTAGATATTAATGCTTTATATAATAATGTTAGACAATTACTTTATTCAATGTATGACGAATACCGTTCTGTATACGGTCTCTCGCTGAACATTAATGTTCAGCAACAGAAACCAAACAGAAGTGGTAGTACTAGTAGTCATTCTCGTTCTCGCTTTCCCTTATTAAGGAAGTTAGGGTCAAGCGTGTTGACCAAAAAATCAAGGGCACATAGGAGTTCTTCGTCTTCATTAACCTATGTTTCAGAGGTTGATCTTTACATAAAAACCTCTTTTGAGTTTTTGAACAGCGAAGACTTTAACATTCTACATTGGTAGAGGGAGCACGAAACTAACTTTCCAATTTTAGCCCTGCCAAGCAAATTTTTGGAACCCCTGTCTTGACCATGACTGTCGAACAAGAATTTAGTGCAGGTGGCAACGTTCTCGACGAGAGATGAGCATTGCTCAGTCCTGACTTAATACAGATCCAGGTTTGTGTTGATAATTGGATCAAGGCCTCATACCGGCAGCATGAATTGGATCTGGTGTCCGACGACAATGACTTGTTCGACACCAACGACGATACAACGGCTACCGAAGGAACAATCAACGATTGATCACCTTCGAAACATAACAGGTAAAAGAATTACGTGGGCTTTGACTCCTCCTAGAGGATACATAGGCAGCTTAATTGAGAAAAAATTAAGTGTAAGCTCTAATTTCTTATTTATATATTTAAATTTCTTTTTAATTTTATAGTTTTATGATATTATCATAATAAATTTCTTGTTGAACCCAGTACCTTTTTTAATTTTTTAATTTTTTTATTAATTTATATATAAATTTTTATTTTTTTATTTTTTCGATTCCTTTCCGCCGGTTCCATAAAAACCAGAAGGAACCAGAACCGGGGGTTTCTCCTCGGTTCTAACCGGAACCGGAACCGAAACCGGGACCAGGACCTCCATGGTCCCAGTTCCGGTTGCTCTAAAAATGGAACCACAACCGACGGTTCCAAAATCAGAACCGACAATTTCGAAACCGGGGCCAAGACTGCGTCTCTCATGTTGTTTAGGAATATGCTGTTCGCATTTTTAATAATGAAGTTATAAATTTGAATTGTATCTTATTTCATTAAATTTCAAATTAATTTATATATATATATATATAAAAATCTTTATCCTAATTAACGTAGTAAAAGATTTGATATTTGCAAATGATTTGCTAATCGTTTGATTCCTTTAATTCAATTAAATTGATATAATCACTTCCAAGTTCCAATTGTCGGATCTTAAATTTTAACAAAATTATAATATAAATCTATTAATTAATTATCACATTAGCTGCCATATATATATATATTAAGATAAAAAAATATGAATTTAAGGTGAGATAGGACAAAATTTATTTTGGTCCCTATCTTTTCTCAAATTATTATTTTTTGATCGATATTTTTTTTTTAGTTTGTATGGTTCCTAACTTTTTAAAAATCCTTCATTTTAGTCCTTCTGACCAAATTTTTGACAGTCAACCATGACAAAATATGCACATTGACCATTTTACCCTTAATCTTAAATGATTAAGTTAAAAATACGATTTTACTCTTTATTTTTTAAAATTTAACAAATTAATCTAAAGTTGTACATTCAATAAGAATCTAACATTTGTCACACAAAAATTAACATTACAAAATACACAAAATTTATAAGAAAAGTAATTAAATATTATAATTAATTAACACCAAAATTAAAAATCTTAAAAAAAAATCAGTACAATAATAACTAATTTATAAAAATTCAATAATCCAAAATAATACTTCAAATTAATATTAAAAAATAAATTATAATGAATTAAAATTATTTATTAAAGTAATAAAAAAATTTAATTTTTTTTTAAAAAAATATCATGAGAGAAGGCATTATTATTTTTAAAAATTATAAAATTTTAATTATTATTTTTAAAAATAAAATAAATTATTAAAATTTATTTTTAATTATTTTTTAAAATTATTTTTCAGTTGTTATTATTTTATTTTTATAATTTAATTTTTATTTAATAGTTTTTTAACTTTAATTTTTATTTTTGTATCAAAAGACTAAAATATCCCTAATACCATTAAATTTGACTAACTGTTGATTAAAAGGAAAACTAAATTAATGAATTTTTAAAAAAATTAGAGACCACACGAGCAGAAAAAAAAAATATCAATTAAAAATGAGCTAATTACATTGACATTCCCTAAGGTTTTACCAACTACAAGTGGAATTATCTTTATCGTTTATTGACAACGACCTCCCCTGCCATTAGTTGACTTTCGTTAGACTTAACGGTTGACCACCTTCAACAATTATAAAGACCAAAATACCCCTAAAACAATATTTTATTTTTATTAAATAAAAAAATATGATTAGGTCTCCACCATCTTGAGATGGACAATAGAAATTTTTTTCTTTTTAAAAAAATTATTATAAAAAAAATTAAATTTCAGATCTTCATCGTCCATCTTTGAATGGACGGTGGAGATCTATAAATTATTTATTTAATTTTTTTTTTAAAAAAAATTGAGTTTGAAATGTGGAGATCCAATCTGGATGGAAAAAAAAAAAAGAAATTTGCTGGAGATCTAGCCATGGCTGGATCTCCAGCGCAACGAACCCAGAAGGGTTTGTCACTGGGTTCGCCTTCGAAGGTGAACCCAAGTTTCTTGATTCGCCTTCAATGGCGAACGCAGATCTAGAAGATTTTAAAAAAAAAAAACAGAATTGGAGGAAGAACAAAGAACCCATAAATGGGTTCTTTTTTGGGTTCTTCAAACTAACCCAAAAGGGTTCGAACCCTTCTATATTTGTTCGAAGAACCCAGTTTTTGGGTTCTTCGAAGAACCCTTTTCTGGATTCTTCGATTCTTCGAAGAACCCAAAAAGATTTCATTGGTTGTTTGATGGCATTCCCCGGACCCTAAAAAAGATTTTAAAATGCTCAAAACTAAGATTGAGGACTCTACTCTTTTGTTCAATGTATCATTTATTTTTTTAACAGCTCCCAACATAATAAAATCCAAATAAAGGCTTAGCTTGAAAGCTGACCTTATCATTATGAAAAGGGGAAATGGTTTTTTTTTTTTTTTTTTATAGAGGTTGAGTAAGGGAGAGGAACCTTCTTCCTAATTTTTTTTTTATTTTTTATGTGGAGATCCATTCTCTATATTGAATATCTACTGTTTATCAATTTTGATGGACGATAGAGATCCAATATGGAGAATAGATCTCCATTAACTAAAATTAATTTTTTATTTTTATTAATTTTAATTTTTTTTTAATTTTTTTTAAATAAATTCTAATCATCCATAATTTTAAAGATGGGATGAGATTTTTTCTTAATTTTTAAATTTTATTTAATAAAATAAAATTTAAAAAGTCTAAAATGACGAAAATACCCCTGAACTGTTAACTTTGACTTTAGTCAACTTTGACTCTATTTATAGTTGGCAAGACCTCATATGAGATCGGTGTAATTAACTCATTAAAAATTGATAATTCCAAAAAAATTGGAGAATAAAATAATTTTTACCGGTCAGGTGTGTAGCAATACTGAAAATGACAAATAATTTGAAATAATTATGGAACTTTGTTGGCCCATTGGACGGTGACCCGACGGTAGAACACTGTACACGTACCAAATTATCAGGCTCTCGTGAACATTTGATTAATTGAATTTGAATGTGTGCGTCTGAACTACAAAGTCAATAAAAGTGCTAGTCCAAAACTACGATTTGGCTTTCTCATCCTCCTTTTAAGTTTCAAGTTTCAACATCCACCATTTCTATTTTTACTTTCGTTCTCTCAAAACCCTCAATACTCTGTCTCTGCCAATCGCACTTTTCGTTTCACGATTTCATAGGTATGATCTGACTAATATAAAATTAGAGTTTGTTCTGAATACAAGATTGTAAGAATGGTGAAGAGAGAAAAAATAAATAAATCAGTGTTTACATTTCCATTTCAAAGCATCGCGATTTATTTATTATTTTTTTTATACGGTTGCTGTTGACATTCGATTTTAAGTTATTCAATTGTTTATATGGTATATGTTGTGATGAAACAAAATTATAGTATATCTATGTTCTTTTATTCCTTCTTTTTTAAGGTAATAATATTGTGGGTTTGTGCGGGCTTCATTAGCTGAACAGGTTATCTAAGTATGGCGAGGAAGATGCTTATTGATGGGGAGCTTAGCCAGCCAAATGATGGAGCAGAGATCCAGTTTGAGTATGATTTGTTTGTTATTGGAGCTGGAAGTGGTGGTGTTCGTGCTGCCCGATTTTCAGCTAATTCGGGAGCTAAGGTATATATCCTTGTCAAAATTTTGAACCACTTCAGTCTTTGGAAATCTGTACAAATTTATTCCATATTTTGTTGATATATAAAATGATATGCGCTTGGATACTTAATTGAAAATTTTGTGTTATGCTACTTTCTTAGAAGATGAGTAAATACTACTCAACTGGAATAATATTTACTTGTCAGAAAAAAGTTAGCCGAATTGGTGAGTATATTCACAATGCTGAGCTGGGAAGTTTAACCAAAATAATGAAAAACTAGTTTCATTATTTGTTCCCAAATTTTTGCCAAGGATTTTTTGTTTCTATGTTGAAGGTTGATTTGAACAGCTTGCTGATTGGTTTTGTCAGAATGAAGAGTCAGTGGTTTACTGGATGAAAAACTAATTGTAGTTTTTCTTAATTGATTTGGTTTCTTTTGTGCGCATTCATACATGCATAAACAGTGATGCAGCTAAACTTTTTGGATTGTCATGTTGACTCATGTTTTGTCATCTTAGGTTGTGATTGAGTAAAAGTTTGAGCTTATTTCTCTTTAGTCTTTTGATGCCAGATTTGTTTCTATCTTATTTAAGCTATTCCTTAGCATCAAAATTTAACTAATCATTTCCTTTTCTGACTGAAGCAATCAATGGATGATTATCTGTTAACTATTTTTGAATATCATCTTTCAAGGTTGGAATTTGTGAGCTTCCTTTTCATCCAATCAGTTCAGAAGTAGTTGGGGGAGTTGGTGGAACGTAAGTTGGTTAAACTATAGCTTTAGTAGTATTTTCTTACTGTCTTTCCTGCATCTTCAATTTTTGTTTTAAAATGCACTTTTCTCTTTCTTGGGTCAGGACATCCTAAGCAGACTTTTATCTTTTAGTGAATTCTATGTACATAAATTCAATTATTTGTGCATAGAATTCACTAAAGAGAAAAGGCCCACATTAGGATGTTCATGGCCTAATAATATATATATATATATGTATGTATGTATGTATGTATGTAAAAGTTTCTTTGGTAACATATGGCCTTCTTATTTTTATTTTTATTTTGGCAGTGGATGAGCTATAGAAACATAGCATGGTCTATATCATTGGGATACATCGTAAGTTAGGTGGATGGATGCATAGATGAACATGGGTCTTTCTATTTGGAAAAACTCAAATAATTAAGATGCACTGCATTTCTGATAGAGCACTTTTGGTTCTGGCATTGGTCCTCAGCTTATGTCTGATAAGTGGGAAGAAAAATTTTATGTTGCTTCTTCATAGTACATTTAGAAGTTTAGCAGGTCATGTAATGATGATTTTTAGGTGTTCATTCATGGATTGCGCTCATTAACCATCTTTCTGTTGTATAGTTAATCCTGAACCATCAATTAGTGGTCTATATATTTTGTGTAATGTATATCGAAAGATAGTTTTGACAGATAATCTTGCTGTCTTTGTATGGTTATAGTAGGTCCTTCTTTTGAGTTGTAAGGTCTCCTCATTGGACTGTTAGTTTACTTTTGTTTCTTTTAATAAAATTCTGTTTCCTATCAACAAAACTAATTAGGTACTCAAACGAGTGCAATTTAATTGGAAGTTAATTCAGAAAGACCTCTTTGCGTATTATCAGTGGTGTAGAGGCTGGTTTTTATGTTCATCTTGATTGTTAAGTGGGTACTAATAAAATCAAGAGTAACATGTCAAGAGGGTTACAAATTTTGCAAAATGAGGTTTGACAATGAGTTGCAGTTAATAATTTTGTAGGACTGAATTCTTTATTGCTATGTTTGCATTAACCCTGAATTGTTTTTAAGGATTGGTTATTGTAGTATGAGCCTTGAACCAAAATAGGTTAAAAGAGATTGCATATAGAGGTAAAAAGATTTTGAAACAAATGTGATTTTTGGCAGAAATGGTTATCACTAGATGAAACAAATGTCTCTATAATTGTATATAGAGGTAAAAAAATTTGAAGTGGCTTTTCATCAGAGGACTTATTTGTGGTTGCGTATTGGATTTATGTGGTGCAATACAGACCCAAAAAAATGTCGTATAACCGTCTTGAATTAGCAAAAAGTATTTTGCTGATAAGAATTCTTTGTGGACTTGCTTCTGCCATTATAACAAATTGACATAAATTTGTGACGAGTAATAAAATTTGCTGCTCTCTTATCAAAATGTCTTATTAGTGAAATCTAAATTTCTGAAAACAAAGTGCTTAAATAATCTTGATTTTTCCATTGGGGTTTTCCAGGTGCGTTATTCGTGGTTGTGTTCCCAAAAAGATACTGGTCTATGGAGCAGCTTTTAGAGGTGAAATTGAGGTGAGATTGTATTGTATATAAAGTTTATTTGATATGCCTTGCCAAAACTTTTTGGAAACACCTAAATTGAATTTATAAGTTTCTTTTCAGTCAGCTTCTCTCTCTTAGTCTCCAGTGGAAAAGATGTAAAAGAAAAAAGTCTAGGAAAAATTGCTCCAACGAGAGCCTTCATTTTTTATTGTCTTAGTTGCAGATATCATTTTTTTGTGAATCAGAATGTTTGAACTATTAATTTTGTGTCCAGAGTAGTTGAAATGGATGTTTAAGATCTTGCGTTTGACATAGTATTTTAGGTTCAATCTTTTATTTTCCAGGTTCAATATTTAACAGTAACATTATCTGTTTATCATGAAAATATTTTACCGTCCTCGGATAAATGTAAAGAAATTCTCCATCTCCTCAATAAATGTATCTTTATTCGTATACAAATAAATATACTTGTTTTCTGGTAATAAATAAATAAATAAATTCATCTTTATATGGTCCTTCAGTGGATCTGATAATCTATGCCTTGTCGAACATATTATACTTTTAGTATGTTCCAGAGAATGGATCACATAATAGCTTGACTGAATCCAAATTTTCTTAGAAGAGTATGATGAAATTTACTTACACGGTCAGTTGATCACTAATGTCGTTCCCTTTTTATGGTGTATTTTGGTTTGAAGTGATCCATAGATCCAGGGTCGTTTGCTCGAAGAAGTTTGGCCTTTATGTTGATTTTAAAGTGATTTGATGGTCTTCTTTGTTTGTAGGATGCAAGGAATTATGGATGGGAGTTGAATGAGAAATTTGACTTCAACTGGAAAAAACTTCTGCAGAAGAAGGTTGGGATTCATACATTCATTCAACTGGAAAAAAAAAATTCATGTTTAGTGGCCTTTGCTGCCACTGCTTTAGCAATAAGTTTGAAGAATCAAATGAACATATTATTTACTTTGATTTGATATATTAAGCACAACTTCTGTGATTGATTCATATACGGATAAATAAGGTTATTAATTTCTGATGGTTTGAAAACAAGTTTTCTGCAAGTCATTTATTTATTTATTTATTTATTTTTCCCTTTATGGCACTTTTCTGCTTGAGTTTGAATAAGTTCTGAAAGAGAGTAAAAGAAAAGCTAATGGGGATTATTTGATGATTGAGGACAAGAGAGGTTTTCATCTAATGGATTTGGAGAGTGTAGTTATATGATGCTGTTTTTCTCTGGTGTAAATATTTTATTAGAGCACATTTCTTTCTTTCTCTGTCCATTACTGGAATTAGTTAGGCGGTTCATGGAATTCTGCTGTGATATGATGGGTAGATCTTGGCTTACTTGTTTGAGCAATTAGATGCAAGTCGTAAAATCAGTTGGTTCTGGAAGTTTGGTCATTCTTTCCTGTTTAACAGATTATTGGTGGGATTCTCCATTTGTCAGCTTCCTAATCACTAAGCGTCAAGTTTATAGCATGTAATAGTTTATTTAGTTTTCTTTCATATGTGGATAGCCTCGTTTAATGTGTTTGGCTGAATGAAGTTTTTCTGTAAAACTTTTAGATAGAAAACTTCTGTTTCTTTTGTTTTTTTGCACTTCTCGTTTCTTCGACCTTTTCTGGCTATTGTTGATTTTTCTCCATGCCCTTGAGGGTATTTTTTTTTTTTTTCTTCTTTTAATTGATTATTTCTCATCTTTCAGAGTAAGTCACGTTAATACACTGACGTAGAATTATACTTAGTTTTATACACATCATTTGATTTTTTTTTCCCCAAAAATTTATCTTCAAAATTGCAGACAGATGAGATAAACAGATTAAATGGAGTTTACAAGCGATTATTGTCAAATGCTGGGGTTAAATTGTTTGAAGGGGAGGGAAAGGTAGTTAGTCCTCATGAAGTCGAGATTACACAACTAGATGGCACTAAGTTGCGCTACTCAGCAAAGCACATATTGATCGCAACTGGAAGTAGGGCTCAGCGCCCCCCAATTCCTGGGCAGGTAGGTTGTTCGTTTTGTTAGGGTGTAATTGAAATTATTCCAACATGATAAACATAATGGCTACTCATTTTCTGCATGCAACCAGATTCAAAATGCTAAGCAAATATTTTCCTTGATATGTGTTTGTTTGTAAATTGAAGATACATATATTTACATATGATTGTATGAATCTATAGAATTCTCTCCGGACACATATAAACCAACTGGGATTTGATCTATCTATAAAATTGCATTTTGCCAACATCAGAAGCAGAGGTTAATTTTAGTTTTCTGTATGGTTTTGTAGGAAGCATGTTTTTTTGAAGTTATTGAGGAATTTGGATGAATGCAAATACATTAAAATACACATTCAATTTACCATACCTTTCCTGTTCACACTAGCATGATTTGTGCCAGGAATACTCTAAGGCAAGCTATGCTATCCCGGGACACTCATTTCGAGATGTCACTAGCATAAGATTATAAGACTATTTGTATTAATCTGCAGTTTCCACCTTTTATTGAGGTCCTTATTTTCATGGTTTTGACCACAGAAGTAATTGCAAATTAAGCTGGTGTGTCAATATATATTATGTGCAAGTAACTATCATTTGTTTAGTGAACATAGCCTCTGGCCCACTTGTATAGAAGTGCATTATGTGCTCTTGAAGTGAAAGTTATCACTCTCTGTCTCTTAATTTGTTCTGGGAGCTTAGTTTAGGCTTATCTCAACTTGATTTACCATTATGGTTTTTTTACCCTATTGTTCTGTGATTCCTGCTCATGTGCTACATGATTTAATTTTCTACTTGATGTATCAAGTTGATCCTGTTGTTCTTTTGTTCTTTATTTGCGTCTGCTGCTGGAAATAAGAAAATGAACTTCAATTTATGATCTGCTTGTTCACTTTTCATTCTTTCTTTTGTTAATAAAGTCTTCCTCGTTTCCTTTTAAAAATAGAAAAAGGATCCGTTTGAAACTGACTACAGGTCATTTCCTAGGATGGATATCAACACAGTTGACTTTTTAATTCCTTTATTACCTTTTTCTGTTGAACTTTTAGGAATTGGCTATTACATCTGATGAGGCATTAAGCTTGGATGATTTACCTAAGCGTGCTGTGGTGCTTGGTGGAGGGTGCGGCTCTTTGTCTCTTGATTTGATTTTTGTCTTTTGTTTCTTCTTTTTATCATTAGTTTAGCATGCTCATGATCTCAGATGAGTATTCTCTATTATGATTTAGGTATATTGCCGTCGAGTTTGCTTCCATATGGCGAGGGCTGGGTGCTAATGTGGATCTTATTTTCAGAAAGGAACTTCCATTAAGGTTATATTCATGTTTTAATGTTCGTTTTTACACTTTGATGCCAGGAATTTGATCTTCAATTCGGATTTCTTAGCTACAGAGTTTAGTTGTGACCTTTAGTGTTTGTAACAAATCTGGAAATCAATATCATTTTAGAGGTGTTAATATATATGCTTCATAGTTTACATTGATATTTAAAATGCTTTTTCTGGTTTGTGGTGGGATAGGACCGGTGAACTATACCAAATTTATTATTGAAATTTTTGAATGACCAAATATTTAAAATATGAACTTCTTAAACTCCCTTCTCCATATTCATTAAGAATTTGTTTTCAATATTTAATCTGGTTTACCCCTGGCATGCCCTTTTTTACCTATCGTTATGTACAGAGATGTGAATTGTGGCATTGTAGAAATGTTGTGCTTACTTAATAACTAGTAAGGAGTCCAATGTTTAGCTAGCAAATGAATACCATCTGAATTTACTATTGATAATGTCATGTTTCCATTCAGCTTGCTGGTAAATAGGTTCCCTGTTTCACTGTCTAACTGATAAGAATGTAGTTAGTAACTTGTTCAAAATGACAAGTTTGCTTCTTCTTTCAAGAAGGATCTTTTCTAGGAATGCTTTTGGTTACTATCCCTTTCTATGTTGCAAAACAGTTGTGTTTCTAGCGCCAAAGTCTGAAAATCTTATCCTGCAGAGGTTTTGACGATGAAATGCGGACAGTGGTTGCGAGAAATCTTGAGGGCAGGGGGATTAATTTGCACCCAAGGACAACTATAAAGGAGGTACTTATTGTATTTTTCTTGATTCACATGATTGCATTTATTTCCTACTCTTTTTTCTCTCAGATTTTCTGATTTGTTTTCCATCTTCTTAGTTATTATTTTCTAATCATATACATAAGATATTATGCTGATAATAATGTCTTTAAATTCAGTTGATTAAAACGGAGGGTGGTGTTAAAGTTATTACCGATCATGGCGAAGAGTTGGTGGCAGATGTTGTACTCTTTGCCACTGGTGAGTACCATCTCGATTACAAGTAAAAGTACTTTTAAGCAAATTTTCTCATCCTTTTAAACACAATGATTGTTACTTTCATTGGGTTTTAAAACTTTTAGCTTTCTCTTCATGTTTGTATCTATAAAAGGCTGAAAGGCTCTCTGTTTTTCTTTGACTCTTTTGCACTTGCTTAATCTTTCTTTCTCTTCATGTCTCTTTCTCGTCTTCCCTCCACCCCAGCCCCTCCTTCTTGCTTCTACTTAATTCTTTATCTAACTGCCTATCACAGACACACAAAAAACAATAATACTCGTGCATACATATCTTTCATTTACCCCCTCGTTGTATTTAAATACCAGCATTTCATCTGTATGATGACCAAAAGTAAAGAACATTTGCATGTATGCTTTTATGCTTGTTGTTCTTTAAATTGTATGCATCTGTGATCACTGATTCCTTTCAAACTAACCTTATCTGTATTGCCTTAAAATAGCCAAGGGATTATGCTACTATATAGTGGAATACATATCCATGTATTTGGATTTACTGTTTTATATTGTTAGAAAATTGTTTCATATAGTTAATCTCATCAAAATTATGAATCACAAAACCAGGAGTGTTTCAGGTGTGTTGGTTTCGTTAAATGTCTATGCCCTGTGCAGTTAACTAAGTTCTCTTGATCTGGTAGCCTTCTTTTTTTAGTGTACGTGTGTGCATGTTGGTTACTTTTTGCAAGACAATGTCACTATTTCTTTTCTTTGTAACAGGCAGGATTCCTAATTCGAAAAGATTGAATTTGGAAGCTGTTGGTGTGAAACTTGATGGGACAGGAGCCGTGAAGGTTGATTGCTTTCTCTTCTGATGTTTTTTCTCACTCAATGTGGTTAATTTTACTGGAAATTAGCTGACATATCTACTACATTGTCCACTTTTGCACTGTTCATTTTATCTGTTATTCGAAGTGCCAAAACAATGAGTTTTCAGTATTTTCTCAGAGACGTGTTTTTTTTTTTCTTGGAAATAAAGTTGTCATACTAGGGTATTCTTGCAAATGCTCAGAACATTGTTGGGATCTTCTTTGAACACTGCCATTGTCATTCACCATCTTTACAGGACTTCCCTGTTGATCTATAGCTACAGTACATGCACAGTCCAATGATGGCATGGAAAATAGCATTTACTAAATTGTATTAAAGGACTGGAATGCATTATGTCATTGATTACATCATCAGTATTCCTAATTTCCTACATAAACAAAAAGCATCAGCAATGTCTTTGCTTATCATTCTTGCAGGTAGATGAATACTCACAAACCAATATACCTAGTATATGGGCTATTGGAGATGTAACAAATCGAATGAATCTTACCCCGGTGGCCTTATTGGAGGGAACGTGCTTTTCAGTATGTGTTTAATTTGAAATCTTTCAATTCATTTTCAAGTTTGAAAAATATTTTGTTCTGTTATGTTTTAATATGAACATAATTGATTGCATGATGTCCAATGAGTTTATTTCATATGCATTGCCTGCAGCAAACTGTTTTTGGTGGGAAACCTAGCAAACCAGACTACAGCAACATTCCCTGTGCGGTATTTAGGTAACAATTTATTTCTTTTGAAACACATGGCCTATTTGCCTTTCCCGCTCCTTTTTGAACATCGTTAATTACAGTTGTCACTTTATCCAAAATTTATTAGCGGTCTCAACAATATAATTTTAAGACAAGTTCTTCAAGCTGGGAAAGTCATTAGCCATTTATCATTCTTCCGTCTTCTAGATAGTTTTTCTTGGCATAAGATTTTGGCTAGTTAATAAAGCTTGTACCACACCAATTGTTATTTGTGACCACAACTTTAAAGAAGTTTCTAGCATCAGCTTGTAAGTTCTCATGCATACTCAACAAATGGAGGCTCATAATTTTGAAGTTTACTTTTCCAATCAAGAAAATGGGTACTCTTTTTTATTATGAAGATGCATTATCATTTGGATTTTTCAATTGATTGGGCATAATTGAACGTCAAGTATGTTCTTAGATCATAATAGAAGGCTTTTCAGGCACTTTCAACTTACATAAGGGTGCTTTTCTACAGAGATTTGGAAAAATATCAACAAAAATAGCTGCAAAGTGAAGAAACTTAGGCTATATATTTTGGTATTTGGACTGTGCTCCACTAAGAGGCAAAAATCTTTAAGTGAATGCTGGAAGTAGCCTACATTATTTGATAGAAAATAAATTACTTTTTGGAAGCATTTTATTGATTATCAATTAGTAACTTAATTAGTTAAAATGTTTAATGAACTGCGTTTGGATTCTTTGGTTTGGTATTTTCAGTTTTTGAAGGTTAATTTCCTTTATTGTTGAGGCTGAATTAGTAATTTGAGTTGTAAGGAACTTTCATTTTGCGTTTTTTTTTTCATGTCATGCACTTCATACCCTTTCATGTCTTGTCCCTAATCAGTTCAGTCTTGGAAACATCATATTCGTTTGATGTTTGTGCTTATTGTTAAAGTGCTTTATCATTTTATCTCCTTGTATTCTAGGGTGAGTCTCAATTTGCACCATCCACTATTTACTGTAGCATTGTTTCCCTATACTTCTACAATATCTCAAATATCCCTCTGTTAAATATGTAGAGTTATTTTTCTCCTAACTATAATTATCAAATTTTCATAGTATACCAAAAACCTTAAATTGTATTATTGTCTTTTGCCTTCAAGCATCTCATATATGAATTTGTGAGCCTCTTCAGCTGAGTCCTTTACCCTCTGTTGCTATTTAATTGTTCCAATAATGAGATTCTTGAAAGGAAGAAATATAAATACTCAATAAGGACTGATTTCTTATTTAATTTTCCAATTGTAAATATTTGACACCCTAGAGTGCAAGGGAGTAAAATGAAAACTTCCCTATATAGTATATACCACATTGTTAGTGTCAAGTTAACCAAGTAACCTCCTTGTTGCTTTACCTAAATATACAGAGTAGAAAATCTCAATATAATGAAAAATTCTTTTTTTTCTTCTCTCTATCACTTTCACTTATTGCGTTTTGGACTTTGTGGATGATCAGCTTGTGTGATTTGTTATTTGCAGTATTCCACCTCTTTCTGTAGTTGGTCTTAGTGAGGAGCAGGCCGTAGAGCAAGCTAATGGTGATCTTCTGGTTTTCACATCATCCTTCAATCCTATGAAGAACACTGTCTCTGGGTATGTAAAGTGACTTTGAGATCTCATTTGAATAAATAAATACTAAAAATCTTACTAGAACACAGATCGCCAAACTGCACAGAATACCATTCATGAAACAATTGGAGGTTACAAATCTCTTTATTTAAGAATATGTGCTAGCTACTGTGTGCTTCTAAAGAGATGCTGGCCCATATTGCAGATGGCCAGAAAAATCAGTCATATGGCTTTGCATTGTACATTTATATGCATTATAACGAACAAACAAAACGTAAGCCATATGACCTCCATTAACGCAGCCTATTTTTCAGTCATAGATATATACAGAGTGTGCATGATGAAGGTGCTGACCAACTATTGTTGGCCCTTGCCTTAATACCAATTGACTCCTCTCTTCATCAGCCTTCTCCTAGCATCCACCGCCTGAATGAATAAAAACAAAGACAAAGGATCCCCCTGCCTTAGACTGGTGTCTGCTATTCGACGAAATCAAAAGTTGCCTAACAATCTGTGATTCAACTCCTTCATTTGAAACCAAAGCCCTTAACTTCAAGAATGACATTAACCAAGTCCCAATCAAATAGTCATATGCCTTCTCAAAGTCTATTTTGAAGACAATACCCATACATGTGGACACTATGTATACATTCACATATTTTGCGTTTCTGTGAGACCTCTTATTCCCTTGTATATGCCTATCTTTTGGTTCTTTTTTTCTTTTTGCTGCTGATCCTAACAGTTTTTGTGAGCTAGGATTGGTTTATCCTCCCTACACTTGCATATGGTTCCTTAATTTATTGAAATTATGTTGTTTTTGTTAAAAAAACAAAAAGTGAGACCTCATTCCATGGAAATAAGAAATGTTTTTAGTATTTTGAAAGAGATCGAAAGAAAGGGTTGAGGAATGTCCATGATTAAAATTAGACGATCTCTTTAAGATGTATCATGAAGTTAGTTATAGCATTTGTCATGTGTTTTTGCTAACTTATTGTCCGGTTTACTGGTGTTTACTCTTACTTTTTTGGCTTGTAAAATAAGCTGAGTACTTTTAAGGAAATTAATAAAAGTTACTATTTTGGCTTGTAAAATAAATCGAGTACTTTAAGGAAATTCATAAAAATTGTTGAAATTTCATAGTTGTAAGATTTTTATGTTTATGAGAAGTGGTTTATATATTGATTGATAGCCTTACAACCCAAAAGACTAGCCTATTGTGTTGTGGCATCCATTTATACATAATACCCTTCTTTTATTTTTATATTGTCAATGTGGGATTCATTTCCATTTTATTTTCTCAAGTTTCACGTGTAGGTGTAATCTCTAAAAAAATTATTACATATTTAGTGATATCTAGTTTGCAGATCCTTAATTAAATGTCTTGATCTAGTTTGTTTTGTTGAAATTCCTTTCGATTGATATTAAGCTTCTACAACATGTCATGTGTACACCTTGTTTTATATGCTAGCCTTCAATGCAAATAATCTTAAGTCTTCTTTAAAGTATCTTTATAATTTCATATATTTTGCTTTCAGACGGCAAGAGAAATCAGTAATGAAGCTAATTGTGGATGCTGAAACTGATAAAGTTCTTGGAGCATCCATGTGTGGACCAGATGCTCCTGAGATAATGCAGGTAGTTCTTATGTTTATGACTCGGTTCAATTGATGGCTCATGTGGTAGCTAGAGCTTGCAGTTTGCTTTGACGTTGGAATAAGCATCACTTTGCTAGTTGAACTGCATAAATAAGCTCTTACTAATGATATATACTAACATTGCTGTAGAAGATTTAGTTATGTAATTTAAAAAATGAAAGTCCAGAAAATGTGAATCTTAAGAAATTCATGTCATCCTAAGTTGATTTGATGAGATGAGTTGTTTACAATAAACTGTCACCGGCCTACCATCTTGAGTTGTGCTCTAAATACTTGTTATTATATCATTGTATTGCACTGTTCCAGACTTTAAAAGTAGAATCTTAAGAAGTTTAGACGATGGAACCATATTGTTATGGCTGTATGATTTTCTATTAGTAAGTTTGCTATTCTCTCCTTTGGTGGGAATACGAGTACACCTCAAATTTCCTTGACAAGGTCTACTTCGCTTGCTTCCCAAAATAATCTTCAATATCCTGTATATCCATTTTTGTTGGCGTGGACATTTATCTTATATAAATTCATTTTTATCAATCCAATTTTCATTTATGGTCGGGCCGTCGGCCCACATAGATAATATCCATTAAGGAAAATGCCTGATGTTAATTACTATGAGTCATTTTCTCATATTGGTTATTGTGGGCAAGACACTGGTGCAATGTTTGTATTGGCTGAATGTGGGTTCAATTATTGATGTTCTTGAGAAGTTACAGTAACTCTAGTATTATGTTGTTAGAGAAATGGGGATTATTGTATTGATGATGTAATTAGCTATCTGAATTCGTGCCCAATGATAAGTTACATAGGAGCAAGGTAACTAACCTGAGGCCCAAGGGCTGCAAACCATTAGTCATGAGCTCCTCAAGAAGCTCCTCAAGAATCAGGCAGATAACTAAACTTAGATCATCAGTTTTTCAAGACTCTGTCAGATGTCCAAACACTTGTAGGGATCTTGTGTTTGGAGAGCTTAAAGTTGCATTTCCCTACTGTTAATTTTTTGTAATCACTGAATCCTAATATTGATTTTTGTTTTTATTCACAGGGCATTGCTATTGCGCTGAAGTGTGGAGCAACCAAGGCACAATTTGACAGCACGGTAAGCTGGACTTTTTTTCAGAGCTAGGTTTGAATTATGACCTCCAATAATATTGTTCATTTCCCCCGTGAGGATCTAAATATCAATTCTCAATTGACATTTGTTTTCATGTCATCATAATGGGAATAACATGGATAAATAGAGGTGTTTGTCACTTTAATTGGTGTCTTGTCAAGTGCAACTAGTCTCAAAATGGTGTAATCTATACACTATTTAGATGTGTAAGTTATTGTCTGTCATCATTGCGACCGTGGATGATCTTTCCAAACCACTGACATGAATCTTTACACATGTAAATTTGTATGTATTCTTGCTTGCCACTGAGGACTTTTGCATAGACTTGCTATGACTTTTTCTTTGGGCTCTTTAGTAATATTATTGTTATTGTGCTGCAACAGGTGGGAATACACCCTTCTGCTGCAGAAGAATTTGTGACTATGCGGTCTGTCACGAGACGTGTTGCTGCAGGCAGCAAGCCGAAGACAAATCTGTAAGATTCAAATACCAGAGAGAAGAAGGGAAGTAGTGGTGGTATTAAGAATCATATAGTATGTAAACATTTTCTTGGACATGTTATTTCACATTTATCAAACATTAGGAATAGACAATGTTGACAATGGTTTTTCTGATAGTGCAAAAAACCATTTGTAATCTTGTTAACATCTTATTATCATTTGCATAGCAACCATGCATGCTCCTACAAATAATTACAAACCATTGGGGTTATTCATTTTTTTATATGCGGCACTTTCATCTGAGAAGATGAGACATTGTTCTCTGTAACCATTGTTCTTTTCTACGGTTTGCCATTACATATTACTCTTTTATGTCAATTGGAAAATGTCAGTAGTTTAAGATTCTAATTGAAAAAAAGAATTTTATAATAAATTTGAAAGCTTTGTTAGGAAATTATGGAATGGACTTTTTAGCTTATTCAAAATGGAAGCCCTAGATGAAGTTCTGGATTTAGGAGATTTAGTTCTCCAACCTGAATCTTGTTTGGCACTTTGGCAGTTATACCTGCTGATTTTCATATGATCAAAAATTCTACAACCAGAATTTCTGATTGGCCTCCTGATTTCCGTATGATATCCCAATATGTGCAGGTCGTGCAGTAGCAGGTGAAGATGCTCGAGGCCTTTGGATTTGATTATGTTTCAATTTCCAGAAGTCCTCTTTTCTTTACCAGGACAGTTCTTTCCACGTTTTGTGAATCCTAGAGAACGAGGAATCAATGAAAAGAAAGTTTGGATACCAGCTAATTTAGTAAAAATCATTGATGTCTTAAGATGATAGCTCACCCTATAGTTTACATTATAATTTAAAATAATAATAATAAAGAAAATGAAAAATCATTTTCCAGAACCGCTATTTGTACACAAATTTGCAAATCATTGATGTACATTACAGATCCAAACCCTAGTTACTTGAATTTCCCTAAAATCTCATTCGTAAAAAGAGACAAAAATGAAGAGACCTAGTAAAATCTACTAGTGATTATATTATTAGAAGAAATTTTAGTAGATAGAATGAAGGATATAAAGAACATAAACTTTTGAAATGAACTTCTCTAGTCATAGAATTAGGCAGGCTTCTAGCTTGACGGGATTCCGACTGATGCATACTTGATCAACACCTGATCTAGTAATAATTAGCGCCATCTTTTCATTATAAATCTCCGTGCATGAAAAATTTATTATCAAAAATGATTTTACATGCAAATCATACATACATCTCAAATACAAACCGAATACATACCTAAACAACTGTTTTTCCTTCACATACGTCACAAATTGTATACCCAAGACCTTCACAGTAAGGACATTTTGTACCCTCATCTACCCATTCCATAAACTGCATAACAAATTTTTTCATATAAGCAAAAATTTTATATTATTTAAATAATAATCACTAAAATACAACATATCGTATAATAAAATTCCTCTTACCTGTGGTTCAATATTTGGCTCACCCGTTCCATCACATTCTGCAACACAGAATTGCATGTAAGTGGCCATAGATAACTTTTAGGGGTATATTGCTTAAACAAACATAAAGGAGCCAGTGGTGTTCATTGTATAATCCAACTGCAAGTGATATAGTGTGAACCTGTGCACATTAATCGGCCCTCCCCACGACAAGTAACGCATTTGGTTGTGGTGTTCTTAATAGCAGCTTTTTGGTCTCTTTCAAGAAGTCTTGAGGGCTCTTCCCAGCGATTCTCTCCAAGAAGGAAAACTCGGTGTTGAGATACCTCAACTTCTGTAACACCTTCTTCTTTTACGACTCTCTGCTGCATCTCTGAGATTTCAGTTACAGAAGCAACTGCAGCTCCATTTGTACCTCCCTAAAAAACCACAGAATTCAATAAACTGATAAGTGTACTTAGAAAATTCAAAATCCTTGATCATATTTGGGTGTATTGAATGTATATTGTATCAGGGCATCAACTAATTACATAAACCAACTAAGAGAAGAAACAACAAAAGATGAAACATTCAGCATCAGCTACTACAAGAAATGGTTATTTGAAGCCAATAATATAATAATACATAACAAAAGTAATTAAACACAAATTCTAAGAACATAAGCCAAAAAGAATGCATTTGGATCTCCTTCCTTCCCCCTACTATTTCAGAAAGTAAATGGATAAAATTAGAAACAAAATACAAGTTGAAATAACACTCGAACAATGTAATTAGAAAACAGAAATAAATGTTCAAAACCAAAATACAACTTCTTACATTTTTAGGTAAAAAAATATAAGTATATGCGTCTTAATTCAAGCTGAGCTTCTCAATTATAACTTCTGGAATTTTATAACAGTTTAACACATATATACCGAGGCAGATATTATACTATTTTTTAATGAACTAGAGGTCTTCCAATCAAAAAGGATAACAAGGAATATTCCATTAAGGTGAAACGTTTCAGTATATTCAAACCCCTATCACATAATGACAGTCGTATGTCATACCATTTGGGCTATCAGCCCCATTCTTTGTATTTTTAAAAAAAAAAAATTTTACAAGAAACAAAAAGATTTTATTAACAAAAGGAACTAGTACAAGTGAACAAGTAGTCCACAAGGCCATCAAAAAAGGACCATTTATAGATCAGCCTCATTCTTTATCAACATCACAAATCCTAGTCTTGCTGAGAAAGAATACTAATACTTATTTTCAATTCCCCGAGAAAGAAAGAGCAAATAACTGTGAGCTGCTTTAACATCTATATATACTCACATACCATCTTCCTTGTAGATCGTCATTCATCCTTAAGAAGAAGAAGGTTGTAATAGTCAGCAACACTAATCACCCTAACAATCAAGAGAATGGACTTCTGATATTTGGTTATTATGATAGACCAAAATATGACTACCGAGAAGGCATGTGCCATCAGAAAAATTAACCAAACAGACAAATATAATAATCTAATAAAATACCACAAAATAGCCCCTCATTAAGAGAAGGAGTCTATGTATCATTGGAATACTCTATGCTGAACCAAAATAAGGGGACAAGGTTGATCAAAATCAACAACATCCCTAATGCAGATTGTTGAAAATGGATAGGCACATAGGTAATGCTACTTTGTGACTGACCTTGAATCACAAGATTTAAGGGTGATTTCACCAACCAGGTCAGTAGATGATCAAAGGATAACACAAACACTTCGATATGATCTCACCTGTGGAAAAGCCACGGTTGTTGCTTCTTGATCTGCACTCAAGTTGGTGCCACCATCCTCAAATTGTTGTTTCATATATAATCTTTGAAGGAGTTCTGCAGTCATTATTCCATCCTCACGCGCACCTATGGTTGCCTGAAAACCACGACAATGAACTAATTAATCCATAGTGTAATATCATCTACACATTGCAGAGTCTATCAGGAAAAAAAAAACTATGAAGTAACCTGTAATAAAATTTACAGCTTACTTGCCAAGTCTTCACAGCACGTTCAGTTCCACTTGAGAAGCTGGAAAACTCCATGTCCTCCTCACCGGAGAAAAATCCCAAATTTTGCAAAGCTTCCTGTCACAATCACCCCAAAATTACGGTCCAAATTAAAACCTGATACATCTTTTGAATATTATTAACACTTTATTAAAATATGACAACAAAGGTAGAAGAAAAAAAGAGTGGGAAAGACTTTAAACAAAAGAAGTTAAATATGTAAGAGCCAGAAAAGGGGAAAAAACACATGGTCAGCCCACTTTATCATTTAGTTTTCTCCCTATTTCCGCTCTCACCCACAAACCAAAATAAGGTTCACACAAATACCATTTAAACCTAGTTCCCCATGCACCTATTTATTTTACTCATGTTCTGCATAATTAAGATGCCACTAGTTAAATAGTGTAACATTGCTATTTGCCAAGTATCAAAAGTCAGATATCGAGTTTTTGTTCTAATACTCAAAAACCTTGAGAACTTCTTATATGCTAGTAAATTGCAGGTTTATATGTAAACTCAATCGATTCCAAAATGTAAACAAAAACTCGCCTTTCTAAAGAAATGCAGCACACCTGCATCGCTTTAACTTCCTCTCCTTCGCTGCCTTTCCGCAATGCATTCCTCTTCTTTCCCTCTCCCTCCAAAAGCCTAATTACTTCCTTTACTTTTTCTTTTTCTTCTTCTTCTTCTTCTTCAATTTTCTCCTCCTCTACTAGAGTTGCTCTCTCCGCAATCAAATTCTTCTCCTTCAGAACCTGCATCAATCAATTTCACTCTCACTCCTTCATTTCATTAACATTCGATCCCGCTCAAACTAGTCAATTCAATTTGCACTAAGGAAAAAAACCTGTAGCAAACCAGCGATATTCGCAATTGTATCTGAAACGGAAACTCCTCCGTTCAAATTCTGGTTCTCTAGGTCTTTAATCTGGAGTTTCAGGTCCGAAATCTCTCGGAGCAACGACTCACGCTCGCGGATCCACCTCTGCTCTTCTCGGAGCCAGCGCTGTTCTTCGCGTAGCCAGCGCTGCTCTTCGCGGATCCACCGGATTTCTTCATGGTCGGAGGCTGATGACGTGGCACGGACTCGAAAATTGAAGTTAGTGGAGAGCGAAAGCGCGAGAGAAGTGGTGGATGTTCTCCGAAGAAGGTGAGAACTAAGAGGAGGATTGAAAGGGAGGGAGAGAAGAGAAGACATAGTGTGTGAGAGAAAAGTGAAAGTGGTGCAACTGTGAAAGAGTGAAGTGAAGACGAATATGTTTTTGTATTTGTAACCACAAGAAACGATTCAGTTACACAGGTGGCGGGAAGCTTATCTATGAGAAGATATTATTTTTTTAATTTTTGTACTGGAATTTATAGGCCCACAATTTCTACGCTTTCGGTTGACTCACTCTAGAAAAGCGTCTTGCTTCCTTTGGATCATTTTCGTTTACATTTTTATTTTTTTTAACTGGTGCGTTTGGTGTAGGAATGAAATTCGACTATTTTTATGAAATATAAAAAAATAACATTAGATTTAACTAATTAGTAGTATAATGTATAATATAGATAGAATTAAAAATAGTATTATTCTTTATTTAGTGTAAAATGAGATTAAATAAAATTATATTTAATTAAATTAATTTTATATAAAATAAAATTATTTTTAAATATTATATAATTAAATTAAAATTATTTAAAATAAATTTAAATAAAATATAAATATTTTAAATTTAATTATAAATAAAATATATTATAGTAATTAATTAAATATTAAAAATATAAAAAAATTAAAAAATATAAAAGTATCGAAATATCAAGTCTCGTATTTTATCTGATATAATATAAAATTAAATAAAATATAATTATGTCTTATGGTTATATAATGTGAGATTGATAAATATAAAATTATATAAAATTATTTTTTTTAAAAAAAAGTTAAAAGATTTAAATTAAATTTAATTAAAAATTTACTTTTAAAGAAAATAAATATTTAAATATTATAAATAATATTTATTTTTTATTTATATTTAAAAAATTTATTTTTAATAATTTATATTTTATATAAATTTAATATTAAAAAAAAATAGGAAGCATGGGATTGGTAAAATCTATTCCCATACACGTAACAAATAAAAGATTGAACTTAAAAATAGTCCAACCCTTTTCAATCCCATATGCATTTTGAGAAAATTGAATACCACATAGGATATATATTGAAAAAGTTAAGAAAATATTCTCCAATGCAATTTTCTAACTTTAATATTGATATGATGTGGCAAAAAAAAAGTTAGAGAATATCAAGTAGAGTTTTTAATTGTAGATATCTTCCTTGATATGCTGACTAGAATTTCTAACTTTTCTTACCAATAAAATTTTAGCATTTTGTCAATGCACTTAATTATCATTTTGAATGGAGAGAGAATGTAACAAATGATTTGTGGTGATTGGTTTAAAATTACTATTTAGATATTCACATCGGAGAAGTGAATATGCATTTCTATAATTTTTTTGACAAGGTAGATCCATATTATTTAGAAATACTGATGTGGCACTATTTAAATACTCTAAAATACATATTTACATTGGAGATGGTCTAATGGAGTTAGTCTGTTTTGGTTTATATTATTAAGGGATATTCTTATTTTCCCCCCTTACAATTCGGTCAATGATACTTTAACCCCTCACGTTTTAGAAATAGTTATTTTTCCCCTGGAGTTAACTTTTCATTCAAAAAGTAATATGATTACAAAAAAAGTAAGTAAAAGGATTTAATTACCCTTGAAATATATTTACTTACTCTTTAATGCTTTAAGAATAATTATGGCTTTTTACTTACTTTTTTTGTCAGTATATTATTTTTTTTTATGAAAAATTAACAATAGAGGAAAATGACTATTTCTAAAATGTGAGGGGATACAATATTATTAATCAAATCGTCAGGAGGAAAAATAGGAATATCCCTATTATTAATATTTTAATTTAAAATCAATATTTTTTAGATTGATAATATCTGTAATAAATTGTTGAAAATATTAAGAAGTGGAGTGTCTTTAGACAATTTGTGGTGGTCAATTGCACCACTCTTTGGGCTAGATAGATCTCAAGTGTAGGCCCATTTTGAAATTTCTTTCTTCTACCACTAAAATATGTAGGTCCATAAATTCATGCATTACACAGTTCTCTTTCTTCTTTTTTTTTTTTTTTAATTATTATAAGAACGCGTTGACGGTTTGGTATCTTTTCATTGTCATGAAAGATTAGGCATTACACGAGAAGGTTAATAAAATAATAAATTTTGTCTCCTGACCTCATACACTTATTCCAAAATGTTATCACAAATAGGGAAAAAATTACTTGGTAGCTTTTCCAGAGCCTCGATCATTTGCAGCTATAGTCATGATGAACCAATTAGGTTTCAAGCAAATAATGAAATTTGCCAACAAAAATAAAAGACAACCCATATACTGTTGGAAAAATATAATTGGCTATTTTAAAGATAGAAACTTCATCTCTTGCACAGGGCAGTGGGCAGAGGAAAATGATGGGCATATAAACAAACCAGGTTGCATCACGAAGAGATCCATGGACAGGAATCACAGAATTTTCATTATTAAGAATGTCGACAACAAATAAATGTGAAATTCTATAAACTTAATAGCAGAACCAACTTAACCTCCAAATGCACATTATAACACAAATGCCCTGACCCCAAATACACATAATGTTATCACATATTATACTCCTCACCACCCTATGGTATCCAAAATTAAGATGACTGATAATTTTCCCAACTAAGCCAGTCCCTCGTTGATGCAAGATACAGATACTAATGAGTAATGCCTAAAAAGAGCATCTCACTAGCTAGAGCAAGCTGTTTAATACACCCTTAAAACCAAGGAATGGGTCTCACAAAAATGTAAAAAGCATCATTAATAACAAGACATCTACAGGTAAATCCGTGAGGATTTGATTTTATCCGATCCTGGACTGTTTCAAAGTTAAAAGATTCTTTGAGTAGCTTCTTCAGTTTAATCCAGCTTGACATTAGAATACAGAAGGGTGTCCCTTGTAAGAGGCATATTGAGAAGGAAGTAAATCTGCAGCAGAGATAACAGATCAGAAGTAATAGATGATACCAAGGGTGACATATGAAAAGGCTTGTTATTTTGGAATCTTAAAATCTTGCTACAAGTACCATCTTATTAATAAGGAATTTCATATATATATTATACTCAACAGAAATATCAGCAGTGTAAAGGAAAATACAAAAACACAATTGAGGTGGACAATATCAAATTATCAATTACTATATTCAAACTAACATCCAAAATAGTTATGTATAAAACAGGTAATAGGACTTTGTTGATATATAATCTTACCCCCATGAGAGTAGCAATGACAAGAATAATTCCTGTTAGCCAAGCAAGAGTCCATCTAACCAACAAGACTTCAGCAATAGTGGTTGCATTAATTGAGCCTTCTGCTTCTGCCAACCAACGTGGAGATGGGGAGGAAGAAGTAGAAATCAAGTTCAACACAGTTTCGGACTCAGGCATGGGAGTCATGTTGAATAAGGTTACTCCAACAATTCGCCCTGCCAAATTAGCAATTACTATAAGCTTTTGCAACCAGGGTTAATTCAACTAACTCCATAAGGTAATAACAAATATTCATATTAACTCAAAAGACAGCATGCATTTAGAACCATGTTGGCTACAGTTTTACAAGAAATAATTTTTACTTAAAAATGCAATTAATGTCATGTCTTGGGATTCAAGTGGAACTGGGTTAAAAAGTCCTCAAGCTGTCACGCAAACCAAAAATAAAAACCTAAAGGGAGACTATAAATTGTGAAAACCAATCATGTAAAGTTGGTTTCTTTCTAGACAACAAGGTATGGAAAGTCTCATGACACGGCTTTTAAAATAAGATCAACAAAGTAAAAGTTAAAAACAAAAAAGGCAGAAAGCTCTCATATTTTTGACAAGTCAAACAGGTAACTTGTGACACACTAAGCCTACCTGTGTACTTTATGACACAACTATGGGGCCAACGCACAGGTTCTCTCTCTCCCTCCAAATAACGATATAATGGAGGCTTATCATTCTAAAATGAGTTATGTCATGGTATGCAGACTATAAAGTAATTTTCCAAAACCAGGACAGAATACCTTTATACGCTGTTTGCAACGAATCAAATATCTTGGAAAGTGTTGCAAGTAATAGCTCCATTCCTTGCTGCGCAACACCTTCAGGTCCATATTGGTCTTGCAAAGCCTACAGAGAAATTACCAAGTAGAATTAGTAATAGAGAAAAACAGCAAGATAGCTGCACATACATGCACCTAAACACAGATGCAAATGCATGCATAAAGAACAGGCATTATTTTGTAAGTAATCTTGGAAAACATTTCTGGCTCCTAAAAACATACAATTACAGTATGTTTCAATTAAATTAAAAGTGAAAACCTCTAATTTGAACCTTGGTGGACACAGTAGATAAGTATTTAAAAAAATTGTAAATAACCTTGAAAGCTTGGAAAGAAAAAAACACACTTTCACTGAGATATAGATATAATGCACACTGTTGATGCCAACACAATTCACAAATTTAAGCCGAGAATATAAATAGGGGCCTAACATGAGCCACCCAAGTCAAAAAGGAAATGACAGCCAGTACAATATAGCATACCTACCATCAAGGAGCATTTCCCAAGAAACCCCCATATACCAGAGGCAAAACATCATCTAAAAGAAAGTTATGTTAATTTATGCCACCATCTATGGATGTATTATTTACCCAAAATATACCGTATTCATATGCATGCACGCACACAGATACACTATTATCCACGTCATAAACTGACATCTTTTTGCCATGTCCTAGATAGGCATCACTAGCATGATAAAGATACATAATAGAATTTAACTTAATCTATCTATAAATACTTCATCGCAGCAAATTAACAGTACATAAAATACATTCTGATTTTGAGATTTAAAATTTAAATAAATTAAAAAAGAAAAAGAAAACGAGTAAAAGTATTATCACCTTAATGCCGTCAAAACTGCCCATCATTAACTCGGCAGATCTTAGCATATTCTGCGCTTCATGCATCTCCATTGCCCTTTTCATATTGTGGAACAGAGCCAGAAGACTTAATGTAAATTCCCTCTCTGCTTTCTGCAAACAACCGAAATGTAACTCTTCCAACAGAAACCACAATAATTAAAAAGACAATGGTTCAAGATTAAATATCATATAAATAGTAATCAATGAAATGCACAGAATATATTAGAAAATGTAATTTAAAATCCTAAATAATACCTTTGACATTTGAAGATTCAAATTAATATCATTGGACAAGGGAAAAGTCAACTCTCCATTCAGTGGTTCTGAGGCATCAGCAACATATGATCCACCCAACCAAGATGCCTAGAGAAATAAATAAAAGCAATTTCATATGTGAGTAGAAATTAAGGTGGATAAACAAAGAGCAGTGAAGTGGATAAGATTAAGTCATGACTAACAAAATCGTGAATTTCTTTGTCGGTGCGTTCTTCTAACTGTTCGTCCACAAAAATTACTGAAACTTCATCTTCATCTGCAAAATAACTCATCACATTAACAAACTCTATTCAACTTATATAAAAATAGTCAAGACGCATGACCATATCTATATAAGAAACCCGGAAATCTATGTGTTCATAAGAGATCAAGTACCTGGAAGTTGAATATCAACTTTATTTGAACTGGGACTGATCTTGCTGCTATAGGCATCACTGAACCGAGTATTATCAAGTTTAACCATGAATTTAGGATCTGCTCAAAGAATTTGACAATTAAGCAGCTTTTAGAAAATAAGTCAAAACAAAAAAAGTTTAAAATGCATATTCGAAAGCAGATGCAGTACCATCAACTCCTCTGACTTCCAGCATGAAAACAGCATGAGGTCTGTTGAATGGATTTGGCATCAGAACTTCATTCAACTGTCAAAACCAAAAAAGTTCATTACAGTTAACCCTCAACCAGAGAAGAAATGAGAGAACAATTAAAGAAAAAGAAAAGAAAACACATATTTCAACCTTAGATGAACCAGACTCTGAAAGGGTAGCAGGTGGTGCGAAACCAAGCAAGACTGACACAGCAGCACCAACTTCCGAAAGCAACATTGAATGCAACTGAAAGTGAAGAAGCATAAATATCAACACATTAACGAATGAAAGTGAATAAAAAGCACTTCTTCAGAACCAAATAACAGCATAGAAGTTCATTATGTTAAACTACAGGATCAGTGATCTCACTGCAAATATAGCAAGCAATAAACAAGATACAAAACAATTTAAAAACTCAAATGCAGAAGTATACTGAATGCAGTGCATATCCATACTAGTAAAATTCAGAGACAAATAACCATAGAGCATCTTTGTATTATTGTGGACAATATTTAAATGTTTCTTAATTCAAAACAGAATCACAGAAAACGGATCTATCACTCCAAACAACAACAGCTAAAATCTTTTATTCAAGTAGCACAAATTGATAAATAATGAAACAAGTACAGACACCATTCCCACAAGCTCAACTTGTCCATTCAACAATTTTGCGTACTTCCGTACAATTTCCCAGCAGCCATTACAATTGATCAAACTGAAAAATCGGACACACTAGTAAACAAACAATTAAATAGAGATATCGATCGAAAAAAAGAAAAAAAAAACTGAAATTGTTCCATCTACTGATTTTATCAGCAAATAAATAAACAAAATAAACGAGAATTGATAATTTGAAGAAAAAACGAAGCAGTATTCGAATTGGAGAAAATAAAATTACCTGGTCGACACCGTTTGGAGATGAAGAGCGAAGATATTGATGCTTCGGGGAATCGATGAAGAAAACTGTACCGGTAGAATCCGCCTAAATCAAAATCAACCAATTCAAACAATAAAATCATCAGATCAAATACATATAATATACATAGATTAAACGTATGAGAGGGACAGATAGGGAGAGGGAGCGCAAACCCTAGATTGGATGCAGAGGAGAGACGCAACAATTAGAAGATGGAAAATTACGCGAACGCGAGAATCCATTCTAGAGAGAGAGTGTGTGATCTGTGGTTGGTTTGGTTTCACGGGGACGAAGGAAGGAAAGGGCCGAAACGATTTCTGTGATCTGAGAAAAGCAACGACGTCGTATGTTAGGTTGTTAGGAGAAGGAATGGGTGACATTGGACTTTCTAATTTCGTTTTAATTTGGGCCGACACAAACCAAATTGTCCAATTGTTATGGCTACTGCTTACAACTTTTTACAAGGCCCATATGTGTATTTTGGTTCGACAAACATTATTTAAATCTTGTAAATGATTGGTTTTTTTCTTGGTATTGGTATTTCTGTTAAATTGTACTCAATTTTTTTAAAAAAATATTTAATATTAAAATAATTATATAATGGTATTAATGAGATAGTAATTTTTTGAAAATTGCACTGTAGTAGTTTGAGTAAAAATAATACAGATTTGGTATTTTAGATAAAATTGTATGTGTCATACAATGAAAAAATGTGCACACTAATAGGCAGCTACGGCCGCGAATTAAATCAATCAAAAAAAGTTTTATTTTTTCAAACAAACAGATTTTTTCTATTAATAGAGGCATAAACGGGCTTTTTTAATACACATCCACTTATAATTCAAGTGGTTAGTACACCTCCCTCCCACTTCAGTGGTAAGGGTTTAATTCTCACCATGCACACTTATTAGCATGTGTGGGTAGTTTTCGCTATTTATTATGGGAGTAGATATCTTCCATTATTGAAATAAATATTTAGACCGCACATTTAGTGATTGATCTCGGCAGGTCCCGGCAGTTATTAATCTTATAATTGTACCCCATAAAAAAAATGACTTCTTTAATTTTTTGGATAAAAAAAAATTATATCCAAATGTGTAAAGGAGAGAGAAGAAAAATGAGAATAAAAGAGAAGAGAAAAAAAAAATTTCATTAAAAGTATTTTGAGGTTTACATCAAAATATGTGGTATTTTTATTCAAACTAATAAACTAATATTATTTTTCAAACTTACTACCTACTTAGTGTCATTTCTTACTATTTAATCATAAATAATTAGATAACAAAAGATACTTGAAAGGAAAATAGATGTAATATATACTCAATTAATATATTGAATTTTTAAATGGTACAACTTCAACTAGAAAGGTTATACTTATAAGAATTTAAAACCACTCATTATAAGACCATCTCCAATCATATTCTATTTTTTTCATCAAAATAGAGATTCAAAATGGAATATTTTAAGAATATTTCATTTCCATAAATTCACAACTCCAACCATATTCTATTTTACAATCTCCAAATAATAAAATATTATTATTTTTTATTTTATAAATTATTTTTTCTAACTTTCTTAATTATTTACTCTCATAATATATTTACACCTAATTATTATACATATAGAAATTTTAATTATAATTTTTTAATAATTAATTCTGTCATCTACCTAACTATTTTGTAGTTATTTTAGTTGTAATATTTTTATTTGTAGATGTTAATGTAATTATTTTTATTTTATTAAAGCTTTCAAATAATTTAATTTTAAATAAAATAATTATTAGATTATTGATTAATAAATAAATGTGATAAATGAAAATTTTAAAAATAATTAAAATATAGTCAATATTATACTCACTTGAAAGATCTCAATAAAATATTTCTAATGATATAATTTTTATGTTAATTACATTTATAAATAAAAAGTTATAATAAGTTAATTTAGTTTAGTTAAAAATTTAAAAAGGATATAAGAGTAATGAAATTTATTTAAAAAATGGATGGAAGAGTAATAGTGAAATATATAGTGTTGAAAAAGTAATGAAGATTGGAATAATGGATTTCCAAATTGGAAGATCCATTTGCCAATCTCCATTTGATATTTTTTTAGAACAACGATATAGAGTATAATTGAAGAGATTTTGATCTTCAATTTGGATAAATAGAGTATGATTGAAGATTGACTAATTAACACTTCAAGTGCCATAAGGTAATTGCATGAAGTCATAAGCTTCATTACATTAATTACATGTGGGAGGTCACCCATTTTAATTGGATTAATTAAGATATGTATTGAATTAAAAGTTAATTTTATAATTTTTATTGCATGTGAAGTTATAAATTGGGCATAAACATTTGAATGGGTCTGGTATATAACAACAACATTATATACATTTTTAGGATCAAACATGATCTGCACAAAACCCACAACTATTGCTAAATTATTGCTTGTAAGGTCCAAAAATAATAATAATTAAATAAAAGAATAATACTAAACTACTCAAATTATTATTAGAATTTATACTTAAATGATTTAATTTTGTCATATCAGTTATAATTATTATATTAATTTTAGAATAATATGGAGAATAATATATTAGTTATAATTCTTATGTCACATCATTTAAATATAAATATAGACAAATAATTTATATAACCTAATACTACTCTAAAAGTAAATTGGTATTTATATTATACGATTAAAATACAATTTTTTTATATTTAAAAGCAAGTAATATAAAAACAAAATTTAAACTATATACAATTAGAATTTGTGAATTGTATGTTTTTGAAGTTAAACACAATTCAAGTTTATGAATTGTATCATAATTTTTAAATGAAGTAACTACATGAAGTTCCATTGAGATTTGGCCTTTTACACTGGAAAAATATTTTTGTGAAAATTGACACTCTTTTTCCCTCCTATTTGTTAGATTTAACGAGTCCATAATAGTTAACGGATATTTCGGTCATCTCAATAATAAAAATTAAAAAATAAATAAATAATTAATAAAATATATTGTTTTATGTATTATAAATTTTAAAATTTTTAATTTATTTATGTATGTTATTTTATTAAACTAAATTAATTTTCATATTTATGTTTAAAGACACTTTAGTTAATTTAATTATTATGACAAAGTTAACTGGATTTTACACGGTCAAACACAAATATTATTAAAGAGCAATACTAGGTTGACTAAATTATTTGTCTAAAATCACGGCAAATAAAGTGGTAAATGAATTATAACTAATATATTATCTCATGATTTTTATGGTGATTACAACTCACATGTCACATTATTTTGATAATGATTTTGGACAAATAATTTGAGGAACCTAACATTACTCATTATTAAAACTACCAGAATTTTACTAATAGCAAAGAAAGTAAGTATTAATTTATGTAAAAAAAATTATTTCTAAGAATAAAAGAAAAAACATTATTGAGTTTATAGTTATTGAAATGTTTAGGATTGAATGCGCCTAGCGCGTCGAGTTGTTTTGGGGGCGATTTTTCTCACGCGCTTCTAGCTTTTTTTTTTTACTATTTTGCAATGGAAACAGATGAAATTTTTACTTTCTCAGCTCAACCTGTGGAGGAGAGCATGGTGGAGGAGACGGTGAAGCTTCTTGAGTGTTTGCTGAGTTCGAAGAGAGCTAGATCGGAACCTGAGGGAGAGGAAAGAAGCAAACCCACCGCTGCGAGCTTCAAATCTACTTTACTGAGCAAACCCACCGCTGTGAGCTTTAAATCTACTTTGTTGAATATGGCTAATCTCAAATACTGGAAATGGTTTGGTGCGGCTAAGGAGCGATTGAGGATAGATCAAGGGAATATCCTTATTTCTGAAGGTCATGATGGTCCAGAGATGAGTTTGTCTGATGACTTGAAAAAACAGCTGCGGCGGCCATGGGAGAACACTCTTATTTTGAAGAACATGGGGTGTCCTCACACGCTTAATTTCATGTTAACTAAGCTCAAGCAGAAATGGTCGCTGATTGGACAATGTCATCTCACTGATTTAGAAGAGGGATTTTGTAACATCCCTAATTTCAAATAATTAATTTTGAGTATGTGAATATAATATTTATGATTTTTAGGTTTTCAAATGGACCAATTAGAACGGTCGAAAAATAATGCACGAAAAGAAGGGTGAAAAACTGGGCAATGAGTACCGTGACCAGTCACCGCGACCAGGGCTCGCGATGAGCAGCTCGCGGTGAAAATGGTGATTTTAGGCAATGAGCACTGCGACTAGTCACCGCGACCACAGATCGCGCTGAGAAGCTCGCGGCGAAAATATTGAATTTGGACAGTGAGCATGGCGACCAACGTCGCGACCAGGTACCGCGATGATTGATCGCGATGAAAGCGGTGAAATCACTCCAGTGAGCAACGCGACCACAGGTCGGGATGAGCGATCGCGATGACCGAAATTTTATAAAAAAATAAGTTGGTGGTGGAAGCTTCACGAAGAAGCAACTAGAAAAATAGAAAGAGAGAATGGGAGAGGAGAAAAAGAAAGAAAGAAAAAGAAAGAAAAGAGAGAGAAAGGAAGAGAGAGAAAGAAGAAGAAGGAGAAGAAGAAGAGGAAGAGGAAGAAGAGAAGAAGAAGAAGAGAAGAAGAATAAGAGAAGAGGAAGAAGAAGAAGAAAAGGAAAGGAAGAAAGAAAAGGAAAAGAGGAGGGAGAAAGGAAAAAGAAAAATCTAGAAAAGAAACTGTCGTAAAACGGTATCCAGATTGGTGTACACTCGTTTATGAAATTATTTTCGTTATGTGTTTTTGATTTAGTGAGTTTGGAAACATATTTATAGATTTCATATACTCGTATTTTAATTTTTCGTACATTGTTGGAATTGTTTGTGGAATATTTTGATATAGTTTCAATGAAATCGTATGTTTTCAAAACCTGATTTACGAATATTGTTTTACGAATATTGTTTAGTTTTATAATTATTGATTTTGACTGAAACTTGTAATCGTTGCTTCTTGAAAACAAGGAACTGATTTGATATGATATTTGATACCTGAATTATGGCTCTGATATATATTTAGGGAAATATAGATATAGGAGATTGACATGTCAATTGGGTATATGTAGCAGTACTGCACAGATACTTCTGATGCTTATGATTATGATTCTACGGATACCATGTCCTTTGAAATGGGAAACCGACTGTGAAATACGGATACCATTTCATTCTGAAATGAAAAACCGACTGTGAAAAATACGGATACCATTTCACTCTGAAATGGGAAACCGACTGTTTATATAGGGATACCATTTCATACGAGATGGAAAACCTGACTGTAAAACCCGTAATCCAGTCCTGTAAACCCTGTAATATGTATCAGAAGCCCAAATCAGAACTGAAAATTAGAAAATGATATGGACATAAAGAAATGCTATTGAAAGTGAAACCCAGGAACTTTTGAAATACTTGTTTTATATAGTTTCAGTAATTGAAATATATAATGTTTGTTTTATATATATTTCTGAATTTCTGAATTCGAGATTTATTGTTTTATATCACCTTGTAATTTATTTTAGTGTACACCCACTAAGCATTATTGCTTAGCGCGTTGATGTTTATCACGCGTAGGTAACAGAGATACCAAGGAAGGAAAAGATTGAAGAGAGAGTTGCAGACAGAAATCCAGAGTCACCACATTTTGGGTAGTCATATATTTCTGTATATTTTAGTCAGATAAGCATGCATAAACAGAAATTTATTAATGTGTTATATATATATATATATATATATATATATATATATATGTTTTTGTAAATAATTGTTTTAATGGTGTATGTTTTCATTTTCAAAGGTTTGTAAATATTGAATTATTAATTGCTTTATTTGAATATGCTTGGACAGTCGCACTAAACGGCAGAGTGCGCATTTGTTTGAGAATTTGATTTTGAAGTATTGATTATTATACTGTTGAGATTTTATTTGAAACAGGTTTTGGAAAATCAGAAAAACAGAGGAAACTCTGCCGAAATTTTTAAAACTGAATTTTGATGGGCTCACTAGAAAAGCATTTTAAAAATACAATTTATTTGATTTTCAATGGTTTGCAAATTATAAAGTGAATTAAGAAAAGTTTTGAAACCTCGGTAGCGCTCCCTGGGTTGATCCAGAATGGGTCGGGTCAGGGGGTGTTACATTTAAATGGTATCAGAGTGCGGTTTAGGCGTTTCTAGACCAAACGAGTAATAGTCTGTATATGCATGCATTAAATAAGGACGCCTATAGGAATGTGTGACTCTAATTTGCAGACTTCTCTTCTGTCTTATATAGGATAAAAAGAAATGGAAGGAAGTGGAGATAGACCTGAAAATCCCGCCAGCATGGCTGGGGGAGCATCCAGAGAACAGTCAGTCCTAGAGCGGCTGGACCAGAAGTTCAAGGTTAGCCAGCATTTATGCATCAAATGGCTGAATTCTTTCAGAATGTGGCTAGAGCAGCACCACGAAGATCAACCATAGAACGACTGGCTAAATACAGACCCACAGATTTTCATGGCAGAAAAGATGAGGATGCATCTGCAGCAGAATACTGGTTTGAACGGACAGACAGAATATTACAGCAGATGCACTATACACCTAAAGAAAGACTAGAGTGTGCAGTATCCTTATTGCAGGAGGATGCCTATTAATGGTGGACCTCCATTATACATTCAGTGCGACCAGAGGACAGGACTTGAGAATTGTTTCAAAAGGAGTTTCGAAGGAAGTATGTTGGTCGCATTTATCTGGACAACATGAAGAGAGAATTTACCAACCTGAAGCAAAGACAGCTTACAGTGATAGAGTATGAGAGAGAATTTGTCAGGTTGAGTAAATATGCTGGAGATATGGTAGCTACAGAGGCGGATAAGTGCATAAGGTTTGAGGATGGGCTGAACGACTATATTCGCCTACAGGTTGCTGCCTTTGAGTTTGAAGATTTCACTATACTTGTCTCTGCAGCTCTGAATGTCTAAAGAATTAAGAAAGAAGAGTAGGCCAGAAGAGACAGAGGTCAACAGAGAAGGGGAGCAGGGCCATCAAGCTCATATCAGCCCCAAAGTAAGAAATTTAAGGGACCGCAGTCTAGTGGTCCGGTGTAGTCACAGAGGCCCATACCCACAGCCAGGCCGGGTCAGTCTGCAACATCAATAGCCAGTACCCCTGGGAGTGCAGCTAGAGGACCAGCCCCAGCATTGTGTGACCACTATGGAAAAAGACATCCTGGTGAATGCTGAAGAGTTACAGGAGCTTACAACAAGTGTGGATCTCATGAACATTTTTACAGGGATTGTCTGAAATACCAGTTAACCCTTGTTCAGCAACCAGAGAGATCTGCCCCTACTACTTCCAGAGGTAGGAGGCCCAGTCAGGCAGGACCTGCAGGTGGTAGCCATAGAGGGGTGTCAGAATCAGTGGCTAGACCAGATAGTCGAGCTCCTGCACGAGCCTATGGTATTAGGGCTTAGGAAGACAAGGATGCACTTGACGTGATAGCTGGTATTGTTTCTATTTTTGATACTACAGCTATTGCATTGATAGATTCAGGTTCTACTCATTTTTACATATGTGATGCATTGTTGAAAAAACGAAGTTTGAAAACTGAACCCACTGAATATGATGTGTTAGTCAGTAATCCGATATGCCAAAGTGTAGTTGTGAACCGTGTGTACAGAAATTGTCCTATTCGGATTCAGGAATATGAATTTCCAGGGGATTTGATGAAGTTGTCATTCTATGAGTTTGATGTTATTCTAGGCATGGATTGGCTAACTAGGCACAAGGTAGTGATCGACTGTGAACTGAAACGAGTGACACTCAGAACAGCAGATGGTGCAGAAATCACAATGGTGGGTGAAAGGAGGGATTTTCTTTCTAATATCATTTCAGCCATTACAGCCTGCAAACTGATCAAAAAGGGTTATGAAGCTTATTTGGCTCAGGTGGTTGATTCCAGAAAGGTTGATTCTAAAATTCAGAATATACCCATTGTGTGTGATTTTGCAGATGTGTTTTCAGAGGAGCTTCATGGATTGTCACCTCAGAGAGAAGTGGAGTTTGTGATTGACGTGGTACCAGGTACGTCTTCAGTATCAATAGCTCCTTACAGAATGGCACCAGTAGAACTGAAAGAACTGAAAATACAGTTACAGGAATTGCTGGATAAGGGCTTCATCAGACCCAGTGTATCCCCATGGGGAGCTCCAGTACTGTTTGTGAAAAATAAAGAGGGGTCATTGAGATTGTGCATCGATTACAGGCAGCTGAATAAACTCACTGTCAAGAATAAGTATCCGTTGCCTAGAATCGATGACTTGTTTGATCAGCTGAGAGGAGCCTGTGTCTTCTCAAAGATAGATCTCAGATCGGGGTATCATCAGTTGAGAATAAAAGATTCTGATATTTCAAAAACTGCATTCAGAACTAGGTATGGACATTATGAATTTGTAGTAATGCCATTTGGGCTGACAAATGCACCTGCAGCCTTTATGGACTTGATGAACCGAATTTTCTGACCATACTTGGATCAGTTTGTGGTAGTATTTATTGATGATATCCTGGTGTACTCATAGACGGTAGAGGATCATGACAGGCACCTCATACTGCAGATTTTGAGGGAAAAGCAATTGTATAGCAAATTGAGCAAATGTGAGTTTTGGTTGCCTGAAATTGCATTTTTGGGTCACATTGTGTCAGCAGAGGGTATTAAGGCAGATTCTAAAAAGATTGAAATAATAGTGGAATGGAAGCCTCCCAGAAATGTTACATAAGTCAGAAGTTTCTTAGGCTTGGTAGGTTATTATTGACGGTTTATGAAGGGATTCTCATCCATAGCAAGTCTGTTGACCAAACTACTTGTAACACCCCCTGACCCGACCCGACTAGATCGACCCAGGGAGCGTTACCGGGTTTTCAAAACTTTCTAAATTCTCGTTTCTCATTTCAAACCATTTCAAATCATATCAATTTGTAATTTAAAAATATTTTTCTAGTGAGCCCATCCAAATTTCAATTTTTAAAAATTTCGGCAGAGTTCCCTCTGTTTTTCTGATTTCCCAAAACCTGTTTCAAATAAAACTCAAATCACATAAAATCCACAACACTTCAAATCTCATTGCATTCAAATGCGCATTCTGCCGTTTAGTGCGACTTTCAAACAGTTTTTAAATTAAAATAATTCAGAATTCAGTAGTTACAAACCTTTTAAAATAAAAACAAACATAAATCATAAATTATTTACAAAACATATATAAAATCATTGAATTTACAGACTTTTGTATATGCATGCTTACAAAATATAATATACAAAACTATATCACTGCCCAATAAATGCAGTGACTCTGAACTCCAAGCTGCAGGTATCTCATTTCTACTCCTTATCTGCCTCGGTATCCCTGTGACCTACGCGTGATAAAAACCGACGCGCTAAGCATATAGCTTAGTGGGTGTACACTAAACTCAAGTATTAAAATCAGAAATAACTTTTCATAATAAAAATATCACAATATGATCGTATATAAACATGTTACGATGCAAATCATTTACAGAAATAAAACTGATGAAATCAATTCTATAGAAACAACTCATTACAATTTATAATCCATACAAAACCAAATCATAAATTAGGTTATAATCATAAACGTATAAAATCTATTTCGAAATTCACTTATAACATATTATTCAATTCACTTCAATTCTGGCCCTCTAGAATATCCAATATAATTTTTCAGGACTGGAATATGGGTCTAATCACTGTAGTTTCAATGTGACGTCCGGGGTTGCCCCGCAACAACAGTCACTGATATCTATGTGATTGTCCGAGATTGCCTCGCAACAACAATCACTAGAATCGTTGTGATTGTCCGAGATTGCCCCGCAACAACAATCACTGATAATAACGGCGCAGTACTGCTAAACTAACCCAGCTGGTATACCAACCTCCTATATCCATTTCTATGTCTAAGTATCCTAGGGCCGTTTCAATAAAACATTTTCAAATATTCACTGTAAGTTACAAATCAACGGTTACTCAATAAATATACAATTCAAACAATATTCTTCAAATATAAATTGGTTTTCATGGAAAATAAACAATATTCATACAAAAGTCTAAAACAAGTACTTTCAACGAAATCGTAATAATCGAAATACGATCGAAATACAATCAAAAATAAAATCATTCCAAGGAAAATATTATAAACACATAATAACGAAATTCTTCAAATAAATCGCAGATTCAGACTAAAAATACTTAATACATTTTGTAAAGATTTCGAAAACGGGTGTACACCAATCTGTATACCGTTTTCCTCTCGACAATCGCGTTTCTAGGTTTTCTTTTTCCTTTTCTCTTTCCTTCCTTTTTCTCTTCTTCTTCTTTCTCTTCTTCTTCTCTTCTGTTTTCTCTCTCGGTCTTCCTTTTTCTCCCTTTCTGTTTTCTATTCTGTTTTTCCAGAGCCTTTAGCGATAACTTATTTTTTTTATAATCTTTCGGTCGTCGCGACCTGTGGTCGCGCCACCAGGTCGCGTTGCTCACTGGAGCAACTCCACCGCCTTCATCGCGATCAACCATCGCGGTACCCTTGTAACATCCCTAATTTCGAATACATATGAAAAGTATGATTGAATTCATTTTGAATATGTGAATATGATTTTTATAATTTGAGGGGTGAAAATTGTAATTAAATGTACCAATTTGAACGGTCGAAAAATAATGCACGAAGAAAAAGGGTGAAAATCTGGACAGCAGGCATCGCGACCTGAGATCGCGATGAGCAGCTCGCGATGAAAAGGATGATTTGGGGCAGTGAGTATTGCGACCAGTCATCGCGACCACAGATCGCGATGACCAGCTCGCGATGAAAGTGGCAAATTTCCACCAGTGAGCAACGCGACTAAAGCGGCGCGACCACCGCTCGCGGTATAGGTCGCGATGACTCAAAAATTGTAAAAAAATAAAGCGGTGGAGCGGTGCGTTTAAAGGGATCAAAGAGAGCAAAAACTCTCAAAACCATTCAGCAAACCTTACAGAAACAGAACTAGAACGAGAGAGAGAGAGAGAGAGAGAGAGAGAGAGAGAGAGAGAGAGAGAGAGAGAGAGAGAAGAGAGGAGAGGAGAGAGAAAGAAGAAAAAGAAGAAGAAGAAGAAGAAGGAGAAAAGAAGAAGAAGAAGAAGAAAAGAGAAAGAGAAGAAGGAAAGGAGAAGGAGGAAGTTTTCAGGTTTGGTGTACACGAAGTTTTCGAATTTCCAGTTTTCCAGAAATTGTCGAAATTGTCCAATTTTAGAGTTTCTGAGTTATTTGAATTATATGAATTATAGATTATAGTTTAGATTTGCTATATACGTGTTTTGGAATTTTTTCAGTTTTCCAGAAATTTTCGAAATATTTCGGATTGATTGAAATTGATTACATTTGCGTTATTTGAATTATATTGATTATCGAATATAGTTCAGGTTCGATATATACGAGTTTTCAAATTTTTCAAGTTTTCCAGAAATTTTCGGAATTATCAAAGTTTATAGTTTGTGCAGTATTTGAATTCCATTGAGTAGAATGGATAGTTTGAAACTGATTTCGGAATGATTTGAATATGATTTGGTTCTAATAGTGTTATGGATATATATTATTAAGGACATATATTGTTCAATTATCGTATATTGTGAAATGTATCGGAAAATGATTTTGGGGCAATTTGATTCGAAACGGAATTATGAAATACGTTTGAGTATATTTTGGATTGATTTATATGATTATTGATTTATAAATATATTCGTATATTTCCGTTATATTATATTTGATGAAATTTATTTGCAAACATATAAATATATTACTATGTATTGCAATTGAATTCGATTATTCGGAAAGAAATAAAATATGTTGACATTGGATTGGAGAAAATATTTTGGCTCTGATGTGTATGAACATAGATATGGATATAGAAGGTTGACATGTCAATTGGGTTTCTATCTGAACAATACTGTGCCGATTATACCACCCTTTGGATAGTACAGGCCCCAAGTGCCGGTCCTAGGGTTCTGAAATTTGTCATGGGACATTTACAGCGGGTGATTCCGTTAGTGTTCCATTCTGATCTGATGTTCGGTGAGTGGCCCCGTTTGCGTCCAATACCGAACAACCCGTAATCCAGTCCGATAACTTATGTTTTGTATGTCAAGAGCCCAATCTGAAAATTGATTTGTTATCTGGAGACATTTGAGAAATTAAGAAAATATGTTTGTTAATTGTGTTTGGATATGTTTGATTTAAGATGAGCGTTAATTGTTTTTGGATATTTGATTTGATATGAGCCCCATATATTGTTTATATATTTGTTATTTATAGTTTTAATTGATATAAAATATTTGTATATACGATTTTGTGTACATCCACTAAGCAATATGCTTAGCGTGTTGAGTTTTTCTCGCACGCAGGTAACAAAGGTTCCAAGGGCGAAAAAGATAAAGAAGAGTAGAGTTTGCAGAACCAGAGTCAGGATCACATCTTTCTTGCATACATTTTGGTAGTTTGTTTATATTAAGTTTGTATATTTTGATACCGTATGCATATACAGAAACTGTTTGTAAATCTTTAACGAGCTTCCGCTACGTAAATATTTTATGATGTGTTTATGTTATGTGAATCTTTATAAATTATATTGTGATAAATTGGTTGGTAAGTCGCACTATAATTAGAAGGTTGCGCAAAAATTGATTTAAGACTTTGGAAGTTGATTTTATAAATTTTATCTATAAACAGGTTTTGGAAAGTCAGAAAAACAGAGGAAACTCTGGCAAGATTTTCGAAAATTCTTTGGACCATTTTCAAATGTTTTTCATATAAAGATAAAATATGTTCATCTACAGTAAAAGTTAGTTTTTAGTATATAGTAGCGTTCCCTGATTCGGTCCAAGCGGATTTGGGTCATGAGGTGTTACAGTTTTTGGTATAAGAGCAATGGTTTAGGCGTTCCTAGACCAGAGCAAAATATTTTGTAAAGAATATTATTGTATATGTATGCATTCATTGTAGAAAAGAAAAACAGGAAGATGTGACTCTAATCTGCAGAATTCCTCTTCTTTCTTGTGTAGGAAATGGAACCATTTAGCATTAATAGTCCCGCCAGTGTAGCTGGGGGAGATGGAGGAGATTCAGTGAGCCCAGGGGTGGCTGGACCAGAAAGGCAGGGTCAGCCAATTAATTTGCAGGATATGGCAGACTTTTTCCAGTGTGTGTCCAGAGCAGTGCCACGAAGGTCAGCAATAGAAAGGTTGGCCAAATATAGACCAACAGATTTCTGTGGCAGAATAAAGGAAGATGCATCCACTGCCGAACATTGGTTTAAGCGGACTGAGCGGATCTTAGAGCAGTTACATTGCACACCAGAGGAGAGTCTAAAGTGTGCGGTTTCTCTATTGCAGGAGGACGCTTATCAGTGGTGGACCTCCATTGTACAGACAGTACGGCCGGAGGAACGGACTTGGGAGTTTTTCCAGAAAGAGTTCCGGAGGAAATATGTTGGCCGTATCTATATAGAGAATATGAAAAGAGAATTTATGAACTTAAAACAGAGACAGATGACAGTCACCGAATATGAGCGAGAATTTATAAAATTAAGTAAGTATGCGACTGAGATGGTGACGACGGAGGAGAATAAGTGTGGGAGATTTGAAGACGGATTGAATGATTACATACGTCTTCAGGTTGCAGCTTTTGAGATGATTGATTTTCCTAGACTAGTATCAGCAGCCCTTAGTGTTGAAAGGGTTCGAAAAGAGGAGCAGGCTAGAAAGAACTGGAGTCAACAGAGAAGAGGTCCAGGACAAGCTAGTTCGTCCCAGCAACCAAGTAAGAGATATAGGAGACCTCAGACGAGTGTACAGAGGCAGACACAGAGACCTCCAGTTCCAGTCAGACCAGGACAGTCGGTTACCTCAGTAGCTAATGCTCCTGGGAGTACAGCGAGAGGACCAGCTTTGGCAGTTTGTGAGCACTGTGGGAGACAGCATCCGGGAGAGTGCTGGAGATTGACCGGAGCTTGTTATAGATGTGGATCCCGAGATCATTTTCTGAGGGATTGTCCGCAAAATCAGACTGTTTCTGGTAGGCCATCAGAGAGATCAGTTCCTACGGGTTCTAGAGGGAGGAGATCCAGTCAGGTAGGGACTGAGGCTAGCAGACATAGAGGAGTAGTAGAGTCTTCAGGAAGGCAGGATAGTCGTGCCCCAGGTAGAGCCTATGTGGTTAGGGCTCAAGAAAATAGGGATGCACCAGATGTGATCACTGGTACGATTTCTATTTTTGATATTACTGTTATTGCATTGATAGATCCAGGATCTACACATTCATACATCTGTGATGCCATGTTGAGAAATAGAAATTTGAAAACTGAATCTACTGATTATGAGATAGTGGTGAGTAATCCTTTAGGGCACAGTGTGATTGTAAACCGGGTATGTAGAAATTGTCCTATCGGAATTCAGGGGTATGAATTTCTGGGTGATTTGATGGAATTACCATTTCATGAGTTCGATGTAATATTGGGCATGGATTGGTTAACCAGACACCAGGTTATAATTGATTGTAGTTTGAAGCGAGTAATGCTTAGATTAGCAGATGGTACAGAAGTGATAATGGTGGGTGATAGGAGGGATTATCTCTCTAATGTTATTTCAGCCACTACTGCTCAGACATTGATAAGAAAAGGTTGTGAAGCATATCTAGCACATGTGGTTGATTTACAGAGGGTTGAATCTAGTTTGCAGAATATACCCACTGTATGTGATTTTCAGGATATGTTTCCAGAAGAACTCCCTGAATTACCACAGGAAAGAGAGGTGGAATTTGTGATTGATGTGATACCAGGTACCATTCCAGTATCGATTCCTCCGTACAGGATGGCACTTGCAGAATTGAAAGAATTGAAAATACAATTACAAGAATTGTTAGAGAAGGGATTCATTCGACCTAGTGTATCCCCATGGGAAGCACCAGTATTGTTTGTGAAGAAGAAAGATGGGTCGATGAGATTGTGTATTGATTACAGGCAACTGAATAAGCTTACCATTAAGAATAAATACCCATTGCCTAGAATTGATCATTTGTTTGATCAGTTTAGAGGAGCCAGTGTCTTCTCAAAAATTGATCTCAGATCGGGTTATCATCAGTTAAGGGTGAAAGATTCTGATGTTCAGAAAACAGCTTTCCGAACATGATATGGATATTATGAATTCGTCGTAATGCCATTTGGGTTGACTAATGCACCAGCAGCCTTTATGGATTTGATGAATCGTACTTTTCGTCCGTATCTGGATCAATTTGTGGTGGTATTTATAGATGATATTCTGATATATTCTCAGAGTCCGGAAGAACATGATCGACATCTGCGAATAGTGTTACAGACTCTGAGGGAAAAGAAGTTGTATGCTAAGTTTAGTAAATGTGAATTCTGGCTGAACGAAATTGCTTTTCTGGGACATGTAGTATCAGTTAAGGGTATTACAGCCGATCCCAAAAAGATTGAAGCAGTGATGGAATGAAAGCCTCCTAAGAATGTGACTGAGATCAGAAGTTTTCTAGGCTTAGCCGGATATTATAAACGATTTGTAAAAGGATTTTCATCCATTGCCACTCCTTTGACTAAATTACTGCACAAGAATGTCAAATTTGAGTGGAATGAGAAATGCCAGATAGCTTTTGAGAAATTGAAAGCGATGTTGGTTGAAGCACCAATTTTGGTACAGCCAGTATCCGGTAAAGACTATGTGATTTATAGTGATGCTTCACACAATGGCTTAGGTTGTGTGTTAATGCAGGAAGGAAAAGTGGTTGCTTATGCTTCCAGCCAGTTGAAGACTCATGAACAGAATTATCCAACACATGATCTGGAACTTGCAGCCATAGTGTTTGCTTTGAGAATATGGAGGCATTATCTTTATGGAGAGAAATGTTATATTTATACGAATCATAAGAGTCTTAAGTATTTGCCTACCCAGAAGGAACTCAACTTAAGGCAGAGAAGATGGATGGAGTTAATTAAAGATTATGATTGTGTTATTGATTACCATCCAGGAAAGGCGAATGTTGTTGCTGATGCTTTGAGCAGGAAGTCTATAGTTGCATTGAAAGCTATGAATGCTCATTTGAAATTAACCTTCGATAATGCTATTTTAGCTGAACTGACACTCAAGCCGAATGATCCAGCAGATACAAGAAAAGCAGTAACAGGATGAGAAACTTGTGGCTATTAGTGGACAAGTCCAGGAGGGAAAAGATATTGAGTTTGCAATCAGGGATGATGGTACTTTGTGCTTCAAAAACAGAATCTGCATTCCAGACGATGAGGAGTTGAGAAGGGCAATTCTGACAGAGGCACACAGTAGTGCATATTCGATGCACCCTGGTAGCACGAAAATGTATAGAGATCTGAGAACTCAATATTGGTGGTCAGGTATGAAGAGAGATGTGGTGGACTTTGTAAATAGATGTATGGATGTGGTGGACTTTGTAAATAGATGTATGACATGCCAACAGGTAAAAGCAGAACACCAAGTTCCATCAGGTTTGCTACAGTCACTACCTATACCTGAATGGAAATGGGATCGCATTACTATGGATTTTGTCACAGGATTACCCCTTACACGGAGTCAACATGATGCGATTTGGGTAATAGTGGATAGACTGACCAAGTCAGCACATTTCCTACCTGTCAGAATAGATTATTCATTGGACAGATTAGCAGAGCTATATATTAAAGAAATAGTTCGATTACACGGAGTGCCAGCTTCTATTATTTCAGACAGAGATCCGAAGTTTACATCCAGATTCTAGAAGAAATTTCAGGAAGCTCTAGGTACTCGATTAAGCTTCAGTACAGCTTTCCATCCACAGACAGATGGACAGTCGGAACGAGTAATTCAGGTGCTAGAAGATATGCTCCGGAGTTGTATTATTGATTTTGAGGGAAGTTGGGATGATCATCTTCCATTGGTTGAATTTGCTTATAACAATAGTTATCAGATGAACATAGATATGGCACCGTATGAAGCATTATATGGAAGGAAATGCAGAACACCTTTGTGCTGGATAGAATTGGGAGAAGACAGGTTGGTTGGATCTGATTTAATCAGACAGACTGAAGAAAAGGTGAAGATCATCAAAGAAAGACTGAAAGTCGCTTCCGATCATCAGAAGTCATATGCAGATTTGAAAAGAAGAGACATTGCATATGAAGTCGATGATAAAGTATTTCTGAAAGTATCTCCATGGAAGAAAGTAATGAGATTCGGACAGAAAGGAAAGTTAAGTCCTAGGTTTATTGGTCCATACGAAATTCTTGAACGTGTAGGACCGGTAGTGATGAGAATAAGGGAGCTGCACCAAGGGATCCATTGCATGTTCCGATTGGGCCTATAACAAGGGCAAGGGCTAAGAGATTCAAAGAAGCACTCAATGGCCTAATTCAAGATACTTGGGCTGATTCTGAATTATTAAAGCCCAAGATGAACCCACATGAAGACCAAGGCTTGATTAACATCATCAAGGCAATTGAGTGGGCTGAATAAGAGAAAGCTTGGCATAATTTCGGTTTGGGCTTGATTTAATAGTTTGTTTTAGTGTTGGTCCATTTGTAAGGCAATTATGGTCATTCTAGTTTTCTATTTGTAAGGCCTTAATGGCTATCTTGTTTTCTTTCCTTTGTTTTAGGGTTTCATTATATAAGGATATTGTTGGATGTAAGAGGGGATAATTGATTTTGAATGAAATTTGAGAGAGGTTTTCTCTTTGTTCTTTGAGAACTCACTGGAACTTATCAGAATTCTCTGTGGCGTTCCTCCTTGACTTATCAATCAAGTATTTCATCCTTGATTGTGGCGTCCTCCTTTATACCAAGGTTCACATCTCGATATAGGTGTTGGGTCGCGGTTTCCATCCGAACCAGAGGTTAGAACGAATATTGGCTTCAATCTTGATACAATCGACGGGGTTCATATCATTTGGTATCAGAGCTTAGGGCTCTAACATCAGGTTATTCTATCTTCTTCTTCTTTGATTTCGTTGATCATTGAATTATATCTTATTTCCAGAACTTCTTGTTAGTGTCCAGATCTAAGTTATCTATCTGTGTTATTCTTGTTCTTGTTCTTGATTTCGTAGATCCAAATCTAAGTATCTGTCTGTGATATTCTTGTTCTTGATTTCGTAGATCCAAATCTAAATATCTGTCTGTGATAATCTTGTTCTTGATTTCGTAGATCCAAATCTAAGTATCTGTCTGTGTTATACTTGTTCTTGATTTCGTAGATCCAAATCTAAGTATCTATCTGTGTTATTCCTGTTCTTGATTTCGTTGATCCAGAGAGAAGTTATCTGTCTGTATTATTCTTGTTCTTGGTTTCGTTGAACCAGATCTAAGTCTGTGTTAGTCTTGTTCTTGATTTCATTGATCCAGATCGAAGTTGTATAATCTGTTATATTCTTGTTTGTGCGTTTCCAGATCTAAGAGAGAGAGAGAGAGAGAGAGAAAAAAAAAATATATATATATATCAGTTTCGTTGTGATTTGTTTCCTGTGAACCTAAGAATTTTTGTTTCGTGTGAACGTGGCTAAGAAATCCTGATTATTGTTTGGTTAGTTTGAAAAGAACTTTTGAGAAAAAAAATTACGAGTGGAAAAAGGCAAGAGAGGTGAGGACATACTGAGGGTAAAAGCCGAATATATTGTGTGAAACAGGAGTGGAACTGAGTGAACTATTGTTTGAGGGAAACACGTGAGGGAGTGAAGTGAGGAGCTTCTTTTATTTATTTATTTATTTTTTTTTTACTAACGTTTTCTTTGCAGCGAATATGTCTAAAGAAAGTGCTTCGGATGAGGTGTTGGGAAAGGTAGATACAAAGTTTATAATGGAAGCATTGATGAGGGAGATGGGGAGATTGTTAAGGGCTGAAATGGAACCGATTCATGAACGATTAGATCGGGTAGAAAATACACGTGCGGAACAGCCACCACCCGTTCCCCAAGCACGTAGGAGAGAGAGGGTTCCGGTTAGAGAAGAAGTTCATGATTACTACGGGGATGATAATGACATAGAGGAGGATGATCGCATGTCCAGTGTGGGTGCGGGGAGATTTAGGCGTGGAATGGGAGGTAGAGGAGTTAGGTATGGGGATAGAGAAGATAGGTATGGGAATAGAGAAGATAGGTATGGGAACAGAGGAGATAGGAATGTAGAGAGGGTTGATAATAATTTGGGTAGTATAAAGGTGAAGATTCCAACCTTCCAAGGTAAAACTGATCCTGAAGCTTATTTGGAGTGGGAGAAAAGAATAGAGCTGGTGTTTGACTGCCATGAATATTCCGAAATGAAGAAGGTGAAATTGGCAGCCATAGAATTCACCGATTATGCTATTGTTTGGTGGGATCAACTGATTGTGAGTAGGAGACGGAATGGAGAAAGACCTATTGAGACATGGGAGGAGATGAAGACTGTTATGATGAGGAGATTCATTCCAAGCCACTATTATAGGGGTTTGTTTCAAAAATTGCAAACTCTTACTCAGGGGTCCAAGTGTGTTGAAGACTACTACAAAGAGATGGAAATAGCCATGATTCGAGCTGATGTACAGGAGGACAGAGAGGCGACTATGGCTAGGTTTCTCAATGGACTACACCGAGACATTGCAAATGTAGTGGAGTTGCAGCATTATGTTGAATTGACTGACATGGTACACATGGCCATTAAAGTGGAACAACAATTGAAGAGGAAGGGTTCCACACGGGTTGGGCAAAATTCGGGTTCTTCATCAACATGGAAACCGAATTGGAGCAAGAGGGAGGACCAGCCTAGTTTCAAGGCCAAGGCCGAACCTTCCAGAGATCATAAGGCCGGAGGCACAATAAACCAAGGTAAACCAGATTCTCAACCTACTAGAAATCGTGACATTAAGTGCTTTAAGTGTTTGGGAGCAGGTCATATTGCATCACAATGCCCAAACAAGAGAGTAATGGTTTTGAAGGATGATGGTGGTATCGAATCAGAGGGTGAATCTGATGGTGAGTCCATGCCACCATTGGAGGATGCCGGTGACTTTGAGTATCCGGTGGGTGGAGAGCTTTTGGTAGCAAGACGAGCTCTTAGTGCTCAAGCAAAGGAAGATGATGAGGTGCAACGTGAAAACATTTTTCACACCCGCTGCCATGTTAATGACAAGGTATGTAGTGTGATTATTGATGGGGGGAGTTGTACTAATGTGGCGAGCACTACTTTGGTAAAAAAATTGAATTTGAAAACTTTGAAGCACCCAAAACCTTATAAGCTACAATGGTTGAATGATAGTGGGGAAGTTAGGGTGAATAAACAGGTGTTGGTGTCATTTTCAATTGGCAAATACAAAGATGAAGTTGTTTGTGATGTGGTACCAATGAATGCGGGTCATATCCTTTTGGGAAGACCGTGGCAGTTTGATAGGCATGTGACTCATGATGGATACACTAATAGATACTCCTTTGTGCTCCATAAAAGGCCAATCACCCTTGTACCTTTAACCCCAAGACAAGTATATGAAGATCAAGTGAGGTTAAAAGATGAGAGGGATGTTAAAAATGAGAGTGAGAGGTCAAAAGAAAAAGAGGTTGAAGAGAAAAAAAGAGAGACAAAACAAGTGAGCTTTTATGCAAGAGATAGTGAGATCAAAAGGGCTTTGTTTTCAAACCAGCCAATGATTGTACTTTTGTACAAAGAGGCTTGTTTTATTACTAATGAAATTAACTCTTCTTTGCCTAGTGTTGTTGTTTCACTTTTGCAGGACTTTGATGAAGTGTTTCCCGAAGAGATGCCTATTGGTTTACCACCAATAAGGGGGATTGAACACCAAATTGACTTTGTCCCCGGAGCACCAATTCCAAATAGACCAGCATACCGAAGTAATCCCGAGGAGACAAAGGAACTTCAAAGGCAGGTTGATGAGCTCATGGAGAAGGGGTATGTTCGTGAGAGTATGAGTCCCTGTGCGGTTCCCGTATTGCTTGTGCCTAAGAAGGATGGAACATGGAGGATGTGTGTTGATTGTCGTGCCATCAACAATATCACTGTAAAGTATCGACATCCTATTCCTAGATTAGATGATATGCTTGATGAATTGCATGGTTCTATTGTTTTCACTAAAATTGATCTTAAAAGTGGATATCATCAAATTAGGATGAAAGAAGGTGATGAGTGGAAAACTGCTTTCAAAACAAAATATGGGTTATATGAGTGGTTAGTTATGCCCTTTGGGTTAACTAATGCACCAAGTACTTTCATGAGATTAATGAACCATGTTTTGCGTGCTTTTATTGGAAGATTTGTGGTTGTTTACTTTGATGACATTCTGATTTATAGCAAAAACTTGGACGAGCATGTTGAACATTTAAAACTTGTTTTAGGTGTTTTAAGAACCGAAAAGTTGTTTGCTAATTTTAAAAAGTGTACCTTTTGCACGGATAGCTTGGTATTTTTGGGTTTTGTTGTTAGTGCTAAAGGAATTGGGGTTGATGAAGAAAAGGTTAAGGCAATTAAGGAGTGGCCGAAACCTACAACTGTGGGACAAGTGAGAAGTTTTCATGGGTTGGCTAGTTTCTATAGGAGGTTTGTGAAAGACTTTAGTAGTCTAGCTGCACCTTTAACTGAAGTTATCAAAAAGAATGTGGGTTTTAAGTGGGGTAATGAACAAGAAAAGGCATTTAACTTGATTAAGGAAAAATTAACTAATGCACCTTTGCTTGCTTTGCCTAACTTTGCTAAAGCTTTTGAGATTGAGTGTGATGCTTCAGGAATAGGTATGGGAGCTGTTCTAATGCAAGAAGGACGTCCCATTGCATTTTTTAGTGAGAAAATAAGTGGAGCAGCCTTGAATTATCCTACCTATGACAAGGAGATGTATGCTTTGGTTAGGGCATTGGAAACTTGGCAACATTACCTTTGGCCGAAAGAATTTGTGATTCACACGGATCATGAGTCCTTGAAGCATCTAAAGGGGCAGCACAAGCTAAATAAGCGGCATGCCAAGTGGGTGGAGTTCATAGAAACATTTCCATACGTGATCAAGTACAAAAAAGGTAAGGAAAACGTAGTCGCTGATGCTCTGTCCAGAAGGTATGTTTTACTTTCTACTTTGGATGCGAGATTGTTTGGTTTTGACTACATTAAAGAATTGTATGTGGAAGATGCTGATTTTGGCAATGTATTCAATGCATGTGAAAAGGTTGCATTTGGCAAGTTTTATAGGCATGATGGATTTTTGTTTAGAGAGACTAAATTATGCGTGCCTAAGAGTTCTCTGCGTGAATTGCTTGTGAGGGAAGCTCATGGGGGTGGTTTGATGGGGCATTTTGGTATAGCCAAGACCCTAGATGTTTTGCATGAACACTTCTTTTGGCCTCATATGAAACGTGATGTAGAAAGAATTTGTGAGAAATGCATTACGTGTAGACAAGCTAAGTCTAGGGTTAAGCCTCATGGTTTGTATACTCCTTTACCTATACCTAGTGGACCTTGGATTGATATTTCTATGGATTTTGTGCTGGGTTTGCCTAGGTCAAAGAGGGGTAGGGATTCTATATATGTGGTTGTTGATAGGTTTTCTAAAATGGCACATTTCATTCCTTGTCATAAAACTGATGATGCATCACATATTGCTGATTTGTTTTTCAAAGAAATTGTTAGATTGCACGGCATGCCTAAAACCATTGTTTCGGATAGAGATGCTAAGTTCTTAAGCTACTTTTGGAAAACTTTATGGGGCAAGTTAGGAACTAAACTTTTGTTTTCTACTACTTGTCATCCACAAACTGATGGTCAAACTGAAGTAGTTAATAGGACTTTATCTGCCTTGTTGCGTGCTATAATACAAAAGAACTTGAAAACATGGGAAGATTGTTTGCCGCATGTAGAGTTTGCTTATAATAGGAGTGTGCATTCTGCAACTCATTTTTCACCTTTTGAAATTGTGTATGGTTTTAACCCATTGACTCCTTTGGATTTACTTCCTTTACCTGTGACTGAGCATGTTAACTTGGATGGAAAGAAAAAGGCAGAGTTTGTTAAGCAAATACATGAAAAGACTAGGCAAAACATCGAGAGGAGAACTGAGCAATATGCCAACCAAGCTAATAAAGGGCGCAAGAAAGTTGTGTTTGAACCCGGTGATTGGGTGTGGTTGCATATGAGGAAAGAACGGTTTCCAGTCCAGAGGCGTTCTAAACTACTTCCAAGGGGAGATGGCCCATTTCAAGTGATTGAAAGGATCAATGACAATGCCTACAAGTTAGATCTTCCAGGTGAGTATAATGTTAGCGCAAGCTTCAATGTTTCTGATTTGTCTCCTTTTGATGTAGGTGACGATTTGAGGACAAATCCTTTTCAAGAGGGAGGGAATGATGAGAATAAGGGAGCTGCACCAAGGGATCCATTGCATGTTCCGATTGGGCCTATAACAAGGGCAAGGGCTAAGAGATTCAAAGAAGCACTCAATGGCCTAATTCAAGATACTTGGGCTGATTCTGAATTATTAAAGCCCAAGATGAACCCACATGAAGACCAAGGCTTGATTAACATCATCAAGGCAATTGAGTGGGCTGAATAAGAGAAAGCTTGGCATAATTTCGGTTTGGGCTTGATTTAATAGTTTGTTTTAGTGTTGGTCCATTTGTAAGGCAATTATGGTCATTCTAGTTTTCTATTTGTAAGGCCTTAATGGCTATCTTGTTTTCTTTCCTTTGTTTTAGGGTTTCATTATATAAGGATATTGTTGGATGTAAGAGGGGATAATTGATTTTGAATGAAATTTGAGAGAGGTTTTCTCTTTGTTCTTTGAGAACTCACTGGAACTTATCAGAATTCTCTGTGGCGTTCCTCCTTGACTTATCAATCAAGTATTTCATCCTTGATTGTGGCGTCCTCCTTTATACCAAGGTTCACATCTCGATATAGGTGTTGGGTCGCGGTTTCCATCCGAACCAGAGGTTAGAACGAATATTGGCTTCAATCTTGATACAATCGACGGGGTTCATATCAGGTAGCCTATAGACTAGTTTTACCCTTGGAATTAGAAAAGATACATAATGTATTTCATGTATCTATGCTGAGGAGATACAGATCTGATCCATCTCATAGAGTTCAGACTGAATCTATTGAGATACAACCTGACTTGACATATGAAGAAGAACCTGTGGAGATTCTAGACAGAGAGCTTAAGGAACTCCAGAATAAGACCGTCCCCTTAGTAAAGATTCTTTAGAGAAACCATAATGTAGAAGAAGCAACATGGGAAAGTGAAGAGATCATGAGACAACAATATCCACAATTATTCGAATAAGGTAAATTTCGAGGACGAAATTTCTTAAGAGGGGAAGAATTGTAACATCCCTAATTTCGAATACATATGAAAAGTATGATTGAATTCGTTTTGAATATGTGAATATGATTTTTATGATTTAAGGGGTGGAAATTGTAATTAAATGTACCAATTTGAACGGTCGAAAAATAAGGCACGAAGAAAAAGGGTGAAAATCTGGACAGTAGGCATCGCGACCTGAGATAGCGATGAGCAGCTCGCGATGAAAAGGATGATTTGGGGCAGTGAGTATCGCGACCAGTCATCGCGACCACAGATCGCGATGACCAGCACGCGATGAAAGTGGCAAATTTCCACCAGTGAGCAACGTGACCAAAGCGGCGCGACCACCGCTCGCGGTACAGGTCGCGATGACTCAAAAATTGTAAAAAAATAAAGCGGTGGAGCGGTGCGTTTAAAGGGATCAAAGAGAGCAAAAACTCTCAAAACCATTCAGCAAACCTTACAGAAACAGAACTAGAACGAGAGAGAGAGAGAGAGAGAGAGAGAGAGAGAGAGAGAGAGAGAGAGAGAGAGAGAGAGAGAGAGGGAGAGAAGAGAGGAGAGGAGAGAAAAAGAAGAAAAAGAAGAAGAAGAAGAAGAAGAAGGAGAAAAGAAGAAGAAGAAGAAGAAGAAAAGAGAAAGAGAAGAAGGAAAGGAGAAGGAGAAAGTTTTCAGGTTTGGTGTACACGAAGTTTTCGAATTTCCAGTTTTTCAGAAATTGTCGGAATTGTCCAATTTTAGAGTTTCTGAGTTATTTGAATTATATGAATTATAGATTATAGTTTAGATTTGCTATATACGTGTTTTGGAATTTTTCCAGTTTTTCAGAAATTTTCGGAATATTTCGGATTGATTGAAATTGATTACATTTGCGTTATTTGAATTATATTGATTATCGAATATAGTTCAGGTTCGATATATACGAGTTTTCGAATTTTTTCAGTTTTCCAGAAATTTTCGAAATTATCAAAGTTTATAGTTTGTGCAATATTTGAATTCCATTGAGTAGAATGGATAGTTTGAAACTGACTTCGGAATGATTTGAATATGATTTGGTTCTAATAGTGTTATGCAAATATATTATTAAGGACATATATTGTTCAATTATCGTATATTGTGAAATGTATCGAAAAATGATTTTGGGGCAATTTGATTCGAAACGGAATTATGAAATACGTTTGAGTATATTTTGGATTGATTTATATGATTATTGATTTATAAATATATTCGTATATTTCCGTTATATTATATTTGATGAAATTTATTTGCAAACATATAAATATATTGCTATGTATTGCAATTGAATTCGATTATTCGGAAAGAAATAAAATATGTTGACATTGGATTGGAGAAAATATTTTGGCTCTGATGTGTATGAACATAGATATGGATATAGGAGGTTGACATGTCAATTGAGTTTCTATCTGAACAGTATTGTGCCGATTATACCACCCTTTGGATAGTACAGGCCCCAAGTGCCGGTCCTAGGGTTCTGAAATTTGTCATGGGACATTTACAGCGGGTGATTCCGTTAGTGTTCCATTCTGATCTGATGTTCGGTGAGTGGCCCCGTTTGCGTCCAATACCGAACAACCCGTAATCCAGTCCGATAACTTATGTTTTGTATGTCAAGAGCCCAATCTGAAAATTGATTTGTTATCTGGAGACATTTGAGAAATTAAGAAAATATGTTTGTTAATTGTGTTTGGATATGTTTGATTTAAGATGAGCGTTAATTGTTTTTGGATATTTGATTTGATATGAGCCCCATATATTGTTTATATATTTGTTATTTATAGTTTTAATTGATATAAAATATTTGTATATACGATTTTGTGTACATCCACTAAGCAATATGCTTAGCGTGTTGAGTTTTTCTCGCACGCAGGTAACAAAGGTTCCAAGGGCGAAAAAGATAAAGAAGAGTAGAGTTTGCAGAACCAGAGTTAGGATCACATCTTTCCTGCATACATTTTGGTAGTTTGTTTATATTAAGTTTGTATAATTTGATACCGTATGCATATACAGAAACTGTTTGTAAATCTTTAACGAGCTTCCGCTATGTAAATATTTTATGATGTGTTTATGTTATGTGAATCTTTATAAATTATATTGTGATAAATTGGTTGGTAAGTCGCACTATAATTGGAAGGGTGCGCAAAAATTGATTTGAGACTTTGGAAGTTGATTTCATAAATTTTATCTATAAACAGGTTTTGGAAAGTCAGAAAAACAGAGGAAACTCTGGCAAGATTTTCGAAAATTCTTTGGACCATTTTCAAATGTTTTTCATATAAAGATAAAATATGTTTATCTAAAGTAAAAGTTAGTTTTTAGTATATAGTAGCGTTCTCTGATTCGGTCCAAGCGGATTTGGGTCAAGGGGTGTTACAACCCTGGTCGCACTGGTGGTCGCGATGCTCACTGCAAGAATTTTTATTTTTTTCATCGCGAGCCAGTCAGCGCGATCTGTGGTTGCGGTGACCAGGTCGCGTTGCTCACTGCCCGAAAATGCCAATTTTTCGCCGCGAGCAGCTCATCGCGATCTGTGGTCGCGGTGAGGGGTCGCGGTACACACTGCCCCAGTTTTTAACTCCTTTTTCTTCATGCATCATTTATGGACCGTTCCATCTGATCCACCTGGAATCCATAAAAATAATTATTCAAAATACCCCTCTAATCATAACTTTTTACATGTTCTTTTTCAAAAGTAATTATTCAAAATTTGGGATGTTACAATTCTTCCCCTCTTAAGAAATTTCGTCCTCCAAATTTACCTCAACTGAACAGTTGCAGATACTGTTGTCTCATGGTTTCTTCGCTCTCCTAGGTAGCTTCTTCTACATTGTGATTCTTCCAGAGAACTTTCACCAGTGGAACTTTTTTATTTCGTAATTCTTTAATCTCCCGATCAAGAATTTGCACTGGTTCCTCTTCATATGTCAGGTCTGGTCGGATTTCAATACTTTCGGCCTGAACTCTGTGGGAAGGATCAGATCTGTATCTCCTCAGCATAGACACGTGGAAAACATTATGAATCTTTTCTAATTCTGGAGGTAAAGCAAGTCTGTAGGCTACTGGTCCCACACGTTCAATGATTTCGTATGGCCCAATAAACCTAGGACTCAACTTACCTTTTCTGCCAAATCTAAGCACTTTCTTCCACGAAGATACTTTCATAAACATCTTCTCACCGACTTCATATTCTATCTCTTTTCTTTTCAAATCTGCATATGATTTCTGTCGGTCAGAAGCAACTTTCAATCTATCGTTGATAATCTTCACCTTCTCCTCAGTTTGTCGAATCAAGTCTGGGCCTACTAACCTGTCCTCTCCTAACTCTGTCCAGCATACTGGAGTCCTGCATTTCCTTCCATACAGTGCCTCATACGGTGCCATAGCTATGCTCGACTGGTAACTGTTGTTGTAGGCGAATTCAATTAATGGGAGATGATCCGCCCAACTCCCTTCAAAATCAATTATACAACTCCTGAGCATATCTTCTAACACCTGAATTACCCTTTCTGATTGTCCGTCTGTCTGCGGATGAAAGGCTGTACTGAAACTCAGTCGAGTACCCAAGGCTTCTTGAAACTTCTTCCAGAATCTGGATGTAAACCTCGGATCTCTATCTGATATTATGGATACAAGCACTCCATGCAATCTGGCTATTTCTCTGATGTACAATTCTGCTAATCGATTCAGTGAATAGTCAGTTCTGACAGGTAGAAAGTGTGCTGACTTCGTCAACCGATCCACTATAACCCATACTGCATCGTGTTTACTCTAGGTGAGTGGCAATCCTGTGACAAAGTCCATTGTAATGCGGTCTCATTTCCATTCAGGTATTGCTATTGACTGTAACAATCCTGATGGAACCTAGTGTTCAGCTTTCACCTGTTGACAAGTCATGCATCTATTTACAAATTCTACCACATCCTTTTTTATACCAGACCACCAATACTGAGTTTTCAAGTCTCTGTACATTTTTGTGCTACCTGGGTGCATCGCATACAAACTACTGTGTGCCTCTATCAGGATCATCTTTCTCAATTCTTCATCATCTGGAATACAAATCCTGTCTCTAAAACACACAATACCATCAGCTCTGATTGAGAAATCCGGATGCTTCCCTTCTGGGATCTGTTCACGTATCATCTGGAGTCTAGCATCCTGCTTCTGTTTCTCTACAATTTGCTGAATCAAACTAGGTCTGCATATCAACTCAGCTACTACTGCATTATCTGGATTCAGCTGTAATTGCACATTCATAGCCTTCAAAGCGAATAATGCTTTTCTACTCAGCGCATCAGCGACCACATTCGCCTTTCCTGGATGATAGTCGATTATATAGTCATAATCTTTTATCAACTCCATCCACCGTCTCTGTCTCAGATTAAGCTCTTTTTGGGTAGGCAGATATTTCAGACTCTTGTGATCCGTGTATATGTAACATTTCTCATCATATAAGTAATGCCTCCAGATTTTTAAAGCAAAAACAATAGCTGCAAGTTCCAGATCATGAATCGGATAGTTCTACTCATGATTTTTCAGTTATCTGGACGCATATGCAACCACCTTGCCTTCCTGCATCAATACACAACCTAAACCCTGATGTAAGGCATCACTATAGATCACAAAGTCTTTACCTGAAATAGGCTGAATCAGGACTGGAGCCTCAACTAGCATCGCCTTCAATCGGTCAAAAACTGCCTGGCATCTGTCAGTCCAGTCAAATCTGACATTCTTATGCAGTAGCTTGGTCAACGAACTTGCTATGGATGAAAATCCCTTTACAAACCGTCGATAATAACCTGCCAAGCCTAAGAAACTTCTGACTTCTGTAATATTTCTGGGAGGCTTCCATTCCACTATTGCTTCAATCTTTTTCGAATCTGCCTTAATACCCTTTGCTGACACAATGTGACCCAGAAATGCAATCTCAGGCAACCAAAACTCACATTTGCTCAGTTTACTATACAGTTGCTTTTCCATCAGAATCTATAGTACTACTCTGAGGTGCCTGTCATGGTCCTCTGCCGTCTGTGAGTACACCAGGATATCATCGATAAATACCACCACAAACTGATCCAAGTATAGTCGGAATATTCTGTTCATCAGATCCATAAAGGCTGCAGGTGCATTAGTCAGCCCAAATGGCATCACTACAAATTCATAATATCCATACCTGGTTCTGAATGCAGTTTTTGGAATATCTGAATCTTTTATCCTCAACTGATGATACCCCGATCTCATATCTATCTTTGAGAAGACACAGGCCCCTCTAATCATAACTTTTTACATCCTCTTTTTCAAAAGTAATTATTCAAAATTTGGGATGTTACAATTCTTCCCCTCTTAAGAAATTTCGTCCTCAAAATTTACCTCAACTGAACAGTTGCGGATACTGTTGTCTCATGGTTTCTTCGCTCTCCCAGATAGCTTCTTCTACATTGTGATTCCTCCAGAGAACTTTCACCAGTAGAACTTTTTTATTTCGTAATTCTTAATCTCCCGATCAAGAATTTGCACTGGTTCCTCTTCATATGTCAGGTCTGGTCGGATTTCAATACTTTCGGCCTGAACTCTGTGGGAAGGATCAGATCTATATCTCCTAAGCATAGACACGTGGAAAACATTATGAATCTTTTCTAATTCTGGAGGTAAAGCAAGTCTGTAGGCTACTGGTCCCACACGTTCAATGATTTCGTATGGCCCAATAAACCTAGGACTCAACTTACTTTTTCTGCCAAATCTAAGCACTTTCTTCCACGGAGATACTTTCAGAAATGCCTTCTCACCGACTTCATATTCTATCTCTTTTCTTTTCAAATCTGCATATGATTTCTGTCGGTCAGAAGCAACTTTCAATCTATCGTTGATAATCTTCACCTTCTCCTCAGTTTGTCGAATCAAGTCTGGGCCTACTAACCTGTCCTCTCCTAACTCTGTCCAGCATACTGGAGTCCTGCATTTCCTTTCATACAGTGCCTCATACGGTGCCATATGCGTCCAGACAACTGAAAACTCATGAGCAGAATTATCCAATACATGATCTGGAGCTTGCAGCTATCGTATTTGCCTTAAAAATATGGAGGCTTTACTTATATGATAAGAAATGTTACATATACACAGATCACAAGAGTTTGAAATATCTGCCTACCCAGAGAGAGCTTAATCTAAGACAGAGACGATGGATGGAGTTGATTAAAGACTATGATTGTGTGATTGATTACCATCCAGGAAAGGCGAATGTAGTCGCAGATGCTCTGAGCAGAAAAGCACTATTCACTTTGAAGGCCATGAATGTGCAATTACAGTTGAATCCAGACAATGCATTAGTAGCTGAATTGATATGCAGACCCAGTTTGATTCAGCAAATTGCAGAAAAATAGAAGCGGGATGATAGAATCCAGATGATATGTGGACAGATCCCAGAGGGGAAGTATCCGGACTTTACAATCAGAAATGATGGTATTGTGTGTTTCAGAGACAGGATTTGTATTCCATATGATGAAGAATTGAAAAGGATGATCCTGATAGAGGCACACAGTAGTCCGTATTCGATGCACCCAGGTAGTACAAAAATGTACAGAGATTTGAAAACTCAATATTGATGGTCTGGTATGAAGAAAGATGTGATGGATTTTGTGAATAAATGTATGACCTGTCAACAGGTGAAAGCAGAACACCAGGTTCCATCAGGGTTGTTACAACCAATAGGAATACCTGAATGGAAATGGAATCGTATCACGATGGACTTTGTCACAGGATTGCCACTTATCTAGAGTAAACACGATGTAATATGGGTAATAGTAGACCGACTGACAAAGTCAGCACATTTTCTACCTGTCAGAACTGATTATTCATTGGATCGACTAGAAGAATTGTATAACAAAGAAATAGTCATATTGCATGGAATGCCTGCATCTATAATATCAGATAGAGACCCGAGGTTTACATCTAGATTTTCAAAGAAGTTTCAATAAGCTTTGGGTACTCGACTGAGTTTCAGTACAGCCTTCCATCCGCAGACAGACGGACAATCAGAAAGAGTAATTCAGGTGCTAGAAGATATGCTCAGGAGTTGTGTAATTGATTTTGAAGAAAGTTGGGCAAATCACCTCCCATTGATTGAATTCGCATACAATAATAGTTATCAATCGAGCATAGCTATGGCACCATATAAAGCACTGTATGGAAGGAAATGCAAGACACCTGTATGCTGGACAGAATTGGGTGAAGACAGGTTAGTAGGCCCAGATTTGATCCGACAAACTGAAGAAAAGGTAAAGATCATCAAGGAAAGACTGAAAGTTGCATCTGACCGACATAAATCATATGCAGACCTGAAAAGAAAGGAAATAGAATATAAAGTCGGTGAAAAAGTTTCCTGAAAGTATCTCCATAGAAGAAAGTGCTCAGATTTGGCAGAAAAGGAAAGTTAAATCCTAGGTTTATTGGCCATACGAAATCATTGAACGTGTATGACCAGTAGCCTACAGACTTGCTTTACCTCCTGAATTAGAAAAGATTCATAATGTGCTTCATGTATCAATGCTGAGGAGATACAGATTTGATCCTTCCCACAGAATTCAGGCTAAAAGTATTGAAATCCGACCAGACCTGACATATGAAGAGGAACCAGTGCAAATTCTTGATCAGGAGATTAAAGAACTACGAAATAAAAGAGTTCCACTGGTGAAAGTTCTCTGGAGGAATCACAATATATAAGAGGCTACTTGGGAGAGTAAGGAAACAATGAGACAACAGTATCCATAACTGTTCAACTGAGGTAAATTTCGAGGACCAAATTTTTTTTTTAAGAGGGAAAGAATTGTAACATCCCTAATTTCAAATAATTAATTTTGAGTATGTGAATATAATATTTATAATTTTTAGGTTTTCAAATGGACCAATTGGAACGGTCGAAAAACAATGCACGAAAAGAAGGGTGAAAAACTGGGCAGTGAGTAACGCGACCAGTCACTGCGACCAGAGCTTGCGATGAGCAGCTCGCGGTGAAAATGGTGATTTTAGGCAGTGATCACCGCTACTAGTCACTGCGACCACAGATCGCGCTGAGAAGCTCGCGGCAAAAATATTGAATTTGGGCAGTGAGCATGGCGACCAACGTTGCGACCAGGTACCGCGATGGTTGATCGTGATGAAAGCGGTGAAATCACTCCAGTGAGCAACGCGACCAGGTGGCGCGACCACAGGTCGCGATGACCGAAATTTTATAAAAAAATAAGTTGGTGGTGGAAGCTTCACGAAGAAGCAACCAGAAAAATAGAAAGAGAGAATGGGAGATGAGAAAAATAAAGAAAGAAAAAGAAAGAAAAGAGAGAGAAAGAAAAAGAAGGAGAAGGAGAAGAAGAAGAGGAGGAAGAGAAGAAGAAAAAGAGAAGAAGAAGAAGAGAAGAGGAAGAAGAAGAAAAGAAAAGGAAGAAAGAAAAGGAAAAGGGGAGGGAGAAAGGAAAAAGAAAAATTCAGAAAAGAAACTGTCTTAAAACGGTATCCAGGTTGGTGTACACTCGTTTCTGAAATCATTTTCGTTATGTGTTTTTGATTTAGTGAGTTTGGAAACATATTTATGGATTTTATATACTCGTATTTTAATTTTTCGTACATTGTTGGAATTGTTTGTAGAATATTTTGATATAGTTTCAATGAAATCGTATGTTTTCAAAACATGATTTACGAATATTATTTTACGAATATTGTTTGGTTTTTATAATTATTGATTTTGATTGAAACTTGTAATCGTTGATTCTTGAAAACAAGGAACTGATTTGATATGATATTTGATACCTGAATTATGGCTCTGATATATGTTTAGGGAAATATGGATATAGGAGATTGACATGTTAATTGGGTATATGTAGCAGTACTGCACCGATACTTCTGATGCTTATGATTATGATTCTACGGATACCATTTCCTTTGAAATGGGAAACCGACTGTGAAATACGGATACCATTTCATTCTGAAATGGAAAACCGACTGTGAAAAATATGGATACCATTTCACTCTGAAATGGGAAACTGACTGTTTATATAGGGATACCATTTCATACGAGATGGGAAACCCGACTGTAAAACCCGTAATCCAGTCCTGTAAACCCTGTAATATGTATCAGAGGCCCAAATCAGAACTGAAAATTAAAAAATGATATGGACGTAAAGAAATGCTATTGAAAGTGAAACCCAGGAACTTTTGAAATACTGATTTTATATAGTTTCAGTAATTGAAATATATAATGTTTGTTTTATATATATTTCTAAATTTCTGAATTCGAGATTTATTGTTTTATATCACCTTGTAATTTATTTTAGTGTACACCCACTAAGCATTATTGCTTAGCGCGTTGATGTTTATCACGCATAGATAACAGAGATACCGAGGAAGGAAAAGATTGAAGAGAGAGTTGCAGACAAAGATCCAGAGTCACCACATTTTGAGGAGTCATATATTTCTGTATATTATAGTCAGATAAGCATGCATAAATAGAAATTTGTAAATGTATTATATATATATATATATATATATATATATATATGTTTTTGTAAATAATTGTTTTAATGGTTTATGTTTTCATTTTCAAAGGTTTATAAATATTGAATTATTAATTGTTTTCTTTGAATATGCTTGGACAGTCGCATTAAACGGCAGAGTGTGCATTTGTTTGAGAATTTGATTTTGAAGTGTTGATTATTATACTGTTGAGATTTTATTTGAAATAGGTTTTGAAAAATCAGAAAAACAGAGGAAACTCTGCTGAAATTTTTAAAACTGAATTTTGATGGGCTCATTAGGAAAGCATTTTAAAAATAAAATTTATTTGATTTTCAAAGGTTTGCAAATTATAAAGTGAATTAAGAAAAGTTTTGAAAACCCAGTAGCGCTCCCTGGGTCGATCCAGACGGGTCGGGTCAGGGGGTGTTACAGATTTCTTATTGCTCGTTTCCAGTTCAAAGAAGATTTGGAGGCTGTTTTTACTGGGGGACCCCGGGTAATTGCGAACCAGTACCTAGTGGCTCAGAGGTGGAGGCCCAATTTCATCCCAGGAGAGCAAGACAATGAGAAAATGTCTGTCTGGGTCAGGTTATCTAGACTCCCAATGGAGTGGATGGAAATGGACCTCTTATGGAACATTGGTGGCATGTTAGGGTCCATGTGTAAAGTGGATCCCATCATAAAATCTCAGACCAGAGGTAGATTCGCCAGGATTTATGTTGAGATCGATATGTCTAAACCTCTTCGTGGAACTTTGTTGATAGATGGTCGAAGAGTAAGGGTGGAATATGAGAGCATGAGGCTAATCTGCTTCAACTGTGGGAGGATTGGCCATGGTAGGAAGAGCTGCCATGAGGGACTTCAAGCTAATCAAAATGAGGGCTCTAGGATGGAAACTGAAATCAATTCCCCTCTTCAACCAGAGGTGAGTGACAACTCTTTTGGCCCTTGGATGTTTATTTCTTATAATAGGGAAGGTAGAAATTATTAGGGGAATAGGTATGATAGAACTGGAATTGGAGGTAGGAATGGTAGGCTTGAGAACATAGGTGACTTAGGACCTGTTAAATCGAAATATGGTGATACTGAGATTCTGGATAAACATAGTGGAGGGATGAAGAAGGATAAGGTGGGGTTTAAATACACGGGGACTAGTTTGAATAATGCTAGTAGAGCTGGAGGGTTTAGGTTTGATATTTTGAATTATTTGGCAGAGAATAACTGTGAGGAGGGTGTTATTCAGAAGAGTAAGGGTGTGGATTTGAAGCAAAAAGAGGTTTTAACTGAGGTCACTAATTTGAAAGAGAAAATCAGAGTTAATAAGAAGTTTGATAAATCCAAGGTGAGTTCTACGGTAAGGGATGGCTACTATTCTCAGAAGAAGTCAGGTACTGCTTCTAGTAAGGCTAAAAAGCAGCTGATGCACAACACAAGCAGTGGCAATGAGAAACAGCCTTTAAGAGCAGGGATTTTTGAAGACATTATTCATGATGATAGGGTTGACAACTCGCAGAGTGTGAGAGATGAAGTTGGAGTTCCACAACAACTCCATCGGGATATAAAGAATGCCACGAAGACAAATCAAGCTTCTAATTTTGGTGGGCTAGGCAGTAGCATGGGTATTTATCAGCCGACTGTCACTGAAATCAGGTCTAAGATTGACATTACTAAAGCTAATCAGAGCTGTTTTGAAGATGTAGCCTCCAAACTCAAGGAGGCTATGTTGGAGACTGTGGAGTGATTCTTTTTTCCATGTGTGCTTTCTTTTCTAATGATTTATTGTTGGAATGTTAGAGGAGCAGGGAAAAAGAATTTTCATAGAACTATTGTTGACTTAAAAAAACATGTATAAGTTTGATATTTTTGCTATATTTGAGTCTAGGATTAGTGGTAGGAGAGCTACTTATATTATTAAAAAACTGGGGTTCTCAAATAATTATATAGTAAAGGCTGATGGGTTTTCAGGTGGGCTTTGGTTATTGTGGAATGAATTTAAGGTTCATTTAAAGATCTTAACTGATTCTAAACAGTCTATCACTGTGTAACACCCCCTGACCCAATCCGCTCATACCGAATCAGGAAGCGCTACTATATACTGAAATCAATACTTCACTTTTATAAAACCATACTTTTAAAATTAAAACGTAAACTTTAATAATGACCCAATAAAATTTCTGAAAATTTCGCCAGAGTTTCTTCTGTTTTTCTGACTTTCCAAAACCTGTTTTCAGTAAAATCATAAAATCAACACTTTAAATTTATCATATCACTTTTGCGCACCCTTCCAAATTTAGTGTGACTTTCTAAACATTTCATACAAACTATTTAATCAAAATCAATTCAAAAGTGATAAAATCCATAAATCCGTAAAACATAAACATTTATAGAAAATATGTAAAAACAACACAACTTTTACAAATAAAATCCTTCTGTATATGCATGTTAATCAAAAATATATAAATGGACATAAAAAGACTACCCAAAAGCTCAGGAATGATGTGACTCTGATCCCTACTCCTGCAGATTCAATTCTTCACTTCTTTATCAACTCTGGAATCTTCTTTACCTATGCGCGACAAAAATCAACGCGCTAAGCATATTGCTTAATGGGTGTACACAAAACTGAATTTTTACAAATATACTATAATAACATTTTAATCGATTAATCAGAAATATAGATAACAAATAAATGTTCAAATATGGGACTCAATTCAATTCATACCAAAATAAAAATCATATCAATCTCAAATATTTTCATATCATATTTCAATTTTTATTTCGGGCTCCTGATACACATAACATATATTATAGGACTGAAATACGAGTTGTTCAACATCGGACACTCGGTGCCTACCCGTCGGAAATGTATCATATCAACTCCCTACCCTAGGACCGGCACTTGGGGCCTGTACTATCCATAGGGTGGTACATCACAATATTTCGGTGTAGTACTGCTATATAACCCAATTGATATGTCAACCTCCTATATTCGTATCTATGTTAATATATATCAGAGTCATTTTACAATATCATGTGTAACATCCCTAATTTCGAATAATTAATTTTGAATATGTGGATATAAAAATTTATGATTTGAGGGGTGTAAAACGTAATTAAAAGTATGTTTATTTTTATGGTTTCCAGATGGACCAGATGGAGCGATCTAGAAAGATTGCATGAAGTGAATATGTTTATTTTTATGGTTTCCAGATGGAGCGGTCTAGAAAGATTGCATGAAGTGAAGGAAAAAGTGGCAGTGAGTACCGCGACCCTCACCGCGACCACAGATCGAGATGAGCTGCTCGCGGTGAAAAAGATCAAATTCGGGCAGTGAGCAACGCGACCATGGTACCGCGATGAAAGCGGTGGAAGCCTTCCAGTGAGTACCGCGACCAGGTGGCTCGACCACAGGTCGCGATGACCGAAGTTGTATAAAAAAAAGAAAGCTTCTCGCGGAAGCTAAAAGAGAAAGAAGCAGAAAATGGGAGAAAAGAAGAAAAAGAAAAAAAAAAGAAGAGGAAGAAGAAAAGAAAAGAAAGAAAAGAGAAGGAAAAAGGGAAGAAGATGAAGAAAGGAGAAAGAAAAAAGAAAAATTCAGAAAGAAAACTGTCGTAAAACGGTATCCAGATTGGTGTACACATAGTTCTAAAACTTTTTATATCGTTTATTGACTTAAAACATTTAGAATCACATTTACGACTTTCATATATTCGTCTATTGAACTAATTGTGTAATCTTTTCTATTATGCCCAAGTTTTGATTGAATTAATTTGTGATTAATATTTGAAAATGATTTCGAGGTACGAAAATGATTTATTTCTGTATTCTGTTATTTACAATTATCCATGAATATTGATTTTGGAGTTGATTATTGTAAAGTTGTTTGAAAAGTGACTAAAATATATGTACTCTCTGAATTTTGATTCTATGGCCTTGATAGATGTATAGGGATATGGATATAGGAGATTGACATGTCAATTGGGTGAATATATGGCAGTACTGCACCGTGATTTATGATGCCTCTGATGTTGATTATACGGATACCATTTCCTCGTGAAATGGGAAACCGACTGTGAAACACGGATACCATTTCCTCGTGAAATGGGAAACCGACTGTGAGAATATATAGATACCATTTCCTCGTGAAATGGGAAACCGACTGTTTATATAGGGATACCATTTCTTATGAGATGGGAAACCCGACTGTAAAACCCGTAATCCAGTCCTGTAAACCCTGTTATGTGTATCAAGGGCCCAATTGAGAACTGAAAACTAGAAAACGATGTGGAAAATAAAGAAATGTTACTACGAATGAAATCCAGAAACTTTTGAAATACTTTATTTTATATAGTTTCAGAAATTGAAATATGATTAATTGTTTTCTCAATATATTTCTGAAATGCTGAATTTAAGATTTGTTGTTTTATTTATATATATTTTTCTGAATTTCTGAATTTAAGATTTATTGTATTATATTATATATTGCAATTTATTTTAGTGTACACCCACTAAGCCATATGCTTAGCGTGTCGGTTTTTATCGCGCGTAGGTAACAGGGATACAGAGGAAGCAAAAGATTGAACAGAGAGAGAGAGTTGCAGGCAGATATACAGAGTCACAGTCACCACATTTTGGGTAGATATCTATAGTACTGTATAAAGTAGTTAGTTATGCATGCATATACAGAGAATTTGTAATTGAGTTATATAATTATGTGCTGTAATTAATTAGTTTGTGCTTTCTGTTTTTCATTTTCAAAGGACTGTAAATAATGACTTATGAATTGTTTTATTTTAAAAACTATTTGAAAGTCGCACTAAACGGTAGAGTGCGCATTTGATTGATAGATATTTGAAGTGTTGTTGTGAATTATATTTGGTTTGAGATTTATTTGAAAACAGGTTTTGGAAAATCAGAAAAACAGAGAAAACTCTGCCGAAATTTTAAAAAAAAAAACTGAATTTTGATGGGCTCACTCGAAAAGGTTTTTAAATTATAAATTATATGGTTTTCAGTTTATAAACAGACTTAAGAAAGTATTTGAAAACCCGGTAATGCTCCCTGGGTCGATCCAGCCGGGTCGGGTCAGGGGGTGTTACATCATGCCTCAAAGTCAATATCAACACATTTCATTTCTTTCAGAATCAACAAATTTAATTTTCAAATCATTCAATTCCGATTTCGTAATTTCAATTCCGAAGTACAATTTCACAAATCACTTTCTTATATTCAAATTTAACTTTCAAATATTTTAAATCTATAAATATATTTTTGAAATCTAAATTTCATTAATAATCATATATAAAAGAAATATACAAAATCATATACGAATATATTTTTCAAATCAATAATCACATCAAATCAATCCAAAAATATATTCAAATATATTTCTGAAACCAATATTCATATCAAATCAATTCAAAATCATATTCGAACATATTTCACAAACCAATATTAAATCAAATGCCCCAAAATCATTTTTTGATACATTTCACAAACATTATATAATCAAAATCACATTCAACTATATTTCTCATAACCATATTAAAATAAAAACGTATTAAAATCAACCCATAATATTATTCACAATCAATATTTCAGATATAAACTATATTTTAAGAATACGTAATTAAAATCATTCCAAAATCAATTTCAAACTATAAATTATAATCAATATAATTCAAATAACTCAACATTAATAAAATTCAATCAATCCGAAATATTCTGGAAAACTGAAAATTCGAAAACTAGCATACACAAAACCTGGATTTTTCCTAAAACCTTCTCTTTCCTCTTTCCTCTTCCTTTCTCCTCCTCCTCCTTTTTTTTCTTCTTCTTTTCTCTCCTCTCTTGGCCGCCTCACTCTCTGTTTTCTATTTCTTTGTTTCCTGGTTGCATGTGTAAATTCTCTTGTTTTGTTTGACTTTTATTTGTTTTTTTTTTTTTGTGTTTTGTTTGGTTTGGACAAGTGGAATGTGGAATTCCACTTGTCATGTTTGTCTAGATAATATATATATATATATATATATATATATATATATATATATATATCTCAACAATTGCAATGTGCTTCCTTGTACTTCTTAAAATCCTAAAATGGCAACAACTTCACAATTAATTACATGTGATTTACCAATCATCCTTGAATTATTAAACTAACCCACCAATCACATTCCATCTCAATAATATTCCAAAAATATTCAACAATTATCCAATCACCAAATTGACTTTACCAATGTTCAATTGGACCCATTATCACCAAATGCCCCATGAAAATAATATCTCTAATGGGATTTAACTTGGTTAAAATCACTATTCATTTATACACTATACATCGAATATATATATTTTCCACCAAGTTAAATCACATACTTGACTGTTGCGTGCTTAATAATAATTAATAATAATAATTTTTATAATTATGAAAAATTAGGGGTGTTACACACTGCTTATATGGATGAAGGGAATTTTTTGTGGGTGTTAATTGTAGTTTATGCTAGCCCCACTATTAATTCCAGGAGGAGATTATGGGATTATTTAAATAGTGTTAGAAACTGTTTCATTTGTCATTGGGTAATTTTGGGTGATTTTAATGAAATTATATGTAGTAGTGAAAAGAGAACGGGTAGAGCTAAGTTTGTTAAAACTAGTTTTGTGGATTGAATCAACGAATAAGTTGGTGGATTTGGGTTTCATTGGGCAAAAATTCACTTGGGTTACTAAAAGGGGTATAGGTGATGATATATGGGTTAGGTTGGATATAACTCTTGTTATATGGATTGAAGATTGAAGTGTGCTGAAAGTTTCATTAGACACCTTCTTAGGGTGAATTCTAACCACTGCCCTATCCTTCTTCAGATTCACAGTCATCATATTCCTAGAGGTGTGTTGAAACCTTTTTGTTCTGAAGCAATGTGGCTTATGCATGATTAGTTTGCTGATTTTGTTAATAAGAATTGGAAGTTGAGGGACGAGAGTATTAAGAAAAAGGTTCAAAAACTGACTGAGAATCTTAAGATTTGGAATAAATAGGTGTTTGATAGTCTTCTCAAGAGGAAAAGTAGACTTTTGGCTAGACTGGTGGGTATTCAAAACAGTCTTAGCAGAGTTTTTAATAAAAGGTTTAATATTTTGGAGGCTAAACTCTTGGAGGATTATAACAATATCCTCGACCATGAGGTATTTTTTTTGTTACAAAAGTCTAAAACTAATTGGTTGAATGAGGGGGATAGGAAAACTAAGTTTTTCCACATCACTACTCTGAATAGTAGAAGATTTAATAAATTAAAAGGTCTCAAAAGGGATGACGGAGTTTGGGTTAGTGAGTGATAAAGAAGGTTTAAAAGGAATTGTTGTAAATTATTTTCAGCAGTTGCTTATGTGTGTTGAGTCCACTGCTGATTTTGATGAGCTGCCTAATTACTTTTCTGTGCTTAATGAGAACTGCTGCATGGGTCTGCCAGTAGGGACTTGTGAGGAGGAAGTCAAGATTGGTTTACTTGGAATTTGAGAGATTAAGGCCCCTGATCCTGATGGGTATCCTGCCCTATTTTTTTCAAAACCAATGGGAGATGTGTAAAGGTGATTTAGTCAAGCTTGTGAATGATAGTTTGATTTCAGGGAGGTTCCCTAAGTTCATCAATCAAACTCTCATAACTCTTGTGCCCAAAATTGACAACCCTTAAATATAACCCATCTTAGACCTATTAGCCTTTGTAACACAACATACAAAGTTCTTAACAAGGTGTTTGTCAATAGAATGAGGCAATTTCTTCCTAATTTGGTGAGTCCTAGCTAAGTTGCCTATGTTCTTAGCCGCCAAATCCAAGATAACATTATGGTTGCTCAGAAAGTTCTTCACAAATTTAAATTATTAAGGGCAAGAAAGGTCTTTTAACTTGGAAGATTGATCTTGCCAAAGCCTATGATAGGCTCCACTGGGGTTTCATTTTGAAGGTCTTGAAGGAGGCTGGTTTTGAAGGAAAGTTTGGTGAGCTTATTATGCACTCTATCACCACTATTCAGTATAAAGTCAACTTGAATGGTGAAGCTTCTAATAGTTTTATTGCTGGAGTTGGTATTAGGCAAGGTGATCCCTTGTCCCCATACATTTTTGTCCTATGTATGAAAAAAACTATCTCATATTATTAATCAAAAGCTCAGAGATGGTTCTTGGAAACCTGTCAAAACATATAAGAGTGGTCCTGAGTGTCTCATCTTTTCTTCGCGGACAATCTCATTCTGTTTGGTCAGGCTTCTATTAGGCAAACGAAGATTATGAAGGACTGCCTTGACATTTTCTGCAGTTGTTCGGGTCAGAGTGTTAGCTTTGAAAAATCCAAATTCTACTATTCCATGAATATTAGTGGTATAGAGGCTAGGGAGATAACTACTGCCTATGGGTCTCATATTTTTTTTTATTATTATTTTTTTTTTATATAAAATGTAATCGAAGACGAAGATACTGGAAATCGAAGAACAGATTGTGATCAGAAACTAAATCAGCTGGCTGCGGACATAAGGCGGAATTGTTGCGCCACTCTGTAGTGAATTTGTGCAATATTTCGGTGCGCTGTCATATGTACAAAAAGCCAAAATGTTTGGTGGGTTGACGTCATGTGAAAAAGCCAAAACGTTTGGTGCGTTGATATTATTAAAAAAAAAATGCTAATCGGCACTGTGTGCATATTGGTATTTTAAACCAATTGTTACTGTATGTGCGATGAACCAAAAAGCCTTATTTAAGTTTTTTTTTTTATTTAGTGCGCAATATCAGCTATTGTTCTGGATTTATAAGATGAATCGGAGAGTCCTGAAGAAACTGGAAGACTATGAAGTTACAAGAAGACAATGGAATGCCTTTGAGTTATTTTTGTAATTTAATTTTTAATTTTTTTTAAGTTAAATAATCCACAACACTCGGTCAACTCATGTATGCTTTATTATGTGATAATTTAGCATTGCCATGCATATACATGTCATTTAGATTTAAGAGTACCTACACAAATATATGTTGATATTGTCATACATGCATCATAGCATTTATATATTATTTGTTTTAATGAGATTAAAATGGTAAATAATATATTTATAATTTGCTATGAAAAAGGATTAGTTTTTAATAGTTAAAAACTTGATAATTCTCTTAATATTAATCTTGCTATTAAAGTGTTTAATAAATTTAGATTAATATAGTCATTTATTAATATTATGTTTAATATGATTAATCACCTAATAAATAAATGAACCAAATAATATGTTAGAGTTTTAAATAGTTAAAACTTGGTAAATACCAAATTAATAATCTACCTTTAGTAAAATATTTACTTAAGTTTAGATTATTCACTTATAGATTTTTAAGTGTTAAAAATCATAATTATTTAGAATATGATTCTAATAATAAATTAATTAATGCCCTAGATAACTTGATTAAAATTAGCCGTTTGATCCTGTAGAGTCTAGGTGCATTAACGAATAGAAAACCCTAAGTTTTAAAATAGTGAGTGGGAGAGTGATATATGACATATATATTCCGTAGTCTCCATCGTTAGTTCAACACCATGAGATCCTAGTGGGGCCTCATGACGGCTTTTCTTTCGTCCTCCCTAAGGAGGGTTTCCACGAAGGTCAATACCAAAGTTAACTTCCTAATAGATAGGATTTCTGGGGGTATTTCGGGTTTGACCGACCCTAAGGCAGCACTCTCGAGTTAAGCCCATGAGATCTGAAATGATGGGTTACACTCACAAGGTTTAGATTAAAAATAGTTAATCAAAAACCTGACTAAATAAATGATGGTTGAATAATATGGAATAAGAATTATTCTAGAATATTATTTGATTGAGAATGTTTTTAATATATGACTGAATGAATGTTTATTTATTTTTCAGCAATAATATCTTCTGCGTTATTATAAATACTTGCACACGACAAACTAACTGGTGATAACTATACAAAGTGAAAACTTAACATAAACGCAATTTTGGTCACTGAAGACCTTAAATTTGTGCTTACGAAGGAATGTTCTCCACAGCCTGCTGCCAATGCCCCACAAAGAGTTCGTGAGGCATACCAGCGATGGGTCTCATCTGATGAGAAAGCTCGTATATATCTGCTAGCTTCTATGACAGAAGTGTTTGTCACAAAGCAAGAAGCAATGACTACATCATTCGAAATTATAGAGTCATTGCAAGCTATGATCGGGCAACCCTCAAAGCAAAAGCGCCATAAAGCTGTTCGTGCCGCTATGCTCGCTCGCATGAAGGAAGGTACATTTGTTCGGGAACATGTCCTGACTATGATGTCCTACTTCAGCATGGCAAAAATCAATGGCGGGCCCATTAATGAACCTAGCCAAGTGAGCATCATACTGACAACTCTTCCGAAGATTTTCGATCAGTTTAAGAGCAACTACGAGATGAACAAGTTGCAGTTCAGTCTCACTTAGTTGCTCAATGAGCTCGCCACCTTCGAGGCCTTGACTAAGAATAGTAAGGTGAAGACCGGTGAGGCAAATGTCGCCGAACCATCTTCCTCCTCTAGAAATAAGAAGAGGAAGATGTCGGCTCGAGCAGTGGGTTCAATAAAATTGAATTTTTCTAATAACGCTAGATTTTTAATTTTGAACATTGTTTATTATATTTCTGGATTTACACGGAATTTAATTTTCGTTTCTAAATTGTTAGAACAATTATATTCTGTTTCTTTTAATAATAAATATGTTATTATTTCAAAGAATGGTTTGAATATTTGTTCAGGAATTAATGAAAACAATTTATATGTGTTAAGGCCGTTAATACATACAACACTGCTCAACACCGAATTGTTTAAGTTTGAAAAACCTAAAACCAAACGACATAAGATTTCTTTAGATGATGACACATATCTCTAGCATTTAAGGCTTGGTCATATTAACCTTGATCGGATAGACAGACTAATAAAATGCGGACCTTTAAGCGAGTTAAAGATTGACACTTTACCTGTCTGTGAATCCTGTTTACAAGGTAAGATGACTAAGAGACCTTAGAGCTAAAGAGTCACTAAAGCTTATACATACTGACGTATGTGGATCAATGAATGTTAGAGCTAAAGGTGGTTATGAAGATTATGTCACCTTTATAGATGACCACTCTAGATACAGATATGTCTACCTAATGCAATGTAAGTCGGAAACTTTTGAAAAGTTAAAAGAATTTCGAGCTGAAGTTGAGAATGAGTTAGGTAAGACTATTAAGTCTCTACGATCGGATCGTGGGGGTGAATACCTTGACCAAGAGTTTAAAGACTTTATGGTCGAGTATGAGATAGTATCCCAACTCACAGCTCCAGGTACACCTCAGCAAAATGGTGTAGCGAAAAGGAGAAATAGAACCCTAATAGAAATGGTGAGATCTATGATTAGTTTCTCATCATTACCAAATTCCTTCTAGGGATATGCGTTACAAACAGCGGCATACATTTTGAATATAGTGCCATCCAAATATGTTCCTAAGTCTCCCCTAGAGTTGTGGAATGGTCGTAAAGTTAGTTTACGACATTTTCGCATATGGGGGTATCCAGCACACATGCTGAAGAATAGAACTGGAAAGCTAGACTCCAAGTCTGTGGTCTGCTTGTTTGTAGGATACTCCAAAGAGACCAGAGGCGGACGTATCTATAGTCCTGAAGATAACAAAGTGTTTGTATCAACAAATGCAACATTTCTTGAGGACAACTATATTAGTGATCATAAGCCTCGATCCAAGGTTGTGTTAAATGAACTAGAGCCTGGTGAGACCAGTACTCCATCAATAAGAGTTGTTGATCCATAAACATTTGAGAGTCAGATGATTTTTGATCGGGATGCACTACTACCTAGACGTAGTGGTAGGGTTATGATACAACCTAAATGCTATTTAGGTATATGTGAGGGACAAGGTGTTGTCTCTACTGATAGTGTGGATGACCCATTGTCATTTAAAAATGTAATGGAAGATCTTGATAAAGAGGAATGACTTAAAGCCATGAATCTTGAGATGGAGTCTATATACTCCAACTCAGTCTGGGATCTTGTAGACTTACCAGATGGGGTAAAACCCATTGGTTGTAAGTGGATCTACAAGAGAAAGAGAGGAGTAGACGGGAAGATAAAGACCTTTAAAGTAAGGCTAGTAGCTAAGGGTTATACCTTAAAGGAGGGGGTCGATTATGAAGAGACCTTCTCGCCAATTGCCATGTTTAAGTCTATTCGGATTCTTTTATCCATTGCTGCCTATTTCGATTATGAAATTTGGCAAATGGACGTCAAGACTGCATTCTTGAATGGCAATCTTGAAGAGATTATCTATATGATGCAACCAGAGGGATTCGTGTCCCCAAATCAAGAGCAAAAAATTTGCAAGCTGTAAATGTCCATTTATGGACTTAAGCAAGCATCTAGATCTTGGAACATAAGGTTTGATGATGTGATCAAAACCTATGGTTTCGAGCAAAACGTTGATGAGCCTTGTGTATACAAACGCATCATTGACAAAAAGCTAGTTTTCTTAGTCCTATATGTAGACGACATCCTACTCATTGGGAATGATGTGGGAGTGTTGTTTGACGTCAAGGGCTGGCTGGCTAGCCAATTCCAAATGAAATATTTGGGAGAGGCGAGTTATGTTCTAGGGATCCAACTTATAAGGGATCGTAAGAACAAACTCACAGCACTGTCTCAAGCATTGTGTATCGACAAGATTCTTGTGTGATTTTCGATGCAAAATTCCAAGAAAGGTAATTTACCTTCTAGACATGGAGTTCACTTGTCTAAGGAACAGTGTCCTAAGACACCTCAAGATATTGAGGATATGAGACGTGTGTCATATGCATCTGCAGTAGGAAGTCTCATGTATGTTATGTTATGCACTGACACGCTCAAACGCGTGGGAATAATATCCCAAGTGCAGGATGTGTCGAAGTAATATATTCCAGTGAGTACGGGGTCGAATCCACAAGGAAGAGGTGGTTACCAATACTTAACTAAAGATGTTGTAAAAGTTCAGAAATTGAAATCAATGATTTTTAGAATGATGTTGGTGAAATTAAATTCAACAAGGTAATGAGTTACGAAGGAATGTATTCAAATGTGAGGAAGTGTTACGCGGTCGAATGGAAACCTTCATGAGAGTAACTGGTGTAATCGACTTATTGAAGCTTAATATATATTTAACATAGAAGTATTTTCTAACATTGGCTCATCAAATTATTGTCATGCATTGATGATTCGAATTCAATAACTTCACCCAATGGTCATCAAGTGATGCAATCAAACACCCAAATCTAGTTGCACTTCTTTAGGTCAATTAGCACTTTCGTGGCTCAATCAACTTAACTATTATTGCTAGACTATTACTAAACTCATTCATGCCCTAATGATTTCTCATAGAGATAATAATTTCCATATTAATAATAAACCAAAATTCATGCAGACACTTTCGTAATGCAAACAATAAGATTCATGTACTAATAGATTAAATTCTCTAGCAACACATCTCTAAATATATATACATAGAAATGTTCAGTCAATTACACCATTAAATCTCAATCTTGGTCCATTGACCACATAACTAGGAAATTAGTTCAACATAATAATCAATACTACAACAAGAAGAGAGAAGAGATTGATGAAACCCATTATGATGCCACCCAAGGACAAGCAAGTGTTGAAAGAGATGAGCTCTAGACCCCTTCAAGACTATTTTCGAGCTGCTGGAAAAATTCTTCCCTATTAGAGTTTTCAACTGTTCTATTTATAGGTGCTGACTTTAGGTCAGAATTTCTGCCGTCGCGATCGAGCTGTCGCGACCAAAGCTCGCGATGGCTCGGTCGCGACACTCTCTGGTTCATTTGTCATTATCGTCGCGATCGAGGTGTCGCGACCAAGGCTCGCGATGGCTCGGTCGCCACACTCTCTGGAGCAATTGTTGCTATCATCGCGATCACCTCCTCGCGCCGCGAGCAGATCCTAGTTAGGCGCGCGAGCAATTCCTAGCGAGGCACCCTCGCGATGGCTCGGTCGCCACACTCCCTGGAGACTTGGCCACTTTCGTCGCGATCGATCTGTCGCGACTAAAGCTCGCGATGGATCGGTCGCCACACTCTCTGGAGCAATTGTTGCTATTCTCGTCGCGATCGATCTGTCGCGACCAAAGCTCGCGATGGCTCGGTCGCGATGGTAGTGAAGATTCATTTAGTGAAGTTTCCTCATCCAGAATTGCATGGTTTCAGCCCGAAACTTCCATCGTTCGTATAACACCAATATAAACACCTAAAATCTGCGCAAGCTCAATAAACACATCAAAAACGCAAAATTCACTCAAAATACGATCAAAAGATAAAGTCTAAGGGTCGTAAATATGTAACAAATATTGATCGATCATGCACGAGACCAGATATCTGCTATGCAGTGGGAGTAGTCAGTAGTTACCAGTCCAACCCGAGATTAGATAATTGGGTTGCAGTCAAGAACATTCTCAAGTATCTTTGGAGAACGAGAAACTATATGCTCGTGTATTTCGGACAGGATTTGATCCCATTAGGATACACAGATTCTGATTTTCAGTCAAACATAGATTCTAGGAAATCCACGTCTGGATCAGTTTTCACCTTGGGTGGTGGAGCCATTGTATGGAGAAGTATTAAGCAATCTTGCATTGTTACTCCACCATGAAAGCCGAATATGTAGCCGCTTGTGAAGCTGCTAAAGAGACTACTTGGCTCCGCAAGTTCTTGAGTGATATGAAAATTGTTCCAGATATGGATAGGCCCATCACACTTTATTGTGATAACAGTGGTGCTGTGACTAATTCCAAAGAACCAAGAAGCCATAAAAAAGGGAAGCACATAGAGAGTAAGTATCATCTCATTAGAGAGATAGTGTAGAGAGAAGATGTGATTGTCACCAAGATAGCCTCACAAGACAATCATGCTGATCCATTTACGAAGACCTTACCGGCTAATGTATTCATGGGTCACCTAGAAGGTCTAGGGTTACGTCTTATGCCTCACATGCTTTAGTGCAAGTGGGAGATTGTTGGGGTTTTTACCCTAAAGATGTAATTTGTAAATATTTTTTTATAAATAAATAAAAGAAGAGTCAAATTCATTCTTATTGTGTCATTTATATTATATAAACTTGTGCATTATAACATCCTAGATTGCCGAATGTAATCTCGTACTGTGTATATGATTGTCATATACAGATGGATACAGTAAGAATGTGCAATCTAAAGAGTCCATAGATAGCAATTAAAGCTGGGTACTTTATTTGTAGTTAATCTATAGCTGCAGTCCATTCTATATTGTACGATGATTCTATCCTGAATCATTCATATGAAGATATGGGAATGGAGGCACCTTGTATGATGTGATTATATAGGACTGGGCCATGATCTATATGAATCTCTCACCAAGATCCGTTTACCGATGAGATGCATATACGTCAACTTATGATGGCTATATGTGGGTGATCTCAATCCTGAGTGTCTTATCGACTCCTTCAGGCTAGATTGTGATTTTTGATATACCATGGGTGAGGTCGAATGATTATTCCCGATCAATATTCTCCGTATATTGGGATTGCGGTTTGGCTTGTGGCTGGGAAGGTTTGTACATAATAATAGAATCCACTCCTTCTTGTGAGAAGTAGATAGTAGTTCCCTTAAGGGTTGATTCGGGGCTTAAACAATATGAGCACTCTCCTGATTCCATGAAGAAACATGATTTATTGTTCATTAGAGAATCAACGGTACTTAAAGGATATATGTAATTAGAGGGGTGTAACGGACATTATGACCCAGCTCTAATTATGAACTACTGTGGAGGGTCACACTATATGTAATAGCTATATCGATGGACACCGAGTGATATCGGTCTGTGTAAAAGCGTCCGCAGTTAAGAGAATGCAGCTTTGGGTTTTTAGTAGAATAACACCGGAGTTGATAATCAATGAATATTAATTAAAGAGTTTAATTAATGATTCCGAGGATTATCAGAGCTCAAAATACTGTGGGTCCATTAGGTCCCCTTGTTAGCCCGATCCATTTAGGTAACAAGGGTCATGTATAATTAATTAGATGGTCCAATTAATAGTGTTGCGAAAGTGACACGTGTCAGGAGTTTATTAAGTAATGTGATTATTCAATTAATTAAATAATGATAGTTATAACAATTAAATAATAAGATTATTTAATTATGTAATTAGTTATAAGAGAAGGGTGATAGTTTATATTTTATTTTGAATAGTGAGATAATAGGATTATCTCATTTATTAAATAAAATAAAATAAATTTCAATTTAAAAAGTTTAAATTCAAAAGTTATTGATAATATTGATATTTTATTTTAAATAGAGAGATAATATGATTATCTCATTTATTAAATAAAATAAAATAAATAAATATTATTTGAATTTAAAAAGTTTAAATTTAAAAGTTACTGATAAATTAATGAAAAGAGTTTTTATTAATTTGGTAACTTATATATATATATATATATATATATATATATATTAAAAGGAGTTTTTAATATAACAGACGACTAAACCAAATATTTTGACGTTCAAAAGTGTTTATACGTAAAGAGAAAAAGAGAAAATAAAAAATGACCGGAGAGATACAGTATCTCTCCAACTCTTATTTTTTTTTTTTTTATTCAACATCTTCATTGTTCCTGACAACGTAACGCGCCCATACGCAAGTTATAAAGACGTAGTGGTACAGACAAGGAGCAGCAGAAAAAAAAAAAATGAAAGAGCCTCCAACGGTGGTATGGTTCTTTATTTTTTTCTTCTTTTAATTGATTATAATTTTCTATATGTAAAAATAAATATATATATATATATATATTATTTTTATTGTTCTGAAAATATAGTTCTAAAGTTTTACTGGTCACAGATCGTTTTTGCAATCTGTATATAAAAATTTTAAACTCTAATTCCGCTGCGTGACCAATAGAACAGAAAAATGGTTCTTACAATCGGATACCTATAAAGGGTTAGTAGAGAGAGTTTACAAAAGATTGGTAGCATGGAAATGTGTCACTCTTAACATGGCAGGGAGGAATACACTTATTTAATATGTTACCTCTGTTTTACCAGTCTTTGTTATGCAGTCTGTTAAATTACCTCGAGAGATATCCAACAAACTTGATAGTCTTAATAGAAATTTTGTTTGAGGTCACTCCTCGGATAGGAAAAAGATCAATCTCATCAAATGGGATGTTGTTTGTTTACCTAAAAGACTCGGGGGCTTGGGTATCAAGAAGACTAGAGAGATGAATCAGACTTTGTTGGCCAAGGCTGGTTAGAGATTGAGCAGTGATAGTATAGGGCTGTGGGGTAACATTTTGAAAAGCAAGTATTTAAAAGGCCAGTCCTATATTCCAAGCATTTCTAGCCAGCAAAGTAGTTGTTCGAGCACTTGGAGGGCTGTGAAGTTTGGTATGATGTTGCTTAATAGAGGTCTGATTTAGAGGGTAGGCTTGGGTCCCAAAGGTGGAAGCCCTTGCTATCTATGCTTTTACTGATATTTATGGTCTTATTGAGGTAGAGAAAGTCAAGGAATATGTTGATAATGGGGACTAAAACTGGGGCAAACTTTTTGTCGTCCTTTCTGATTATATTGTGAAGAAGATTTTGAGCTTGTTTATTGGAGGCAGTTGCATAGGAATTGACAAACAAATTTGGGGTTTGACCAAAAGCGGGGATTTTTCTGTCAGCTCAGCTTATTATAACAGTCATTTTGGTTACAAAGAGTGGAGGTCGAAGTTTATTTGGGCCCTCAAAATCCCTCCTAAAATCCATCTGTTTTTGTGGAACCTTTTGCATGGAAAACTATTAACTAATTCTAAGAGAACCAGTAGGGGTCTGTCTTTTGATGATTCTTGTCCTAGGTGTGGCTTTGGTAGAAAGGCTTTGAATCATTTATTGAGAGGGTGTAGGATGTCCATTGGCATTTGGGAAGGGTGGCTGAAGGGTATCTCGAATTTTGCTTCCTTTGGTGGCAGTTTAGAGGTCTAGTTAGGCCAGAATCTGCTTGATAAAAACTTGAGTAAGGATTTAATTCTTAACTATATTTTTTTTGTTTTTACCATCTGGTACATTTGGAAATGGTGCTCCAGTGTTGCGTTTGAGGAAGAATTCAAGATCCCTGCTGCTCCTCAAGGGATTTTCTTAAAGGCTGTCAAGGAATAGCTGCATGCTATAAATAGTGGTAAGATTAATAACCTTGTGCACACTCGCACACTCTTTTTATTGCTCGGGTTCCCCCTTTGGTTAATTGGGTTAAGCTCAATGTTGATGGTAGTAGAAATATTCAACTTAGGTCCTTAGCTGCTAGTGAAGTGTTGAGAAATCATAATAGTCAATGGATTAGGGGCTTTGCTTTGAATAGAAGATCTGGGAGCATTCTGGAGGCAGAATTATGGGTTGTGTTTGAAGGTCTTAAAATAGTTTGGGATGCTAGGTTTAGACAAGTGCAAGTTGAGTCTGACAGTTTCGAAGCTGTCTCTTTGATACAGAATGATTGTAATGATAACAACCCTCTCTGGTTTTTGGTTTAAAGTTGTAGAAGCATGCTGAACAAGTCTTGGAGATGTCAGATTTCTCATATTTTCAGAGAATGTAATTCTCTTGCTGATACTATGGCTGCTATTGGCCACTCCTGTAATGGGCAAATTTATACTTTGAGGATCCTTCCCCTTTAGTTGTCCAGGTCTTTGTTAAGGATACTGAAGGGTTAGTTTATGCTAGACATGTTAGTAGTGTATGGTAGTTGCTGGCCTTTGTGCCCAAAAAAAAAAAAAAAAAACTTCGATTACAATTATGTAATTCTTTTTTTAATGAATTACAAAATACAAATGAAACACTTCCCTAATTAACACGTGCCGAAGAAATGATTTTAGGGAAAAGAAATGACATCATGCCGAAGAAATGATTGAGTCATCCTTCGAAAGTTGAGATATTAACATTATTAGTATATAAATTGACAAGCATTAATCTAATAAAGTTGATAATATTCCTGCAAATATCAATAAAGCAAGAATATATTTGTGAAGATTTCATGGGGCTCGATATATCTCTCTCTTTGCCCTACCAATTTTTTTTTTTTTTTGGCATATAATTATTTTAATTCTTTTATTAAGAAACTTCTTATTATATATTAGTCAATTGTTTTATTTATGTCTACAATTTTTCACAAAAGCTCTCCACTTTTAATGGACCGAAAATCATGCAACTAGCTTTTTGGCTTTTTGAATTTCTAGCATGAATTATGGAACACATTGGATCGGTTGGTAGGGTTTACACTTTAAATACAAAGGTAATTCAATTTATTATTATTATTTTTTAAAAAAAAATCTAAAACCGAACGGTTTAAATTTTTATCCGGACCTATTGATATCATGTATATATTTAATTGTTCCTATCATTTATTAAAAAAAATCGTATCAAAAAAATTGAAATTCATTCTATTTCAATAAGGTCCACAATAATTTCAATGAAAAGTTTCCCTCACTAGAGAACCATGATTGGTAACATATGCGTACAAAAAATCTTTAAGAGTAGATTTGGTGCGCGATATTGGATTAAACTATTTTTATGAGATATAATTATATTGGATTAGATAGAATTTGATTAAATTAGTACTATAATGTATTTGGTGCAGTACGGATTTAACTAAAAATAATACTGACCTTTGTTTGGTATTGTATGAGATTAGATAAAAAATAATTGTGTTATATATTTAATATAATATAAAATTAGTCAAAATAATATTATATTAAATTAATTTTTAAATAATAAATCCTTTAAATTTAATTTATTAAAATTAAAATTTTATAAAAAAACTGAGACGAAATTGTCCCGCCTATTGTGTCAAGATAAAATTGTCTTACCACAATAGGACTAAATATGTGACACATGTGTCCACACCAAATATGAAATTGCGATTAAAAATAGTCTAATATCATCATATCCCGTCAAATAAACAGGCCATAAATGTAGACGTTGATATATTTTTTTTAAAATGTAATTTATTGTGTGTTGAATTTCTCGCATAAATTGTTTACAAAATAAAATAAAATGCTTCTTTATCAGCTTTCAGATGAGATTCGATAATTTAGACTTGGTATTTGAATTTAAAAAAACAGCTTTCAGCTTTATTAGACTACTATTTTACCTAGCTAGCTAAAAGAAGGGCCCTTGTTAGGCCAACAATATGTCATATTGTTGTTTGGTGTGAAAATAATTCTTTGTGGGCTATATGTCGCCGTTTATATATCTTTCAAGTTTCAACTATAATAAGAAAGGCATGTGGGTTTTGCTTTTCCATGTTATCTTCGTTAAAAGACATTTGAACTTTTTTTTTTTTTTTTTTTGGCTTTGAAAATGGTTGGCTGCTTTCGTCATGTTTTTACACATTTGACTAATCATATATTTATAATAATGTATAATCACTTTGGACTTGCCTAATAAGGTCAAATGTGTTGGCATAATACCGTCGTTGCAATGTGATTTAATAGTAAAAAATATTAATTTAATTTGATAATATTTTATATTTGATATATCCAAATGAAAAAAAAAGTAACATTTTACCCATTTATCCTTAGCTTGGTAACTCATATTAAGGCCACATTAATTATTAAGATTTTCCGACTATTATATCTCGTTATAATTGATGGTATATTTAAAATGAACTTGGATCGTAGTCTAATTGATTTGATACAAAAGTAAAATAAAATTTAATCACCTATTAAATTATAATTGATAATTTTATTAATTTATTTATTAAGAACTCATATCAATAGACGATCTAACTTCGTAGAAAAAAAAAGAGTATTCTTCCATTGATAGTATCAATACACAAAATACATATAGTTACCTATAAAAAAGAAGAAATTCTGTTTTTTAGCCTTTAAATTATGGGAGAGTTTAAATTGATCAACTTTAGCCATGGTGTGATCAAAATACCCTTATTATGTTTTTATTTTCTCTTCCCCACCGAGTTTCTTTCCATTCTCACTTTCCGTTAGGTTTCTTTCTTTTCCTAATTATTTGTCTGCATTTTTCTTTATTTTTGTGTCCAACCATTTTAGTTTTGTTACGGTATGTCATTATTTATTATTTATAGAGTGAGAAAATAGTATATTGGTGAAGAAAAATTTAGAAGCTAGAGAGAGAAAGTTACTTAAAAATTGAAAGAAAGATAAAAATTAAAAGTTAGAGAGAAAATATTGGTGTGAGAATTGAAAGGGAGAGAAAGTAATAAGTTAGAAGAGACACTGAAGAATTCTTTCATTTTAATTCCAATAAAATTTATATTGGTATGTAAAATTTCATTTATAATTGGCAAATAAAATTCAACTTGTAAAATTCAGTATGTAAACTTCAGCTTGTAACATCCAGCATAGAAAATTCAGCTTATAAATTTAGCTTGTAGAATTCAGTGTAAAATTGTTAGGGATCAAAATTGAGTTTTATTCTTCACCAACGACATCCAGTCTCTAAATTCTAACTTTTTATCTCTTAGTGACTTTTTCTCTTATAAACCTCTAAAACTTTCTTTTTCTTCCAACTTTTTCTCCAATTTTCCTTTTACCATTATCTCTCTAATTTTCTATCTTTATTTTTTTCTCTCTTTCCAACTTGCTCTCTCCCTAACTTTCTCTCATTTCTTTATACGATGACCTGTACTGTTGGAGGTTTGTTGTGATCTAATTTTGAATTTTTTTTATATTTAAAATTGACTAAAGGGCATTTTTTTTCCATAAAATGAAAATATTGACAAAAACAATAAAATTATTAAGATTGATAAATGTTAATCTTCCCATTAATATAATGGCTATTTGAGCCCAAAGGAAAAAAAGAATAATTCGGCCTAAAAAGGCAGTGAATACAAGAAGAGGAAGATTTCCACAATTATAGCAGCAGCAACTCATGCATGTGATATTGCAGACACTGAGGGTCAGGGATCGATATATACAATGTCATGAAAAATCTGATCGAATGAAATTTTAATTTATCAACAAACCTTCCAGTGGGAATCAGAAGAAAAACAAGACAATATTAATAGGCGACTTCCAGTTGATCAATTAACCACTATATGTGTGTGAATGAACTTTTCGTGGAAATTATATTGCTTTTTACATCAACTTTTTTCTATTTATTTCAGAAAAAATGGATTGCTTGGCACGTCACCTATCCCTAGCCCACAGCTAAAAAAGCGTGAAACGCGTATACAGATTACAGCAGAATGACAAAATTGTCGTTTGGTCACCATCATCCAACCATCAAGGAGCAAACATTGAAAGCCGCAATCACACTGCCACTTTTCCCATGCATTTTTTTTTGGGATAATTGCAATGAAGTACCCTGACGTTTGGTTATATTGCAATGAAATCGTGAATTTAGACTTAATTGCATGTTAGTACCCTTGACCAAGTTGACCAGTATGTTGACTTTGACTTTTTTGGTAAAAAGACAAAATTGCCCCTAGTTTAAAAAAAATAAATTAAATAAAAATTTAAAAAAAATTTAAAATTTAAAAATTTAAAAAATGGATCTCCACCGTCCATCAATCTTGATGGACGGTGGAGATACATTTAAAATATAAAATAAAAATTTAAAACTAAATAATTAAAAAAATATTTTATATAAAAAAAAATTAGTGTTCTTGGTGGAGATCCAGATTGGATCTCCACCGTCCATCAACATTGATGGACGGTGGAGATCCAATCTGGATCTCCACCCAGAACATCAAGAACAAAAAAAAAAAAAAAAATTGTTCAAACGCGAACCCAGATCTGGGTTCGCGTTCGAACCCAGCAGCTGGGTTCGAAGGAGAACCCAGCAGCTGGGTTCGAAGGCGAACCCAGCAGCTGGGTTCGAAGTCGAACCCAGAGCTGGGTTCGAAGGCGAACCCAGTTCTGGGTTCGAAGGCGAACCCAGTTCTGGGTTCGACTTCGAACCCAGATTTCTGGGTTCGAAGTCGAACCCAGCTCTGGGTTCGCCTTCGAACCCAGATTTCTGGGTTCGACTTCGAACCCAGAGCTGGGTTCGAAGGCGAACCCAGAGCTGGGTTCGAAGGCGAACCCAGCAGCTGGGTTTGACTTCGAACCCAGCTGCTGGGTTCGCCTTCGAACCCAGCTGCTGGGTTCGAACGCGAACCCAGATCTGGGTTCGCGTTTGAACAATTTTTTTTTTTTTTTTTTTTTGTTCTTGATGTTCTCGGTGGAGATCCAGATTGGATCTCCACCGTCCATCAATGTTGATGGACGGTGGAGATCCAATCTGGATCTCCACCAAGAACACTAATTTTTTTTTATATAAAATATTTTTTTAATTATTTAGTTTTAAATTTTTATTTTATATTTTAAATGTATCTCCACCGTCCATCAAGATTGATGGACGGTGGAGATCCATTTTTTAAATTTTTATTTAATTTATTTTTTTTAAACCAGGGGCAATTTTGTCTTTTTACCAAAAAAGTCAAAGTCAACATACCGGTCAACTTGGTCAAGGGTACTAACATGCAATTAAGGCTAAACTCACGATTTCATTGCAATATAGCCAAACGTCAGGGTACTTCATTGCAATTATCCCTTTTTTTTTTATCTAATTTTTTTACTATACTATTTAAGCTTGAGAGACTAGTTGGTGCGCTGCGCATAACATCATATGACGTACGTAAATAATCAATTACATAAAATAATTGTTTCTTTATTATAGATATTACATAAAATAATTGTTAATGTTATTAGTCTTTCTCTCCTTTTAACTTTATAAAGAGTTGTAAACTATCGTTTTGATTCCTCAAATATGCTTGCAAAATATAAGTAATTATGTGCTTAATATTAATAATTTCAGTGATTTAATACCAAATTGGTTTTCGGTTTTCTTGATTCTTTTAAGAAACAAGAATAACCTAGCTATTATAAGGAGCGAGTACTTGGCCCGTAGCGGAGGTACATAGACTTAGAGTCTGTTTGACAGGATTTTTAGAAACATGCTTTTAGTTTTTGGAGTTCAAAAGCTCTTTTGGGAGTGTTTAGATGTTATCATAGAAGAGCTTTTAAACTTTAAAAGCTCTTCCAAGTAAAGACAAAATATATAGTTTTTGTATAAAGAGTTTCTAAAAAACCAAAAGTGCAAAGTAAGAGCCCTGCCAAACAAGGCCTTAAATTATTTGTATTTTATACGTATCGGGAGATAAAAGTTTGTAAAACGGACATAACTAATAAAATTTAGAGTTAATAACACCCACCTCTCCTAAAGTTTACTCAATTATAGGTCAACTCAACTTTTAAGCTTATTGACAAACACATCCCCAACCGTTAGTCAACTTCCGTCAAACTTAACGGTTGATCAGTTTTAACCGTTAAAAAGACTAAAATACCTCTATAATAATATTTAAAAATATTAATATTTATTAAATTAAAATAAAAAATCAATTTAGATCTCTGTTATCCATCTCAAGTAGAGATTTTTTCTTTTTTAAAAAAATAAAATTATTATAAAAAAAAATCTCCATATTGAAATCATCTATCAAGATTGATAGACAGTGGAGATTGGATCTCCTCCAAGAACAAAAAAAAAAAATTGAAGAACCCAGAAGGGTTATTCGACGAACCCAGAAAAAGAACCCACCTGGGTTCGTCGACGAACCCACTTCTGAGTTTGTCGGAGAACCCTTCTGGGTTCTTCAAATTTTTTTTTTCTTGTTAGAGATCCAATTTGAAAATTATTTTTAATAATTGTTATTTTTTAAAAAATATTTTTTAAATAAATTCTAACCGTCCATTATCTTAAAAATTGAGTAATAAGATTTTTTTTCAATTTTTTAATTTTTATTTAATGAAATAAAATTTTAAAAACATGGAAAGACAAAAATACCCTTATGTATGTTAAGTTTAACTAACGGCAAAGATGTTTGTTAATAAATCTAAAAATTGACTCCGTTTATAATTAAGCGAACCTCATGGAAGGTGGGTATAATTAACTCTAAAATTTATCATCAACACTAACCTAACTAGTTTGTCACTACTATCAAATCATTTAGCAATCATACTTAATAGTAAGAACAGTTTTCGTAGCGCCTTACATCATGAGCTGTTTATATAATTAGCTGCTCATTCACATAATGTGATGTTAATGGTACGTGTAGCTGCATCTTACTTATCTACTAAAACAAAAGTCAGATATTCGCAAGGCAAAACAGACTCATTTATAATTAAAGCAGAATGCATTCGCATAAAACAAAGTCCGATAAATATATGATGATTGATCACATTCATATTAGCATGAAAGTTATCATACAACTTTTTGCCATGGAAAACATATATGTACTGGTCTAGGGCCAAAAACGGAAAAAGAAAAAGGTTGGGATTCTAAAATGACGAAAACAACCTTAACGTAAGATGAATGAGTTGATTTTTTAGCAGGCTGTAAAGGAAGTGGGGACCCATGCATCAGATCATGGAGACAACTCCTGGATTTTCATAAGGCAGAGAAAAAGCAGTGATTGGGAGCTTTTGCTTTCTTCTGTTTTCTCTCTTTAATTTAAATTTGATAAAAAGGAAACAACGAGACACAAAACCAACTCTCTCTATATATATTTTATATATTTTTCCAAAGGGTTTTTCTCCCAAGTCAAAGAAGAGAGATTTCTTGCAGAAGCAGCCAACCAAGAAAAAGCCACCCCTCTTCACCTTCTTTCAATTCTTCTTCTGTCACCATGTATATCTCTTGCTTTTTCTTTACAGATTCTTTTTTTTTATTATTACCATTATTTTTCTCATATTACCAGATTGCCCTGGATAAATATGTGTCCCTCTTAGACAATATTATTATGATTTTTTTTTAAGTATAGTAGAGCTATATATAATTATCTGAAACTTCAACTCAAAACTGTATATACAATATTCTCGAGTATTAAATCTTCGCAACATGTTGAGGTTAGTCCATTGGTTTACCCTTCACATTTACACTCTTTAGGTTATAAGTTCGAGTTGTGTCCCCCTTCCTAAATTCCGAATTACTTCTAAATTAATTATTTTTTTGTATGCATGCATGCATAAACTTTAATAAACTAATTATCAATTATGATTAATTAATTATAAGTTAATTTCACATTGTATATCGAATGGGATAGGGTGTATGTTCAAATCTGAAAGAAAAAAAAATTGTTTGCAAAGAGAAAATTTAATTTTCCCAAGTGTAAACATTGAGGGCATTTTATATTCTCTCTCTCTCACACACACACACACATATATATATATATATATATATATATATATATATATATATATATATATATCTAGTCAAATACAGGGATATTGTGGGAATTTCATATAAGCTTCACTATATAATAAGTTTAACCTAGAAGACATCAAAGTAAGAATATATATTGTGGCTTTAAATTTTGGAACTCGCCGACCGCATACTATACACCTCCACTATCTTTTCTTAATATTCTCTCTGAGTATAATCTTCTTGATCATCACTGCTGCCAAAACCTTGCTGGTGGTTTCAACCAGTTCATGGATATTGATCCCCTCCGGATTACGGGGTGGTGGTTTCTTGGTTTCGATTATTTCATGGCATCAGCTACAAGATCATCATCATCATCACTACTTTATTATGATCATGAATCCTCAAAAAAACACCAAGCTTTGTTGCTATTTTTTGTGCTTGTTCTCTTGATTGTCCCTCTCTTTGCAGCTCGTCCAATTTATAATTCTCCGACTAGTAGACAACTCCTCCTCTCATATTCAGAATTGCATCCACAACCAACACAACAAAAATCTCCCTCTTCTTCTTCTTCTTCTTCGTCTTCGACCACCGCTACTACTACAACTACTAGTACCACCAAAAACGCCACGGATCGAGAATTTAGAGCAGCTGCACATGATGTTCCTAGCGGTCCGAATCCAGAACAGAACAAGTAAGCAGGAAGTTGCATTTTTCATCGTCATCACCATCATGGCCTCTATTGTTCTCATCATTGTCGTCGTTGTCATCTGATCGTTAGTTATATTAAATCTTCTACTTCAATGTTTCGTGGAAATGGAATATTGTATATACAGTAATTTAAGTAATTAATACTGTGATTTTTCATATGATATTGGGGTTTTTTTTTTAATTACTTGTATGTTACATGCATGTATAATAATAATAATATTGGATGATACTCATATAATTATATAGTGATGCCATTAATAATATATATATATATATATATAAATATATATATATAAATATATATGTGAGAAAATTTTTACAACATTAATAAACTAAATATGGTCAAGTAAATTATATGTATTGTTCTTTTCTTGTGATTGGATACAAATTAAGCTTTGACTTCCCATGTGAACCATGTTTGTCTGGGTTCATTGTGTTGTTGAAATCTAGATTTCTGTTGAGTTTTCAGGCGATTAAAGGGATGGAGATCTAAAAGCCAGTGTTTGAATGGTGTCAGATCTCTGTCATATCCTTTATTTTGCGTACAGTGACAATCGTCGGTTTTTATGCTTGGAAATTACTATTATTCACCAGGACATGAATTTTCTTTTCATTTGTCGTTTCAAACACATGGCCCGAGAAAATCTGACTCAGAAAAAGTCTCATAAAGATATGATTTGATAATCATAATAGTAGAAATTCTCCATAATTCACCATCTTTTTCCACTAATCATATAACCAATAATGATTGTGATTGTGCTGCTGTTTCCACTAATGGGTGATCGCATTGGCAGTGTTTTTGACAATTTTGAGCAAGCACGTGTCTGCTAAACCCAACTAATTATTCATGATCTCATTAGCAACTGTAAAAGTGACTGATCAAAACCTAAAAAGACTTACAAATTAATTTCTCATAATCTTACTTGGTGATATAATATATGAGTTGATAGCGATGTTGTAGAAGTTTATAGTAGAAATAGTTGAAAAATTCATTCCAGATTTAGGCAATTTTTTTTTTTTTTTTTTTTGGTCGTTTCAACTAATGAATTTCTTAGGGTATGTACAAACTCTGATAACTGTGCAAGCATGTTTTCAAGTAAATGTCAACAGCATATCTACTTTTTTCTTTTCTTGGCTAAATGCCAGAGTTAAAGTTAAAAGATTCTATTGGAACTTGTCTAAATTAAATATTATGGGTACTGAATAATCGCTCTTCGTCATCAAATGCTTCCTTGGAAGTTTGACACTTTATTAATAGAATTATGATGTAGTCTTTAATTAATATCACCATATATATGTCTCAACAAATTAATTTCTCGAAGATGACGAAGAATTATCCATAAGTTATCAGCAATCGATCCATGATATAGCCTCTGGATGTGGAAAGTAATTGCTGGAATTACAGAAGCATAGCCATAGCGTGACAATAATTAATTAGTTGACTGTGAAACTGATGCAAACCTCTTGTCCCCACACAATGAAGTATGGGTTCAAGTCACGTACCCCAGTAAAAAAATAAAAATAAAAATAAGGGTAAAATATGAAAACAAATTGTCTCGTCCATTATGGGCCTCTATTGTCAAGTCCAGCCCACTATCTCAGGAAGCCCAATGGGTCCAATGTAAGCATTTAAAAGAAAACCCATAAGATATTGGCAGCTAGAAAGAGACCAGTTAGGTATCTTTTAATTATATCATGTTAGGACATGGATAGCCTCTTGAGCGTTCATGATATAAGTCGGCTAATTTCTTGTCTTGTAATAAATTTGTATTAATGTGATATAATCCAATCCGAGTATTGCAAATTAGTGAATTACTCATATTTTTCATTTCTCTTAATAATCATAAACCAAAATCTCTCCAAGGTCTTATGTGAGTAAGATTAGATTGTAAGAATTTTTACATTAATAGTTAGTAATTAAGTGATTTCACTAACTAGTAGTTGTAATGGACAAAAATGGGCTTCTATCCCATTATCCCAAAATGAACCGTCATGATGCCCAAATTTTCTTACAAAACTCAATTTCAATCAAGTCAAGCAAGTCACTGACGTTATTTTATCCTTAAAATCAGAGTCGACCCGTGATTTTAGGAATCACATCAACAGGCTCAAGTCCCCACTTATAAATAGAACCTTTGAGCTTATAGGTGGGGGCTCATGCAAAGTGACCCCAAACTCTCTTCAATTAGTAGCAGAATATTTTTCTTACTATAAAACCTACTATCTACAACCAAACGCTGAATGAAGTATAGCGCAACCACATTTTGAACTCAGCCCCACGCTTGGCTCTAGCTATTACATCTCCACGCACTATGTTCGATGTTAGGTATAATGACTCTACGATCTACATTCGTTGAAGCCAAAAGGTTTGTATACCCCACATGTTCTCAATCTACATCATTTATTCAATTACGACTATCACTTGAGTGTTGGAGTGTATTTGGTAATATAATACTTATAAAACTCAAAATTTAGTAATATAATACATATATATATAATGAATTTATATATATTACAGTTTTTTTTATAATATAATAATAATAAATATATATATAAAATTTATATTGTATATATACTATGTAATATACTCTAAAATATGTATATATAATATTTTAATATTTAGTTTTTTTAACTAAATTTTGAGTTTTATAAGTATTCAATCTTAAATTTTATTTTTATTTTTAATAAATGATGTTATTTTTAAATTTTTTAAATTATTTTTATTTTTAATTAATTTATAATATTTATTTTTTATTTAATCATTTTTAAGTATTTTTAAAAAAATTAAGTTTTTATAACACATCAATTTTTTATTGAACTATCTAAATAGGTAAAATTGATAAAATATAAAAAGTTGGAGATCGTCTGACTAATTTAATAAAAAATAATAATAAGATAGTCAATTTATATTTTATGTCAGGTTTAATTGTCAAAATTTTGATCATAGAGACTAAAGTGATATATTTTAGAAAATGTAGGGACATGCCATTTAAAATAAAAATAGATTAAAAAGTGGGGCAAAAATTACTTTGATCCCTAATTTTTCATGAAATATTATTTTTTGACCAATGTTTCACTTTTTAACTTCTGTGGTCCCTAATTTTCGAAAATCAATCAAAATAGTCATGTTGAACAAAATTTTAACAGTCAAACTTAACAAGAAGTAGAGAATTGTCCATTTTATCCCTGACTACTTGTTAAGATATAAAATTACAATATTAACCCATTTAAATTGAAATAATTACAAGTGTACCAAAAATAGATAATGACTAAAATACCCTAATTTAATAAATTAATAAATTAAACCAAATTTTTATATATTAGTTAAATTACAAGTTTACCCTTAATGAAAAAAATTACTTCTACAAGTGTTGCAATTTTTTTTGTATAATACTTATATAAATTTTTATCTTTTTTGAGAGGACATTTGTTATATTACTTTTAAAATAACTATATGTGAAATATATATATATATATATATATATATATATTTCTAAACTTACTGTTGTTGATGAAAGATAAAGCTTTGTTAGTTTATCTGTATTATTCAAAAATAAAAATTTGTACAAATTGGTTGTTTTCTTAACAACACCTAAAAGATATAATTCAAAAATCATAACTTAAATGTAAATATCTGTCCACAAAATATTTAATTATATAATTCAATTATCCAACTAAAATAAATGCCACAAATAAAGTATCAACATGTATAGTAACAGATCGACATTATTTATTTCCAAAAAATTAAAAACCTTTTCATCCAAATATTAACATGCCATACCACCAACATCAGCATATATACCACCCACCAGATATATACTAGTCTGTTTCCAAACAAAAGTAAGTTTTTTTTAACAACATATTAAGTTGCCATCATTCTAATTAAAGTTGTCAAAATCTATCCAAAAAACCAAACTACTATTAGTAAAAGTAATATACTCCCTGATTAAGGTTGTGAGTTGGAACCTATCTGGGAACAATTATCAGTAATATTTCTTAATGAACCCACATGATGCTGAGAATTGTTATGATCAATTGATAAAGTCCCAATATAAGTATATGTGCTGCATTAAAAAATAAGGCATACTAAGTGAATTAATGCAATCCAAAAATAATGTAATGAAAATAACCAAATTATTTATATTACCTATTCTCTGTTGCAACAGCAGTTGATTTGTCTTTGGATGCAACCGATTTGCCTTTGGAAGTACATCCTTGCGTCTGATATAATAATCACAATTTTAATTAAGCATTAATATAAATTGAAAAAAAAATAAAGAATAATAATATATTAGTTTTAAATTACCTTTTTGGTAGGACAAGTCTTACTGTTATATTCGAGGGCTTTGCATTATCGGCAGCTGTTAGCAAAATTCTTTTTTGGTGCTGCTAGCTCATCTAAATCTCTTCTTCTTGATTTCTTTAGTTTGCCAGTTTTAGTACGCTTCTGTGGAGGCTCCACCGATGCATTTTCGTACTCAGGCCATCTTGATTCATCAGGAATTGGGTTAATGGATCCATAGTAGGTAACCATCATAGCTTCCTTTGAGTAATACCAGTGCACATGATCATGTGCAAACTCCCTTTAGTAGTTGAAAACAACTATTACATGGCGGCAAGGAGCCCACTAATCTGCCAGTCCCCACAATCACAATACACATCACTTGTATTGACAAGAAATTTTTTTTCCCCTTCGATTAACCGTTTCATACTATGCTCCCCTCCCATGAATCACCTACAACTTTATTGCATGTTTTTCATTATCGACCAATATATTCCTTGCATATGGTGTTATGGAGTCAACCATCTTTTCCACCGAATCGACCTCCTCACATAATCTTACCATTATCTTCCTTCTCAAGTGCTCTAATAAGATCAAGATCAGTTTGTCTCTTTCATCCTTAATCCAACTGTTGAAACATTTTGACATGTTGTTGGTGACGTAGTCTGACTTGATACGAGGGTCAAAACAATACCTTGCCCATTTGTCGACGAGCTCTGCCTTTAGCCAAACATAAGCATCAACTGAGTCCTCTTTTATGGACTCCATTGCTTCATGAAACCCAACAGCATTACCAACCCTTACTGCCTTCCACAACTTGCCATTCATGTTCAAATTTTTAAAAGTTGACGTGAAATTTGAAAGCATACGTCGAAAGCAGTACATAATATACAAATGAAAGCATATGTCAAGACAACATCAAATTTATAATAGAAGAAGAAAAAAATGGAGCTTATGACAGTCCAACCAAACTGAAACCAAAGTCAGGAATTTTGATACAATAAAGACTACAATAACCATTCAAGCATTTTCGGTGACATTTTTGTTGCATCTGTTTTTCTTATTTTGTTTTCTTTAAATACTTGTTTAGTAGTAATTTCACTACTTATATTCATTCATTTTCTTCCTGTGATATTAGTTTGGTTACTTAGGTATTTTATTAAAGCACAATATACACTGGTTATGAATTTAATAACTCAAAAAACACACAGGTGCTAGTACAGATGAAAACAATGAACCTTTAACTCCTACAACACTTTAATTTCTATCAACAATTAAGTTGAAACTCCAAAATTACAAAATACATAGTATGAGAATCAACTAGTTCTGCACTGAAAGTAAACATTTACCAACAAAGTAAAAGAAAAACAAGAACCAAACTAACAAACAAATAAAATTTTATTGCACTATGACTGTGACAACAATTGAGTTTATTTAATTTATGCAAAGAAATTACTTTAAAAACTATACAGGCCAATTCTTACAAGGAAATTTAATCAAATCCCAACAAGCCATTGACACTTTTCCATTTTCATAATTCATATAAGTTAATTTAACCATTCTGGCAACTCAAAATTAGAAAATTAAATTATAAAAAGAACTTAAATTTCCAAATCAACCAAATTCTAATCATCAAAAAGCTAAAAGAGAACAATAAAAAAAAAACAGAAATAACTCAATTTGAAACAACAAATGATAACATGAACCAATAAACAACAGTAACATAAGTAAAAGTATACAAGTATATTCCAGAAAACCTTAATAAGAGTATCAAAGGTACATAAAAGTTATAAAAACACACACAGTAATTATAAATTCATAAAGTTGATGAAAAATTGTTATGTACCTTTTCGATGCATATGGTCATATTTTACTCAAAGCTGATAACCCTCCTTTCTGGCAATCACTTATGAAGCAAATAGGTCTATTGTATTCCCACCCTAACGAGTCATGCAGATTCCTTAAGAACCATGTCCAGCTCTCAAGAGTTTCACCCTCACACACACACAATGCTATAGGGAAAATACCACTATCACCATCCAAGGCCACAACTGATAACATCACCCCTCCGAACTGCCCAGTAAGATGGCAGCCATCAACGCCTATTAAAGGCCTACACCCTTGCTTGAACCCCGTCTGCATTGCACTGAAACTAAGATAAAACCGCTAAAATTTTGGATTAAGCCCTATACTCCTATCCAATGTAATCTTAACCATGCTACGAGGGTTCATCACAAGGATAGCATTCTCGTAATTCTCAATCCTCGTATAAGACTTTATATGATCGATTTTCATATTATTCAACACCTTCTTCTTGGCTCTGTAGATTGTCTGAAAACCACAATGAATTGCAAATTTATCAAGTAGCTCATTTTTCAACACCTTCGATTTAATATCAGGGTTTGCAAGGATTGTTGAACCCATCTACGATGAGATCCACTCTGAAGTTGCTTCCTTGTTTTCTGGCAGCCTTTGACGGAAGCTATGCCCGCCCTGAATGTTCCTGACCATGAATGTAACCCCATCCGTCAAGCGAGAAACATGTATCCTCCAATCACATGCCTCGTTGTTGCACGTGGCAGTGAACGTGTGCCTATCATTCTTGATCCTTTTCAAACGAAATCCTTCTTGGATTGCGTATTTCTTTACGGTCTCCCTAACCAGCTTTACATTGCCAAATATCTGACCAGAGCGAAATTCAATGGACCCATTATCATTGGGAACCCATTGATTTTGGGCACAATACCTAGCTATCTTCAATAGACCGTCTTCATCATCTGATGAGTGATCCGAACCAAGGGGATCACCATCAGGATCACATTGTTCAACCGGGTGATCTCCATTCACATCATCATCTACTCAACTGACATATGAATCTTCGCTTGACACGTCATCAGGTTGAAAATCAGTGTCAGAATCTTCCAACTCAACATCATTAGGTCGTGGAATGTCATGATCATTGTTAGGGTCCAACTCGACCATTTCATCATCATCAACTATAGGATCTAGAGGTCCGACGTTGTACTGCAGTAGACCAAGAGGCTCATCCGGGAAGTCTACTGCTATTGGCATGGACTTTAGTTCGAACTCGATGCTCGAAAAGTTACGTTCATTGAATAATTCGAAAGCTGTCATCCACTCTTCATCAGTCTTCAACACGTGCTGCTGCATTGTCCATGGAAAAGTTATTGATAGCTGCCACTTTTTACCTTGTTTTAGATGACACCCAAATAACTCCTTAGCATCATTAATAATGCTAATGACGCTGCAGTCCCCAGGTTCAATGACATGAAGATTGCAGCGTTGGTTCACGTACTTCACGTAGATGCGAAAAGGAAGCATCTTCCTACAATAAGCAATTGAAACACAGAAAATATGAATATTGCAATACGAAAACGAATAGCAAAAAAATAAACAGTACGCAACAAATACAAATAAACAACAATAATGCGCAGCCTACAGGTGAAATAACAGATTCCAAAATTAAAATAAATATAATACGAGCAGTAAATTCATAGTGGAACAAACAGCAAAACAAAAAAACAAATAGCAGTTTACAGATGAAATATACAATGTATTCATACCAGGCAATCAAAAAACACCTCATTAGCTTCACATGTCATGAAACAAAATACTTTTTAGCACATATGTATAATACTTTTGTATAGTATTGTCAGATGAAAATTATTTCGACAATGGCTGAAGATGCTCAAATCTAGAGAAAAAAAAATGAAAGCATTGGCGAAAAAATAGAAAACCAGATCATATTCATGTGTCAGCATACTGTATAATTTCACAAGTAGCAAAGCACAGGCTTACATGTGCATATGTGTTGTGGACTTCTCTTTTTTCTTTTTTCCTTCCAGAAGCATATATGGTAACCAATAATGATAATATTTCTCAAATAGTTGTTACACAATAGGTACAAGCAATCAGTAGGTTTCTGGGGTGATCATTCAATATTGAATTGAAAAAATTTCATACCCCCAGCCATTATATCTAGCCCAGTTCCTTCTAAAAAAAATCAAGCAATACAAAAACGAATAGCAAAAAAAAAATAAAAAATTATTCATGCAATACTAGCTTAACTTGATAAATACTATACCATTAGCATGCAAAAACCCAGAGAAAAAATAAATAAAAAAATCAATTTTTTCTCACATTATACAGAAACCCTAACCCAAATACTTCTTCAAACTATAATGAGACTTGAAAATATATTTTTCACCAGCAATCCACCATACCATGCAAAATCACAAAAAAAAAAAAAAAGACAAAGTTGTAACAATGTTCGAAGTCGGGTTCGTCCTCCTTGTTCGTCGTCAAGCTTCGTCGCCGTCGGAGATGCTGTCCTCCGTCGTCCTCCTCGTTCTTCGTTCGGGTTTCGCTTCTTCGTCGGGTCTAGCTTCTTCATCGGATTCACTTCGTTCGTCGAGAGACAGTCGGGCTTAGTTCGTCGCCGAAGAGACAACCGAACCGGGGCCGGAGTTGATGGTTCTCAAAGGAACAACAATGGCGGTGTGGGTAATGTGGAACGGCGTGGGTTAGAGTGGGAAGGGGGGGTTGGGTGGGGTTAAGTTAGGGATTTAACGTGGATATTCTAATTTTTTAAATGATTTAATATTTATTAAATTATTATATTAATTATATATTTATTTACACGTGCCATTATTTGATATATATTATATTAAAATACTAAAATAATCCTTGTCCAGTTAATTTTTACTAACGGCAATTTAACAGAAGGATTATTTTGATTGATTTTTAAAAAGTTAGGGACCACGGAAGTTAAAAAGTGAAACACTGGTCAAAAAGTAATATTTCATGAAAAGTTAGGGATCAGGTTAGAGATCGTCTGGCTAATTTAATAAAAAAAGATAAAATAGTCAATTTATATTTTATGTCAAGTTTAATTGTCAAAATTTTAATCATAAAGATTAAAATAATATATTTTAAAAAATATAAAAATTATACTATTTAAAAAATAAAAATAGATTAAAAAGTGATATTTTTAAATATATTAAATACTAAATTAATAATTATTTAAGATACTTTATTATAATTTAAAAAAATACTATTTTTTTATAATATAATCAATCATATATTCCATTATAATGATGTTTAATTGCCAGTTACATAAATTATGGTAGATGCTCAATCAATGTACCGACAACAAAATAGACATAAAATAAATGTGATGCGACTGACATCTCATTAACTGATCTTCCTGTACGTCCCCTAGCATGTGCATTGGTTCTTACTTCTTACTTCTTAGGGTTTTCGATTTCTCTTCTCCACTATTTTTGTTTTAGATTTATTTTTTATATTTCATGTTATGAGCTTAGTCGACAAGACCCATGCAAATAAATAAACTCACGACACAAGTCTTAAATTTGAACCCTCCAAAACTAAACCTTTTTAAAATAATAACACAAATTAGTAAATTCTTCTTCTTCTTATTTTTGTTGTAAGCTTTGTCCTTAAAAGATACGTTATTTGTAAAAACTAGTAAAATATACAGGAATTTAATCATATCTTATATATGCTTCTTCCTTATAAAAAAAAAGAAAATCAGACAATTTTATCTAACTTTTGTGAACAAAATGTTCTTCAAAAAAGAAAAAACGCGCGTGTACAAAATTCTTTTTAAACATTGAACTTACAATAATGATCACTTTGTATTTATACTATGTAAAGAAGATTTTTGAACCTCATTATGGATTAATTTAAAAAAAAATCGCATGAAATGTCGAAGAACAATCAAACCGAGTATAATGAAACATTAATAGAAAATCTTATTATATTTAAAGTATAATAGAAACATTACAGGGTTGCTTTAAAAAAAAGAAACACTACGGATTTTAGAGAGCCTCCCATGCATGCATATATAAAGAACCAATACACCAGTACGATTAGAAGCACCAAAACATCATTAAGACAATCAACATTTGCCTAATTAAATTATTAACCTAAAAGCCCTGACAAAGAAAAAGAATAACACTGCCTAGTTCATATCAACACCACATTTTACTCTTAAGAACCAAACAAATTGTAGTCGCAGAAGCCCATGCTTCCAGTTTAGTGACCACCTCCTCCTGCTCCAAATCCGCCTCCACCACCAAAGCCACCACCAAATCCACCACCTCCACCAAAGCCACCACCACCTCCTCCCCCAATTCCACCACCAACTCCTCCACCAGCACCTGCACCTCCTCCAACGCCCCCACCAGCACCACCTCCAACTCCACCTCCTAAGCCTCCTCCACAACCTCCCCCAACTCCTCCTCCTCCTCCAACTCCACCTCCAAGCCCACCACCCGCACCTGCTCCACCACCGGCACCAACACCACCGCCATGACCAAGACCTCCACCACCACCTAGACCCCCACCAGCTCCTCCACCAAGACCACCGTGATGACCAAGACCTCCACCACCACCTAGACCCCCACCAGCCCCTCCACCAAGACCACCGTGATGACCAAGACCTCCACCACCACCTAGACCCCCACCAGCCCCTCCACCAAGACCACCGTGATGACCAAGACCTCCACCACCACCTAGACCCCCACCAGCGCCTCCACCTAGACCACCGTGATGACCGAGCCCTCCACCTCCACCAGCACCACCACCAAGACCCCCGCCAGCTCCTCCGCCTAGACCACCCCCTGCACCACCGCCAAGACCCCCGCCAGCTCCTCCGCCTAGACCACCACCTGCACCACCGCCAAGACCCCCGCCAGCTCCTCCGCCCAGACCACCACCAAGACCCCCGCCAGCTCCTCCGCCCAGACCACCACCTGCACCACCTCCAAGACCCCCTCCAGCTCCTCCGCCCAGACCACCACCTGCACCACCTCCAAGACCCCCTCCAGCTCCTCCGCCTAGACCACCACCTGCACCTGCACCTCCACCTAGACCACCCCCACCCCCACCCCCTAAGCCGCCACCTCCACCAAGACCACCCCCACCTCCTAATCCGCCACCTCCACCAACACCACCCCCGCCACCGAAACCTAAACCACTCCCGCCCCCTAACCCTCCACCAACCCCTCCATGTCTAAAAAAATGTGGACGATGAAGAAAGAAGTGCTTATCATCATAATCGACACCTTTAACATGATCACCCACCACAGCAAAACCGTTCACAATAAAAATACAAAAGAAAGCAACCACAACACGATGAGCAACAGCTCCCATTGTTAATCTTCTCAAACAAAGAAAGAAGAAAGCTAAGCTAGCAATAAAGTTCAGTCTCAGTAGTGGCGCATATAGTGTGGTGTATTATATATATATAGAGAGAGAGAGAGAGCAAGGATTGGTTGTTTTAGTGTTCAAAACCCCAACTGCCACGCTTTGATGAGTAAATGAGATTCAATGTTATCGTGCATGAAATTTATTTGTCCAACTGTCCTCTCCAATTCAATCACAATTTAAGACACTGTTGAAATACACTAGGGTTTTGACCTGTGGGCCGGCTTTCTTTAAGCTCACTTATTATTAAGAGTTAATTGTATCTAGCTCTGAAGAGTTTTTAGTAATTATAAAAGAAGTCAATTTTATTATTTATTGATAAATATCTTTCCTATCCTTAGTAAAATTTGATTAAATATAACCGTTAATCAGAAAAGTAAAATTTGGTTAAATATAACAGTTGACCAGTGGAGGTCTTTATTAAAAAACTCAAAAGTTAACTAACGGGAGAGGAGGTCTTTATCAATAAATCCAAAAGTTGATTTCGTCTGTAATTGACAAACCTAGAGGGGAGGTAGTCATTTTTTACTCTATACTTAATTAATTAAAAATTGTGTCAACTTGATTTGCGGTTGGTCATAATATTTATAGATAAAATTGAAAGTCGTCGAGAGAGGTTCACTTCTAATGTGATGTCATTTAATGAGCTTTTCTGATGCCATTGATGGAGAAACCAAACCATTGTGCATTTGCCCGCCACCCATATATATATATATATATATATATATATACACACATATGATATTCTATATTTATACATTATATTAAAGATTACCTATCTCTCTCTCTCTCTCTCACAGCTGATAATCACTTGCTCACACTTTTGATTTTGATAGATATGCTCTATTCTCCGCGCGAATTGAAGATGGTAGCAGCTGCTTCATCCCTGTGATCTGTATGAAGATGACATGCATGGTGATCATCAATAATCATTATTTATGTGGAGAATTGTTGCAGTTAATTGCTTATGTTATTGAGTATAGTGTCATTTCACAGTTTTATCTTACCAGAAATTTTTGTTTTTAAAATTAGATATGATCATAAATTTTGAAAAATAAATAAATTTGTTTGGTTGAATTGTAAAACTCAACACCATTATTTTTTTTATATAACATAAATTTAATCAAGGTAAAAAAAATGACGAAAATCTTTTTTTTTTTTCTATATTTATAAGATTTTCTCACAAATTTTTCTAGAACTTGATTAAGATCTCTATTCAAAAGTCTCTTTAATATACTTTAAGGGGGTGTATTTAATATAAACTTTCAAAGAATTTTACAGATTTCTTTTTTTTTTTTTTCTGAAATAAATAACTTTTGTATAGTTTCATTTTAAATAATTTTACTATACATTGATCGACTTTTATAAACTATAAAAAATGTAAATACCTTATGTTAAATATATTAGATCATTCGAATTTATATATGTTAGTATGTTTCTAAGTTCTTTTATTGATAATATAATTAAATTATTTAAGTTGTGTTTAGACGGATCACTATATATAATGTGTAACCTAATTTTTCAGTAGTACTCTATAAATAATATAATTGTGAAATTTTTTTTACAAATATTTTCGACATATTCTTAATCTTAAAAATATCAAAATTAAATTTCTTTTTTTTATAATTTCATAAAAAATAATACCTTAAAATTTACATTGAAGTAGCTTTGTTAACTGCTAATAAAATATTTGAAGTTTATGTAAAGAAAAAAATAATAATGTATATTCAGATTCTACCATTCTATATATTTTTTTTAACTATAAGTACTCCCTTTTATTGGTTATAATAGTGTATTTTTCTTTTTGTTTCGGTATTTTATCAGTAATGTTTGTTAGCTTTTGAATTATTTTTCGCTGGCATAACAGACGACAATCTATATGATGGTTACTAATTTTATTTTGAATTATTCTTTTTTAATAATAAAGGTTGTCAGTAATATTCTTTTTAAATTATTTGTCAAAAAAAATTGAGAGATTTGATATTTATATGTTCCACCTAAAAGTTTACAAAATTCTGGCATTTCTAAAAGTTTATAAATATTATTAACATTAAATATCTCATAACTTTCATAGACTTTTAAAAAAGTCTAGATTGAATACTGCGTGACTTTTATAGACTTTTTACATTGAATATCTCATAACTTTTATATTCTTCAAAACTTAAAAATTTATATTAAATACACTCAGATTTTTTAATTATATAAAAAAAATTTAAATAATTTAAAAGTCTAAATAGAAAATATATCCCTAAATCTTTATATTATCTTAAATTCTGTAGGTGTGAAACTGTAATCAAAGAATAAGTTATTATAAGCTGTCCCAACTCCCAACAATTGCCATGAGTGATGCCTTGCAAAAAGGTTACACAGAAAAATTATATGTGGAAAAAGGTGGTACATACGGTTGTGCAGTACTGCAACAACAAAATTATTTCTAACAAAACTTACTGGTCATTGATATGGAGACGTTACTATAACACAATTTTATATGGCAATTTACATAAGGTTATCAACTTGATTGGGTCGCAAACATAGTCTGTTGATAAATACATTTGTCAACGAAGTTGAGGTCTTGACTTTAAATTTTTCATTTTCCAAGTAAAAAAAAACAGTTATTAAGTAATTATTTCGATAATTTATTTATATATATATATATATATAACTTTTCAAGTTAGTACTCCCTTAGTACATTCTAATCCAAATGTTGGTGTTAAAAGATTTTTCTTTTTTTTTTTAATTCAATTGCTCCAAGTACTTTGAATGAGTCTAAGGGCCGTTATTATTAAGTGGCACTCATTAAAATATATTAAGGATGTATTCACTTGAAATGTTCTAAGACTTCTCTATAGTAATACTTTATATATGAATAACTTCTATATAGTTATAAAAAAATAATTGTCCCAATTTGGATCAGTTATAAATAAAAATAAACTTCATATTGTAATATGTTATAATTTTTTTAAATCCCGTCTTAAAAAACTTACTTCCACATAGTAATAATTATTTGTATATTGTAAAAAAAAATATTGTTATATTATGTTAAAGGGTTAAGATGGAATAAAATATTTTTTTAAAGTTGTTTGGAAAAATAATTTATTCTTTAGATTTGTTATCATATCTTTAAACTTACTCTCCAACTTAGACACCTTCTTGTTAAAATCAAAATATTTATAGCTTCTCAAGTATGTTCAGTGTTTCTTAGCACAAAACTTTTTGCATTTCTATATTATCATCCTTAGGATTATCTCCTTCCTCTTCTTATCTAATTGCTGGAATGATTTTTATAGGGGATACCTTTATACCACTATATAGACGTTTTAATATATATATATATATATATATATATATATATATATATATATATATATATATTCTATTTGCACCACTCCTTCTTAAATAGTTATTCTCTATTTAAAATTGATTCTTCTCATGCATGCCTAGTTGTCATGGCAGTACTGTGTTCAACGGCGGAGCGAGCTTGGGCCCAGAGAGAGAGTGGACTCAAGCCCACTTAAAAATAAAATTAATTTAAATTTGATTCAAGCATCAAGCTTCCAATATCAATAAATATATATATATATATATATATAAAACTTTGACTTAAGTCCTAATTAAATTTCATTTGAGTTTACGTAAAATATTTAATTCAAGCTCCCGACTCAATACTAGAAATTTGATACATTATTTTAAAAATATGAAATCACATTGAGAACAATTTTATTATATTAATAAATAATAAACTATTAATAAACATCAAAGCTAGATTTTTATCTTTATCACTGTTTGAACTGAACCCTCGCTCACTAAAATTTCTGACTTCGCCACTGCCTGTGTCTCACACACGTGTCACATGTGTGCTGGACTGCTAGCTGTATTTTAATTAATGTATTTTGAATTTTGATGTTTTAGGTCTTCTCATACATTAATGCATGTCAAAAATTTGTACATGCTTTGAGTGAACTTCTTATAATTTTGACTGAATCTCAATGTCATGAAAGAAAATTATAAGTAGAGAACAAAAATTGATTTTTAATCGGAGAGCTTCACATTTTAATGGTAAATATCATATGTAATATATTGTAATTTTCTAAATTAGTATTGTAATATTATAAAATTAAATATTTAATTTCATAACGTTACATTATTAATTCTAAAATATTATGAAATATATATCCTTAAAAAATTTTAAGTACTATTGTAACCGAAGAATTATTCATTATATGTAACATTAAACAATTGTCGACTGGATTGCTATAACAATTTAAGCTATCAATAAGTTAATCAATTAATGATGCTATCCATATGCATGTTCTATACTTTTAGCTTAAGAATTACAAAGAACTTAATTAAAGAAAACTTTTAGAACTTAGAAGGCAGTGATTTGTAAGAAGTTATACAAGCACGATAATTTTCTATTACAAACTATTTTATATTCACACTATGGTGAAATTTGATCAAAGCTTATGTTTATATGATAAGAAAAATAAAATAACATTTCAATATTTTTTTTACAATTTTTTTTTAGAGTTCTTTTGTTAAATGACACTTATTGGGTTTGAATTTTAAAAATTGGCACTAGTTTATTGTTTTAACTTGAAAATAAAGTTGGATTAGGGTAAAATTGCCCATCAGTACAAAAGAGAAAAAACAAAACAAATAGTTGGCTTTTGAAAATTTTTCATAATGAGAGAGAGGGAAACACTTAGTTCACTGCCGGCTGGCCTACCTCCACCGACGTTTGTTGTTTCCAATGCCAACGACTTCGTTCGAGATGGGTGTGTGATTTATCGATCTCTTTTAGGGTATTTGATTTGGGTTTTTGATTGGTAAAGCATACTAAAAGTGGGTGAAATCCATGTGCAGAAATCTTAATCAAGCAATGACTCCTCACTACACTTACATTCGTTGTGAAGAACTATTGGCTTTTGGTTCTTGATCATAGTTCTTGATCAAGAGCTGGGAGAGTTCACGAATCAAGAGCTATCATATTTTAAAATTCAAGAACTAGTCAGATCAAGAACTATTAGAGTTCTTAAATCAAGAATTGATATAGAGTCAATAAAGAATCAACAAAAGAGAGAGTATTCGTTTGAGGTGAGTGAGAAAAATTACCAGAGAAAAAGATAAAAGAAAGAAGAGAAAGGGAGGACTAATCAACATTACACCGCTATCTCATTAAGGGCGTTTTTGGGTTTATCTCAAAATAGATACTATTTTGATTAAAAAAAAACAATAACCATGTGCTAATTTTTAAAAAAGTAGTGTGCATTGTGTCATTTTTCACTATTTTTTCATTTTTTTTAATCAAAATTCATCAAAATATAGATATAAGAGGGTTTGCACTTGAAAGTATATTTAAATAGTTATAGAAAATGTTTTTGGTTATGAGTGGTGCAGTTTTACGATTTGAAATAAACAACTTTTATTTTGGAATAAAAAAGTATTTTATTATATTTTAAAAAGAAGTACTTAATAAATAATGAGATTGAGAATTGGAATTGAATGATTGGAAGTTTAGATTTAATATTCATACTTACTTAATTGTAGAAATTGTCAAATTTGATTACTTAGATAATAATAAATTTATTTTTAATCAAATAAATAAATTTGATTGTTAGTAACCATACAAGAAAATTTCATTTCATCCAATAGCAAAAAATTATTGAAATACGCCTCCAACACCCTTTTCCATCTTCTTCATCTTTATTCTCTCTCTTCAAATATCTCTCTCTCACACACACAGAAAAAATACTTATTTCTCTGTCATTAGTTCACACGTGCATGCAAACGGCAAATCTAATGTTAAGTTGTCATATGGATAAAAAAAATTTGCAACTCGGGGAAAAATTTCAAGGTTTTGAAGAGGAAGAAATTTTGAATCTCAACAACATTGATGCAAATATGTAAATACTCTTACTTAAATCCATTGGTTCATTTGAAACATCATATATTTCATGGGTTTTTGTTATTTTTTCCCATTATTTAAGGCTTTTGAGAAAAATTAAAACCGAACTTTGAAGTTTATTATTTTTTTTGAAGTTTCATGTACTTCTTATATACATCAAATTATATATGTGAAATCATTTTTTATGTTATATGTGAAATCATATGCAGCTATACGTGAAATATTCTTAAAAATGGGAAAATAGGAATTTTATTAGTGATGGGGTTAAAACAAGGGCAAATTAGACTAACATACCCTAACATGTGGCTCGGATGATAAAAATCATTTAATTACACATGAACCATTAACTAACAGTCAATCAACTTAGTCAATAACAATTGAGGGTTAATAATGTCATTTTGATTTGAGCAGATAATAAATGAATAAAGTAAAATTGATTGTCCAATCAAAATCTACCACAACAGTTTAAAAATAATTTAAAACAAAAAACTAATTAAAGTCAACATCATATTAACTATTTTTATTAAAAAAAAAAAAAAACCACTAAAAGGTGACTTTGTCGCCAATGAAGACCTAGTAACTCTCCTGGTCTTAAGTCCGCTTGTAAGAAAAGTCTTCTCTCTCCTCCTCGAGTCTCTCTCTCTGAGCTTTAGAGATCTGGACTGTGGAAGCAGAATTCACGCCCTGTGCGTGCAGACCCCACCCTACTTGGGTGCTTTTGCTTTGTTTTTGCTCGCTGTCTTTCTTCCTGCACTTCTCCCCAAGCTTGAGTCTAAGGTTTTGAGTCCGCGTGGTGGAGTTTTTTGGTCTCGACAGCGGCCTTCTTTTCCTCTCCTGCTCGGGCTGCTAGCTTTGAGGTGGTGGTGATCTGCAGGTGCCTTGGTGACCCCGATCTAGCCCCTTTCTTCCTTCTCTGTTCTGCTGGTGGGAGGTACGAGATCGGGCTTGAGTGTTTTTTTTCTGCACTAGGTGTGCTGGTGCGAGATCGGTTTTGGTGCAAGGGTCCGATCCTTGCTAAAATTTCAGTCCTTGGCGTGTGTGGTTTCTAGTTTTTTCCTCCTCCGATCTGCAGGTGGGAGGTGTGAGATCGGGCTTGAGAAACTGTCCTCGGTGTGCTGGTGTGAGCTCGGGCTTGAGAGCTGCCCTCGGTGTGCAGGTTGTGAAGATGGAACCAGAAGAAATTGCAAGGAGGTGGGCCAAGCTGTCCCTCTCGGATGATGACGGGCCGATCGCGATGGTGGATGAAGGTTTGAAGGCAGAAGGGATTCGGAGGCTGTCTTTGAGCCTAGTGGGTAAGATTGTCTCGAACCGGGAGGTGAATAGGGAAGCTTTTAGGAATACTATTGCTTCGATTTGGCGTACGAAGAAGGAGGTTGAGGTGGAATCTATTGGTGTTAATTTGTTTGTGTTTCGTTTTGGATGCTTTTGGGACAGGAAACGTGTATTGGAGGGGGGCCCGTGGTCCTTTGATAAAAATTTGTTGGCTTTGAAAGAGGCAGTAGGTATTGGGAGGGTTTCAGAAATTGATTTTAGTTTGGTCCCCTTTTGGGTTCAGATTTATGATCTACCTTTAGCTTGTATGAATAGGGACATGGGGTTATTTCTGGGTGGGCTTATTGGTGCAGTCCAGGAAATTGATGGAGGGGATAGCGGGGATTGCCTGGGTAAGTTTTTGAGAGTGAGGGTCCTTATTAATGTTCAACAACCGCTAAAGAGGGGACTCAGATTTGCCTTTGGTGCTGGAGGGGAAGTCTGCTCAGCGCTGCTATGCTACGAGCGACTTCCGAATTTCTGTTTTTATTGTGGATGTATGGGGCACTTACTGCGGGAGTGTCATGTGAACAAACTAGGGGTGCTGGAGGCCGCAGAGATGAAATTTGGGGGTTGGCTGCGAGCTCCAACTGCGGGCCGTCTGAAGTTCGCTAGGGGGACCCGTACTGCCTCCGAAGATGATCCCTCTAGTGGAAAACAGCGGGTAGCGATGAAAGGGAACAATGAGCAGGCCGCTGATAAAGGTGTAGAAGAACCGCCTTCTGTGGCGGGGGCATCAGTTGTGGACAGTTCAGTTCCAAGTGAGAAATCTCCAGAGGCGGAGCTTGACCCTTTGGTGCAGCAGGTTAGCAAGGTGACTCCGAAGGCAGTTGAAACTGCACCACCATCGATGAGCTCTGAGCCTACGTTATCTGAAAATTCTGGTTCTTTGGTGGAAAATTCTTTCTCTACGGAGGGGGTTGGGTGTGGGAGAGAACTCTCGATCTCTGAGGGTTTCTCTTCAACTCAACCTCCTAAGGGTGAGATTGTGAATGCTGAAGTTAGTAGCCCTACAAAAAAGCGGTGGAAGAGACTTGCTAGAGTCAGATTTAAGGGGTTGGTTGATGAGGATGTGATTATGACCGGTGACAAGAGGGGCCTTGAAGGTGAAGACGCCGTTGGGCACCATAGCAAGAAGAGCAGGGGTGGATCTGGGGTTCTTGAAACAGCGGCGGAGGCTGAGGATCAGCTCCGCTGCCAAATATGAAAATTTTATGCTGGAATGTTCGGGGGTTGGGGAACCCTCGGACATTCAGAGCCTTGCGCGCCCGGGTGCGTGAGGATAAACCTGAGATGATTTTCCTTTCTGAAACTCGCTTGAATAGTTTTGGTGCTGGTAACATTAGGGTACATTTGGGTTTTGATGGTTGTTTTGTTGTGGATAGAGTTGGGACCGGGGGTGGCCTCATTCTGCTGTGGCAGAACTCAGTGGATGTGACAGTTCGCTCTTTCAACTGTGGTCACATTGATTGCATAGTCAGCGATGCTGATGGTCGCAGATGGAGATTTACAGGTTTTTATGGTGAACCGAAACAGTGGCTGCGGGAGCAATCCTGGGTGTTACTCCGTAGGCTGGCAGGGTTGGATAATCTCCCCTGGCTGATTGGGGGGGATTTCAATGAAATCTTGAGGGGTGCCGAAAAGGAGGGGGGTCTAGCTAGAATGGGTTCAGCGATGGATGGTTTTAGAGAGGCGGTGGATAGTTGTAACTTGTTGGATATGGGTTTTTCGGGGAACAAATTCACGTGGTGCAATAGACAGTTTGGTGGAAATGTTATCTGGGAACGGCTTGATAGGTGTTTTTGCAATATTGGGTGGAGAACTCTCTTTCCAGGGGCCGTTGTGGTTCATAGGGATTTCTCGGGATCGGATCATAGGGCCTTGGTGATTGAAAATATCTGTAAGCGGACTGTTAGTAGATGGGGGCCCAGGGGTGGAGGCTCTCGCTTTCATTTCGAACAGGCTTGGGCTGATGATCCTGAGTGCAGAGAGCTGATTCAGAAAGCTTGTGGATTGGGACTGGGATCCAACCACATGTCTACCTTGCAGAATTCTTTGATGGCAGTAGCAGTGAACCTGGGTGATTGGAATAGGAAAAAGAAGAAGGCTAGTTTGGCAGAGCTGCGGTCTCTTAAGGACGAGTTGGAAGCTCTCTACGGGAGGAGTCAGGATAGGGGCGTCGTGGACAGAATTGTTTCTGTTGAGCAGCAAATTGATGGTATTTATGATCGCCTGGAGAAGTTTTGGAGACAGAGATCGCGTGCTATGTGGCTTAAAGATGGAGACCGTAATACACGGTTCTTCCATTCGAAAGCGACTCAGAGAAGGCGAAGGAATAAGATTGTGGGTCTGATGGGCGATGACGGTAGATGGAGGGATAAGATTGAAGAGATTGAGAGGGAGGTTGTGGATTTCTACAGTGATTTATTTACCTCTGGTGCTGAACACCCGGGCTCGATGGAGGAAGTTCTATCTTGCGTTGAGGGTAAGGTTTCAGAGGAGATGAATATGGGTCTGTCTAGGGTGTTCACGGGGGATGAGGTTCTTAGGGCCTTGAAACATATGGATCCTCTCAAAGCCCCGGGCCCAGATGGCCTTCCAGTTCTGTTCTTTCAGAAGTTTTGGGTAGAGGTCGGCCCTGGGGTGGTGAGGGCGGTGCTTTCCATTCTCAATGAAGGCGCTAGCTTTGGTTCTATGGGTGAGGCTCTGGTGGTGTTGATTCCTAAGGTCAAGAACCCTGTGCGTATAAACGAGTTTAGACCTATTAGCCTCTGCAACGTGGTGTACAAGTTAGTGGCAAAGGTGATGGCTAATAGACTGAAGGTAGTCCTTGACAAGGTTATCTCTCCCCAGCAGAGTGCTTTTGTTCCTGGGAGGCTAATATCAGACAACGTCCTGGTTGGGTTTGAATGTCTCCATTCTCTCAGAGGGAGGAGATCGGGTAAGGTTGGTCAGGTTGCTCTCAAGTTGGACATGCGAAAAGCTTATGATAGGGTTGAATGGAACTTCCTGCGGCAGATGATGGAGAAATTGGGTTTCTCTCCGGGGTGGATAGATAAGGTGATGTGCTGTGTCACCTCGGCTTCCTATTCGTTCCTCATTAATGGGGAGCCGAGAGGCTCCGTTAGACCTTCAAGGGGACTCAGACAGGGTTGTCCTCTTTCTCCGTACCTGTTTCTGTTGTGTGCGGAAGGCCTTTCAGCGATGCTGGCTCAGGCAGAGCATCGGGGCTCTTTACATGGTATCAGGGTTGCTAGGTCTGCCCCCCAGGTTTCTCATCTTCTTTTCGCCGATGATAGTCTGGTTTTTGTGAAGGCTGAGGAGGCCGACTGTCGCTGCCTGAAACATGTGCTGGATAGCTACGAAAGAGCTTCTGGGCAGGCGGTGAACTATGATAAGTCCGCTCTTAGTTTCAGTCCGAACACTCAGCTTTCGGTAAGGACCTTGGTGGGATCTTTGTTCAATATTGGGGAAGTTTCGTGCCACGACAAGTATCTTGGGCTCCCCTCGGCTATCAGTAAAAACAGGAGAAATGTGTTTGCGAATATTAAGGAAAAAGTGTGGCAAAAACTTCAGGGGTGGAAACACAAACTTCTTTCTGTAGGAGGTCGTGAAGTTCTTTTGAAGGCAGTTGTGCAAGCTGTCCCTACCTACGCAATGAACTGTTTCCGCCTCCCATCCTCCCTGTTGAAGGATATTCAAAGAATGATTGCAGATTTTTGGTGGGGTTGGAAGGGTGGTTCTCGCAAGATGCATTGGGTGGGGTGGAAGCACTTGTGTGTTCCTAAAGAGCGTGGAGGGCTAGGTTTCAGAGATGTAGAGGCCTTCAACCGTGCGATGCTAGCAAAGCAAGGGTGGAGGCTGCTGACTTCCCCCACATCTCTGGCTGCAAAGGTATTAAAGGCGAGGTATTTTCCCTCTTCCTCCTTTTTTGATTCGCCTGTGGGTAACCATCCATCCTTCATTTGGAGGAGTATTTTGTGGGGTAGGGATGTGCTAAAATTGGGTACACGTTGGAGAGTGGGGAATGGATCAAACATCTTAGTGTATGAGGATCCTTGGATCCCGAGACCCTCTCTTTTTAAGGTATTTTCGCCTCGTGTGTTCCCAGCAGGGGCTAGTGTTGCGGGTTTGTTATCAGTTGGTGGTGTATGGAATGAAGAATTGGTCCGATGTTCTTTTCTTCCGGAAGAAGCTGAAATCATTTTGAGTATTCAGCTTAGCAGTGTTTCTTGCCAGGACTCTTTGTTGTGGCATTATGACAAGCGTGGTGAATTCACAGTTCGTAGTGCTTATAAGCTAGCGGCTGAAGCCTTTGGTAAAAACATTGGCTCATCCTCGGCTGGCCCGGATCCCTGGTGGAAGGCATTGTGGAGCCTCCATATTCCTAGCAAGGTAAAATTTTTTGGGTGGAAGGTTTGCAAAAATATCCTTCCTACTAGGGGTTGTTTAAAGAGTAGGAAGGTTCTTGAGCTTGATGCTTGTCCTTTATGTGGTGCTTGTTCTGAGTCTATTGATCATATTTTATGGAGCTGTGTGAAGGTGAATGTGTTATGGAAGGGCTGCCCTTTCTTTGATGGTCTGAACAAGCTGAAGGTGGGTGTGTTTGTGGATCGTTTGAGCTGGGTCGTTTCTGGGTTGGGAAAGGAGTCTGCTGCCATTTTTCTCCTTGCTGCCTGGTTTCTATGGAGTTTGAGGAATCAGACCATTCACGGTGGTAAGGTTCTTCTTTCTCCATGTTTGTGGAGTAGGGCTTCTGCTTATTTTTCTGATTTCCAGAGTGCCACTACCTCCGGCCTTCCCATCAGCTCGACCCCCAAGCAATTGTGGTCTAGACCCCCTGATGGGGTTTTCAAGCTCAATGTGGATGCCTCGGTTGTTAGTGGTTTAGGATGTTATGGTGTGGGGCTAATCTTCAGGGATGACTCTGGTTTTCCTGTTCTTGTTAAATCGCAGTTATGCAGTGGCTCTATCTCGGTGGAGGTTGCAGAAGCTAGGGCTGTCCTTGAAGGGGTTTCCTTGGCAGTGGAGTTAGCTTTCTTCCCCCTTTTTATTGAGTCTGATTCCTTGAGTGTGGTGCAGCTTTGCAGGGGAGATTGGATCTCTCGAGGTGATGTTGGTCATGTTATCGGGAATATTTTGTCCCTGCTTAATAATAGGGCTGCAGCTTTTGCTTTTGTTCCTAGATGTAGTAACTCTATCGCGGATTTCTTAGCTAAAGAAGCTCTTAGGTTGAGAGCTTCCTTTCTCTGGAAAGACCTCTTTCCGAATTGGTTTGTTATTATGGCCCAGGCTGATATTTTTCCAGCTTTTGTTTGAGTAAAGTTTGTTTCTCTTTTCAAAAAAAAAAAAAAAAACTCTCCTGGTCTTCACTGTCACAATCGATCTTCTCCACATGTAGAGGAGGTCTGAATCTCAACCGTAAATGGAGGAGATGATAATAGATCACACATAGTTAAGGAAGAAACTCGATCTTCTCATTAACTGTAGGAGATAGTAATTAGTCTCCTTCTTTTAGAGAAAATACTCCATCAGCAGTGGGTTCCCATCTCTCCGTTAGAGTATTGTTTTTCAAAGTTAAATTATTTTTTTAAAATAATAGTATTTTTCTAATTTTTTTTATTTTTAATTATATAATTATATCATTTCTTTAAGGAAAAATGTGAATTTTTCTCTAAATCAATGGCATTGTAGTAATTCTTGTATTATGACAGGGTATAATGGGCTTTAAACATGCTCAACAATCAAATTAACATAGCTTACTCACGGGCCCACGGCAGTGTAGGTAAATGTCATTTTAATAAAAAGTTGTTTTTTCTTGTGCTACACCCCAAACCTCGGGTAATTTTTAATAATTTGCTCTTTTTTTTTTACAAAAAATTGAATGATGCTAAATGTGATTCACTAGAAACTAAAAACTTAATTATATATTAAATATAATATAATATGTATATATATATAGTTTAAATTATCTAAGTATAAACGTATTAATTCTTTATATATATATATATATATATAAATGATCTAATTCTCTCTCTCTCTCTATATATATATATATATATATATATATATATATATATATGGTTGACGGTAGAAATTGAGTAAGGGGGAGTCAACGATGGTTAACCATACCACGTACGATTAGGGGTGGGCATGGTGCGGTTTTGGATAAAACCGATAAAAATTGACAATTGATCGATTTTTAAAAAAGTGAACCAAACCGATAACCGAGAATAAAATGAGCCGAACCAAACCAAACTGAATTGGACCGGTTTGGTTCGGTTCAGTTGTGGGCCTATTGGGCCATATAAATTATAATGGGCTTTCGGTTTTTTTAACATCAAAATATGATCAATTTTTATTCTAAATAATACAAAATCAATCCAATAATCCAATAATCAATCCAATAATACAAAATCAATTAAATAATTAAATAACAAGCAATTATGTCAAATTATAAAATAAATCAAACTTTCATATATCAAACACCACCTTCGGTTGAAATTGCAAGGTTGAAAATATAGATTGTGTAACACCTCCTGACCCAAATCCACTCGGACCGAATCAGGGAGCGCTACTATATACTAAAATCTAACTTTTATTTTTATATAACCATAATTGAAAACTATATTAAAGATATTTGAAAGTAGTTCAAATAAATTTCCGAAAATCTTGCCAGAGTTTCCTCTGTTTTTCTGACTTTCCAAAACCTGTTTACAGTTAAAATGCTTAAAAATCAACTTCCAAATTCTTAAATCAATTTTGCGCACCCTTCCAAATATAGTGCGACTTACCAACCAATTTATCACAATAATATATATATATATATATATATATATATATTCAGATAACATAAACAGATAATAAAATATTTACATAGCGGAAACTCCTTAAATATTTACAAACAGTTTCTGTACATGTATGCGGTATCAAAATATATAGACTTATTACAAACGAACTACCAAAATATATGCAGGAAAGATGTGATTCCGGACTCTGATTCTGCAGCCTCTACTCTTCTTTATCGTTATCGCCTTTGGAATCTTTGTTACCTGCGTACGAGAAAACTCAACACGCTAAGCATATTGCTTAGTGGATGTACACAAAATTGTATATACAAATATACTATATCAAATATGTTTATCTATTTTTGATCAAAATATAAATCACATATAATTAAATCATATATAAGGCTCATATCAAATCAAATCATAAATTCAACCAGTATAATATCCAAAATCAATCAACAGGCAAATTTTTCATAATTTCTCAAATGTTTTCATATAACAAATTAGTTTTCAGATTGGGCTTCTGACATACAACACATAAATTATCAGACTGGATTACAGGTTGTTCGGCATCGGACACATAAACGGGGCCACCTGCCGAACATCAGATCAGAATGGAACACTAACGGAATCACCCGGTGTAAATGTCTCATGACAGAATTCAGAACCCTAGGACCGGCACTTTGGGCCTATACTATTCAAAGGGTGAGTATATCGGCACAGTACTGTTCAGACAGAAACCCAATTGACATGTCAACCTCCTATATCTATATCTATGTTCATACACATCAGAACCAAAATGTTTTCTCAAATCCAATGTCAACATATTTCATTTTTTTTATCATTGAATTCAACTTAATCAATTTCAATTCATATCGACATATATATATATATATATTTTCGAAATTCAAATTTCATCGAATATCATATAACGGAAATAAACGAATATATTTCTAAATCATTAATCACATCCAATCGATCCAAAAATATATTAAAACATATTTCATAATTTCATATCGAATCAAAATGCCCCAAAATCATTTTCCGGTACATTTCACAATTAGTATATAACTGAAATCACTTTCAACAATATATTTCCATAACAATACTAACATCAAAACATATTAAAATCAATTATAAATAGTATTTATAATCAAAATTTTAGATATAATCTATATTTTGATAATTCACGATTCAAATCATTCCAGAATCAATTTCAAACTATCAACTGTAATCAATATAATCCAAATAACTCAAAATAAATCAAATGAAATCAATCCGAAATATTCTGGAAAACGAAAAAATTTGAAAAACACGTGTACACCGAACCTGAACTATAATCTATAATCCATATAATTCAACTAATTCAAAAACTCTAAAATTCGACAATTTCGAAAATTTTTGAAAAACTGAAAATTCAAAAAATACGTGTACACCAAACCTGAACTCTTCCTCCTTCTCTTTTCCTTTTTCTCTTCCTCTTTTCTTCTTCTTCTTCTTCTTCTTCTTCTTCTTCTTCTCTCATTCTTCTTCTTTCTCTCTCCTCTTCTCTCTTCTTTCTCTCTCGTTTTCTTTGGTTTCTGATGTGCTTCTGTGTGTTTACTATATTTTTGGCTTCAATTTTGTTTATGAAGCCTCATCACTTCATCACTCGGTGCTATTTTTTTTTTAAAATTTTGAGCCATCGCGACCGAGTACCGCGAGCGGTGGTCGTGTCACTCGGTCGCATTGCTTACTGGTGAAAATTTGTCACTTTCACCGGGAGCAGTTTCCGCGAGTACTGGTCGCGATGCTTACTGTCCAAGTTTTCACCCTTTTCTTCGTGCATTATTTTCGACTGGTCAAATTGGTCCATTAGGAAACCTAAAAATATACATACATTTAATTACATTTTTCACCCCTCAAATCATAAATATCATATTCACATATTCAATATTACTTCAATTATACTTTTCATATTTATTCAAAATTAGGGATGTTATAGATTGTTTTCAGTTGGACGGAAGGAGGTCCTCTTGAAAGCTGTTGTGCATGCCGTCCCTTCCTACGCGATGAGTTATTTTAAGCTCTATTTTTCCCTTGGTGTGGATGTGCAGCGTATGTGTACTGATTTTTGGTAGGGGTCTAAAAAAGAAAAGAGAAAAACTCATTGGGTAGCTTGGAAAAAGATGTGTTTCTCTAAGGTTAGTAGAGGAATGGGTTTTAGAAAATTTTCCTTCTTCAATCAAGCTATGATTGCAAAGAAAGGTTGGAGGTTGTTGATGAATCCTTCCTCCCTCATGGCTAGGGTGCTCAAAGTTAAGTATTTCCCTAATACTTCGTTTTTGAGTAGTTCTCTCGGTTGTAGACCCTCCTTTGTTTGAAGGAATATTTTGTGGGGTATAGAGGTTTTGAAGAAGGGTTTGAGATGGAAGGTTGAAGATGGGCAAAGTGTTTCAGTCTATGAAAACTCCTAACTGCCTAAGGATTCCGGTTTCAGAGCCCTCTCTCATAGGCTGCTTCCTGATGGTGTTAAGGTGGCTGCCCTCTTGAGTAGGCCTGGTTCTTGATCTAAGGGGCTAGTGGACTTTTATTTCAATCCTAAGAAGGCAGCTTTAATTTTGAGCATCCCTATGTTCTAGACCCATTGCAAATTCTTTGATTTGGCACTTCGATAAGAGGGATTTCTTCTCGGTCAAGAATGCCTACAATGTTGCAATGAGTATGGGTAATTATGATATTCCTTCTTGTTCTTAGGGTTTTTCTCCTTGGTGGAAGAAGCTGTGCGCTCTGCAGCTATCCTCTAAGGTTAAGATTTTATGTTGGCGTGCTTGTAAAGGCATCCTTCCTACTAGAGATGTGATTTTTAGGAGAGGGATTGCAAATTCTTGTTTTTGTGCCCTGTGTGGTTATATCTCGGATTCTGCTAATCATGCAGTTTGGAGGTGTTGTTCTGTGCAGCCCTTGAGGGATTGTTGTCCTATTCTTTCTGCTATTGATGCTTTCAAAGCCATGGATTTTTTTGACAGGGTTGTTTGGGTGTTTTCCAGCTTCAGTTTGAAGATTTCTCTGCAGTTTCTGGTTGCTTGCTGGCTGGCCTGGTTTTTCAGAAATCAGAAGCTGTATGGTGGAGCTGTTTTGTTAGATCTTGATGTGGGGGGAAGAGCTACTTCTTTTCTGGATGCTCTTCTGGGTTCCTTCCAGGTTTCTGCTTCCTGTCCAGTTTACTATCCAGCTAGTATGTATGCTGTTTCTAGTTCTTGCCCAGTTAAGTTGTGGAAGCCTCCTTCTTTTGATTTGAAGGTAAATGTTGATGCTGCTGTGGATATTAGCAGAGGTTTTTTTGGTGTTGGTATTATTTTTAGGGACTGTTTTGGGGTGCTTGTTGCTACTGTTTCCATATTTTTTTTTATGTTGAATCAGCTGAGGCTAAGGCCATTCTACTGGGTTTTCATATGGTTGTTAAGCTTGACCTTGGATGTTCTTCTTTTGAGTTTGAATCTGATGCCGTAAATGTTGTTAACCTTTGTTGTAGTGGTGCTGCCTCTCTATGTGAGGTTGGCAATATTGTTCTTGACATTGAATTGTCTTTTAATTACTTTTTGAATTCTCTTTCTTTTGTGCCTAGAGCTTGTAACAATGTGGCTCATGTTTTGGCCAAGTTCGCTGTAGGGAATCAATTGGATTTTGTTTGGTTGTAGTTCTTTCCCAGCTGGTTGTCAAAGCTGGTTGAAAGTGACCTTGTTGCTGTTTTGCTTCTTCTTAATAAAGGTCTTTTGTTTCAAAAAAAAAAACAAAAGCACCACCTTCGGGTTTTTTTACATCAAAATATTGTCAAGAACTAACTAATTGAAGCTGAAAATTCACACAAGTGACATGAAGATGGACAAGTTGCAAACTAACAATAAAAACAGTAAAACAATTCTTACGCACATTAGCTTCAAGGAGAACAAACAAGTGGAGCTCATTTATCTCCCAAATATAGTAACTTCATTGCCAAAGTGGGCAATCTAGTTTATTAAAAAAAAATCCAATAAGTGTACCACCAAAACACTCTCAAATTACTAATTACCTATATGCTCATTGCATTTTCATTATAATTTGAAGCATAAATTTTCATCAAACAGCTATATAATGAGCTCATATATCACATAAATACAGTGATTTTCGTTACTAAAATTAGGCAATCTAGTTCATTCAAAAACCCAATGAGTATCTTACATTTTCCATACACCAACTCAATATTGGAACAATCAATCAGTAATCTGAATAAAATTAATAAAACAAAAAGAATACAAAGAAGAAAAGTATACAGAAAAAATAAAATAAATTAAAACCTGATGCTATTTTGTAATAAGAGTCGTGATAGAGGCTTCTATAATTGGAGATACCATTGTTTTTGGTACAGAAGTTCCTATAAAAATAGGCGTGTGCAATGTCCTAAGACAGTATTTCTCCTCTTCTGATTGCTTGAAGGACATATGGAGACTGCCCCAGGATTCAACTATCAATTCTTCTGATGCTAAAACAACACAGCTCAGAAGTCAGACAAATTACAGAATAATATTTTCTTTCTCTGAGAAATATTTAGACAGCAAAAGTAAGAAAAGATTTGATTAAAAAACTGAGTGATTTTGCATTGTCTGAACACTGTATTTATAACGAACAAAAAGGTGTCTTTGAACCAATGCAATTCTATGAAATAGTGAACCTTTTTGTAACAGTGCAAACCTTTTTGAAGAGATACAACCTGTATCAAAACGTATGTTTTTACAATTTAAATTTAAATTCAAATAATACAAATCAAAATTAAAAAATAAAAATCAAAGATGGCAATCGAGCCAAGGCCCTCACAGGCTCAGGCTCAATCCAAAGGGAGCCCAAGGCCAATCTTTGATAGTTATAATATATGGGTCTCTATAGTAGGAGCTCTAACAAGGCCCACAAGCCTTGTTAGCCATTCAAATATCTAAATATTGTTTTCTACTTATATACACTAAAAGGAGAGTGTATTCTTTAGATATGGGATTGAAGTTTTTAACTTCAAACCACACATACACTGTTATGGGTAAAAACTCACCAAATCCTGCCACGCAGGATTATAGGCTAAAACGACAACATTTTAATAATAAACCATTTCCTCCCCTTCGACCGAGAAGACCCGTGATTCGGCGAGAACTTCTTCACTCCAACGTATCCTTGCCGCACAGTCTAATAGTCTGACACCTATGACTGATTCAGCAAAAACCTGAAACCTATCAACCTAGACATCAGGCTAATTAAATACATAACGAGGTAGGTTACTGTACGCCTGCTATGTTCTATCCCATCTTAGGCGAGGCCCCCAAGAAGTCAGGGGTTGATATGTTTAAGGAAATAACCCTCTAACGTCTCTTCGAAGGGGCCTGGACTTCCCAAAGGGGTCGGAAACAAGGCGGGTACAAGTATCGTGATGAAGGAAGGAGTGAAGGTAAGCTATTGAATATTCTCACCAATCCTAAAAAGTATTTAACCTATTCTTTTCTCCTCATAGACAAAACACTGACTTGATCATCGAAGGTGAATCGCCGGCTAAAGTCCGGCAACCCTTACCGATCTTTCTTTGCTTTGACAAGTAGCAAACCCTCAAAGCATTCTCTGTAGGAACAACACCACTAATCTCATATAATTAGCTCAACAAACCATGAAACCACCTTACGTGACACATTTGACCCCAATTGACCCCTGAATCCATTTTTCACTGTCAACATACACCAACACTAAAAAATGATCAAATACCCAGATGCTTCATTGAATTGTTATCACTCAGAATGATCAACCTAGTTACCTTACGTTTTAAATTATTGCTTTCAAAACCCATCTCAGAGTAATATAGTTCAACATCTAAACTTCAAATTAATATAATTCTCATCTCATATTTTCAAAACCCAATATATATATATATATAATAAATAATTAAAAATAATAATTTATAATTGCAAGGAAGAAAAAAAATAAACAAGAACATGAAGAAAAATTATTGATTTAGGTCTAGAAGCAGAGCTTTTCTCTACCCCGCACTCTATCGGAGTTGATTCCAAACGATGGCGCACTTGCGAAAGGCCTTGGAGGTGCGAAAGGCTGGTCTGGACAAAGGGAGCTAGAGGTGTGACTGGTCTGCGGCGCTGCGCTATTGGAGCTAGAGGTGTAACTGGTCTGTAGCGCTGTGCTGAAGAGTTATGACTGAACTCTGAAGTATTTTAGATTTGGAGCGACGGGCAGGGCTGAAGAATGAAGACTGAAGGTGCAACTAAAGTGTTTTAGATTCATTTAGTTTATATATATATACATATATTTGGTTTGCTGGTTTTGTTCATCGATTTAGGGCTCCAAACTACGAACAAAACCAACAGAATTGAACCAACAAAAACTGCTAAATCGGTTTAAAATCGCCCGGTTCGGTTTGGTTCAGCGGTTCTGTAGTTCAGTTTCATGTCCAACCCTACGTAAGATAGCTCGGTGGTCGACAATTGTGAGTAGTTAAGTATCGTAGATTGTAATTCTTAGGATGGAGTTTTCGGCGAAGTGGGAACTCGAATGTAATGATCGCCTGGAAATGGTATCTGAAAACAAAGAGAGATCAGAGAGGAGTGTCGGACTTATGCCAGCAATTAAACATCGACGATCAAGTCAGTTTCGTTAAAATGGTGAATGAACAATCAAAATGACTGAATTTGGGTTCAAGGAATTATTAAGAGCATACCTCGATTCTTCCTTTTGTTTTCTATTTATTGATGCCAATCTTTCTTCTTTGCTTTACTTGCACGGGTATGGTTAGTTGTCACACCAGTCACCCATCGTCTACACATTCCCTTGGTCTTTATAACATCCCTAATTTCAAATAAATATGAAAAGTATGGTTGAATTAATTTTGAGTATGTGAATATAATATTTATGATTTGAGGGGTGAAAAATGTAATTAAATGCATGTATAATTTTTAGGGATATAATCATTTTCCACCCTAAATTTTAATATATTCTCCATTTTCCACCCTACTGTTTTTTTTTCTCTCTTTTACACCCTACTATTATTACACCGTTAAAAGACATAATAAAACAAATTCTGACACATGCAAATACATAAAAGACTATTTTACCCCTCACATAGTTATCAAGTTTAAAAAGACAATTATATCCCAAATTTGTTTTTTTCATGTGTGTGTGTGTTTATATATATATATATATATATATATATATATATATGATAAAAACATATGATAAAAATACAACCCTGTAGAGATTAAAAAAAATAAAATAAAAAATAGCTGTTAAAGAAAAACATTAATTTCATATGTTCATTAGATACCAAACATTACATCCATCCATTTAAATTGTATTCAATAAAAATATAATATAAATCACACCAACATTATAAGTAAAAAATTAAAGATAAATAACAACAAAAATTATTTATCCTGCTAGCAACATCAACAAAATGAAGTGTTCATCAGCATGTAGATACACTGAAACATGCTAGCTAGCAACATGAACAACTTTCATGCTATACCCCTAATTGCATGTTCAATAACAAAAAAAAAAAACAAAAAAAAAACCAGTATCATTTCCATCGGAATTAATGCTGCGTCACTTGTGACTGGGGCTGTGTTTGAGTTGGAGGTTCTGACTGAAGTTGGGAAGTTGAGGCACCAGCAGCATCTGTCTCTCTTATTCTCTGTCAGTGAAAAAAATAGATTAGGTTTCTTTATATATATATATATATAAGATACACACAGATGTCTGTGTGTGTGTATATATATTGACACACGCACAATATATATATACACACACAGCTGTATGTGTATCTTATTTATTTATACACACACACACACACACACACACACACATATATAGTTTAAAAATTCAGAACCGTAGGGTTTCATACCTGCTTCTTTCTTCCAAACACTGGTTCATTTCTGCATGTTCTTTTATTATGCCCAGGCTGTCCACATTTGTTACATGCAACACTCCTAAATCTTCCTTCCTTGGGTTTCTCACCAGGTTCCCTTCTCCTTCTAAGCTAAGGTCTGCCGGGTTTTGTTCTAAATGGTGGTGGAATAAGAGGTGTTGTATTAAGGTTAGGCCACACACATATGTCTGGGATTGGATGAATCATGGTACTATAAGTGTGCGAAAATGCAGTTTTGGTCAGTTTTGGGTGAACATACTCAATAATTCTCCTTGTCACTCCATCTCTACCAGCATAATGGCTAATAGCAGCCATTGCATGACAACATGGAATCCCACTGACCTGCCACCCACCACACTCACATGTAGCCTGATTTATTTTTACTACATAGGCCCTTCTCTCATCCAACAACTCATACTCACCGTTGCCTGCACTAAGCATTCTTAGGATCCTACTATTTTTACTTGCCATCAGAATTTTTTTTGACACAGATGGTGGTATTTCTATTTTCCAGCCAAGACACTCTTCTTTCCTTTTTTGGAATCTTTTCATTACCATCCTCCTAATAAATTCCAGCAACTGTAAAAACGTTTTAGCCCTATGATCTCCGAGCATGCTGTTGAATGACTCAGTCATATTATTAGTGACATGGTCACATTTAATTGATTGATCAAATGCATGCCTAGACCAATGTATGGGATTAATTTTATCTAACCATGTTCTTGCATCTATGTTAACCCTCCCTATTTCAGCCATGGCATCATTGAATTCAAATAAATTACTACTCCTACTACACATCCAAAATAATGTTTTCAACTTTTGACCTGAGTGTTTAAGTCTGAAGTTGCTACTCCTACTACACATCCAAAATAATGTTTTCAACTTTTGACCTGAGTGTTTAAGTCTGAAGTTGGCATATATATGCCTTGCACAAAACCTGCCCAAAAGTAAATAAATATGTTCACAAAATATAGTTGAAAGCAATATGTAGTACAATTATTAGTGTTTTACCTTGTAGTGGCAAAGGGAAATTGCATCTCCAATGCACTCAACACTCCCTTTTGTCTGTCACTCATAAAACACAATGACTTCTCTGTTGGGTACTTCAAATAGTCATGTAGGTGCTTCAAAAACCAGCTCCAACTTAGCAAATTTTCTGCTTCACATATACAAACAGCAAGTGGATATACTCCACTGTTTGCATCTAAAGCAACAGCAGCCAATAACACACCTCCAAGTGGCCCTTTTAAGTGGCAACCATCTAAACCAATAAATGGCCTGCACCCCTCAAGAAATCCATGCTTTTGAGCATGAAAACTCAGAAAAAACCTCTGAAAGGTAGGCTCGGGCTGCTGCATTCTAATGTATGCAACTGATCCTGGATTGCTTTGTTGCACCATAAAAGCATAGCCCCTCAAGTGCTTAAAACACTCAGAATGATCTTTACCTAACCCATCTAATGCTCTTCTTTTTGCCTTATACAACCTACCAATATCAACATTCACCTTATACTTATCCCTTAGCAAGTCTGCCATGACACCAATTTTAATGTCAGGATTTGACTTCACAAGTGTTTCAAACTTCCTAGCAATCCAAGACACCTTAGCCTCATCATTCTTGTGAACCCTATGGCACTCATGAACATCATTATAAGTTTTTATCTTCATGGTCACTCCATCAATCATGCACGAAGCATAGATCCTCCAACTGCAGCCCTCTCCTTTGCACTTGTAAGTCAACCTATTCTTCTCATTTTTCACTCTATGTAAATTCACTCTCTCTTGTATAGCATAATCTCTTAATAATTCCCTCAAAGTGTAAATACTGTCATGGGTTTGACCTACTGCAAATCTTATCTCCCCTCCTACAATTTGATTGAATGGATTACCATTCATTAGCTTAGCTATTTTACCCTCAACATTTTCCATTTCCGAGTCACTTAAAAACTCATCATCTTCTCTAGATTGATAACCCTCCCATAAAATGTGATTTTCTTGATCATTATCATCATCAAAACCTACAACTACTTGTGAGTTTGCATTCCCATTATGTGCAATACCCCCCTCTTCACCATTTACACTACCCCCATCTTCATCATCTCCGTGGTATGTAAAATAATTTTCATTTAAATCATCTACATCTAAACCTTCATACTCATCAATAAACACCTCAGGATCTACCGCATTAGGGGTAAAAGATGAACCCTCAGGTGGCAATGGAACATAGGTTTGGTAATCTATTTCAAACACTATTCTACTACACCCATGTTCTCTAAACATACTAAAGATATTCACTAACTCATTATCATTCTTCACTTCTACTACGTCATTACACCAAGGTAAAATAACAAACACACAAAATTGTTCTTTAGGAACATCTTCCTTACCTGTGGTTTTTTTACTCATACAGTGCAACAAAGTGATGATACTGATATGATCAGCATCACAGTATCCAAGCTCAACTGTATTAGTCCCAAATTGGACTATAATCTCGAAGCTATGCATCACTGTACAAAAAATAAAATAAAATACAAATCAGAATATACCAAAGTACTAATTAACAAACTAATTTTGAGTACAACTATTAACTATGTAATTTTGAGTACAACTATGAAAATAAAAGAACCCCAATGTTGATATTGGCTTCTTCACTACACCAATGGAATTACAAAAAAATAAAAATATAAATTGGCTTCTTTAGGTTAGTAAATGGTTTACTATCTATGTACCATCTTAATGTTGATATTGTACTTCCATTCATCGATTAATAACTGAGTGGTTAGTTCAGTTTTTGGCTGCTAGTTAATATATAAGTAGCTGTTGGTGGAATAGGGAGTACTGCTAGCAACAACCTTTCTTCGTTTACTTCTAGTGTTCTACAAAATAATTAAGAAAATAAAATGAATGAATTAGACTTTTTTGCTAACTTTTATGCTTCTTATCTTTGCATCTTCTTCCTTAAACTTTTCATTACACATGCTGTTACTCTTTTTTCAGTCATTTTTACTTTCTTTTTTTTTGCCTTTTGTTCTAAATAGTCTATGCATCACACAAATGTAAATGTTCTTCGCCTATGAAAACAGCAGGTTACAGACATGGAAAGTTGAGACAGGACAAATCTTTACTTCATTTATTACACTCAGATTACAAGCATCCAGTGCATATATTGCACATATTATAAAATATTTGACAAAGCCGTAAAAGTCTAAAGACTCACTGTGTTGAAGTTGGTGCCTGAACCTGAGTGACTGTTGCTGGAGTTGATGCCGGGGTCGGGGCACTTGTCTGGGGAGTCTACAAACAAGGCAAATTTACTATATAAATTTCACACAGTTGGAAAATGAATAACAACAGTTCAAGCACTGGATTTCAGAAATTCAGAACTCCAATAGATCAGCAGATAGAGCACTAAGGAAACCAAAAAAAGTGCTAAGAGGCTACTGGTGAGACTGTACATCCTTCAAGGAAAAAACAAAATAATAAACTAAAATGTAAATAATTAACCTTGTGAGTTGTGTATATGTGTTGACATAATCATATGAAGAAAGCATAAACATAGCAAACAACAAAAATTACAAAATAATAACTGATCTCTAAAATAATTTTAAAGACATTAAATATGCATCATACTACAGAAAAATTAACAAACTCCAGTTAAAGTATCCTGCATGAGTGAAAAAAAACAGCCATATTTACAGAATCTGTGTTACACATCATGCTAATACTTGTCATATCTTTTATAATCTGCTGAATTATTTAGATAACACATGCAATTGTGCCCCAAAATATTGTGTTCTATTCAACTTGCTCGTCATGGGTTAGAAATAAGCAATCTGTGCAAAGACACATGTTCCATCTGGGCATATGTCCTATATTCTAAAACTAGACTTTTAAGTAGCATCATAAAAAATAAAATTCTTGTTTCAAAAAAATAAATAAATAAATAAAATTCTTCCCAGCAACAGGTTTCCACCCATCAAATAGCAAGAAATTTCAGTTCAAGTACCAGGGACTTTAATAGCAAAATCCATTGTTACCTTAGTTGCAGGTGCAGTAGATGTAGTTGAACCTTCCGCAGATGAGCTCTTATTCTACAATTGTTTTAGCATATGAAAGGGGGCAAAAGAAAGTTAGTGCAGAAGAATAGAGTGATGCAATGAATCATATATAATCAGGAGGATTTATCAAAGACATTAAAGGATTACTTCATTTTTACCATTTCCACCGTTCATAACCTTGGCGAAACTATTTATTCTCTACTTGGATTTCAAAAAGCCCCAATTTTTTTCAAAAATAAGAACCCTAAAAATCTTCCTACACTGTGTAATCAACAACAAACATTTTCTGCATGCATCAAACCATAAAAAAGTAAGTCAGAATAGAAGAGGTTAGAACGAAAACACTAACCTCTTAGCTAAAGTCAAACTGTTGAGAGAGATGGGAGACACAAATGAGAGATGAAGAAACAATGGTGAGTCGATGGAGAAGATGAGTCGGTGGAAATGGTAGGCACATTTGAAAAGTTTGTTCTTTCCATTATGTGGTGACAACTTTTTTTTCATGGGCCATGGTTCATGATTATCAAAATAATATTAAATTATTTATTTTATTTTTAAAATTTAAAATTACCCTAATACCCTTAAAAGAATAATTATAGCAACCTTAAATTACAATTTTATCCTTAACAATTAACGGTCAACAATTTAAATCAAACGTTGACCTAACGGGAGGGTGTATTATGGCTATTTTATTAAATAATAGGGTGTAAAAGAGAGAAAAAAAAAACAGTAGGGTGAAAAATGGAGAATATATTAAAACTTAGGGTGGAAAATGATTATATCCCTAATTTTTAGATATACAAGTGGACTAGGTGGAGCGGTCTGGAAAGAATGCATGAAGGAAAAAGGAAAAAGTTGGCAGTGAGTACCGCGACCACTCACCGTGACCAGGGATCGCGATGAGCAGCTTACGGTAAAAATGATGATTTTAGGCAGTGAGCACCGCGACTAGAGATCGCGATGAGCAGCTCGCGGTGAAAAATATGGATTTTGGGCAGTAAGCAATGCGACCAACATCGCGACCAGACACCGCGATGGTTGATCGCGATGAAAGTGGTGAAATCACTCCAGTGAGCAATGCGACCAGGTGGCGCGACCATAGGTCGCGATGAGGCGGTGGTAGCTTCACCAGGAAGCTAACCAGAAAATAGAAAGAGAGAGAACGGGAGAAAGAAAAAAAAAGAAAGAAAAAGAAGAGAAAGAAAAGAGAGAAAAAGGAAGATAGAGAAAGAAGAAGAAGAAGAGAAGAAGAAGAAGAGAAGAGGAAGAAAAAGAGAAAAGGGGAAAGGAAAAAGAAAATTCATGAAAGAAAAGTTCGTAAAACTGGTATCCAGGTTGGTGTATACTCGTTTTTGAAACCTTTGTAGTTTTATTATGTGTTTTTAATTTGAAACTGAGCTTATTCGAATATTTTGATGGATTTATTTATATAGTTATTGATTTGAATATTATGATTTCATTCGATTTTCGATTAAACTGTTAGATTAGAATAAATTATATGAAATATTGTTGTTGAATTACGAATATTATTTTGGATATATGCTTTGGAAATGAAATGTTTTAATATAAAGTCTGTGATTTGTGAAACTGTATGAAAACGGCCTTAGGATACTTAGACATAGAAAACAGATATAGGAGGTTGGTATACCAGCTGGGTTATTTCAGCAGTACTGCACCGTTATTACTAGTGACCGTTGTAGCGGGGCAACCCCGGACGTCACACCGATACCAGTGATTGTTGTAGCGGGGCGATCCCGGACAATCACACCGATACTAGTGACTGTTGTAGCGAGGCAACCCCGGACATCACACCGATATTACAGAGATTAGACCCATATTCCAGTCCTGATATTATGTTGAGTATACCAAAGGGCCAGGATTGAAATGAAATTGGATAAACTGTTTATAAACGAATTTAGAAAATTGATATTGTATAGTTTTTTATATTAAATCACGTTTACATTTTATTATGAAATTTATTTTATGATTTTGATAAATGAGTTTAGTGTACACCCATTAAACTATATGCTTAGTGCGTTGAATTTTATCACGCGTAGGTAATAAAGATACCAGCAGAGAAAAAGACTGAAGAGAAGGTAGCTGCAGAGAAGAATTTAGAGTCACATTTCTTGGGTAGTTATATAGTTTTGTATATTATATTCAGTTAAGTATGCATATACAGAAATTTGTAAATGTTTTATATTATATTTTGTAAATAATTACTTTATGGTTTATATTTCTTTTTCAAATGTTTGTAAATATTAATTATGAATTGATTTTATTTGAAAATGATTGGAAAGTCGCACTATACGGCAGAGTGCGCATTTGATTGAGAAATGAGTTTTGAAGTGTTGAAATTATATTGTTTGAGTTTTTATTTGAAACAGGTTTTTGGAAAATCAGAAAAACAGAGAGAACTCTGTCGAAATTTTTAAAATGGACTTGATGGGCTCACTAAAAAGGATTTTCAATTATAAATTATTTGGTTTTCAAATTATAAACAGAATTAAGAAAAGTTTTAAAAACCCGGTAGCGCTTTCTGGGTCGATCCAGACGAGTCGGGTCAGGGGGTGTTACAGTCTTAGATAATGTGATCCTCGGGGCGTGATTTAGAGGACTTGACAGTCCAAGTGGTTGGTTGGTGGCCTAAAATTATCCGTAATTAATGTGTCATGTTAGGAGATTCAATCTTGGTTGCATGTGTAATTAATGTTGTTAGGTGCATTAAATGTACGCAGTCTTTCTCTAAGCAAGACCATTTTTGGCGCTATTAATGTTGAATTGATGGGTAATAAATGCTTGCAGGAGCATTTATTGTGGTCGAAGAGTCTCTTTGCCTATCGACCTCTATCCCTGGAGAGATATCCTGGTTGGACCCTCAATGAGCTATAAAAGGCGGCGTCGAGAGCTTTCTCGGCGCCATAGGTTAACCATTGACCTGTTTACTTTATGTTAAAGACCTTTTATTCAGTATGTTGTGATGTGGCAATTATTGTCAAAAACTACCCTCAACATATATATATATTATATATATATGAGTTAATTACACCCACTTCTCCTGAAGTTTGCTCAATTATAAGCGGAATCAACTTTTGGGTTTATTGACAAACACATCCACTGCCGTTAGTCAACTTTCGTCAAACTTAATGATTAAACTTAACTTGGTTTAACCGTTAAAAAAACCAAAATACCCCTATAATAATAATTAAAATTATTAATATTTATTAAATAAAAATAAAAAATAAGTTTAGATCTTCATCGTCAATCTCACCTGAGATGGACGGTGAAGATCTCCATCGTCCATCAAGATTAAATCTCCACTAAGAAAAAAAGAAATTTAAAGAACGCAGATCTGGGTTCTTCGAAGAACCCAAAAGGCGAACCCACTTTTGGGTTCATTGAAGAACCCAGTTAGGTTCGTCGACTTCTGGGTTCATCAAAGAATCCAGTTGGGTTCGTCAACTTCTGAGTTCATTGAAGAACTCTTCTCGGTTCTTTTAATTTTTTTATTCTTCTTTTAGTGGAGATCTAATTTGGAGATTATTTTTAATAATTATTAATTTTTTTAAAAAATATTTTTTAAATAAATTCTAACCGTCCATCATCTTAAAGATGGAGGGATACGATTTTTTTTTAATTTTATTTAATAAAATAAAATTTAAAAAGTATGAAAAGATAAAAATACTCTTGTGCATGTTAAGTTTGACTAAAGTTAACTAATGACAGATAAAATGTTTGTTAATAAACCCAAAATTTAACTCCGCCTGCAATTGAGCAACCCTCAAGGAAGGTGGGTGTAGTTAACTATATATATAATTCTAGTGCTCAAACAAATTTCAATTTTTAGAGGTATGTTTTAATTTTATTTTCGTTCATGACAATAATAACATCCGAATTCATTAAAACTGATTAAATTTCACCAAAGTACTCTCAAATGTTAATGTAAAAATCGCCTCACTAGAGAACCAATTACAGTTTAATGTGTTTGCTGAAGAAAAATTTGGCCTCCATTTCTTTTGGTAGAAATTGACTACCAGTTTTGAACTGCCAGGTTTACAAAGTTGTTGCTTCCCTTTTCCTGATCTAGAAACTACAAAAAGAAGGAAATTGATTTGAATGAGCCAATGGAGGTCCATTGGCGAACACTCAGTGATGCCTAAGTTAGAAGTTGGATTATGTCATTTTGGATTCCACCATCTATTCACCCTAAATCAGACCCTAAATGAGACAATTTATAATGGAGTACCCTTACTTTTGACTATATTATAATGAAATTACGAGTTTAACCTTAATTACATGTTAGTATTTGATCGTTAGTTGACTCAATCAAAAGTAATGGTTTGACCAAAAATTTTACTTGAAATGATAAAAATACCATTGGTTAAAAAATAAAAAATAATATCAATTATAAAAATTAAAAAAACTTTTAAATGGATCTCCACCGTTTATAAAGAATGATGGATGGTGGAGATCATATTAAAAAGAATTTTTTTAAAAAAGAAAAAAAGAAGAAAAAAATGGAGATCTAAGAACACCAAGAAACTAAAAAAATATATTTCTGGAAACAAATCTGTTCCATTGCAGATGGAGCCATTAATGGGAGTAGATATACTTTTATTGATGGAGCAGATTTGATGGGAGTAGATCTGCTCCTATTGATGGAGCAGATCCGATTCCAGAATTTTTTTTTTTTTTTTTGGGTTCTTGATGGGATAGAGATCCCATATGGAGATTAGATTTTCATCCCACCACGAAAAAAAGTTTCTTTTATTTTTCTCATTTTTTTAATTGTTCTTATTTTATTTTTTTTATCAATATAATCCTCACCATACATCAATCTTGATGGACGGTGATGATTCATTTAACTTTTTTATAATATTTTTTTAATTTTTTTAAATTAAGATAAAAATAATCATATTATCTTTTGATTATTGGTTGATCGTCAACTCTAACGGTCAAACAAATAGTTAAGAATACTAATATATAATAAATTCTAAATTCATAATTTTATTATAATATAATTAAATAACATAATATTATATTATGATTTTCCCTTTTTTTTTCTGCTCATTTTACTGCTTGGCGTTGGCGGGATATTTTAATCGCATGTGATGTGCGTAATTCAAGAGTTTGCAGTTGTATTCTGATTATTAACGGCACTTGCTCTATTTATCTTGACAAGTGATCGAGTTGACATTTTCCTACTGTTCCTCTTATACTAATTTTTCCCGTTAATTTAACTTTTTGGAGTTTGATTATTCTGCAATGTTGCCTATAAGCATTATGGATCATAATAAGGGAAAAATAATTTAATTCTTAATTTGTGATCACAATATTTATTAAAAATTATTTGGAATCAAATTATGTAGACTCCACCCTCAGATCAGGAATTAAGTTCCTATTAAAAAGGAAAGTATTAAATTCTCCCTCCCACCTAAGGAATAAAGTTCCCTTTTCTGATTTATTTTCTAATAAAACTTGATTTCTTTTAATTTTCAATTGTGATTAGTAATTTCTTCCTAAGCTCTTCATAAATGTTTTATTTGATAAACCTGAAAATTAGTAAGTGATGATTGTTTTGGAAATAAATATGTTGATGCTAAATTTGGCTCAACCATGAGTTTTCAATTCTTTTGTCTTATGGTCATCCTATCCTTCAATATATCTGGATGTTGTTATAATGATGATTGAAATTTAAAACTTGAACATGCTTCTTTTTTTCAAACCACTGAATATGGTATCAATTTGTTTATTTTTAAAAAATAAAAATGTTTGAAAATAAATAATTTGACATTTATATCTTCATTACTATTAATTGTTATATATTTTTATTTACTATAATACAAACAACTAAAATTAAATAATTTAATAAATCCTAAAGTATATATATATATATATTATAGGATTTTAGTCAGGATGATTATATTAATAAATAATTTTTATCTTATCACACGAGACTGAGATATACATACAGTCTCAAATTACAGTACAATTATTTCATTTAATCATAATTATAAACAATAATATATATATGTATATAGCTTGCCACTATTGCAATACTAAAATTAATATATGCATCACAAATAATGTTATATGTTCTATCCTTCAGTATATCTGGATGTTGTTATAATAATGACTAAAATTTAAAACTTGAATGACATGTTTTTTTTTTCAAACCACTGAATATGATGTCAACTTGTTTATTTTTTAAAAATAAAAATGTCTAAAAAGAAATAATTTGACATTTATACCTTTATTACTATTAATTGTTATATATTTTTATTTGCTATAATACAAACAATTAAAACTACATAATTTAATAAATCCTAAAGTGTGTATATATATATATATATTAATAAGATTTTAGTCTAGATGATTATATTAATAAATAATTTTTATCTTAGCACACGAGACTGAGATATACATAAAGCCTACAAAAAGCCTCAAATTACAGCATAATTATTCTATTCAACCGCAATTATAAACAATAATATATATATATATATATATATATATATATATATCTCTAGTTTGCTATTACTGTAGTACTAGAATTAATGTATACATGACCAATAAAATTATAATTTTTCATTACAAATAATAAAATTATACAGAGCACAAGTAGTTCAATAAAGAAAATAAATAAATAATTTTTATGAAAATAAATAGGATAAAAGAAATAAAATTAAATTAAACTGTAAATATATTATATTTAGGATAATACTTGAAAATATTTTAAATATAGTTAAGTAATTTATAATAATTTTTTAATATTTTTAAGTTGTTTGACCACTTAAAAATAAAATAAAAATAACTTAATAGATCCAATTATGACCCATTAAATTATAAGTGAAAAAAAAAAAAGCAATCCCTTAGTATTACCCTAAAAAATATCATATGAAATTAATGATTTTATGTAAAGTGAAAAAAGAAAATCTTCTATTTATTTTTTTGCATATTATTTTTAGTCAATTTAATAAAACAAATAAAATGCCCTCATTTAAATTCATTTAATAAGTGAAAAAATGGAGGAAAACTTATTGAATTCCTTCCAATCGGGTCTACTTGAATTTCATAAATTCAAATTCTAATCTAATTTAATAAATTCAAATTCTAATCAAATTCAATAAATTCAATCAAGATTTGATAATTATAAAATATTTAAAATTTTAAGTTAACATAATCTCAAACTTTTTACGATCTCTTCGAATTTTCTTTTGCTTTGGGAAAATCTTTTTCCTCAAAATTCCTTTTACTCAACTTTACAAACCCACGAAACCCTATTTTTATAATAAAAGAGATCCAACCAGGATCGGCCACGTCAGCATTAAGTTTACAAATCAGTGGGGGGGACATGAAAATGTGGCATGATCGACTATACCAGATTTCAAGCCTGTACGTACGCTGAAAATCCAGGTTGGCCCAACCTCAGCTTCGGACTCCGAATGTCAGCTTCGGACTCCGAACCGGGGCTTAGGAGCCATTCAAACTCTTGCCTTTTTCTCTATTCTGCTAAACTTCCAGCTGTTGCTCACCTCGTAGTTGAATATTTCGACTTCCAAACTCTCCACAATCCATAATTCTGTTTCCTTTTTCGGTGATAGGTCAGAAATCTGAATATTATTCACTGAAATTATTAATGGCTTGATTTGTTGATTCTTTCGAATTTTATATAACTTTGATGAATTTGTATGTGCTTTTGTTTAGTGCAGGAACGAAGCGTGATCGACTGAGATCGTTGTCAAATAGAGCTTGAGATTGAAAATGCGGACTCTGATCCATCTGAATTGTTAACTTTAGGTCCCTTTTTTTTAAAGTAATTAGTGCCGTTTTGTTTCAATTTTAGGCGCAGTTTCGTTTTTATGATTCTTGATTTTATGAACTTTGGATAACTTTTATAAACTTTGTTTATAATTAAGTTTGAAACGTGTCTTTTGAGTTTTTATTAATTGATTCTTCTTCAGTTGTTTTGTTCCTTTTTTTTTTTTTTAATTTGAATTTCGTTGCTTTTTTTTTTTTTTTATAATAGTTATTATTAATACTAAGCTTGTAATTGCCAATTGAGTTGAAATTACTTGATTCTTGAGCAGGTGTTCTTTTTTCTGGTTATTTTTTAAAATTTTCTATCTGGACCTAAAAGATGGCGCAGCAAAGCAGTAACTGGGAAGCAGATAAGATGTTCGTATACTAAACTATTTTTGTTGTTACTTGCTATAAGTTGTTTCAATTAATTTTTTCGCGAATGACATCTTATTCTTATTTTTTTGTTATATTGTTAGGCTTGATGTGTACATTTATGATTATTTGGTGAAGAAAAAATTGCATAACACTGCAAAGTCTTTCATGACTGAAGGGAAAGTCGCCCCGGACCCAGTAGGTAATACATGCTCTAACTATATCTTGAGTTTACATGATTCATGTAAAATTATTAACCAAATGTGGTTTAAACCATAATTAGTTTTAATGTGGTTTAAACCATAATTAGTTTTCTTGCAATTCCATGTGAACTAAATACAATCAGTGTTTTGAAACTATTGGCGTTTGAAATGTAAGATATTGCCATGCTAATTTTTCTCTTATTGATATCATGCTGCTCAACTTAATTTATTTAAATTTTTATGAATTTCCCCCAATTCAGTCAATTTGATTTCTATTCGCATGCTTCAACTGAATGATTACTTAAATATAGTGTATGATTAGGTAATTAGCAATGTATATAATTAACTAATTTCTGTATGCAGCAATTGATGCTCCTGGAGGGTTTCTTTTCGAATGGTGGTCTGTTTTCTGGGACATATTTATTGCAAGGACCAATGAGAAGCATTCCGAGGCTGCTGCCTCATATATTGAGGTCTTCTTTTGTTTACAGTGGCTATCAATGTTATTTACTTTCTGATTAGCAACTTACATTGAGTTGATTTTCTTCCTTCTGTTTCTTCTGCTATGATGTTGGCATGCAGGCACAGCAAAACAAAGCAAAAGAGCAGCAACAGATGCAAATGCAGCAGTTGCATCTAATGCGTCATGCTCAGTTGCAACAGAGAAATCCAAATCATCCATCCATTGGTGGTCCGGTAAATGCTGTGAATTCAGAAGGAATGGTAGGGCAATCAAATGCCAGTGCGTTGACTGCAAAAATGTATGAGGAACGCATGAAACACACAAATTCAATGGGGAACTCAATGTCAGAGACATCCCAACCACTTCTTGATGCTAGGATGGCCCTCCTGAAATCAGCAACAAATCATCCTGGGTCAATTTACCTGGACTATGTTCATTTAGTTTATTTATCTTGTAGTTTTTTGTCGGGTGTTAATTTTCTTACTCTCTTCGTTGACACAGTCAGTTGGTCCAAGGAAATCATGGAAGTGTGACAGCAGCTCTTCAGCAAATTCAGGCACGATCTCAACAGACTTCTGTAACTACTTGGACAACATGTTGCTGTTTTGTGTTCATTGTTTCTCTGCTCACTCAGTTTTGTTAAATGCTTCAAATGTTTTTGTATTTTAGGACATCAAAGGTGAAATGAACCTGGGTGCCACACAGAGATCTATGCCTATGGATCCTTCATCAATTTATAGTCATGGTATCATGCAATCAAAACCTGGATTAGGAAATGCAGGTATAAAAAGCCTTTTCCAGTCGAAGAATTTTTTTTGTTTTTTCAAGTGCAAAGTTAATGAAACAAAAAAGAGGCCGCTCAACGCACACATCATTGTGGTTGAAATCTTTTAAAAAACAATAGAAAGTTGGAAGCCACCATAGCCCTACAGCATAAATAAGAATATGGAATTAACCTATTTTTCCAGAATATATATATTGATGACAACTAGTGGCTTCAAACATTCTTAGAAAGCTGAAAAGTTATCGTATGTTCAGTCAAATTCTGAGAGTCTCTTCGATCTGATGGTATCACATCCTGGAAATTTAGATCATCCAGGAGCTCTCTCTCTTCCCCTCTTGGCTAAAAGGTGATATTGAAATATTAAAAGGTGAAGAGATAATATTAGGAAAATTATAGGGTTTTGAGGAGTAATATGGTACACAGGCACACAGCATCTCTTCTACTTAAATTTAACCCATTAAAATACCAAATCAAATTTTCATGTTAAAGCATTTCTTTTGGAGATTTTTTTTAATGTTGACTGATTTGAAGAGGAATTTTTTTAATTTTTATTTTTCCATTTTGCTTTGCATTATTTTTGGTATTTTTGGATATGATAGTAGTACATACATTCACACACACACATGTATGTTCAATTATACATGTAGTTTGTTTGTAAGATGTACTATTTATATGTATATGCCATGACTGAGTAAAGGATGGCAAAACTTGACATGAGGCATCGTCCAATGTTAGGTTTGCATTTTTTAATTTTCTTAAATTGTGATGTATTCCAGGCTGTATAATTTTACTGTATTAAAAAATTTCTAATATTATAACCAAAGGTGTTAACAGTGTCCACTGTTAAAATATAAAGTATGCCAATGCATAAATCCAAGTTTAATTCACAGACACATAATAAATTTGAACTGAAGAATGTTTCTGGGTGGCCCAGGTAAGTTCATGACTGATAGTCCTTCACGTTGATACCTCGATGCCTCTGTGACCACAACAAAGACATTGTGACCACCTAGGCTGTACTCAAACATCTAATTAGGAAAACAATGTGGGAACCCACACAAGAGCCTAGCTGCTTGTCTTGAAGAATTTTATTTTCTTTGAATTTTTTTTTTCTTCCAGTTGGAATGCATCATACATTGATATGCAATTATGGATATATGATTTATTGTAACTCTTGTCCCTGAATAAATCTTGATAATTCTATGCATTCTCTTCTTCAAGGATTGAACCCTGGAGTTGGTAGTCTTCCATTGAAGGGGTGGCCATTAACTGTAAGTTTTCTATTTACTTCATCTACCCTCGAGATTCATTGAACTTATCTGAATGGTTGTTCAACTAAGGCTTTCACTGAATTGTATAGGCCATTGACCAAATTCGACCAAGTTTAGGTTCACAAGTTCAAAAGCCTTTCCTCCAGGGTGGAAATCAGTTTCAGCTTTTACCACAGCAACAACAACAACAGTTCCTAGCACAGGCTCAGGCACAAGGCAACCTTGGTAGTTCAGTTTATGGAGATATGGATCCTCGAAGGTTTGGTGGATTGCCTAGAGGCAGTGTGAATGCGAAAGATGGTCAACCAATAGCAAATGATGGATCTATAGGTTCTCCAATGCAATCATCTTCATCTAAAGTAAGATATTGTTCCGTGGTAGTTCAATTTAGTTATCTTTTCTCATAAAAAAGTAATATTTCTTCTCTAAACTAGCTTAATACTATAGAGTTTGTGATAATTGTACTAGAAGCATGGTATTGCACTGGATTTTTCCTTGCTTTGTTGAGATTTTCCTTAGACCATCCCATTTTGCTGCTGTTTGTACCAACAATGGAGGCTATAAACTCCAATTTCATCTTTCTAGGAAATTGGACTTCCCAAGTATTGCTTTTCAGATATATTTGAAATATTGTCTACATTTGGATTCTGCTCAGATAGTGAAAGGTAATTCAACAGTAATTATAGTTTTCTTGACTACTACTGTGTTCAGGCAGGGTGATTGTAATTGCTATTACTGCAATTAGACAAGTACACGAGCAAATATAGAACTGTAATTTAATTTTAATGGATTGATATTCATAGTCATATCATTTAGTTATCTGATAAGTATATCGTAGTGTCTGCTGCTTATTCTTCATTTTTTTCCTGTGGACACAATTGATTAAGCATCTTCGTATTAGATGCCTAATAAGTTGGAAAGGCTCTGTACAGTCATCACATTTGTGCGAATGAGATAATTGATCAACACTCTCAATAAATAAGGGAGGATCTGAACATTAATGTGTCGACAAAGGCCCATAACATTGATGTTGCCCCTGAGATGGATTTAAAGTGTTTGATATTGTGGCATCAAATTAACTTAACTGCTGGTGTTAGTTCCTGTGAGTCCAACATTTCGAAAGACCTATCAGTCAGCAAGGAGTATATTGATATATACATGCTGTGTCTGTTTCATCTTTAACTGTTGGGAGTGGCCTAATAGAGTGCGGCCAATGAAAGCTTGTCTGCATCTTTCTCAGTGGTTTCACATTGTATATTATAACAATCGTGTCAGCCTTACAGTTTGGCTAAAATTGACAGCTCAGCTGCCAATATTTGCTGTAGTACCACTTCTGTGTCCAACAAGAAGATTCGATCTATGAAAGGTTCCCTTAATGCATGTCATCAATTATTTTACTTTCTGATAGAATGCTACATCGTAAAATTATGACAAGTTGTCCTATTTATACTGTCATTGTTATATACGTCAATATGTAAGTAGGATCAATCTTTATAACTCGAAAATATCCTGGCTGAATTAGTTGCTAGGTATTAGGTCGAGTGAAAAGATGGGGTATAGTTCCTGTCATTTAAACAACGTCTAAATCAGCTTTTTGGCAGACCAAAGTTTAGCTGACTACCACCATCTTGGTTTATGGGGTTTCAGAAAAACCTTTGTTAGGCTTTTTACTCGATGGTATGCAAAACCTTGAGGTTATAGAGCATCTTGTATCATTTAGTCATTTATGCTCACACAATGTTGGTTTTATTATCATGAGCTGAAGCAGCATATATGAAATGAGGCATTGATGACTATTGTAGACTAAATTACAGAAATGAGCTCAACATTCAGAGGAAGAAAAAAAAATAATTAGCAAAAAGTTAACAAGAAGATAGTAGTAGTAAAGAGCATTTATAAAGAAGTTAAATGTTTCTCCTGGCTTAATCGATATTTTTATGAATTTTATGCATGAATGCATGTGTGTGTGTTTTTGTGCTTGTGACTGTGACTGTGCGCTTATCATGTCATCTCCTATGTGCTTCGTTTGTTGAAACATGTAGATTGTTGTCTATGTCTGAACTTTTTTCTGGCACATATTTTATATTTTGACCTTTGGACATATGTCCTTTTATATATCTATGGAAATCTATTTTCTGCATGTTTTGTGAATCATCTGATGTTTATATTGGCATTAGTGATTCTTTATCATTTGACAGCTTGTTTTAGAATACTCAGTGCTCATTGTGGTGATTTGTTTTCTTTAACTTTAATGTTAAACAGATGAATATGCCACAGATACAACAGTCTTCCTCTCAACAACAAGATCCCTTGCAGCAGCAGCAAGTTCAACAGGTTATGTATCTTCTGTTTACATAATGAATGAAGCCTTCTATTTCCTTTTCGCCATTAAAAATTACGTATTTATATAGTACTCGGTTATCAGGAGGTCATATGTTTTGAATATCACCTCCTGTCCGCATCGATCACTAGAACTTCATATGAACTACTATAATAAACTTGTATTATTTTTATGCTGTTGTCTTGACTATAGCATGTTTGTGCTGTAACAGCCTAACAGAAAAAGGAAAGGGCCTTCTTCTTCTGGAGCTGCTAATAGTACTTGTACGGGTAACACAGTTGGTCCTTCTCCGAACTCACAACCATCAACTCCGTCAACTCATACCCCTGGTGATGGAGTTGCAATGTCTGGCAATTTGCAGCATGTCAGTAACATGCCAAAAGGTTTAATGATGTATGGTTCTGATGGAACAGGTGGACATGCATCATCTACAAACCAGCTGGTATGTACATACAACAAATTTGTTACCTACATAACCTAGAGGCGTAAAGGGAAATTTTGAACTTGTATTGCTCATAACAACCCCATGTTTGGCTTTGTTTGCAAGAAAAGAAAAATATTTTGACCCAAAAAGTTTTTGGTCCCACTTTAGAAATCAAATTCCAGGAGATATTCAGAAGATTTTGAATTGTTGGATATTACCATTACATTTTGATCAAAGATCAATAACTTATGACAAATACAAGTGAGATTCTAGTAATTCGATGCTCCACCTTAACTGACCATGGTACTTATCTATTAAATAAGGTTCTTTTGCGGTGTCTTGCACTAGTCAGAATTGATACATCTAGATTTCCTTGAAATCCCTATGCCATGATAATCTTTGGTTTAGATTTCATGTGGGAAAATGCTGTACAGTTTGTTCAAACTGCGATATTTAGTGATTTGGAAAACATTGCATTTTCAATCTGTTTAATGTACTTAAGACTGTTTAATTATTTATACTGGTATGATTGGTCATCTATCCAATCAGTTACAGAAATCCTTGATTTAAATCAGTGAGACTTGCATAGGCATGTGTTATTTGGAGTTTGGAGGTTTATTTTCTACCGATATCATGTCTGAGTTGAGTTATAGCCTAAAATAGCACTTGTGAGGGCCTTTATGTATAATTGCAGGACGACATGGAACATTTTGGAGATATTGGATCCTTGGATGATAATGTGGAATCTTTTCTCTCACACGATGATGGAGATGGAAGGGATTTATTTGGCACGTTGAAAAGGAACCCTTCTGAACAAGCTGCCGAAACTTCCAAGGGTATTATTTGATCCCATGCTTCTAGCAATTATAGTTTTTCAAATTGACACCGCAATGATTGAGTTTTCTGCTTTCAGGTTTCTCCTTCAGTGAAGTTAGCTCAATACGTAAAAGCAGTAGCAAAGTTATCTGTTGCCATTTCTCTTCAGATGGAAAGTTATTGGCCAGTGCTGGGCATGACAAGAAGGTATAATGCATTGTAGCATGTCAAGAATTATTTATGTATTTAAATCAGTGAGCAGTATATAAAACTTCCATGTTGCTATTAAAATTGATTGTTTGTTTGCAAAAACTTAAGAGTCCAAATATTAAAATTCATTATTGTACATCCATAACTTATAGATAATATTAATTTATGAGGCAAATGATGTTTGACGATTAAAAGATTGAAGAATGAGAATCTAAAAACAAACAAGGTTCTATTCAGTTGGTCAGCCAAAGGCACTGCCACCATTTAATCTAAAGATTCCAGGTCTCTCAATGCCCCATTTTAAATCTTTGGCACAAAGTAACTGGTCAGGTTCAGTTCACAAGTTGACCGGCATGTCAAGCAGTCCAAGCCAATTCAACCTCAAAACCATTAAATGCTTAAACAGAAACAGGACTAGGTTCAATTGATCATGAAACCGGTTAGGTCATGCAGTCACTACAGATTTTAAACACACACTTTTTCCCCCTTGAAATAGTTGTATGCTAATTTCCAACCAGTTTCCATGGTTGTTCCCAAATCGGTTATCCAACCATTGCCTATATGCCAAGTCATGTAAGGAACATATGATACTGTTATGCTGTAAATTTGGAAAATGTTATATTTCCTTAATTTATTGACTGGTGCAGTCACTTTATGAGGAACTGGAAGGGTAGCCCTCAACAAATGGAGCACATGCAACAAAAAGTTAAATGCTAATACTGCCAGGCAGTACTTGAATGATTAATTTGGAGCTTGAAGTGCGGTCTATGTAACATTTTTATCTGTACAACATCTTGCTTACCATTCTGTATCATGGCCCTCTCCTATCATTGTAGTCTATAAGTCCTATATATTATGTATTTTGCCTTTGTATAATAGAAGCAATCACAACCACTTAGAGCTTTTTAAGTCCTATAATCTGTAAAATTAAAATTAAATTTTATGATATATTTTATGTAGTGCCTTTTGTATTCATTATGCTTGTCTTCCTTGTACCGTGATTGAGGACATGGATTACAAAAACTATACGAGTGAAATGATTAGATAAGTGAAGCATGAACAGAGCAGAGAGGAGCGCAAAGAGTTGCCCATATTCCCTTTTAAGTGAAAAATCAGAAAAACGTATCTGACATGTAAACTTTCACTCCTCACAGAGCTTTGGAAAATGTCAGTAAATTGATATGTCTGTAGTAGAAGTTGAAATAAATCTTGCTAGACCTTGTAGTTAGTAAGGATTATGTAACCAGAGATCCCCATTTTAGTTGCAATATAACTTGCTGAGTTGGAGCTAGGCCTTTGTTAGTATGTGTGACTTGAGTGTTAGTATTCGTCCAGTGTAGAATTTTCTATATTTCAAAAGTTCTAAACTTTCTCCTTCAGTGAACTATTTTCTACCATTTTGTTGTTGTTGACATAACTGTGCCAGCACGTATATTGTATACTCTTGTTAAATTCCATAGTTCAATTAGATAGTTTTTGTTGACATCTTGTTCAACTTTGTATCCTCATTTCTTCAATAATTAATTCTTTGTAAAAAAAATGAAGAAGAAGAAAGAAAATGATAATTAATTTCCTTGGAAACATGTATAAATTTGCCTTAATGTGTCTTTTTAGTTACCAAAACATGTTTGTATGTGGATACTAAGTTTATAGACAAATACTTTCTTATGCTGTGTATTCTATTTTCTCACATGCCTATTTCTTCATATTTAATTTGCTGCTTCAATTTCATATTTACTTTTTAATCTTTCAAAGATTTTTAAAGAATAAAAGTATTAATGTCAAAATGGCTGAAACAGAAGTACTTTGTTTAAAAATTTGTTCATGCCAACTCTGTAATCCATTCCTTAAATATTCTATATATCAAGTTTTTATTTAGATTGGTCAGTAGGTGACATGTGGAAGTTCAATGATACACAGTTTTGTTTGCTACTCTAAATACAAGTTATATACAATTTGCTCACTGACTTCAGTAGGTATTTCAAGTTTGTAGAGATAGTTTTATTTCCTTTAGCCAAAGCAATGCTGTTACTACAACTATGAATTTTTTAGATCTTATAAAGGAAAAATAATGATAATGTGGATGCTTATTTTATTATTGTCAGTAGGTTGTTCTTTGGAACATGGAGAATCTTCAAACTGAGTGCACTCCTGATGAGCACAATCATATAATTACTGATGTTCGCTTCAGACCAAATTCAACTCAACTGGCAACATCTTCATTTGACACAACAGTGCGACTTTGGGATGCTGCCAAAGTAAATTTTCTACCCACACTGCTGTTTTATGCGATGCATTCATTCATCGGAAAAAGATAATATGTTAGCAAAGAAATAATTTATGAGATTTATGTCTCCTCTCAGCCATTATGTCTGTATTCCGACTGTAAAACTTCTATTTTCCTTTACATCTGCATCATGTTAATGTGTTCCAGTGCTGGCCTTCTTTTATCAATGTGGTTTGCATGTACATGTGACTGTCTGTAGCACAATTTGGTTGGCTCTATTGGAGGTTGGTAGGAGTACTGCATACCTCAAAACTTTTTTCCTACAAAGCTTACCTTTAATTGGACCAAACAAATATTAAGAAAGGTTTAATGGCTTTTAAAATTTGGGTATTCTGCATATTTAATTCTTTTGACATCAATCTTCCTTCATGTTATTTACATATTCTTGCAGCCGAGCTATTCCTTGCACACTTATACAGGGCATACCTCTCATGTGATATCACTTGACTTCCATCCTAAGAAGACTGATCTTTTCTGCTCTTGTGATGGTAACAATGAGATTCGCTACTGGAATATCAATCAGTATCCATGCGCTCGTATTTCCAAGGCTAGCCTTAAAACTGTCATCCTATTCTCTTATTTAAATACTTGAAGCTTGATCCAATGTATACTATGTTGTCTTCTAAATCCCAGCCACTTATTGGAACAGGGAGGTACTGTGCAAGTGAGATTTCAGCCACGAATAGGACATCTATTGGCTGCAGCATCAGAGACTGTTGTGTCAATCTTGGATGTTGAAACTGACAGATTGACACACTCATTGAAGGTATGGATATTATTGTTGAAGTCAGGAAAACTCGAAAAGAATCAAAACATTTTCCTTTTTCATATGTTTTCTACATCATGCCTTTTGTATAAGATTACTTATCGGCTGTACAAACTCTTGATTCTCAGGGACACTCCAGTGAGATACACTCTGTTTGTTGGGACACAAACGGAGATTATTTGGCATCTGTCAGTCAAGAGTCTGTCAAAGTGTGGTCATTGGCATCTGGAGAATGCGTTCATGAGCTCAATTCCAGTGGAAACAAATTTCATTCTTGTATATTTCATCCAAGCTATTCCACTCTCATGGTCATCGGCGGCTACCAGGTGATGTTTTCTTTATCATTCTAAGTATCAATGTTACTGATTATGATGAAGAATGATATATTTCATTACTGTTTATTTTGGCTTTGTGGGACCAAACAAATCAGTTGCTTAGGGGAAATTTTTTGAGATTAAGTTTGATGTTTAGCATTATTTATATTTGGGTTTAAACCATTCTCTCTCGTACAGTCATTGGAGTTGTGGAATATGGCTGAGAATAAGTGTATGACGATACCGGCTCACGAGTGCGTAATATCAGCCCTAGCACAGTCACCAGTAACCGGGATGGTGGCCTCCGCCAGTCATGACAAGTCCGTTAAGATCTGGAAATAAGTTTGCCTCTGAACTTTTGCTGGTTCAAATCCTGCAGCATAACTTCTGATGGCCCTTTAATGCTCAATATGCAGCAAAAGTTGAAGAACAAAGAATAAGAAAAATATATCTGCCATAGTATTTTATTTTGTTTTATTTATTAAATTTTTTTCTTAAATAACTTTCTTTGAGATGAGATGATAGCTCTCTTTATGGTTTGCATTTGTAATATTTGGGTACCAAATGGTATCTGCTGCACAAGAAGCTCAAATTTGCTCTTTTTTTTTTTTTTTTTTGGGCCAGGTGTTTTGGTGCCCTGGTTATTGTGAGATAAATATACTTGAGAAGGTAGAGAAATTATTACTATTATTATTATTATTATTTTTGGTTAAAATGTATCGCGCCGGAGAAGAAACAACGGCTGGTCTTGTTTAAATTATAATATCTTAAAATTTAAAAATGACAGATACAAAAAACCTTGTTTTTATTTCTATGTAAAGGATTATTTTAAATTTTTTAGGTTGTATTTTAATTTGTAAAATTGTTTTTTGATAATGCTTTTTAATTCTTTTGATTTGTTCCTCAGCTTTCCGTTTACAATCAAAATAAATTTGGACGAAGTGAATAATGTATAAAAAGGTTGGACTAGCGACATTATTTTCAACATGAAATAACAATATTTTGAAATAAATTTTGTTTTATTTAAGATTATATATTGTGTTATTCATTTTCATTAGTACGGTTATGACTTATCATTCCCTTTATACTATGATTAACATTGTTTTTTAGGAGTCTATTTTTTAGCATTTAATTGAAATAAACAAATGTGTTTCTTTTAAATGGAAAAAAAAATTGGTTGGATATATTTTTTTAAAAGAAACAACTAATAAATACTACTTTTTTTTTTATATATAAAAAATGGTTGAAATCCTATTATGAAAAAGAGTAACGGTACACGAGTCTATTACTTAATTTTGTTAATCTACCATGTAATTTCATAACTATTGTGTATTAGTATTTTATAAGTTAATGATGTAATTATTATATCAATTGGATAAAAATATAGTTTAAAGGCGTATGTATCTTCCATTGTGATTATGTTAAGGTATAAAATTTATCTCGTAACAGAACTAGATTATATAATTTACTATACATTATATAATTTGCTACTTAATAAGATCACAACGGAAATTTCGTGGTGTAACAGCATGCATATATGCATTCTCTGTTACGACTAAATCATGTTACGAAAGCTGTTATGTGACAGGATTGTAGCGGAAAATTTACGGTGCATTCCAATTACAGCTAAGATTTTTCGTCTCGAGTTAGAGACTTGTAACATTATTGAGAAATAATTATACAAGGCAATAACTAATAAGAGTGCAGTGTGATGGTTTTGGTTTGTGGGCTGGCGCTAACATTTAATGGCCCATGAAAACATGGTGCCAACTGGTCAAAAGTGTTTGGTTGGCAAATGGCAAATGGCAATGTTGTAGTTTTGTCTTGTACTCTCTCTCGTTCTCCACCACTCCCATCTCTTTCTCTCTCTTGCTCTCCAATCTCTGTTGAGACTCGATGGAGAACAGAAAAGAGAGTAAAGATACTAACAATAACTCCATAGCCGTAACAAAACAAAAGCAACAAGAAGAAGAAGACAATGCACATGAGGATGACGAGGATTTTCATGAAGAGTTCAGATGTTGCGTTTGTCTGTTAGTATTTTCTGCTTCAATCTCCTTTCTTTCTTTCTTTATACTCTCTATTTATTGAATTCTGCAAAGTCATCTAGTTTTTATGCTTGCTTTTGTATTTCCTGCCTTTGTTTTGGTCAGCTATTTAGCATTAGAAACCGATTGTGCAGTACAAACCCAGAAAAAATAATTATTTAAAGGAATTTTTTATTTTTGTAAATTTAGTTTAATGTTTATATAAATAATATTCTCACTAATCAGAAACTTAAAGCTGATCATTCACCATCTTGAATTGATCATTATTGAATTATGATGTTACACCAAAAGAATGAAGATGAGTGTCATTTGAACTTTGCTAGCTGTCTTGTCAAGATAGATAGAGTATATGAGAGATAATGATGATGCTACGATTAATGGGTGGCAATAGAAGAATAACCTGAACATGAAATAAGTGTATCCATGTTAAAGGGAAAAAATTGTCGTATTTTTTAACTTTTGATTGTAATTTAATGTGGTTACTCGTTTTATATTATTTGTTGATAAATATTTTACAATGGCATAGCTATTCTAAGTATAAGGATGTGTTGTCTAATTCCAAGGATAAAGGGGACTTGGCACTGGCAAGTTGTGGCAACATAGAGAAGAAGAATAGAGCTCTTTATGCAAATGGCTTTGGAGATTTCTACTAGAAAGAAACTTCTTAGCATGTTGTCATTAAGAGTAAATGTGGAGCTCATTGCAATGGTTGGGATTCTATTATTGTGAGCAATGGTTCGTAGCGGAGCCCATGGATAGCTATCTCGAGGGAGTACCCTTCTTTCTTGGGCCATGTCTCTTTGGAGGTAGGAAAAGGAGAGTTGTTTCATTCTCGGGAAGACAAATGGTGCGGGGTTGCACCCTCTAAAGATCTTTATCGTATACTTTATAGATTGGCTTTGGTTCATAATGTATCTATAAAGTCTAGAATGGTTCAATCTTGCATGTCTTCGGATTGCAGTTGGAACTTTAAATTTAAGCGATATTTGAATGATAGAGAATGTAAAGATCTTATCTCTAAGCTGCCTCCCTTGAGAATTTCTCCTTCAATCAACCCCAAGACAATAGAAGGACTTGGAGACTAGAGTTCTCAGGGTCATATACATGTAAATCCAACTTTTAAGTGGCTAGTTAATGATCCCTCTCAATGTAATTTGAAGTGTTTCAACTTGATTTGGAATGCTAAAGTGCATCCAAAAATTCAATTTTTTGCTAGTGTTGTGGCTACGGGGAATGTTAACACAGGGGAGATCATTGAAAAAAGATTCCCGAACATGAGTCTCTTTCCATCTTTTTGCATCATGTGCAAACAAAGTAAGGAAAACATTAATCATATTTTCCTTCATTGTGATGTTGCCTTTAATCTTTGTAGTAAATTATTAAAAGAAGCAAAAACTGCTAGGTGGCTCCTGCTGCTTGTAATCAAGCTTTTGGGGATCATTTTTGAGCTTTTGCTGGGGGAAACAAAACCAAAACCCAATGGAAAAGTGTTGTCCTGACCTTACTTTGGGTTATTTGGCAAGAGAGAAATAATAGAATGTTTAAAGGAAGACATAGATGGCGTGTGGGATCGAGTTTGCTACTTTGCTTCCTTATGGGCTTCCGTCTCTAATGAATTTAGGGATTCTCCTTTTTTATTATTCACTTAAATTGGGAAGGTGTAGTGGGATAATTGGTTTTGCTTTGAGTTCCCTTTTTTTCTAGGCCTTGTTTTTGTCTTGAAGGCTCTCTTTGTCAGCGTAGGTGGTTTTTGTCAGCCTAGGTGGACTGCTTGTTCACAGAAATACCGGGTATAACAGATCAACTCAATTTGATGAAATAATACCACGAAACATTAGTTGCTGTTCTTGTATGGGGTATTAATATGTAGGATTTATGGCTGCCTGGTTGATATTAGTTTGGTAACTCTTTCAATTTTTGTTTCCGGATCCCCAACCGCTATTAAGAACTCTTCATTGGTGTTGCAGGGAACTCCTTTACAAGCCAGTTGTATTGGGTAAGCAGATACTAAATGAAATTTCATGCTCATATATAGTTTCACCTTGCTGAAGCATCTTTTTCTACCTTTGCAGCATGTGGCCACATTTCATGCTTCTGGTGTGTGTATAATGCCATGAATATTTTGCATGAGTCCCACTGTCCAGTTTGTCGCCACCCATATAATCATTTCCCTAGTATTTGTCAATTGCTGCACTTCTTGCTGATGAAGTTATATCCTGTAACCTACGTGAGAAGGGAAAGACAAGTGGGAGGTGAGGATATTTGTTTTTTTCTTTCATTTAGTTTTTGAACAATAATATATCAAATGATTACTTTCAGTACAAATTTTGATTTATCATGTTAAATAGCCTACATACTTTTTTTTAAATGTGTACTGACCTATGCAGTGGAAATTTCTGAAAAATATTAAAAATTTTAATTGATCTTTTGCTAGAAGAGTAGTAATCGCCATCAGGAATTAGCTGTTGCGCTTAATATTTATATAGATTGACTATGAATATTGTCCTCCCATATAGTCCGGCCAGTTTTCAACTTCCACTAGGTGAAGGATCAGCTGTTCGAGTAATTTTTATTTTGAAGTTTTTCATTCTGCTTCATATTAACCAGAAAGTGCGCAAAGAAGTGCTTAGGATGCATAGCAGATAGTTTCCTCAAGAGTGTTTTACTTTTGTAAGCACAACAGAGTTGTATAAGAATGGCTGAGATACAAAAGTTAGAAGTAAATGTTGCAATTGATATTTAAATGTTAATGACTGCATTAAGTAGCGTCACCATATTCACCTTGAAGAGATGCAGTCAGCTTGAGTGGATTGATTGTGTAAGATGGATTGTAGAGAATGTACACACACCTATGAATAAAGCAATGATTTGAATTTTGTTATAAAGAAATATGCATTATTTGTTTGAAATTTTCTTGAGACTTCTAATTTAAATGTCCCTGGTACCTGACATTATCCTGCGCAGGGTAGACGACTTTAGTTAATTTACTAGTTTTAAAATTGTTAATGATAGGGTAAAGTGCTGCTGATCATGTTAGTTTAATTATTGTTTTTGACTGCTAGTGAAACTAGTTAAGTCACTCTGATGATGTGAAAACTGCACAATATGTTTTTTTTTTTATAATTTTGTTATCTGTAAAAGGACTGCATTTATCTTTAACTGCTTGCATGCCCTCTTCGACTATTATATTATTGTTCTGGTGGATGCCCCTTGCCCATGTTTTCAATTTATAATCGTTTTATGTTCTCTTGTTTTGGCTGCAATCAATTTTATTTAGTTGGTGGCCAAATATTAATTATATGTTCATGAGAGGGTTAAATGGGAAGAAATGACCTGGTAATTAGAAGTTGTATACTTAGTTTTCATTTTGTGTTAAGGACAGTGATGCAGATTCTTTTAAAATATCAATTGACTAAAATTACGTATAACAACTGAAATTATGAAGAAGAAATTTCATTTTGTGTTCAGGACTAAAATCAAGTATATATCTTGCTTCGAAACTCTGTTCCATTTGACAATCTGTTGAACACTTAAAATGCTAGAGCCTAGATGTGGATCACATGATTTAAATCACCTTGAATTTTGCCTGACTATATAGGTTCTTGCTCATAGCATTTAGCACTTTTCTAACTATATTAAAGTTATTACTCACTGCATTTCATCAGAAATTTCAAAATGTGATAACATCCTTTATTTTCAAATTTGGTTGTTCAGAAGAAGAAAAGAAAGTTGGTCACTTCTCACCTCAGTTTGATCAACAATTATTTGGATCAAACCCTAATGAGGGACTTGATATCTTGGAAATTCCTCTTTGTTCACCCTCTTGTCAACAAACAACATTGTATTCAGAAAGTCATTGTTCTGGGGAAGGGAAATCTTCCTCATGCATGAATTTGTTGGAAGATTGTGGAGATGATACAACATTTAGATTTGCATCATCTTCAGAAACCTTGGAAACCACTGGAAATGCACCTGACCCGGAATGTAGTTTGCTCGGAAATGAGCTTGAACATAAAGCTCAGAACCATGTTTCTGTTAATGATTTACCTTGTGCTGCATGCAAGAGGATGCTCTTTCGGCCAGTTGTTCTTAATTGTGGTCATGGTGAGCTTTAACACTCTTAACTGTGTTCCACGGTTAAAAGAAGAAATATATTATTATAGTAATACTTATAATTGAACACTCATTTAGTTTCTTCTTTTGTGCAGTGTTCTGTGAATTATGCGTAGTTGTTCCAGAGGACGGAAACTCTAGGTGCCCAGTTTGTCAAAGCTTGCATCCTCATGGGCTCCCTAGCGTATGTTTAATTCTAGAGCATTTCTTGGAGGAGCAGTTTCCTCAGTTATATGCAAGGAGACGGGAAGCTTCACTTAAACAAATCAATTGTAAGTAGCTTGCTGCTTTCACTTATTTTATTTTAGCTGGTGGTCAAATATTAATTATATGTTCATGAGAGGGTCAAATTCGGAAGATAAGACCTGGTAATTGGAAGTTGTATACTTAGTTTTCATTTTGTTCTAAGGACAGTGATACAAATCCTTTTAAAATGTCAATTGACTAAAGTTAAGTATAACAACTGAAATTATGAAGAAGAAATTTCATTTTATGTTTATGACTAAAATTAAGTATATCTCTGTTTCATTTGACAATCTGTTGAACAGTTAAAATGCTAGATGTGGATCACATGATTAAAATCACCTTGAATTTTGCGTGACTATATAGGTTCTTGGTCACATGGTTAAAATTGTGATACTAGCCTATTAAGTTTTAAGGATTATTTTGTATCATTGACAAGAGACTAAGCGACTAGTCATATAATAAACTCTTTTAAATAAAAATAGTCAAAGCTAATCTAATACTTATTATTAAGGAGATTTGCAAAAATCCCCTAAAGTTTAACCCATCTTAAAAAATAACCCTCTAGTTTTGAATTTGAGTGTAAACCCTCCTGCTCGCTCGAAGAAAACTCTTTTAGAGCTTGATACAAGCCAAGCCCCTCGATTCGGCAACAAGAGTAGGTTATGAAATAGTCTTTTTCTCGGCTTTCCCTTTTTTGAGGATTTTCTGGCATCAAAGCCCTTCATTTTTAAGATGTGGCAGAGGGCGCACAGTTTTCGTTGAAAAAAGCTAAGGCATAAAAAATAACTAAAATGACAGTTATAGCCTTAGTTTAAAATAAATTAAAAACAACAAATAAAAATTAAATATGATAAAATTCATTTTTTATGAATTTCAAATTTTTTATTAATTTAAATTTAAAATTGTATGTTAAAGACTTATATGTCTAGATGTTATTAGACTTAACGAACGGTCAACTAACAGAAAATTTTTCACCAAAATTAACTAACAATAGGGGAGTTTTCACCTAAATTCAAAACTAGAGGGTTTGTTTTAAGATAGGTTAAACCTCAACGGGTTGTTTGCAAATCTCCCTTATTATTATGATTATTAATTATATAAAAAGGCACATTTTGTTTAATTTCTTGGTGACAATAAGCAAGTTGGTGCCGCTTTAAATATTAAAAAATTTCAACTGTTTTAAAAGATTGTGGATTTGGTGAAATAGACAACCTTCTAACTCTCATATGTCTTTATCATATCTCTTACACATGGGTTTTATGTCCTTATTCTGGTGAATCCAATATACTTTTGATTGATGCTAGCATGGATTTTATGATGTAACTGATCATCTTATCTAACCGTCACCCTTCACCTCCTCAGTTTTACTTTTGTCTTCATTAGTATTTTTGTTTGCTGACTTGCGATTACCAACATTCTTGCCTAAGTTATGTAGGAACTCAAAAGCCTGTTTCTTTCCCACCCAAGAAGTGGTTGGCTGTCATGCTATTTTCTAAGTTGTCAATGACAAAAGTCTCCACGTACAAGCGAATTAATATTGAGTAATAGGACAGGGATTTGAGTACATTAACACCTACACAATCCACCCACATGGGTATTTCCCATCTTTTCCTTTCCGCGCACCTGTCCTTTAGAAGTTCTCTGTTTTAATTTCTTCCTTTGGCTACATATACATTGCATGTTTTTCACAGCTTGTGGTTGCATGTATGATTGTGTGCATGAGTGCATCTGTGTGCTTTGATGATGCTTTGAATTAATTTACCTATTGTTATGTTGCAACTTTTGTTCATAGTTTGGCTTGCTTCCACTATTCTTGTCAAACCAACTTTATTTCAGGTTCTACACAAGCTCAACAGCGTCCTGGCCGAATCTTGTCGTCTCCTAAAAATGTCTACGAATCCTGGTGGCTAGGCAATGGGCCTAAGGTTCATGTTGGAGCGGGTTGTGATTTTTGTGGGGTAATGTCCTCATTTTTGTCATTTCCTGTTCAGGCTGGTTGTTCATTTTTTGACAATAATTGCAGTTATCTTGTTGGTTTCATGGGAGAATTTTAATCTTAGATACAAATAATCTCCTTGCAAACTGGTACATCTGACCCATCCACTTTATAAAACAATTGTTACTCTTGATTTACTGTTCGTATATATGGAAGATTCAGTTAATGAACTCTACTACGGTACTACCAATTGATCACTGAACAATGATAAACCGAGTTGTCTTAAGTATTTGATGTTGGGATTCTTATTTGACTATAAGATTACTTACAGGCTAGAATCTAGTAGAGAAAAATACTTTTTGTAAACATCTCCTAGCTTCATTACAGTGTTATTTGTATTGTTAAATTGTGGACCTAGACATTTACAATCTAGCTAATCCCAGACCCACGTAAAATTTCAGTAAATAAAATAATTCAGTTTCCAAGTATGTTTAATTAATTTTTCTGCTTTAGGAGTATTTATCTTCATTCCAAAAGCTGGTGGTAGTTTAAAGTATAGTCAAAGAAGCGAATCAGGTTATTTTGTTGTTGATTTGTCTGTGAGTAAAAAGATGAATTGATTCTGTTGATTTATAGGGAAAGTCTTTTTCTCCATCAAAATGAACAAAGACTCCGAGGTACTGTTATGACAAATAATGAAGTAAATTAAGGTAGGAAATCGTTAAACAAAATGTAAGAGATGTATGGAGAAAATTAAAAATTTCTAGTCAGGTCAAAGTTGAAATATTATTTTGGTGCTGAGCGGAGTTAGCTGAATTGCAAAGATTTTTGCAGTCCATCCATGTAATAAGGATTTAGTTAACCTGAGTTCATTTTCTGGAGAATTTATTTATGTTGCCTGCTCTGCGACCCTTAGTGTGGATACTGGATGATATATTTATGCTGCAAATCCACTGAGGGTAAGTCTTCTTTACTCATTGGAAACCAAGATTGATATATACATTCTCTTTACACATTTCAGATGTATCCAATTATTGGGGAGAGATATAAATGCAAAGATTGTGTGGAGAAGATAGGTTTTGACCTATGTGAAGCATGCTATAATAATCCTGTCAAAATCCCAGGCCGATTTAATCAGCAGCATAAACCTGAACACCAGTTTGAAATCATACAACCAAGTCTGTTATATAGGTTGGATGCTGAATTTTCTGATGATGATGGCTCAGATACTGCAGAAACTTTAGATGGTGTTTCTCGTGCTCCCATCATGGCAAGTGATGCTCCACAAGACCTAGAAGATGATACTAATGATCTGGACAATGTTTCTCCTGCAAACATGCTGTCAGCTCATTTTTCACTGGATCAAGAAGATGATTTTGATGACCCTTCATCAGATTTGCCTTTCTGAGAATGGGAAGGTACCACTCTGGAAGCTGTCTCTATATATTTGATATGCCAAATGTAGAACGGTTTAGATAACTGGATTCATCCCATAGCCATAAGCTATATCCGTGCCCCCACCATCTGATCCTATACAAAATAGAATTATCTGACCCCAAATATTAAAACATAGCTAATGCAATGGCATAAAATTTTGGTTACCTAGAGTTCAAGTTACTTGGTGTTCCACCAATTTTGTGGAACAAGGTGGTTTTTTTATAGTTTATTTAATGTACATTTTTTCATCCTCTTAGCCTATTTCTTCCCTCTCTTTTTTTCAACCTGGTATTTTATTTTTTGTTTGTAACTGATGACATTGCATTATGCGTTGTGCATAATAAACTGTTATAATGTTTGCAGTGACGTTTAGAAAAAGAAGCTTTAACTACTTGGAGGATCCTGTAGAGCAGATGATATAGTGCTCTTCTGGTACTGAAAAATGGAATACTTGGCAAATTTAAAGAAGAGAAACATAGTTTTATGGTTTATGTATAATCAAGTTGGAGCCATGAATAGAATGGTGTTTCAGGTACAGGATATATTTTGCAAAGGCAACATTTTGGTATCTAATCATTGATATGTTCAACTCCTATCAGTTCATACTCTGTAACATAACAATGTTTGCTTGACTGATGCGCTAATTTGAATATGGAAGTTCACTGCAGAATTTGACTTACAAGATCAATAAAAAAAGAAAATGAAAACGAAAACAAATAATGATCGGTATATCAACAGACGATCCAAATATTGGCAGGACTATAGGCAAGAGGGTGGGATTTGGCGGCCAGAAGAGACACCATTGACATGAGAGCACTGAGAAGTAGCAGAACCCCCAGGTCCATGGTGCACCAAATTGATATCATTTAGCACTATGTTCTTGCATGGGAATTTCTGGCTGCATTGAAAAGTTACTGCCACTTTTGTACTTGAAGTTCCCCAGATGTTATTGTATGTGACATCTTTTATTTGCACATGAGAGGGAGTCTGCAAATTAACAACACATGTTCAATAAAACTTTCCTAAAAAAAAGTGCTTTTGAAATATGAATGACACATACATACCTGTAGATTGCAAGGAGGGTATGGGCAATATTGCTGATCAATGATGATGGGATTTTCTACATTGTCCATGTGGATGTTTTGATAAGTAAACCCAGAAACAATGCTAGCAGAAGAAGAAGCATGAGTCTTTATTCTCAAACCATTTGTTGTGTCTCTAAATGTGCAGTTTTTGACACTTAATCCCCACACATTCTTTTCATTCAGATACTTACCCAAGCTCCCAATACTAATTCCATGGCCAGGCCCACAAAACACATCTGAAATGTCGATGTTCGACGATCCAGAAAGTATGGCAATGCAGTCATCGCCTGTGCCTATTGAACTCGACCAAATTCTCATTCTTTTCGAGTTCCCAATCTTGATACCATCTGTGTTGGGGCTGTCTCCTGGGGCTGATATTTTCACGTTGCTTATATTCAAGTTTTCACATCCAAAGATGGAGATATGTGCGTTTTTGCTATTCATTGATGTTATCTTACTAATTCTTGAATTCTTTACAAACTCAAATCTCAAGGACTGAAACAATAGAAAATTGTTAATAGAACTTCAACTCAGCCATACAAAATAAATATAAAGCATGCAATACAAATACTAGTAATAATCTTAACTTGAACCGACATTAAAGTAACTTTTATTCATGAATTCTCTGCACATAAAATTTAAATTCAATAAACTTATGGTGCCATTTGAATTATATGCACAAACTCGTTATAGAATTAACTTTAACATATGATGTATAGAGACGACCATAAGATGAAGAGATTCAAGAGCTTACAATGGGAAGAGCTTTGGAGTTTTTGTTGATACTTTTCCAAGAAGAGGCACCTTGGCCGTCGAAGGAACCACCGCCGTTGACCGCCAACTGGTTAACATATCGAAAAGAAATCCATTGGTCACTGGTCATCACAGACGGATTACTTGGAGCCTTCAAAATCCCTTTCAATGTAAAAGCAATTGAATATTTGCATGGACCCAGAAAAGTTATCGAGCCTACAAGAAACGTTCCTCGAGGCACCAAAACCCTACTCTTTCCATTCCATTTACATGCATCGGACCATGCTCTCTCAAATGCCTGCCAAAACATCCACGTATCACATAAATAATTATTAGAAGGGTTTTCAGGTACTTCAATAAAATGTTTGCTCCAATGAAACCTTTTTTTTTTTCTCTCTAAAACTACTTTAAAATAAGTTTTAGATAACCGGCCACTTTGTGAATCACATTGTTAATATTTTCCTAATTCATAATTTTATTTATGTTTTTGAAAGAAAAAAGAATCTATTATGACTTTTTCAAACAAATATTCTATAAGTTTTTTTTTAAAAATATCAAAATGCTTAAGAGACCAAATACAAATATGGATTTAGCTACCATATAGATAGTGATTTTATAAAAGGAAGAATTGGTTTTGATCGTAAAATGCATTTTGTGCGAAGAACTGCCAATAGAGTAGCTCATTATTTAACTAAACTAGCTCTTTCGTTAAATCAACAGGTTGTTTGGATGGAGTATTATCTTTCGTGTATTGAAAATCTAGTTTCGGATGAATCTAGTCCTAACAAATGTTTTTTTTCCCCTCAAAATTGAGCTTTTTACAAAAGCACTTCAAAACAAACGTCACTAGTAATAGTACTTCAAAAAAAATAAAATAAAAACCAACAGAGAAACAAATGGTACACAATATATAGAATCATAAAATGACTACCTTTGTATTGTCTGTACGGCCATTTGCAATTGCACCATATCTAGTTACGTCGAAGACCTTTGGTTGGATTTTTGCATTGGTACCCATTTGAAGCATCACCAATATAAGAAACAAAACCCTTACAAAAACCATCAACAAACCCATTTTTTATTTTACTTTTCTTGCTATTAAATCGAACAATGACTATCCACATTTTCTCTCTATTTGTATGTAATTTGCAAATTGAAATTATAGAAATATATTGTTATGTTTGGAATGTACTGATTTCCTTGCAATGTATTGATTCTTGCCCTTTCTAATAATGTAGAATATTTAAATTAATTACCATAAAATCTTGATTACCGAAAAATCAAGATTTTATTAGTATGTATTATGCAAGGAATAGTAACGTATAAAGGGTAAATTGTATTCTACTACCCTCCGGTTTTACATAAATATATAAATAATGTTATTTTTGTGTTACTGACATAAAGATAACAATTAACCGCATTAACTTTGTAAAATATCTATATTTTTCATAATTTAGTTCTTTTATCAAATAGCATAATACTATTTATTTAAATACTAAAATATAAAGTATAAAATAATATATATTTTTTTTAAAAAAAAACCCTCATCTCCTCCCTTTTGGAGGAGATCGAAATATGAGGAGATCTCGATCATCTCTATTTGGAGAAGATCGAGTTAAATCTCCTCCAGATATCTAAATATCCTCCATTTATGGACAAAATCAGAGATTGGATATCCTTCACAAATGGAGGAGGGATATCCTCCAAATGGAACTCCTCCATCTTGGGTCATTCTCGAGGAGATCAATTTTTGATTCTTTTTATTTTTTTTAGATCTTTTCTTCTTCTTTTCTAAAATTTTGAACAATGTGTCATAATTTAATTGGACACAACAAATTTTTTCAACTCAATTATTTATTTTTTGTTTGTAAAAGATCATTTTACCCTTAAGCTGTTAAATTCTTCATTCACTTAATGGTGGTCAATTATATACTTTTGTGTTATTATAATAAAACTAGCATTATTTATGTCTTTATGTATAACTTTAGGGTATTGGATTGTCATTTGCCCAAATAAAAATTAGAAAGTTTTTGATACACCTGATTAGCTGAAATTATTAATTTATAATTAGCAAAGTCAAAGTAAGTCATATCACCGTAGCACAAAAACGTGCAAATCAAGGGTGGATTAGGGGGATTAAAAAGTGAATAGATAGGGTAATAGATGCATAATAAATTAAATTAATATTTAATTATTTGCTATTAATATTTTTCCATAATTTTATTGATTTGAATAAATACCAATGCTATATTTTTTTCTGAAATGTTTTAGGCACTAAACATTCACTTTTATAAAATAATTAAAATGTTGTAACATACTTTGGGCGCCTTGGCAAAATTGGCCACCAATAACTAAAAAAATAGATCGTTATTTAATTCTACTGCCAACCAAATGTTTGATAAATGACTAGCTAAAAACTAATTAAAAGTTTGTACAAAGTTGTACATTTTAAATTGGGACTAATTGTAATAAAGTACTCTAACGTTTAACCATATTACAATAAAATCGTGAGTTTAGCTATAATTACAGGTTAGTACCCTTGACCAATTGGTTGACCTTTAGAGTTAATGGTCAACCAATAGTCAAAGGACATTTTGATCATTTTAACATTAATTTATTTTTAAAAAAATTATTAAAAATTATAAAAAGATTAAATTAATCTCCACCGTCCATCAAGATTGATGGACGGTGGAGATTATATTGATAAAAAAATTATGTTCTTATTGTTTTTGGTGGAGATCCAATATAGATCTCCACCACCAAGAACTCAACCCAGGAAAAAAAAAATTGGTTTCTCTCCCCAGATCTACTCTATATGCGATGGAGTCCATCGCAACTCAACCCAAAAAAAAAAAAATTTTGGTTGCTCCATCGCAACTGTAACGCCTCTAATTTTCCGAATTATGAAAAGTATATTTTTTTTTATATATAGTGCATTTGGAGAATAACGGGTCTAATTGACTATTGGTGAAGTTCATTTGGTAATTGGATAAGTGTGGAATAGTTTTGGAATAATTATTGAGATGGATTGTGATTAAGAGTAAATTTGTATCATGATAGGATTTTAAGAAGCTCAAGGGTACAATTTGTAATTAAGAAGATATTTATAATATATATATATATATATATATATATATATATATAATATTATTAGTGGAAAAAACAAATAATAAAATAATAAAAAGAGAGAATGAGGTGTCATGAGATAAGAGGAAGAAAAAAAAAATAGAAAAAGGTAATCTAAGAGGAAGAGAAAAGAAAGAAAAAAAAAAGAGATGGGAGAAAGGCCGAGAGAGAAAAGAAGAAGAAGAAGAGAAGAAAGGAGAAAAGAGAAGGGAAAAGAAAAAGAAGGAGAAGGAAGGAAGAGGAAAAAGAAAAGTGTTAGAAAATTGTCCAGGTTCGGTGTACACTAATATTTGTATTTTTTTAGAGTTTTCAGAAATTTTCGGAATTATTATATGATATTGTTTTAGTTTATTTATGATATATTGTTTATGATTTGTTAATTAAAATTGATTTTGGGATGATTTTGTATATATATATATATATATATTGTTTGTAATAAATTAATTTTTATATATATATATATATATATATATTGTTTATGATATATTGAGTTTGAATATATATATTTATATATTCTGTTAGTGCTAAATGAATTGATATTGAATTTTGGTTATATATATATATATATATATATATATATATATATATGTTGTTTATGATATATTGATTTTGAATTTATATATATTTATATATTCTGTTAGTGCTAAATTATTGAATTTTGTCAACGTGTTTATTGATTTGAATTTAATAAAATTTAATTTGACCATAAAGAAATGATATTGTGAAATGACCCTAGGATACTTGGACATAAAAATGGATATAGGAGGTTGGTATACCAGCTGGGTTCAGTGAGCAGTACTGCACCGACATTGACATTGCTATTGATGCTTGATTATGTACCTCCTCATGGATTCGTCCAGGGGTAGGGAGACACGTACCTCCTCACGGATTCGTCCTGGGGTAGGGAGACACGTACCCTCCTAAGGATTCGTTCCTGGGATGGGGAGATATGTACCTCTCTAGGGTGCGATCCCTCGGTCCTAGAGTAGGGAGATACGTACCACTCTTAGGATTCGTTCTAGGGTGGGAGCTATGTTCGACAAACAGTCACTGTGGTCGAACGACCCATATTCCAGTCCTGGTATATGTTAAGTATTCAAGAGGGCCAGAAATGAATGATTTGAATAATATGTTGATAAGTGAATTTCGAAATCGATTGTATACGTTTATGCTTTGGTTTTACATGAATTATTTATTGTAATGAGTGTCCCTTTGAAATGATTTCAACAGTTTTATTTCTGTAAATGATTTGCATTGAATATGTTTATATTTGATTATAATTTGATATTTCGTTATATTCTGAAAGGTTATTTCTGATTTTAATACTTAAGTTTAGTGTACACTCACTGAGCAGTATTGCTTAGCGCATTAGTTTTGTTTCTAACGCGTAGGTACTAAAGATACCGAGGACGGAAAGGACTGAAGAGGCACAAGCTGCCGAGAAGAGTTCAGAGTCACTACAGTGATTTGGGTAGTTATAACATTTTGTATATTATATTTGGATTAGCGTGTATATACGGAAGTCTGTAATTTCGAAGAGTTTATATTTATATGTTTTGTAAATAATTTTATGATTTCTGTTTTTCATTTTTAGAATGTTTGTAAATATGGAATTCCGAATTCTTTTATTTTAAAACTGTGGAAAAGTCGCACTAAACGGCAGAGTGCGCAATTGATTGAAAACGATATTTGAAGTGTTGTGGTGATTTTTGTTTGATTTGAGTTGTGGAAAAACAGGCTTTGGGAAATCCGAAAAAACAAAGGAAACTCTGCCGAAATTTCTAAAAATATGATTTGATGGGCTCACTCGAAAATATTTTTAAATTATAAACTATGTGGTTTTTCCAATGGTTTGAAAATTTATTTGATGGGCTCACAATGGTTTGAAAATTTATGAAGTGAATTGAGAAAGTTTTGAAAACCCGGTAACGCTCCCTAGGTCGATCCAGTTGGGTCGGGTCAGGGGGTGTTACAGCAACTCAACCCAAAAATAAAAAATAAATAAATTTTGCCTAGATCTCTATCAACGGGAGCAAATCTACTGCCGTTGATGGAGCAGTTGCTCCATTGGCGATGGAGCAACTGCTGATGGAGATCTGGGCAAAATTTTTTTTTTTTTTTTTTTTAATGTTGAGTTCTTGGTGGTGAAGATCCAATCTGGATCTCTACCACCAAGAACTCAACCCAAACAGAAAAAAAAAAAAAAAAAATTCAATATAACATAATTTTTTCAACTTTTTTTAATTGTTTAATTTAAAAAAAAAAAATTTGGAAATGTTATCTCTACCATCTATCAATGTTGATGGATGGTGGAGATCTATTTAAAAAAAATAGTTTTTTTTCATTTTTTTAATTTTTGTTTAATTTAATTTTTAAACTAGTGGTCGTTTTGTCATTTCGCCTATAAGTTAAAGTGTGTAGTCCTCAAAAATCGCTCGGGGACACAGGGCACTACAATCTGCAAAGATAGAACGCACGTGACCCGCAGGACGTCTGGGACACCGGGGTGGTGCCGGCCAAAGTCACTCCGACAGTCAAGTTAGCGAGTGCTAATAAATGCGTAATGCTCGTAAATGGAGATGAGTGAATGATACTTCCTGTTATCTTGGTGATCAAGGTCTCCTTAATCGGAAGAGAAGATGTAAGGTCGGAGGGTGATCGGAGAAGATGAACAATGGCGGGAGGGTATGGTTTTAGTATTGGTAGCCTTTTGGATCTCAGTTTCTCGGTCCCCCTACTTTGAAGGATTATCCTTCATTTTATAAGGGAATGATGCTTATGCCTGTTGAGGGATTTCATCATTACCCCTCCTTGCTGTCCTCCACCAAGAAAGTATGTGGATGCTCCTTTTGATCTGGCTTTTACAGAGTGTCATTATGGTTTTGTAGGACCGTCTTTAAAGTAGATCATGATTTGGTCTCCCATAGAACCAAAAGAGATTCTACGTCGTACGACATGTAGGTTTGTTAATTTGGACAATCAATATTGCGTGTCGTATGATGTGCTGATTGGAAGTCGACATGAGATGAGTATGTCGTGCTACATAGGAGCTCTTCCAAGCGTGGATACTGAGTTATCTCCCTTGATGCTACTTGGATATGTGGGGCATGGAGTGCATGTCGTACTACATGGATGCCTCACATCGAGCGTATGTCGTACTACATGGATGTCTCACATCGAGCATATGTCGTACTACATAGACATCTCATGTCGAGCATATGTCGTACTACATGGACGTCTTATGTCGAACGTATGTCGTACTACATGGATGTCTCACATCGAGCGTATGTCGTACTACATGGACATCTCATGTCGAGCGTATGTCGTACTATAAGGACGTCTTATGTCGAACGTATGTCGTACTGAGATGAGTGTGTCGCGCGATGTAGGAGCACTTCCAAGCGTGGATACTGAGTTATTTCCTTTGATGCTACTTGGATGTGTGGGGTATGGAATGCATGTCGTACTACATGGATGTCTTCTATCAAGTGCATGTTGCACTACATGGATGTCTCCCATCGAGCGTATGTCGTACTACATGGATGTCTAAAAGCGGGCGTGTGTTCTACTATATGGATGTTGTAACACCCTCTGACCCAAATCCGCTCGGACCGAATCAGGGAGCGCTACAATGTACTAAAAGCTAACTTTTACTGTAGATAAATATTATATTAAAAACCTTTGAAAATAGTCCAAAGAATTTTCGAAAATCTTGCCAGAGTTTCCTCTATTTTTCTGACTTTCCAAAACCTGTTTACAGTTAACATTTGTAAAATCAACTTCCAAATTCTCAAATCAATTTTGCGCACCCTTTCAAATATAGTGCGACTTACCAACCAATTTATCACAATATAATTTATAAAGATTCACATAATATAAACATATCATAAAATATTTACATAGCGGAAGCTCGTTAAATATTTAGAAACAGTTTCTGTATATGCATATAGTATCAAAATATATAAACTTAATACAAACAAACTACCAAAATGTATGCAGGAAAGATGTGATCTTGACTATGGTTCTGCAAACTCTACTCTTCTTTATCTTTTTCGCCCTTGGAACCTTTGTTACCTGCGTGCGAGAAAACTCAACACACTAAGCATATTGCTTAGTGGATGTACACAAAATCGTATATACAAATATTTGAAATCAATTAAAACTATAAATAACAAATAGAGAAACAATATATAGGGCTCATATCAAATTAAATATCCAAAAACAATTAATGCTCATCTCAAATCAAACATATCCAAACACAATTAACAGACATATTTTCTTAATTTCTCAAACGTTTCCAGATAACAAATCAATTTTCAGATTGGGCTCCTGACATATAAAACATAAGTTATCGGACTGGATTACGGGTTGTTCGGCATTGGACGCAAACGGGGCCACTCACCGAACATCAGATCAAAATGGAACACCAACAGAATCACCCGCTGTAAATGTCCCATGACAAATTTCAGAACCCTAGGACCGGCACTTGGGGCCTGTACTATCCAAAGGGTGGTATAATCGGCACAGTACTGTTCAGACAGAAACCCAATTGACATGTCAACCTCCTATATCCATATCTATGTTCATACACATCAGAGCCAAAATATTTTCTCCAATCCAATGTCAACATATTTTATTTCTTTCCGAATAATCGAATTCAATTGCAATACATATCAATATATTTATATGTTTGCAAATAAATTTCATCAAATATAATATAACGGAAATATACGAATATATTTATAAATCAATAATCATATAAATCAATCCAAAATATACTCAAACGTATTTCATAATTCCGTATCGAATCAAATTGCCCCAAAATCATTTTCCAATACATTTCACAATATAATATAATTTAAGTCATTTTCAACCATATATTTCCTTAACAATATATTTTCAGAACACTATTAGAACCAAATCATATTCAAATCATTCCGAAATCAGTTTCAAACTATTCATTCTACTCAATGGAATTCAAATACTTTACAAACTATAAACTTCGATAATTCTGAAAATTTCTGGAAAACTGGAAAAATTCAAAACTCGTATATATCGAACCTGAACTATTGTAACACCCCCTAACCCGACCCGGCTGGATCGACCCAGGGAGCGCTACCGGGTTTTCAAAACTTTCTAAATTCATTTTATAAACCGAAAACCGTTGTGAGCCCATCGATAGATTTTCAAACCATTGGAAAACCAAATAGTTGATAGTTTTAATTCAAGTGAGCCCGTCGCAATAAACTTTTTACAAAAATTTCGGCAGAGTTCCATTTGTTTTTCGGATTTCCCAAAACCTGTTTTTTTCACAACTCAAATAAAATACAAATTTAATAACACTTCAAATATCATTTTCAATCAATTGCGCACTCTGCCGTAGTGCGACTTTCCAACAACAGTTTATAAAATAAAACGATTCAGAAGTCAATATTTACAAACATTCTAAAAATGAAAAACAAAAATCATAAACCAATTTAATTACAAAACAGAATTTTACAAAACGTTTACAAATCTCTGTATATACATGCATATCAATCACAATACACGTCAACATAAATATCTACCCCTGCAATGCGACTCTACTCCTCTGTCTGCAGGAAACTCCATCTTCAGTCTTTTGCCTCTTCAGTCTCCCTGGTACCTACGCGTTAGAAACAAAATTAACGCGCTAAGCATATAGCTTAGTGGGTGTACACTAAACTCAAATATGAAAATCATAAATAACTTTTAATAAGAAACATATCACAATATATATATTTCAATTCTAATCATTTACAGAAATAATCATTTTAATTTCAAAATCAAACCATAAAACAGTTATAATCACTTTAACCTCAAGAATAAAATCAACATGTAAAATCAATGAATAAAGTTACTCAATTCACTTCAAATCTGTCCCGCTAGAATACTCAACATACTAGGACTAGAATATGGGTCGAACTCCCACCCTAGGACGAATCCTAAGAGTGGTACATATCTCCCTACTCTAGGATCGAGGGTACGGAACCTAGAGAGGTACATAACTTCCTATCCCAGGAACGAATCCTTAGGAAGGTACATGTCTCCCAACCTCAGGACGAATTCGTGAGGAGGTACGTGTCTCCCTGCCCCTGGACGAATCCATGAGGAGGTACATAATAATCATCAATAGCATATCAATATCGGTGCAGTACTGCTCACTGAACCCAGCTGGTATACCAACCTCCTATATCCATTTCTATGTCTAAGTATCCTATGGCCGTTACGATAAACTATTTTCAATATTCACTATATTTACAATCAACGGAAACATTCGAGTTCAATAACATAAATTTTTCATGGGAAAAATCAACATTATTTATACAATAATAAAAAACAAATAATTTCCACGAAATCGAAGTAAGGAAAATACGATCAACAATAAAATCATTCAACGAAAATAAAATCAACACATGAGAATGAAAATCTTCGAATAAATTTCAGATTCAAACTAAAAATACTTAATGCTTTTTGTAAAGAGTTCGAAAACGGAGGTACACCAATCTGGATACCATTTTTCTTTCAACTATCGCGGTTTTAGGTTTTTTTTCCTTTCCCTTTCTCTTTCTCCTACACTTTCCTTTTCTCTTCTTCTTCTTCCTCCTCTTCTTCTTCTTTCTTCTTCTTTCTTCTTCTTTCTTCTTTCTCTTCTTTCTTTCTTCTTCTTTCTTTTCTTTCTTTTTCTCGGTCTCTGCCTCTCTCTCTTTTTCTCTATTCTGTGTTTTGTGGCTTCTCGCGGAAGCCAAATTTTTTTTTTATATTTTTCGGTCGTCGCGACCTGTGGTCGCGGTACTCACTGGAGCGTTTCCACCGCCTTCATTGCGAGCATACCTCGCGGTACCATGGTCGCGCTGGTGGTCGCGTTGTTCACTGCCAGAATTTGACATTTTCATCGTGACCAGTTCATCGCAATCTGTGGTCGCGGTGACTGGTCGCGATGCTTACTGCCAGAAATCACATTTTTCACCGCGAGCAGATCATCGCGATCTGTGGTCGCGGTGACCAGGTCGCGATGCTCACTGCCTCGGTTTTCCTTTTTCTTGCATCATTTTTGGACCGTTCCATCTGGTCCACCTGCAAATCATAAAAATAAACATACTTTTAATTACATTTACACCCCTTCCAATCACAAAAATTTATATCCACATATTTAAATTTAATAATTCGAAATCCGAGATGTTACAACTATATTCGATAATCAATATAATTCAAATAACGCAAATTTAATCAATTTCAATCAATCTGACATATTCCGAAAATTTCTGGAAAACTGAAAAAATTTCAAAACACGTATATAGCAAATCTAAACTATAATCTATAATCCATATAATTCAAATAACTCAGAAACTCTAAAATTTGACAATTTCGAAAATTTCTGGAAAACTGAAAATTCAAAAAATACGTGTACACCAAACCTGAAAGCTTCCTATTTCTCCTTTCCTTCTTCTCTTTCTCTTTTCTTCTTCTTCTTCTTCTTTTCTCCTTCTTCTTCTTCTTCTTTTTCTTCTTTCTCTCTCCTCTCCTCTTTTCTCTCTCTCTATCTCGTTCTATGTTTATGTTTCTGTTTCTGTATTCTGTGTTTGCTGAATGATTTTGAGAGCTTTTGCTCTCTTTTCACCGCTCCACCGCTTTATTTTTTTTACAATTTTTTAGCATCGCGACCTGTACCACGAGCGGTGGTCGCGCCGCTTTGGTCGCGATGCTCACTGGTCGAATTTGCCACTTTCATCGCGAGCTAATCATCGCGATCTGTGGTCGCGATACTCACTGCCCCAAATCATCCTTTTCATCGCGAGCTGCTCATCGCGATCCCTGGTCGCGATGAGTGGTCGCGATGCCTACTGTCCAGATTTTCACCCTTTTCTTCGTGCATTGTTTTCGACCGTTCAAATTGGTCCATTATGAAACCTAAAAATATACATACATTTAATTACAATTTCCACCCCTCAAATCATAAAAATCATATTCACATATTCACAATGAATTCAATCATACTTTTCATATATATTCAAAATTAGGGATGTTACAGATGTCTTCCATCGAGTGCATGTCGCACTACATGGATGTCTCCCATCGAGTGCATGTCGTACTACATGGATGTCTAACAGCGGGCGTGTGTTCTACTATATGGATGTCTTCCATCGAGTGCATGTCGCACTACATGGATGTCTCCCATCGAGCGTATGTCGTATTATAAGGATGTCTCATATCGAGCGTATGTCGTACTACATGGACGTCTCATATCGAGCGCATGTCGTACTACATGGATGTCTCATGTCGAGCGTATGTTTTACTATATGGACGTCTCATGTCGAGCGCATGTCGTACTACATGGATGTCTCATGTCGAGCGTATGTCTTACTACATGGACGTCTTATGTCGAGCGTATGTAGTACTACATGGATGTCTTCCATCGAGTACATGTCACACTACATGGATGTCTCATGTCAAGCGTATGTCTTACTACATGGACGTCTCATGTCGAGTGTATGTCTTACTACATGAAGGTCTTATACTGAGCCTGTGTCGTACTACATGAAGGTCTTATACTGAGCCTGTGTCGTACTACATAGACGTATTTCCACTTTTGGACTCTGGGCCTGGTCTTTGAGATATACTTTGAGCTTCTGGGCTGGATCCTTCGCTTATATCTTGGGCCCGACATATTTTGGCTACTACAGTTTGCCCCCAAACGCTTTGTACTTTATGAGAAAAGTCAAGGCGTTTGTGATGTCCTATGATGTGGTTTCATCGCACGACACACAGACATGGATCCTTATGTATATTTCTATGATGGTTCTTTTATGTAGTACGACTGTCACTTGCGAGCATTAGTTGGGTTGAGTTTTGAAGAAAGCTCTTTGGCTTCTATGAGAAGATTACAATTCTTTGGGTTTTGTTATGGTCGTACGACATTGTCGTGGTGAAAGGCAGTGTGATTGGTTGGCCTTCCAATGGCCCTTCGACAGTTGTGCTAAAGTAATTGTGACTTTACGGGAAACGCGCACGCCTTGAGTGTAGGTTGTTCCTCATGGAATTGCATGGAAGTCGTGTGACCACTATTTGTGATGTAGGGTCTTTAAGTGCGGGTCGTGTCCCTGACCTTGAATGCAGGTCGTGCGACCATTGTTGATATTGACCTTGAAAGCAGGTCGTGGTCCTTGACTTTGAATGCAAGTCGTGCGACCATTGTTGCTAGTGACCTTGAAAGCAGGTTGTGGTCCATAACCTTGAATGGTGGTCGTGCGACCATCGATTGTTAGCGACCTTAAGTGCAGGTCGTGGTCCATGACCTTGAATGCTGGTCGTACGACCGTCGATTGTGTTTGCAACCTTAAGTGTAGGTCGTGGTACATTACCTTGAATGCGGGTCATGTGACCACCGTTTGTGTTTGCGACCTTGAGTGCAGGTCGTGGCCCTTGACCTTGAATGCGGGTCATGCGACCACTGGAGATGGTGACCTTGAATGCAGGTCGTGGTCCTTGACCTTGAATGCGGGTCGTGTGACCAATGGAGATGGTGACCTTGAATGCAGGTCGTGGTCCTTGACCTTGAATGTAGGTCGTGTGACCACTGGAGATGGTGACCTGTATAAAAAAGTTAAGGTTGGCCGTTGGCTTTTACCAACGGCTCTCCGATGCCTAAGTGAGTCCCATGTCGTAGGATAACAAATTTGTATAAAGAAAAAGTAGTAGTTTTAGAAATGATATTGTTTTAGATGGCATGCGTTCCAACTGTTGCCGATCTCCATGCCATCTGTACATCGTAGTTTGTAGGCTTCATGTCTCAACTACTTTGGTGATTTGGTATGGTCCCTCCTACGTAGGACCGAGTTTACCTGCTCCTACTCGACCTGTCTTCCATGCTATTTGCTCTATTAGGTTTATAGTTTACTTCGTCTTCTTCCCACTTTATTTGTGCCCATGCCTTGGCTAGAACGTCTACCATGGTTTTACAAGGGTACTTAGTGAGCTCCTTGTATAGGTCGGAATCATAGAGTAGACCCTTGCGGAAGGCTGATATGGCTATCACCTAGTTGCAATGAGGGATGGAAACATTTTCATTGTTGAACCGGCCAACAAAGTCCCGTAGGCGTTCACCCCTCCTTTGGTTGATTGTATAGAGGTCGTCGGATGATTTTTCTAACTTCCGGCTACTAGCGAACTGCTCTACGAAGGTGTCCGTGAGTTGAGCAAAAGAGTTGATGGAAACATTGGGAAGGTTAGTGTACCATTGTAGGGCAGGTCCTACGAGGCTCGAGCCGAAACCTTTGCACATGCATGCTTCCCTTAGATCTCGTGGGATGGCAGCAGTGAACATTCGTTGCCGATACTGCGCAATGTGGTCGTCGGGATCTGTCGTACTGCTTCATACCGGGGAAGTTGAACTTTCTTGGCATCTCCACTAATGCTATTGCGTCGACGAAGGGAGAGTCGGCAAAGCTATTGGCCGCGCTTTTCTTTATAGGAGCGGGCATTCCCGGAATGCGTTGGATGAGTGCTTCCATTTCTGCGAACCTTCGCGCCAAGTCACGGTTAGCCAACGTTGGCTCGATACTTACCAGGTTCGGGTTCGATGGCGCCGAATACGAAGGGCCAGATGGCGTTCCTTGTAGCGGGATGGTTGGTTGGGTTGAACCAACGTTGCCATTGGGGGTGGAGATAGGTGGCACCCCTTGTGTAGCTCTTGCCATGTCATCTGATCGATGCCTTCCTATCCCGTTCGACGTGTTGTCCGCCGTATGTCGTACAACGATGTGTGGTCTGTTCGTGGCTCGAATGTTAGGCTTCGAGCCTACGTGGATTGGATCGAGCTCTCTTGCCGTGGTACCTTGTTTGTCTGGGCGGACTGGCACGTAGTAAGTAGTGTGGGCGGCTTGATCGAATGGCAAAGGCTGGGACGTTGAAGCGTCTCCAAAGGGTCATACGACGGTGAGGGAATTGATCCTATTTTGTAATTCTTGGTTCTCTGCCAACACTCATTGGTTCCCTTGTTCGAGCGCTTGGAGCCTTTGGGTATTCTCTTGCATCTAGGATATGAGGAGTTGTACCCTAACCTCCATCGCATCGTGATGAAAATCGTCTGACGACATAGTCGGAGTTGCCACGTTCTACCTTCGCTTGCTTAGAGATTGTTGTGCCCCACGGTGGGCGCCAAATTGTAATCCTCAAAAATCGCTCAGGGACACGGGGCACTACAATCTGCAAAGATAGAACGCACGTGACCCGCAGGACGTCTGGGACACCGGGGTGGTGCCGGCCAAAGTCACTCCGACGGTCAAGTTAGCGAGTGCTAATAAATGCGTAATGCTCGTAAATGGAGATGAGTGAATGATACTTCATGTTATCTTGGTGATCAAGGTTTCCTTGATCGAAAGAGGAGATGTAAGGTCGGAGGGTGATTGGAGAAGATGAACAATGGCGGGAGGGTATGGTTTTAGTATTGGTAGCCTTTTGGATCTCAGTTTCTCGGTCCCCCTACTTTGAAGGATTATCTTTCATTTTATAGGGGAATGATGCTTATGCCTGTTGAGGGATTTCATCATTACCCCTCCTTGCTGTCCTCCACCAAGAAAGTATGTGGATGCTCCTTTTGATCTGGCTTTTACAGAGTGTCATTATGGTTTTGTAGGACCGTCTTTAAAGTAGATCATGATTTGGTCTCCCATAGAACCAAAAGAGATTCTACGTCGTACGACATGTAGGTTTGTTAATTTGGACAATCAATATTGCGTGTCGTATGATGTGCTGATTGGAAGTCGACATGAGATGAGTATGTCGTGCTACATAAGAGCTCTTCCAAGCGTGGATACTGAGTTATCTCCCTTGATGCTACTTGGATATGTGGGGCATGGAGTGCATGTCGTACTACATGGATGCCTCACATCGAGCGTATATCGTACTACATGGATGTCTCACATCGAGCGTATGTCGTACTACATAGACATCTCATGTCGAGCATATGTCGTACTACATGGATGTCTTATGTCGAACGTATGTCGTACTACATGGATGTCTCACATCGAGCGTATGTCGTAATACATGGACATCTCATGTCGAGCGTATGTCGTACTATAAGGACGTCTTATGTCGAACGTATGTTGTACTGAGATGAGTGTGTCGCGCGATGTAGGAGCACTTCCAAGCGTGGATACTGAGTTATTTCCTTTGATGCTACTTGGATGTGTGGGGTATGGAATGCATGTCGTACTACATGGATGTCTTCCATCAAGTGCATGTTGCACTACATGGATGTCTCACATCGAACATATGTCGTACTACATGGATGTCTAAAAGCGGGCGTGTGTTCTACTATATGGATGTCTTCCATCGAGTGCATGTCGCACTACATGGATGTCTCCCATCGAATGCATGTCGTACTACATGGATGTCTAACAGCGGGCGTGTGTTATACTATATGGATGTCTTCCATCGAGTGCATGTCGCACTACATGGATGTCTCCCATCGAGCGTATGTCGTATTATAAGGATGTCTCATATCGAGTGTATGTCGTACTACATGGACGTCTCATGTCGGGCGCATGTCGTACTACATGGATGTCTCATGTCGAGCGTATGTCTTACTATATGGACGTCTCATGTCGAGCGCATGTCGTACTATATGGATGTCTCATGTCGAGCGTATGTCTTACTACATGGACGTCTCATGTCGAGCGTATGTAGTACTACATGGATGTCTTCCATCGAGTGCATGTCGCACTACATGGATGTCTCATGTCGAGCGTATGTCTTACTACATGGACGTCTCATGTCGAGTGTATGTCTTACTACATGAAGGTCTTATACTGAGCCTGTGTCGTACTACATGAAGGTCTTATACTGAGCCTGTGTCGTACTACATAGACGTATTTCCACTTTTGGACTCTGGGCCTGGTCTTTGAGATATACTTTGGGCTTCTGGGCTGGATCCTTCGCTTATATCTTGGGCCCGACATATTTTGGCTACTACAAAGTGAAACCGTTAAGTTTGACTGGGTCAACTAACGGTAAGGTACTAACGTATAATTATAGCTAAACTCACGATTTCATTACAATATGACCAAACGTCAGAGTATTTTATTGCAATTAGCCCATTAAATTGCATTACAAATATTTTCACATCAATTTTACACTTTGATAGTATACATTTTTTTTAGGGGGATTTTTATTTTGGTTCCTAACTTTTAGAAAATTATCAATCTTTTAAAGCAGTTATGGTTAATGGTATTCTTGGACCCTAATTTTTAGAAAATATATCAATTTGGTCCCTCTGACTAAATTTCTGTCAGTCAAACTTAACAGAATTGGTAAAAATATTATTTTGCCCTTAATTCTATTTAAATTAATTAAATTACAATTTTAACCTCAAAATTTTTAAAAAAATTATTAATAATTAGAAGGGTAATATGGTCATTTTATTTTAATATTTAAAAAATAAAATGTAAAATATTTAAAACATATTTTTAATGGATCTCCATCGTCCATCAATCTTGATGGATGATATAGATTATATTGAAATTTTTTAAAAAAATAAAAGTGAAAAATAAATATTTTTTAAAATTTTTTTAAAAAAAATTAAAATTCGAAATGGTGAAAATCAAGATTGGATCTCCACCACAAAAAAAAAAGTTTCAAGATCAACGAACCCAGAAAACTGAGTTCGTTAATCTTCAACCTCAACAAACCCAGATCTGAGTTCGTTGAGGTGCATCGAATCCAGTTTTTTAGATTCGTTGAAGATCAGTTTCTGAGTTCGTTGAGTTTAAAGATCAACAAACCCAGTTTTCTGTGTTCATTGATCTTCAAGGAACCTAGAAAATTGCTTCAACGAACCCAGTTTTCTGGATTCGTTGCACCTCAACGAACCCAGATATGGGTTTGTTAAGGTTGAAGATCAATGAATCCAGTTTTCTAAAACTGGGTTCGTTGATCTTCAAACTTTGATTTTTTATTTTTTTTTTTTGTTGGTTGGGATCCAGATTGGATTTCCACCGTCCAATCTGGATCCCACCATTTCGAATTTTAATTTTTTAAAAAAATCTTTAATTTTCACTTTTATTTTTAAAAAAAAATTTTAATTTAATCTTCACCGTTTATCAAGATTGATGGACTATGGAGATCCATTGAAATTTTTTTAATTTAATTTATTTTAAATTTTTAATTAGGGATAGATATGTCATTTCACTAAAATTTACTGTTTACTCATTGATAGGTTTAAAGATAAAAATGTCCCTGGAACTGTTAAGTTTGACTAACGGTTGACTTACAAAATGACCAAATTGATACATTTCTTAAAAGTTAGAGTCCAAGAGTCCAAGAATATCATTAACCATAACTATTTTAAAAAATTAATAATTTCTCAAAAGTTAGAGACTAAAATGAAAATCCCCCTTTTTTTTTTTTACAATGGGTTTGCTTTCAATTTGTTAATAAAATTTTGTTTAAAAAGTTTTCTCAAATTTATCGTGATCTAAGCAGGTTAGTCCAAAACTGTAAGAGAAACCAAACTGTGCCAGTTGAGTCCAATACAAATTATATTATCAACGCTGCTGGTGAGTCATTTTATCCTACACGTCCTTGTATTTATGCTTGTCAATTTTTGAGTTTTTATTTTGGTTTTGCTTTTCTCCAGTGTTGTTCTGCTTTCTTACTAGAATGCAGTTGGAGTTTTCACTTTATCTTTATGGTCTGTTTTGGTTTTATTTAGATTTCAGGTCGTGACCTTGGTTGCATTTCATGTCATTTTGTATATTCTGTTGTTTTGCCATTTGATTGAGTTGATTGAATGTGATGTGATTGTTTGGAATTATCAATACACTGTTGTTATAATGTACGTCAAATTTGTAGTGACGTTTAGGAAAAAGAATCTTTAACTAGTTGGAGGATCCTGTAGAGCAGATGATCCTGTAGAATCTTTAATACTTGGCAGATTTAACGAAGAGAAACATAATAGTTTTATGGTTTATGTGTATAATCAAGTTGGAGCCGTGAATAGAATGGTGTTTCAGGTACAGGATATGTTTTGCATAGGCAACATTTTGGTTTCTGATCATTGATATATTCAACTTCTATCAGTGAATACTCTGTAACATAACAATGTTTGCTTGACTTGATGCACTAATTTGAATAAAGAAGTTCACTGCAGAATTTGAGATCCCTAAAAGATCGGTATATCAACAGAGATCCAAATATTGGCAAGACTATTATAGGCAAGAGGGTGGCATTTGGCGGCCAGAAGAGGCACCATTGACATAAGAGCACTGAGAAGTAGCAGAACCCCCAGGTCCATGGTGCACCAAATTGATATCATTTAGCATTATGTTCTTGCATGGGAATCTCTCGCTGCATCGAAAAGTTACTGCCACTTTTGTACTTGAAGTTCCCCAGATGTTACTATATGTGACATCTTTTATTTGCACAAGAGAGGGAAACTGCAAATTAACAACACATGTTCAATAAAAGAACTTTTCTTAAAAAAAAAAAGTGCTTTTGAAATATGAATAACAAATACATACCATTACGCAAGGAGGGTATGGGCAATATTGCTGATCAATGATGATGGGATTTTGTACATTGTCCATGTGTATGTTTTGATAATTAATACCAGAAACAGAGCTAGCAGAAGAACGATAAGTCTTTATTCTCAAACCATTTGTTGTGTCTCTAAAAGTGCAGTTTTTAACACTGAATCCCCACACATTCTTTTCATACGCATACTTCCTCAAGCTCCCAATACTAATTCCATGGCCAGGCCCACAAAACACTTCCGAAACGTCGATGTTCGACGACCCGGAAAGTATGGCAATGCAGTCACCGCCTGTGCCTATTGAACTCCTGGAAATTCTTAAATACCATCTGTGTGGGGGCTGTCTCGTGGGGCTGATATTTTCACGTTGCTCATATTCAAGTTTTCACATCCAAAGATTGAGAAATGTGCCCTTTTGCTATTGATTGATGTTATGTGACTAATTCTTGAATTATTTACAAAGTCAAAGCTCATGGACTGAAGCAAAATTTACATTAAAAAAAAAAAAAAAAGGTTAATAGAACTTCAACTCAACCATATAAAATAGATAGATATAATCACTGCAAAATACGATAATGCATGCAATACAAATACAAGTAATATTACGATAAAATGAAGAGATTCAGGAGCTTACAATTGGAAGAAAGTTGGAGGAGTTTTTGATGACATTTTTCCAAGAAGAGGCTCCTTGGCCGTCGAAGGAACCACCGCCGTTGACAGCCAACCGGTTAACATATTGAAAAGAAATCCATTGATCACTGGTCATCACAGACGGATTACTTGGAGCCTTCAAAGTCCCTTTCAATGAAAAAACAATTGAATATTTGCATGGACCCAGAAACGTTATCGAGCCTACAAGAAACGTTCCTCGTGGCACCAAAACCCTACTCTTTCCATTCCATTTACATGCATCGGACCATGCTCTCTCAAATGCCTACCAAAATATCCACACATCACATAAATAATTATTAGAAACAAATGGACACAATATAGAATAATAAAAATACCTTTGTATTGTTTGTACGGCCATCTGCAATTGCACCATATCTAGTCACGTCGAAGACCTTTTGTTGGATTTTTGCATTGGTACCCATTTGAAGCATCACCAATATAAGAAACAAAACCCTTACAAAAACCATCAACAAACCCATTTTTTTATTTTATTTTTCTTGCTCTTAATTCGAACAATGAGGATCAACATTTTCTCTCTATTTGTATGTAATTTGAAAATTGAAATTATAGAAATATATGGTTATGTTTGGAATGTATTGATTTCCTTGCAATGTCTGACCCCGGGAATTAATTTCTTGCCCTTTTTAATAATGTAGAATATTCAAATTAATTACCATAATCAAGATTTTATTAGTATATGCAAGGAATGTTATCGTATAAAGGGTAAATTTCAATCCATACCCTGAGGTCTAACATAATACATAAATAATATCGTTTTTGCATTAATCACACAAAAATACGTTTAACTACATTAAAAATTTTAACGGTTAATCACACTAACTTTTTGATGGATGGTAAAATTGACGGCCAATAACTGAAAAATAGATTGTTATTTATCAATAGAGAAAATGAAAACTGTGGGACAATAATGTTTTGAAATTGGAATTCAATTAACCAAAATCCATGACATCAAAAGTTGGAAATCAACCAAAATAATTAACATATTTAGACCTTTTCTACTTAGATAGAAACTAAGATTTTTTTTTTTTGTTAAGACATTTTAATTAAGCAAAGTTTAGGATTTCAAATGCTTTAAAAAAGAGCATTATACGCAAAAAAAAAAAAAAAAAAAAAATTTTAGTGTTTGATAAATTACACTTAAATAATTTTTTCTTTTTCTTTTTAAATTGACATTGAACTCCGTTATCATACAGTGAGTTTTCCGTCACCACATTTGAAATGGCTGTAAGACACTTAAGTGCCAAAAAGGTAAAAAAGCAAAGAATCATAGCCACCCTTAGAATTGAATTATGCTGTCTGCCAAACGTTTGATAAATTACTAGCTAAAAACTAATTAAAAGTTTATACAAAGTTGCACATTTTAAATTGCATTAACAATACAAGCTGTCTTATCTTAGTGGTCGGAGGCCTCAAACTCTCATCAAGATTCAATTACTAGTGTAGGCATGTTAATATATATTCTCATCATTATCTATAAAATTATAATTATGTGAGTAAATCTCTCCAAGTAGTTATTCGGACCGTTGGTCCGGTAGTCATCGTCTCCGTTGTTAGGAGTAATTATCCGAACCATCTCACCTATATGGTATCAGATTTCAAAAAAAAAAAAAATTGCACTACCAATATTTGCACAACAATTTTAGTACACTTTGGTTGTATACATTTTTTTTAGCAAGGGTTGCTTTCAATTTATTAATAAAATTATGTGTAAAAGTTTTCTCAAATTCACTGTTATAGAAGTGTTTGATCTAAGCAGGTAAGTCTAAAACTGTTAAGAGAAAGGCCAGTTAAGTCCAATACAAATTATAGCAGAAGGGAAATTTCAGGTTTGTCAGTTGCTGGTAAGTCACTTTATCTGACACGTCCTTGTATTTATGCTTATCAATTTTGAGAATTTATTTTGGTTTTGCTTTTCTCCAGTGTTGTTCTACTTTCTTACTAGAATGCAGTTGGAGTTTTCACTTTATCTTTATGGTCTGTTTTGGTTTTGTTTAGTGTGACCCAGTTGATTTCAGGTCATGACCTTGGTTGCATTTCATGTCATTTTGTATATTCTATTGCTTTGCCATTTGATTGAGTTGATTGGATGTGATGTGATGTGATTGTTGGGAATTATCAATTACTGTTGATAATTTTAATTTATTTTCATTCTGTCAATTTGTCTTGACTGATAAATTACTTGGTTCCTCTGCAGATTAGGTTGGTTTGTTGATTTCGTTGATCAAAATTGTATATTGCTGTAGCTTGTTTCTTGTTTAAACAAGAATACATAAATTATGCCGATACATGTTTGATGAAATGCTTTATGTCAATTTTATCCTATTTATTTTGTGATAGGGTTTTCAATTCTAGAACTTATTCTTTTTTGTTAATATTGAAATGCAGGACTGACCCGGCACTTTCATGCAACAATGAGAGATTGAGAGGAGTGGTAGAATTGATATACTTATCCAAGTAAAATGTATGCTTTGCTATTGCGAAGAACAAACCCTTTCATGAGCAAATTCTTCTCAACCAACCCACACAAACCGAGCCTCGTTTCTTACTACTTTTCACTTCTCAATTCTTCCCCTGATCATATACATCTTCGCCATCTCCATGCTCGCTTGCTTCGCACCTCTCTTTACGACAATGTCATCTTAAGTTCTAAGCTCGTTCTGATGTATTCCAAACACAACAGACTCAACCCGGACTCTCTTTCCGTCTTCTTTCACATGCCAGAGAGGAACATCTTCTCTTGGAACATTATATTGGGCGAGTTTTCTCGCTCTGATTTGCCTGATAAATCCATAGAGTTGTTTATTCAAATGCGGAAAGAATCTGATATTCGACCCGATGACTTCACGCTTCCTCTTGTGCTGAGGGCGTGCACAAGTTTGGGTGCTCTAGAACTAGGTGTTCTGCTACATGGGTTGTGTGTTAAAATGGGTTTGGAAATGAGTTTGTTTGTGGCTTCTGCTTTCGTTTCTTTCTATGTTGCTTTTTCTAGGATTTTTCATGCAAAAGTATTGTTTGATGAAATGCCTAAAAAAGATGCAGTTTTGTGGACTGCCATGTTGGCTGGGTATGCTCAACATGGGGAACCCTTGTTGAGTTTACAAGTGTACAGGGAGATGGTTGTTTCAGGGGTTGAGCTTGATGGCGTAGTCATGGTCAGCTTGCTCTTGGTATGTGGTCAGTTGGGATGGTTGAAGCATGGCAAAAGTGTTCACGGCTGGTGTGTGAGAAGATGTTTAGGATCAGGTTTGAATTTAGGCAATGCTATTGTTGATATGTATGTAAAATGTGCGAAATTAACTTATGGTCATCTCGTTTTTGATAAAATGCTTGAAAGAGATGTGATTTCTTGGAGCTCACTGATTCTGGGATATGGATTGAGTGGCAGTGTAAGTAATGCTTTGGACCTCTTTGATCAGATGCTAAAAGGAAGAATTAAACCCAATGATGTTACATTTCTCGGCATTTTGGGCGCATGTGCCCATGGTGGATTGGTGCAGAGAGCTCATATATATTTTAAAATGATGCAAGATTTCGAGGTGGTGGCTGAATTGAAACACTATGCCAGTATGGCTGATTGTTTGGCAAGAGCAGGGCTTTTGGAAGAGGCGGAGAGGTTTATTGAAGAAATGCCAATGGAACCTGATGCAGCCGTGCTAGGTGCTATTGTAGCAGGGTGTCGAGTTCATAATAATTTTGAGGTAGGAGAAAGGATTGCCAAGAAATTAATACAGATGGAGCCGAAGAGAGCTGGGTATTATGTGCTCTTATCCAGCATATATGCAGCTGCGGGTAGGTATGATGAGGCAGAAAAAGTGAGGATCTTCATGAAAGAAAGGAATGTATCTAAGGAACCTGGGTGTAGCTTGATTGAATCTAAGAGTTGTTTTCCTTCTCACAACATAATGAGGCTAAACCACCAACCAAAAAGTGACAAGTGACCACCATGTCCAGCTCACCTCAACTCACCTTCTGCAGCATTGCTTTCATCCCTGCACCACCAACCACATTGTTAGTGCTTTCAAAAGGCTGGAATCCTGGCATCAACTACGTTCTCTGAGGCCAATAATCAGACCTGCTATGTCAACAACCTCATCTGTACAATCTCTCTCTCTCTGTCTCTCTCCTCCTATACTCACAAGTCATAGTGTATACATGCATTGGATCTGTTTTGATTTCATCATTTGTGTTTAAAGTTTCAATACCCAATTAGCTTACTTAGTTTCACTGAGATAAAAATGGATTAACTATTTTTTAATAACTTCGAGTTACTAGTAGCGACTTTGCTCCTCGCATTACTCTGAATTTAACTTTTTTAAATTCTAGTGTTCTAATGTATAGATGAAGTAAGGAAATTGATCACAACACTAGAAGCAGTAATGGCCTGAACAATTAGGGTCCCTAATTTGCCCATAGTGTTGTCTCATTGGAATTATAGGCATCTATTCACTCTTTATTCTTCTTCTATAAGAAAATTTGTAGAAGCTCAATCCATATCGTTAGGTATTGAAGTTATTGACTCATTCAATATTCCTTAGTCTAATGAACTTATTTTATAAACAGTATTGTGGTACCAAAAGACACGATACTATGTTTCTGTGGGGGACCAAACTGGCTATGACAACTGCACCACTGAAGGAGCACTGGATAACTGGAGGACTGGCAAAGAATCTTCTTGACAAGACCAAGAGGTACTACTTATTTTCTCGCCAATGTTCCTCATTGTACGGTTTGATTATAATTGAGCATGTTGACAATTAAACGTTCTCTTGCAATACTCTTGTCTGGTAACTTTCATTTGCATGAGCAGGCATGAAGGTGGAAGTGCCATTATTGCTCTGAATTGTAGTGGGTGGTCCTCAGAACCCAGCCCATCAGGTTTGGTTCCTTAAATTTGGCGACAAATCATGGTTTTGTTCATAAATAATCTCAGAAAAAGCTGACGTTACCGTATTTTAAACCTTGGTAATATATTAGGGTAAGTCCATTGAAGACACCCGTGAGATCTCGATTTGATCACCTGGCATTGCATTAGCTGACCATCAGAATCTTAAGATCCGCTGATGGATTATGTGACTTTCATGTTTCGAGAAACTTTGTTTAGTTAAAGAGTCATGAAACTTCCCTTTGTCTCAGTATTTTTACCTTTCCTGTCAAAACAGTAACTTAAAATTGATGTTTTTATTACTGTTTCACTCTTCATGCTTTCGCAGGACACTGAACTCGGTACATTTGGAAGTGCTTTTAGGATAAATTAATGCTTGAGAACAACTTTTTATGTCTGATAAGCCGAAAATAAACTTTGGGATTAAAGAGTACTTTGGGAGTTTATTTGGAGAAGCAACAGCAGTTAGTAGATATTTTTAAGAATTCTGTGTTTAAAGGTTTACTATTCAGGGTCATTTTGGCCAAATGACACCTTTTCAAAAAAAAAAAAAATTTGGCCAAATGACATCACTTTATTAATTTTAGGACCGTCATTGTGATTTTTGACCGCCTTTTGCCAAACTTGGACGGCCGACATTGACTCTTCGAAGCCCGACCACCGTTGATCGGATTTGAAGGGAGGCAAACATTGTTACGCCAAGAACACTCCGCCGAAGAAAGAGAGACATGTGGCAATTGAAGCAATAAGCTTTTGAATACATGCTATAAGAGCACTTTTTGAAGTAATAATTAGTTAACGGTAACTAATTAGTTTACATAAACATTAATTAGTTTACTATAACTAAATTAGTTCATGATACTTAAATTAGTTCACAGTGAGTCACTTTGTCTTATAATGCATATTTACAACAGTAAAATTTAGTAAACTGAACTAATTAAAAATTTCAAATGAACTGATCCGAACTAAACTGAATTGGATCGGTTCTATTGGGTTCGGGTTTGATCTGTTGGTGGATAACAGCCAATATATTTAAAAAACAACCTTTCACCCAATATGACCAAGAGAAAAATTGGGATATCTTTTAACCCAAAAAAAAAAAAAGCAACCGCTCAAATAAAAATCGGAGACTATGAAGGGTGCCATGTGGAAGGGAAAAGTGAAGGAAGGAGACGGATGTAATGAGGAGATGAGGGAAAGTGAATAAAAAAAATTTATTTTTTTATACCGACTTTATTGATTTTTCAAAAATTAAATTGAATCGAATGGATTGAAAGATATGAACCAGTTCAAAATCTATTGAATTAGTTTAGTTCCGTTTTCTGTCCACCCACAATCTTTTCCTGCGAATCTCTCTATTATTATAAAGTGTTCTTATATATATTATAAGAAAAATATTCAAAGCACTTTTCCAGAATATGTGGCACTTAGCAGGTGTTTTATTTAAATGAATTTAAAAAAAAAAGCTTTTAAATAGATGAAAACACTTCGATCGTCAATATTACAAATAGTATTTCAAAAAAAAAAAAAATAGTTGAAAACACTTAATATTTGGTATTATGTGTTACCTTAAGAAAAAATTATTTATAGTTGTACTTAAGAAATAATTAATTTTAAAAATAGTTAGGTTGGTGTAAATTCAATTTTAAACTTATTTTACTTTTAAAAATTAGAAAAATATATTTAACAAAATTATTAAAACAAATATCATTATATACTATAGAATTAAATAACATAAAATTATATATTAGCTTTTTCCTTAAAAAAAATATTATAATATATTAAAAAAATTAAATGAACAAATAAAAAATATAACAAATACATAATAAAATTTGAATAGTACCAAATAAAATAAAATAAATACATAAATATTTTTAAAAAAAAGTTTAACAGGTCGAATTGGTCTACCTCCAATGATGGCAACGTCGGTGCTACTTGCACGTTGTTGTCGCCGAAGGTGAGCCTCCTCCTCCAGTGATGCCAACAGCGGATTCGGTGTCGTTGGAGAAGGCTCTCTTCCTCCATCGCCATAAATGGAGGAGGCAAGCCTCCTTTGACGACGTCAACATCGTCGGAGGATGCTGGCTCTCCTCCGAGCTCCATCTCTAGCCATCAGCGACCCACTATGCAGTTTTCAAATTTTTATTATAAATATGATAATATGAGTTTTGAAAATATTATTAATAAATATGAGAACATTATCACCTTTTATTAAAATAGTAAGGGCGTATTATGGATATTTTAAAGGTAAGGGATTAGCTTCACCAATAATCATTTTTTAAAAGCTACTTTCAACCAACTTCTCAAAAACTAATTATTGGATAAGCTAATTATAAATATAAACTAATTTTAAAAAGTTTATCAAATGCTTTTTTGCTCAAAATTTATGAAATAATTAATTATTTAATAAGTAACAACAATGTCAAGCATATTTTAAGTCTATGTTGGACTATTGATGTGTTTTAATATAATGTTGGATCATATGTTTAATTTTTGTGTTATATTTATAAAGGTTTATAAATGAAATTTTAAAATAAGAAAATGAGTTGAGAATTCTGATACATAATAAAATTCCACATCACGTTTACTCAAGTACATTTGCATGCTACTGGTAGTAGAAAGCAATGGTCGCTCTCTTAAAATGGAGATTATTCATTTATATAAACCATGTTAAATACATTGTACTGTATGTGAAATCTTCCTCTTATTCTATTTTTTTTTTTTAAAGGGTACAATTATAAGATTAATAATTACCGAGATATACAGAGATCAAATTTTAAACCTGCAGCCTGGATATCTACTCTCACAATAGGAGACATCTACTCCCACAATAAAGGGAGAAAACTACTCACACATGCTAATAAATGTGCATAGTAGGAACTGAACTCTCACCACTAAAATGGGAGCGAGATGCACTAACCACTTGAGTTATAAGTGAATATACTCTTCGTATTATTCTTATACGGTTCATTATTCCCATCATATTAAATAATATTAATAATATATATAGGTGGTTGGGTTGGATAGGAAATTAGGAATAAATTTTAAAAAAAATTATTAATAAACTATTATGAAATTAAAATAATATAATCATATTTTGGAGGTGGCCAACTACCAACCTCCACACCTTGGATGATGCTGGCAGCCTCCACCAGTGGAGGATTCCGACGACGACATTGTAGAGTAGAGGTAGTTAGTCTCCTGCTTTTAAGATGACGGTGATATTGTGGAAATTAAAAGTCTGCTCCTTTAAGGATGTCTGCTTCCACCTTCACGGAGGAGAGTAAGTCTCTTCTTTGAGGTAAGAAGAGGTCGTGCCTCCTCCACCTTCGTGAAGGAGGCTAGGCCTCTTCTCTTATGTAAGAGGAGGTCGCACCTCCTCCATAACCAAAGGTGGAAACTCCTGCCATGAAGTGGTCGTGGCCTCCTCCGAGGTTGAAAGAAGCGGCAATCTTATTCTTTTTTTTTATATATATAATTTTAATTAAATTATAACTTGTAATATAAGTAATTGAATAGAAATTATTTTTTTGTCCAACGCAATATTACATTCTAATCTACCCCAATGGACACAAAACTACAATGTTACATACATATATAACAATTTGACATCTAGTTCCTTTTTTCCAACTCTCTCTTAAATTATTGCGGCAATGTAAATAAGTTTTTGACAATAATTTACGTTGCAAGAAGTTTGATAAAAGAAAATTAATATAGATGAGTAAAGTTAGATTATTCAAATTGTTTATCCAAATTTATAATCAAATTACGTTATATAAATTGTAATTATTATATTATCGATAATATCATCTCATAATTAATATAGTAGTTACAACTCGCATATTATATTATTTGGACATAAACTTTGATAAATAATTTGGATAAATCTATAAATAAATATGTATAATTGTCTTAAAATTTTTTTTTTTTTTTTTTTGGGTGAGAAAAATGGTTGACAGAAAGACTGACTGCTTCACCGGCAGGGAACATTGCACCCCATGCATCCACACACATCTGGCTCACCCCCACCGCACCTACGTCGGGCCAAAGCTTAAGGATTTTTATCACGAGTGGGCGCTTCGAACTTGGAGTTCCCAAGGTTTGAACTCAGGACTTCCAAGCTTAATGAAGTATTCCTTGTCACCTGAACCAACCCTTAAGGGTATAATTATCTTAAAATTTTATTAATAAAAGAGTGATGCTTACAGATCACCTAATTCTTTTCATATTTTATTTTTAAATTCTTCTCCTAATGACAAGTTTATCCTTAATTAAAATAACTTAAAATACAAAAGATTATAAAAATAATTGCAAATAATGCTTTTAAAAAAAGTTGAATATTTGTAGTAATTAATTTTGTTATCTCAAAACTTTTTCCTACTAGTGAAGGACTCAATAAGTTTGGTTTCATTGCATGTAGTGCTGGCAATCCGGGTTTGGTCAAACCCCACAAGACCAGCTTGTTTTACTCAACTCAAACATTACCCGATTGATTAATCATATCAAATTCCTCAATTCGGATAAGATCCATTTACTAAAAGAGTGACATGATAAACTAGTGTAATCTATTTATCATACGGGTCAGATCGTATTATTTAATATGTTTAATACGTTTAACTAGTTTAAACAAATTAAATTCATTTACTCATTTAACACATTTAGTAAAAGTAAAATTTTCTATGTATACTAATGTAAAATTATAATTATACCCTCAATTAATTTAAAATTATATATATAATATACCTTAAGTAATCGTGTCAACCCAAACTCATTCAAGTGAACTCAAACTTTACTTATTTATTAAACAAGTTAAATATGTTACCATAATTATTGACTCTACGCGATTAAATCAACTTGACACAATAATATACTATGTGTTCAAGTTAGATTATTGTGTCATGACCTGAATTATCAACATTAATTGCATGAGTTCCTCACCATATCCACATAGCCAAATTTATTATATAGGTTTTAATCACCTTCCCCACAAGAGGCGTTATAGGGGAATTCAAATTCCCAATTTGATAGTCAATTCTCTTCATATGTCCTCCTAGTGTGATGACGTTTCTTGACTAAATTGAATAAGTCAATCTTAATTCCTACATCTTGACTCGAATTGGATTGATTTTCATGTAATTAATATCAAAAAATTAGCACGACATTTGATGATTAAAATTATCAATAAAATTGAATTATACTTTGGTAATATATGTATAAAAAAAGATTATAGAGTAATAGTGGAATAGAACGTGGGTCTATAAAGATTTTATAAAAAAATTTAAATTTATTAATGGAATATCTTAAAAAAAATACGTATTAAATTGATATGTAATTAGAAATTTTTTAAAAAGAAGAAGAATTTAAAATATTTATCCTTAATTAAACCTCCAGATGTTACTTCATTAATTAGAGATACAAATTAAGATAATATGAGGTCACATTGTAACCCAAAATAATTTTTTTTAAAAACTTACCAACATAATCCAATCTAATATGGTATTAACATTAGTTTTAACTTAAAATGGAGTTTTCTTCCTTTTATGGTAGGATATCAAACATTTCAAGTTTTTATATAAATATAAAAGGAAAAAAAATCCAAGTCCAAAATGGAAAAACCTATCCAAAAATTGAAGAATTAGGAAGTTTAATTATTTATTAACCAAAAAACTATTAAATTACAAAAACCAAATAAATAGCTTGTCAAATTTTACATGGACCTGACATGTCATGTGTGGGGTCCTTTATATGACACGTCAGCAGTCCAAATATAGAGAGTTTTGTGGGGCCCATCTATAAAAGAACGGGACAAAATTAGTCACACGCTCTTCATGCCCACGCAAAAACGTGTACCCGCACTCTCTCTATTCAAATAATGATTCTCTTTTTAACAACCGGCTTCGGAGTGTCCGGGAGCGTGCAAATCACGCCGCCTTTTGGGGCGGTGGGGAGGGGCCGCGTCTTATCAGACAAAGAAATAAAAAATCGTATTCACTTTCGACGTGGCCACTTTGTGAGAGAATCCTATGACTTGGAATGGCCGTCTGGTGTACTAAAACTCGGCCTCTATATATCTTATCGTATCGTGAGATCACGAGAAGTTGTAATTGTTTAAAAACCTTTTTAATTATTTATTTTCAAGGTTAACACAAAACATGTTGGGATGAAAGTAAAATTTACCAAAAATATATTTTTTAAAAAAATTGTTGTTTATCATTGTTAATTTGTTAAATATCTCTTTTCCAAAATGGTTAAATTCTTTTAAGTATGCATACATCCACGTAATCTTAAAAATATAGATATAGATATAGATATAGATATGTATATCGCAAAATTTTACACTTCCATGTAAAATGCATAAAATTCTTCATGTATATATATATATATATATATATGTCCATGTAATCTTAAAGATAAATATATATAGATGTGCATGCTCACGTGCACACTTATAAATGCATAGAATTCTTTACGTATGTCTTGTAATCTTAAAAATATACACATATATATATGCATATCTTCACACGCGCATACATATAAATGTGTAGAATTTTTTTATACATACATATATGTAATCTTAAAAATGTACATATATAAGTACGTGCATGACCACGCACGCGCGCTTAAATGCTTAGAATTCTTTATATACGTACATGTTCATGTAATCTTAAAAAACTTACACATATATATACACGCGTGCTCACATGCGCACATATGTTTGTGCATATATATGAGTTTTTCCCTCGGTGCGTACTAATGTAATAAGATCGTGCAAAACTTGCGAGTCCTTGATTAAATATAAGTATATATTAACTAAGTTAAAGTAGATGAATCTTACGACTGACAAACTTTGCATCGATCTTATTACATCAATGCGCATTAAGAAGAAAAAAAAAATATACACTCTTGCATTTAAAAAAAAATTATGAAGTTATTCATCAACATTTCACTTTTTTGAAATTATAAATAAAAATGAAATATCATTATATCAATTAGAGTGATATGGTAAAAGTATAAGTTTATTAAATTTTCTTCTTAAATTCTTAATTCTTCCCACTCTTATTTTGCTTTTAATGTCATAAAAATTGGTAATATAAGTAAATTTGTTCACTTTAAAATTATCATTGTTTGTTTTTATATATTCCCTATTAATTACATTATCTTAACTGTGATTCTGATTTTGAAATAATTGGATATATATATATCTTCCACGGGATAAGGATGCTTATTACAATAATCTATACTTGTTGCTTATTTTAATAATATAATACCTTATCTTTTTTTTGTACCTTATGTTTAATTAAGTAATTAATAAAATATATCCTTTTCTTTTCTTTACAGGCATGATTTTATTATTTCTTGTCTCTCTTTGTCTATTTCATCCACAAGGCTATTCTTAATTAATTCAAAAACATCCTCCGGTCAAAAAAAGGGGTTGCGAGAGATTGACCCTAACATTGCACTTATTACTCCATATAGGGCCTCCTGCTGCATTTATATCGAGATCGAAACTTAAAAAATCTTTGTAAATAGGTTTTTTTAATGAGTGTTCTTATTATCTGAACCAACTTTTGAGGGTTCAAGAATATCCTTGGTTTATTTGTTTACACATGTATATTACTTTGTTAAAAAAGTAACAAAATAATACATTCCTATCTATTGTTTTGATAATGACCACATATCCTAATATGATAAAACTTGAATATTGGTAGATAATTTCACATGGAATAAATATACCACATCATTATATGCCGATTATACGCATATCTTTTTAACAAAATTTCATCACAATTTTATCAGTTATCTATATTCATTTAATAAAATATTATCAAGTATATGTTTCTTTAACAAAATAAGCCATTATCAATTATTATAGCAATGAAAACAATTAAGGAAAAGGAAGATATTTTTCCAAAATAATTGTAAGTGATTACCCCATAGACTTTATTGTCATGTATAGGTATAATATCAGTGTTTGTCGCGCTAACCAGCTGGTGTTATGGCACTAAAAGCTCATTAGGCCAACCCACAACACATATACACATGAGACTCTATGCTACCATAAGTACAAGAAAATAAAAGTATCATCCTCACTAATAACTTAAAGTTTTTGGCATAATGGAATGAGGGTGGAGATGGGTTCCCTTAATTCAAAACCCTCAACCTCGATTCATTATAGATAAGGTAATATATTGATTTTTTTTATTTTTACCCTAAATTCTGAGTTATATTTAATTTTTTTCATTGTTTTTAAATTGCTAAAGAGATGTGAAATTTTATATTTTAATAGGATTAATTTTGGATTTCAGGTCAATTGGGTGCTCGGGGGCAAGGGTGGAGGCTTCTTCCCTCAATAAGCTTCCCTCACCCTTAGCCCATTAACACTAATTGGGTTTGGGTTACGGATAAGGGCAGGGACGGGAGTACCTCTCCCCGACCCGAAATGATTTCTTGACATCACTAATTGTAATAATGTTAAAGTTTAGACTATGAGTAATAATAATGGAATAAGGAAAAATGTTAAATAATCTTGTAAATGAATCTAGGTCTAGACGTTTTATCGGGAATATAATCTTTCAAATGATCAAATCTCAAACACCAATATCTATAACTTTGTGTCCACCATAAACTACCTTGGTTTCTCCTAATCCAACTCAAATAACTTCGATGGTGTTCTATCGATGCATCACTTTTATAGTACACCTTAATTAACCCATCACCTACACGTGAACCATTAATCACGTGTTTACAATATTTATACACACATGTGTTTACAATATTTATACACACACTTCTTGTTGAAGGCATACAAAGTACTTTAGAAAACATTAAATAAATCTACTAAGAGCATTATGATAGATTTAGGAATTTGGGAATCTATATTACGTCAAACTATATTGAGTTAAATTGCATATCCACTCACACCTCAAGTAGTTAGTTCACTTCCCTCATATCTTAGTGGTGAGAGTTCGATTTCCATCATGCACATTTATCAACATGTGTGAATAGTTTTCTCCCCTTATTGTGAGAGTAGATGTCTCTCGTTGTGAGATTAGATATTCGAGCCGGACGTTATAGTGATTAATCTCGACATGTCCCGCCAGTTATTAATATTGTAATTGTACCATCTTAAAAAAAATTAACTTAAATTTATGATTTTAACTTTCATCCATCAATTTCTTTTTAACTTTAGAATTGTCATCTACCATCACCTTTAATGAAAAACTCAATATTGTTTAATTGTCAAATAAAAATTGATTGATGTTTTGATAACATATTTATTCAAATACTTTTGGTAGTAATAAATTTCGAAAATGTGTTTCAGAAATAAAATAGAGTTTTGTAATCAGAAAATATATGTTGAAATTTATGAAATATGATAAAGGTATGTAATACATGGTATTTATTTATAAAAAATAAAAAAAGAAACCTTTATGGAAAACTCAAAATCATAGCACAAACAACAAATTGTTTTTATTATTATAAAATATATATTAGAAAAATTTTTTTTAAATTTGATGCCAAAATAAAAAAGAAATTCAAAAGTTTTTGAAATAAAAAAATTGACTAGTCAAAAAACAAAAAAAAACCAAACACACTCTAACAAAACATATTCAAAATGAAAAAAAGAAGAAGGAAATTTATAAAATTTAAGAAAGTCAATGGAGTTTCAAATTTATTTATAAACCATAACTTTAGTGCTTTAGTGCATCGATCGTATACACGTGTTATTCACGTAATAGACCCATACCACGTGTCGTACCATATACGTTCGGTCTTATTGAAGCATTTATTCATTTAAGGAATTTCAACATTATATTAGAATATGAGATTTTATTTGATCAGTAATAGGCAACATTTGATTTATAATTTAAAAAATAGCTTTTAAAATTATAAGTAATTGTTTTTTTTTTCTTTAAAAAAGTTTAATTTTAGTAAGAACAAATTACGGCAAATCTATCTGAGGTTTACCATTTTACAGCCGAAAATAATTTTATAAAAAATTGACAGCGAACTCTCCTACTATTACCGTTGACCATTAAAGATAACCGTTGATCGTTTTAAAAGTTTAAAAATATCAAAATACCCCTAATTAAAAATTAAAAATTTAAAAAATAAATGGTAAATTGCACTAAGGTACCTTGAGTTTCTCTTAATTTTTTTTTAAAAAAATTAAAAATAATAAAAAAATTTAATGGATCTCCAATGTTCATAAATCTTAATGGACAATAAAGATCATATTAAAAAAATAAAAAAATAACAATTATAAAAATAAAAAAATAAAAAAATAAATAATAAATAAGAAATTTTGGTTGGATGAAAATGGAGATCCAATATCCAGATAGGATCTCAATCGTCTATCAGGATTGATGGACCGTGGAGATCCAATATTGGATCTCCATCAAGAACAAAAAAAAAATAAAATTAAAAAAGTAAAATCTCCATCGCTGGAGATTGGATCTATTGATTAATTTAATTTTTTTTTATCTTGATGGAGATCCAATTTTCAGATTGGATCTCCACCATCCATCAGTTTTAATGGACGATCGAGATTGGATCTCCATCTCCATCCAACCAAAATTTATTTTTTTTTTATAATTTTTATTTTTTAAAAAAATTATTTTTTAATATGATCTCCATATTCCATCAAGATTGATGAACGATGAAGATCCATTAATTTTTTAAAAAAAATTAAGAGAAACTTTAGTGCAATTCACTTTTTTTTTAATTTTAATTTTTTTAATTATGAGCATTTTGGTCGTTTTAAACCTTTAAAATAGTCAACGGTAATGGCATGGGATTCGCTGTCAATTTTTCATAAAGTTATTTTTGACTGTAAAATGGTAAACTTCAGGTAGTTCGACGTAATTTGTCCTTTTAGTAGACAAGGACTCAAGGAGAGATAAAGAGAAGAGTTATAGAAACGAGATGAGAAAATGAAAGGAAATATAAGAGGAGTAGTAGCCCACTGGAAACCCCACCCAACCCTACCTTTTTTCTTCTTCCAACAGCCATTCCATTTTCTCTCTCTCTCACTCTCTGTCTCTCTAGACTCTCTTTCTCTCTTTCTCTCTTTCTAGACTCTCTCTCTCTCCTCCATGAAAGCTTTGCTTAGAATATAGAAGCCAAAAAGAGAAAAGAGAAAGAAAAAATGGGCAAGTACATGAGGAAGACGAAGACGGCAGCTGAGGTTGCCGTCATGGACGTGTCCCAGTCCAGTCTGGGGGTGCGTACCCGCGCCAAAACCCTAGCTCTCCGGAAATCGTCGTCCTCCGCCTCCCCCGTCCCCGGCGGCGCTTCTTATCTCCAGCTCCGCAGCCGCCGCCTCGTCAAGCCCCCGCTCCTTCTCAACTACTCTTCCAGGCGACCCAAGCACAATTCCAATGCTTCTTCCAGGAACAGAGTGCGAGGCTCTCCTACCGATTCCGGCTCACGCGGGTCCGGTCGCAAGTCGGAGATTGATAAGGAGGAGGAAATAGAGGTTGAAGAGCACAACAGCAAGGACGGCGACTTGGTTGTCGAAGCTTCCTTCGGCGAAAATGTTTTGGATACTGAACCAAGAGAGAGGTGGATTTTTTTTTTTCTCTTCTTTGAAGCCTCTTTTTTAGGGTGTTTTTTAATTGGTGTCTGTTTGGTTGCTGAGAAGGTGAAGGAATAGTTTTGAAGGCGAAACAGTGGGAATTTTTTTAATTTTTAACCTTTGATTTTGAAATTTTTTGACTGGTTTTGCTTTATGTTGTTTGATTGCTGAGAAAAATGAAGGTGAAATAGGGGAAATATTGAATTTTTTAAAAACCTTTGGTTTTGGAGTGTTACTTGCTTTGATTATGTTTGGTTGCTGAGAAAAATGAAGGCGAAATAGGGGAAATATTGAATTTTAAAAACCTTTGATTTTAGAGTGTTTTTGCTTTGATTATGTTTGGTTGCTACGAAAATGTAGGGAAAGAGGGGATTTTGAATAATTGAAGCTTGGGTTCTTTAGCTCTCGTTTTCTCTTGAAGACGTTTAGTCTCAATCTGTTTGTTTGCTGAGAAAATGAAGGGGAATGGACGAATTTGATTCCTTTCTGCCATGGGGTTATGTTGGGGAGATTAGAGTAACAGAGAAGACTAATTGGTTTTTTGTTGTCCAAATTTTTTTCTTGATTGCAAAAGTAAGCATCTTCAATATTTTTTGCCTCGTTAAGTTATTCAAAATTTGCCTTTTATTTGGGTTAAGTTTAATTTTTGTTCAAAAACTTTTCTTGTCTTTTATCATTCAATGTCTTTCTTGGAGTTTTCCATTATGGTTTGTTTGGCTGTTACAAAAATTGAGGAAAAGAAATTATGTAAAAGAAAAAAGAGAGATAGAATCACCTTTTTTTTTTTTTTTTGGTTTAGTTGGGATTTGTTGTTTTCCTACAGTTGTTTGGTAGAGAGGTTTATTGTATCACTGTGTATGATCTTTTATAGTGTACACAAGTATTTTCTAGTTCTTAGTTAATTACCATGTTGCTGTCATGTATGTGTTTTAAATGTATTTTTAGATTATATCATGTGCACTCAATATGATTTCTCTTGCTTTGATTCACTTGCTTTATGATGTACAGAAGAATTACCTTACAATGCGTGATCTTTGTTAATTTTCCTTTCCCCTGTACAAGTTTATTGGGATTGTAGTAGATGTTAATGTAAAATCAAACTATTTAGAAAAAAATGGTTTGTTTCTATATCTTTCCATTGTGTTTGAAAATGCATTATGACATCGGTTTTTAGGTTGACACATATGCTTTTGAAGTGTCTTTGGGTTTAAAATTATCTTATGTTTTGTTTCTCTGACACCTCTTTGCAGTGGTAGTGGAATTCTCATGCCTATATTGCTTATGAAGTGTCTTCAAGTATCTGATTGCAGGTGTTTAAGATCATGAAAGAGCATTAAAATTTTGAAACTAAAACAAACCATTTAAAGAAATTGTACTGTCATTCTTAGCTTTTGTTTGTTTTTACATGACTGATTGGCTATGAATGCATCTTCCTTGATGTTTTCACTTAGTTTTAATACTAAAGATGGCTCTAATTATACGAGCTTCAAACTAAAAATATATACTATGATATGCCCTTGTTTTAGGTGTTTGTAGATATGGATGCCTTTGCATTATTCTGATTGCAGAAAATGGAAAGCTTTTTGTTCCTTTCTCTTTTATAGAGGCCTCAAACTTTTTAGCAAATAACTACAGTATTAGGCCGTTGGTGGTTTTCTTTGGGTGTCACGAGTGCAAATCTATTGTCTTTGGTTTTTGCATTTTATCTTACAGAGACTTTTTGCTTAAACATTGGTGATTGATGGTGGAATGCCTTCATCTGGTACAGAAAGTTGCCAAGTCTTTTTGCTTGAAAGTTTGTGATTGAAGTATATTATGCATTAAAGAGGTCCCTGTGCTTTTTGTCTAGCATGAATTCATCTTTTGCTTTTGTTTTTTAAATTGTTATTCTCTATATGATTGGAAAGGTATTATTTCCTTTTGGGAAATTGTAGCTATCCTGCATGATTGTGTCAGTGAATTGGAAGGAAAGAGGAGTAGTAAATGTCTTTAGTGGCTTCACTTTTAGGTTTTGTTACTTCACCATCCGTCTGTTTGCATTTTGATGTTATTTGCATTATTTTTGCACTAATTATCCTAAAGTACGGATGACAAAGGTTTTTGATACAGAATTTATGTCATGTATTCATTAAACTGTTCTGTCATCTTAGCTCTTTCTGACTTACATTGTTAGTAGTATACGTTATCAAAGTAATATAGTATTCATCTCATTTTCTTTATCACTACAATTAAACCATTATTTTTATTAAAGATAAATACAGTATATTATTCATATATAAATTTTCTGAATATCATATTATATTGTTATTATTATTCTCTTTTTGTGTCTTTTTGAAGAAAATATTTTTGGTTTTTTTTTTTTTTTTTTTGTTATGGCGACAGGAGCACTAGGGAATCCACTCCATGCAGTTTGATAAGGGACCCTGATGCCATAAGAACCCCTGGTTCTACTACTAGGCCTACCAGTTCAATAGAGAACAGAGGAGGACAGAATTCGACACAGAGACCCATCCCAACAGCAACTGAAATGGATGAGTTCTTTGCTGGTGCAGAAGAAGATCAACAAAAACTATTTGTAGAGAAGTATATACATTCATTTGTTCGGCACTTCTTGATGATTGTCTTAAATTTTTGAGTTTCTTTTCTGTGATTCCATTTACTTTAATTCACATACATTTAACTGATATATTAATGTTGCTTGTTTGCAGGTACAACTATGATCCTGTGAATGACAAGCCACTCCCAGGTCGTTACGAATGGGAGAAAGTTGACCCTTAGAAGACAGTGTTCCATCAGAACTTAGTTTCCTGCAAGTTATTGGTTGATATTGAGCTTAGGGTTAATGAAGTAGCAGGAATTAGTTTTAGTTCTAACGGTGATGGTGTTATTTCCATTTTCCATCACCTTTAATTTACATGTAAAGAAAGGAGTAGGGATGTCAAAGATATGTGTAGACTAATGGTCTGTAACATAACAGAGGTTATGGGGTACACAAATATACAAACCAAAGTCCTTTGTCTAACATATCATGTGAAAAAAAGAGGGGATGGTGAAGAAGGGTGTAGGGTTAGGGTTTCAGTCAGTTAGGTCAGTCTATCTGGTACAGAAATTTACTAGAATTTTCTTTTTCTTTTTTCTTTGTTTTTTGTACTGTATCTTCCTCCCCATCTTTGTCTATACATGTAGTGATGGAACCTTGAAAAAAACTCATTGGAATAAACATGAACCCTTTTCCTCTTCACGTTTTTGTCTTTTCCTCTATCATATACTATACTATGCAGAGTTTGGACTCCCTACCGTGTGAGGCATGCAACTTTCATCAACTTGACATGATGTTGCCATTGCTGTGATCTGAAGCAACACGGTTCCTAACTCACCACTTATTTAACAATATATGAGATTGGTTGGTGGTGTGGTGTGGTGTTGCTGGAGGTGGTGGGGTACCTTTGTTGCTGGTAATGTATTGAAGAATCTTTATTTTTTTATCATATCCTCGTAGCACTTTATGCACCACAACTTGCCACTATATGAGACAATTGTGAATTGCTCCTGTTGAAAGATGCTAGGAGATGAATCAGAAGTGTATTATTGGCAAATCTCCTTTAAAAATTTAAGTTCTTTGAAAGTTGGTGGTAGTGAGGCATGGGTATATGGAAAGAGATGTCTTATTGCATGACTTGTTTAAGCTAAATAAGTTCATAATTTGGTTTGAATAATTAGGTAGTATTGACAAAAAAATGTTTCCAGTTTTTGAGTGGAAAAATATGATCTTCATAGAATCGAAGGAAAAAATGGTTGTGATTTTCAGCATTACATGTTTGAGCTGATTTGACTGAATAAAAGAAAAAATCATGAAAATATTTTTTTAGGGGAAAAGTTGAATATTTGGTACCTAACAGAAATTGAATGTATCAAAACCATTGTCGGCAGAATTCAGATGTACCAAACTTTCTACATGGGTGAATCTAGGGACGTGGATGGCATCAAGTGACAAAGATACAAATTAAATGCTGTAGCTTGGTAAAGTCCAAAAAGAAAAATGGTGCAGCTTGGTACTTTTTTTTTTTTTTTTTCCTTCTTATCTGGTGATGTTTGCAAAACTTGGTTAAAAAGTTTCCATTGTACTACTGTTCCCTTCCGTTAGTGAAAATATTAATTTCATAAATTGAAAGCAGGGTTTTGTCAGGTAGAGAAGAAATGGCAATGCAAAGATATACCAAAGTGGCCTCAGCTTCTGGTGTTGAAATTAGTAAAAGTGGAATGATGTCATCCCAGAAAAATGGTGATAGTCATAGCTCTTCTGATTTTATGTGAGGAAATCTTGTCCACACCACTAATGATAATAAAAACTACTTGTGCTAGGAGAATGATGACGGTGGTTGCAGTGGTGGACTGGTGGGTCTTGCACTGTAGCTTAAATGGTATTGGATGAAAATGAGGAATCTTCAATTTCCAATAATATATTTTATATTTTCAAAGTGTGTGTTGATTGTTTGTTTACCAATGGAAGAAAATGGCTTTGACTGGAATTTACAAAATCTATTGAGAGTTCCCTTTTAGTAGGTAAAACTTGGAGCATTTAATTATCATTTAATACAAGGTTGAGATTTTAGTGTGTGTTCATTTAATTCTCATTTAGTAGGTATCCCAATCCTCCTTTCCCCCGATTTTCCCGTTTCTCCTTGTTCTTTGTTTTACTTAAAATAAAAACATTCAATTACATAACAAATATTAATCATCCAAATATTTGATAACAGCGTGAATTATCCACAACACTTAAACTTGAATATTTGATGCCTACAACTAGGGATGACAGTGTGTCAGGTTCGGATGGGTATGGCCAAATCCAAATCCGAGCCCGCATTAATTTTCACATCTAAATTTACTCGTAAACCCGAGAAATTATGCAGGTTCAGGTTTGCACCCGCGGGTTTGACTCAAACCCTCACCCTTCCACGAACCTGTATAATGTCGCGAGTTCAGGTTTGGGTCCCAACCCACAAAAAAATATTTTAAATCATCTTCAAATCTCAATTTACCATATTCAAATCCCAACAAATCTTAAGCATAATACAACACTAAAAATATACTTAGTACATTAAATCATCTTTAAATCTTAATTTTAAAGCATTATATATTTTTCAAAATTTAAGCGGGTTCACGGGTTCGGGTTTTTTTTCTCCAAACACAAACCCAAACCCTTATCGGATTCCAATTTCACATTAAAATCCATTCACAAATCCGATTAGTAAAATTCAAATCCACTACCGCGGGTGGAAACTTACAGGTTCGTAGGTGAAATTACCGTCCCTACCTGTGACAATATACAATTAGGATTATCTTTTTAAAGGAGCAAATTAGGAATAGAAGTATAAAATTTAAAATTAGGGATAGTACAGAGAAATATTTTTAATATAAAAAGAAATTATTTGGTGAAAACAATAGAAATTTTTTCTCTTTCAAATGGGGATAAAGATTTAGAAATTTGAGAATTTGGAGTATGTGGGAAAATGCCAACTCTAGGCGGGTGATATAGAGCAAGGCATTGTAGAAAATGATAGTATTAGGCATTGTTTCGACATTTGTGCACAACAGTCTCTAGGTGTGTGTATACATAAGAGTCCTAAACCTAAACACAGACAATATTGTTTCTTTGAGCATCATCAGAAATCCAGATTTCAGGGTAGCTTTCACTGAGGCCCTGCCATTTTAGTACGCAAGATACATAACATTAGTCCTAATAAGAGACGTGCTTGCTTGGGAGTTACCAGGTGGTCCTAAAATGACTTTCTGTATTGATGATTTGATGATGACAACAACCCTCTGGATCTGATGCTTTTTCTCAATTGTGTCAGCAAATTAAATTAGTATCCAAGTCTTGAAAATGGTGAAAATAAAAAATCCAAAACTAAAAAATCAAGACAAAACTCTAAAGGAGGAGGAGGATTAACATAACAAACTTTTTATATATACATATCACTTACGGTAGTGATGACTTAAATTTAAGTCGTTATCGAATAAACTTTTTATTATTTAATGATGGTGATATAATAACTTTATTTTAATAACTGCTTTGACATGAATTAATATAATAAATGGAGATTTGTTTGTACATAAAATCTTCAATCTTTTTATATTGCTAGAGATATCCTTTTTCTTTTTCCTTTTTTGTTTGTTTGTTATTTATTTCTTAGTTGTTGTGGTCCACCTCTAACTCAAGTATCCATCCTCCAAAGAGGAACTCTTCTCCTAGGTCAAAGTAAAATATATATGAATAATGTTAAACGCTATAGGTAGGGTGGTCATCCAAACCGTTAAACCAATTAATTCATCTAAATCAAACTAATTTAAGCGGGTTGATTTGTTTTTGTTAAATAAACTATACCTATTGGGTTCTTAAAATCAACTTGATTGGTTTGGTTTGTGGACTTTATTTTATTAGATCGAATAACACAACTCATTATGTTATTTACCTATTAATTTAATAATAAAATTAGAATATCCAAGTTATTTATTTAAAATTATGATGCTAAAATAATATGGCGTGTAATTTGTAACCATGTAAATTATGATAGGATGTGGTGAATGATATACTAATTACAACTTATTTGTACATGTACAATTTTATATAAATAATTTGGACAGTCTAACATTATTCTAATTTTAATCCATAAAAAATTATTGATAATGGAACAACTTGAAAATTCAACATGAAGATATAGATCAAAATTAAACTATTTTAGGTTTAGTGTGATTTAAATTGAACCGAACCAAACCGATTTTTATGAGTTTGGTTTTACCTTATAATTGGTTTGGTTTGGATTGTAAATCACTAAACCGTTTAAATAATTGTTTAATTTGGCTGTAGTCAAACTCAACCCAACTTATGTCTACCCCTAATTCTAACTCAAATCTCAATTTGTTATGTAACACCTGAACTCAATAGACATATATATGCATACACAATAATTATATTATCATTTTTTCCATTTTTATATGTCAATTGAATTAAAATAATGTTTCAAAATAAAAAATAGAAAAAGATCTTATAATCCTCTCAAAACTGCCATATGAAGCACAATATCTTTATAAAAGCTGAATAATTTCTAATGCTCCTACTTTATGGACATTTCTGTTGGACCCCAAACAATCTCTATTACCAGTTGTTGGGAAAAATGTTAATGTAAAAGCGCTGCCTAATATCCACCACAAAAATAAATAATGTCTAAAAAATAAGATGAAAGAAACAATAATCCAATCACACAATACAAGATTTATGTGGAAATCAAAAAAAAAAAAAAAACCACGGCCGTCAGGACGATAAGAGAAAAATGTCACTATGTAGAAAATTGTTACAACTACACACTCAATATTCTTTCTCTAACCTCACACCCCAATTACAACCAATGTTCAAAGCTCACAACTCTCTCATTGTTTCCCATATATCCCCTAACCCCCCTAGATACCTCGAGTCTCCCATCATATCCCCCGAATATTACCTGAGTCACATAACCAAGCTCTCTCTCTGGTACTTTTCAGGTGTCTCTAGTGTAGTACTTTCAACAACAAATAACCCTCCTATTTATAGACTTAGTATTATTAGTCTCAAAATAATCAGAATTATACTAGGAATATAAAGTTCTTAAACAAGATATTTTCTAAATCAACCAGATTCTCAAAAAATCTCTTAGTAATAGGAAATTTCGAAACAAGACATTTCCTAAAACAACCAGACTTCCTAAAACAACCAAACCTCATAAACCTAGGAAATCCCAAGCAAGACTTCTCCTAAACTAGCTCAAATTCATTGCCCCACGTCCAAAACGTCACTGTGCGACCTACCGGCTCAACCTACATGTTGTGAGACCTAGGTCACGCCACTCATTGCCGCCTTACAAGTCTACAGGACCGACGAATTTCGACATCGCGTGAGGGCACGTCCAGCCTTCTTTTCCAACGACGTTTGTGTCGTTGTCTCTGTCTTGATCTTTTATTTCATCGGTTTTTGAATCATCTCAATTGGACACTATTTGCTATACTTTCGCATCAGTTGATTACGGGTGCACATTTTAGAAATTCGAGTCAAAACCTAACAATTTGTTTATATATTTAAAAAGAGACGGTCATAGATTATCTCCACTTTTAGGAATAATAACTATAACACCCAAATTTGAATAAACCTAATATGTGTCTCTAAGTATTTAAGTTTTAATAACACACATTTATATGTTAATTTTAAACTAATGGAAGTTCAATTTTAAAATAAATTTTGGTTAGCTAAGTAATTAAAATTGATTTAAACTCCTTATATTTTAAAAGAGTATAAGACTTAATGTAAATATAGTATTTTGAACCCTTTCAGGATTCCTATATTTTTACATAACGTTGAAATACTTCTATTAAAAGAACCCTATTATTTTATTTTCTTATATATAGTTCAAGAATGGCACAAAGAAAAAAAAAAAAACCTCCTATCTTTTGAAGTTTACCGAAATCTCAAGAAGGTGATTTTCTATCAAGAAGGACAAAGGGATTTTTAAGTTGCGTAATTAATATTTTTATGTATTTTTCATACCTATATGCTTAGTGATTCAATATTATGGTTTTGATTGAATAGAAACCTTAAAGACATACTAGTTGAGATTTTAGTTTTAATTTTCTGAAATTAGGTATAGCCTGACTGATCAGTGCTTATTTCGGGAATTTTAATGTGAATATGTGTTTAGTTTTATATTCTGAAACTAGATATCTAAGTGGTTCTATAGAAATTCGTTTCGCTTAAAAATCTGTAGTATTAATTTGTTATGAATTTTCGATTCTTTAACAGAGTTGCTGAAAAGTTTTAGTCTTAGAACGTAGTCTCAATTCGAACCATTGTTTTAGCAGGTTATACTGCTCACAAAATTATAAAATTTTATATACAAGTTTTACAATATGTTCAAATTATTTCTGAAAATTTTCATGATTTGTAGAGTTTTATTGAAAAGATATGAATTTTGAAAATAGGGTACTGTAATCTGTCCAGCAGTAGACAGAGTGTAGAAACTCAAAAGTAAAAATATTTTAAATATATATATATATATGTATTATTTGGCTTTGAAAATTTTATTTTGGAATTAAATATATTTATTTTAAGCTACTGTAAACTTTTATGACAATTGAAATTTTCGAAAATTTTAAAAAAATTTGGCATTGTATAGTGTTCCGATCTGCCCACTGTCAGGCAGACTAAAATACTTCAATAAATAAATTATTTTAGGGAAGCTTACAAATTTATAAAATTCTGAAAATTTTTATAAGAGGATCTGCATCCGTTTACAACTTTTTTGAAAAGTTTTAGAATTTTTCAGCGTGTGATTTATTTATTAAAAATCCAAAATTGGATAATGTTCCGTTTTTAAAACAACACTGGTTAGTTCTAGTTTTGAGTTTTCGGTTTGGGGAACGTTTTGAGAGTCATATTTTGGTCCTAAGACATTATTTTGAGTCTGATATGAGTATTATTATGTGATCTAGGCTAAGGTTTGGATCGTTATCTTTTTGGAAGATTGGTTTTGCTTGGATTGCTGAAAAGTAAGTATACTAAATCTTTTATATTCAAAACTAGAATCACAATGTGATATGTATAAGAAATATGTTTATGTATGCTTTTGAAATATGTTTATGAAACCATTGTGTTTTGAAAATATGTGAATATATGGTACCATAAAATACGTTTTTTAACTAGACTTAACTTTATTTATCACTGTTAGTAGGCACTCTTATGACTTTTATGTGGAGCCCTATGTGATATTTGATTTGTCATGTGTGTGGCACGATGGAGACTAAAGAGTCTTCACATTCATGTGTAGACGTATTAGTGCATGTGGGAGGACTCGTTGATGATCATAACGAGGGGTTGACTCTTACCTTCCGATATGAGTGCTCTGTGTTTTTAATAAGAAAATAACCATCACTTGCACTTTTACTGTATACATTAGTTGCCGACGGATAACTTTGGCTCCAATATATGATATGTGTTATGTGCAAACCCTGCTATGCAGTAATGAGTAAAGAGAACATAGTATTATTTTGATATATGATAAGTATGTGATTTTCGATATATGATAAGTTTTATTATTTGTATTTTGAATGTTATTTTGATTTGATAAATAAAAATTAATGTTTAGTATGCTCACTGAGTATCCAACTCATTTAGTCCATTGTGATTCCATATGTTTGAGGTTTCGTATTGCACATAACATGGATTGACATTTTGGTAAAGACCAGTTCTTGATTCTCCAGGCTTTGGAAGTTTTTTTTTTTTTTTTAGGCAGCTATTTATGTTATTTGAATATTTATTAGATAATATATTTGCTTTTAGGTTTATTTTGAGATTTATTGCAAGATGTTTGACAATAAATAAAATTATATCTTGACTTTCAGATTGGGGTGTGACAATACATAGTTACAGATATAATCTGCTGGTAACACACTTGACAACAACAAAGTTAAGAACCTAAATAGGCATGGCCCCGGTTCGGTTCGAACCGAACCGGTGGTTTTGAACCGGAACCTCAGGTTCCGGTTCAAAACCGGTTCCGGAACCGGGACAGTCGGTCCCGGTTCCGGTTTCCCTAAAAAAATAACCGGAACCGCCGGTTTGGAATCGGCGGTTCACGGAACCGGCGGTTCACGGAACCGCCCAGTTCTGTTCCGGTTTTTTTTTTTTTATTTTTAAAAAAAAAGAAAATTTTTTTAAAAATTTTGGCCTGTGGCCAACGGCCATCTGCTGCCACCTGGCAGCTGGCAGCAGCTGCCAGCTGCCAGGTGGCAGCAATGTAGCCGTTAGGGAGCCGTTGTTCAACGGCTCCCTTGGAAAATTACCAAAATATCCCCTAGAAAATTACAATTTAACCCCTAAAATTTTAAAAATATTAATTTTTTTCCAATCCAAAAAACTATATAAACCCCATCAATTCTCCAATTCATTCACACAAATTCTCTCATTCTCTCATTCTCTCAATATTTCTCTCATCTCTAATTCTCTCAATATTTTTCTAATTCTCTCATTCTCTCAATCTTGCTATTATTTTTCACTACTTCAATTGTTTTCATTATTTGTTTAAACACTTTATTTTATAAATTTATAATGGCATCACCATCAAGACCATCTATTTTCGGAGGTCGAAAATCTATTTTCGGAGGCCGAAGGTCCGTTTCCAACAGAAACGCTGAGCAAAATGAGCAGGTACCGGATTTAAATGTTCAAGAAGTGCAAAGTCGCCCTTTCCCAGAATACAACAACGATCGAAATTTTGCTGAATACCTGCAAGAAAGAGAATTTGATGAGGTAATTTTTGGTAATGAAACTCCTATTAATTTTAATCCTGATCATTCTCATCCCTCTTCTGGCGGTGGTCCCTCCTCTGCTCCAAACCTCCCAATTCCAAGTGAAACCGTACAATTGCCGCAGGGGCAGCCAGATTTGTCAAAGTACAAATCTGAACTTTTTAAAGTTCATATGAAGAGGGTGGAGAATGATGGTTTAGTTATAGTGGTTTGCAATTATTGTTCCAAAAATTTTAAATGGAACAAATCCGGAGGGTACGGGACGTATTGGAAGCATATCAACAACAAACATCCAGCCGAAGCTCACCATCAGCGAGGACAACACCAAATTGCAAGGTACACATCCCCTAACCATCCTTTATTTAAATATACTGATCAAAATAATAGGGACCAATTAGCAAGAATGGTAGCGACCGAACATCTCCCCTTTAGTTTTGGGAAAAAAACTGATTTTTTAAAATACTGTCATAATGCTTTAAATCCCGCTGCATGTAGAATACCTAGGACCACATTAAAACGAACTATGTGTGATATTTATAAAAAAGAAAAAAAAAACTTTAGTAAAATATTTTCAAAATTATCCGGGTTGTGTGTCTGTTTGTGCCGATATCTGGAGTGATCATTGGCAAAAACATTCATACTTAGGACTCACTTGCCATTTCGTTGACCAATCATGGGATTTGAAAAAATGAATATTGGCATTTAGAGTTTTTGACGACACCCATACTGCTGATAATATTTATAAATTAATGAAAATTATTTTTGAAGAATATTGTATTGAGAGTAAAATTTTTGCAATTGGTTTTGATAATGCTGCAAATAATACTGCCGCCGTTCCACAATTAATTCAATTGTGTCAACCCTATTTTGGCGGCAGATTTTTTCATCAAAGATGTGTTTGCCATGTTTTAAATATATGTGTACAACATGGTTTGCAAACACTATATGAGTGGATTACACCAATTAGGGATGCTCTATACTATTTGTGGAAACATCCTAGCACTATAAAACAATGGGTTAGGTATTGTAAAGCTAACGGGAAACATCCAATTAGGTTTTCCCGTGATGTTCCAACTCGTTGGAACTCCACATATAAGTTGCTTTGTGAAAGCTACGAGTATAGAGAATTATTAGTTAGATTTATGCAGCATAATGTTAATACCATTAATTTATATGAACACCATTGGGAAGTTTGTACAAAAATTTGCATGCTTTTAAAAGTTTTTCATGATGCAACAAATTCTTTATCCGGTATATATTATCCAACTTCACATTTATTTTTATTTGAAGCCCTTAATATTGTAGGTGCACTTAATGAATGTGCATAAATAAATGAATTAGTTCCGTGTGTTTATGCAATGCGAGAAAGATGGATAAACTATTATAGGGACATTCCTGTAATTTATACTATTGCATCAGTTTTTGACCCTAGGAATAAATTTAATAGTTTATATGAATTTTTTACACTTTATTACCAATCTCTAGGGATAATGGACATAGATGTTAGTGGTTTATATAATAATGTTAGGAATTTATTTTATTCAATGTATGACGAATATCGTTCTGTTTACAGTCCCTCGCTGAACATTAATGTTCAACAATCAGAACCAAGCGGAAGTGGTAGTACTAGTCATTCGCGCTTTCCCTCCACATTAAGGAAGTTAGGGGCAAGCGTGTTTACCAAAAAAGTAAGGACGTCGGGGAGTTCGTCTTCATCAACCTATGTTTCAGAGGTTGATGTTTACATAAACACCTCCTTTGAGCTTTTAGACACCCCAGACTTTAACGTCCTACAGTGGTGGAGGGAGCACGCAACTAACTTTCCAATTTTGGCCATCATTGCCAAACAAATTTTTGAAACCCCTGTCTCGACCGTCGCCGTCGAACAGGAATTTAGTGCAGGTGGCAATGTTCTGGACAAGAGACGAGCATTGCTCAGTCCTGACTCAATACAGATCCAGGTCTGTGTTGACGACTGGACCAAGGCCACATACCGGCAGCAAGAATTGGATTTGGTGTCCGACGACAATGACTTTTTCGACACCAACGAGGATACAACGGCAACCGAAGGAACAAGCGACGATTGATCACATTCGAAACATAACAGGTAAAAGAACTACGTGGGCTTTGATTCCTCCTAGAGGATACGTAGGCAGCTTAATTGAGGTAAAATTAAGTGCAAGCCCTAATTTTTTATTTATTTATTTAATTTTATAGTTTTATAATATTATTAAAATTTTATTTCAATTTTATCGTTATTTATATATTTAATTTTTTTATTAATTTATTTTTAATTTTTAATTTTTTTTATTTTGGCCGGTTCCGGCGGTTTGGAACCGGCGGTTGAACAGCCGGTTCCAAAAAAACCAGAAAGGAACTGAACCGGGCGGTTCCCCCCGGTTCCAACCGGAACCGGGACCGGGACCTCCTCGGTTCCGGTTCCGGTTCCGGTTGATAAAAATTTGGAACCGGAACCGACGGTTCCGGAACCGAAACCACCGATTCGGTTCCAATGGCCATGTCTAAACCTAAATTTAAATTCCCCTCCCCAAGTAAAAAAGCAAAAAAAGCACAACTACCAATGTACTATTAGGACCATTACACTACCATCCCAAGGAACAATTACAAAGAAGCAGTCTTATTAATAATGGAGCAAATTAGGAATGGAAGTATAAAATTTAAAATTAGGGATAGTACAGATAAATATTTTTAATATAAAAAGAAATTATTCGGTGAAAACAATAGAAATTTTTTTCTCTTTCAAATAGGGATGAAGATTTAGAAATTTGAGAATTTGGACTATGTGGGAAAATGCCAACTGGTGATATAGAACAAGGCATTGTAGAAAATGAGAGCATTAGGCATTGTTTCGACATTTGTGCACAACAGTCTCTAGGTGTGTGTATACATAAGAGTCCTAAACCTAAACACAGACAATATTGTTTCTTTCAGCATCATCAGAAATCCAGATTTCAGGGTAGCTTTCACTGAGGCCCTGCCATTTTAGTACACAAGATATATAATATTAGTCCTAATAAGAGACGTGCTTGCTTGGGAGTTACCAGGTGGTCCTAAAATGACTTTCTGTATTGATGATTTGATGATGACAACAACCATCTGGATCCGATGCTTTTTCTCAACTGTGTCAACAACTTAAATTAGTATCCAAGTCTTGAAAATGGTGAAAATGAAAAAATCCCAAACTAAAAAATCAAGACAAAACTCTTATGAGTATAAGGAGGATGATTAGGCATAATTTTTTTTTTTTTTTTTTATATATCACTTGGGGTGGTAGTGACTCAAATTTAAATTATTATCAGACTGAATGAACATTTTTACTATCGAATCACAGTTAACGGTGGTATAATAAACTTTATTTTAACAACTGCTTTTGATATGAATTAATATAATAAATGGAGATTTGGTTGTACATAAAATCTTCAATCTTTTTATATTGCTAGAGATATCCTTTTCTTTTTCCTTTCTCGTTTGTTTGTTGATTATTTATTAGTTGTGGTGGTCCACCTCTAACTTAAGTATCCACCGTCCTCCAAAGAGGAACTCTTTTCTAGGTCAAAAGTAAAATAAATATGAATAATGTTAAAAGGTATAACTTGGGTGGTCATCCAAATCGTTAAACCAATTAATTCATCTAAATTAAATTAATTTAAGCGGGTTGATTTGGTTTTGATAAATAAACTATACCTATTGCCTATTGGGGTTCTTAAAAATAATTTGATTGATTTGGTTTGTGGGCTATATTTTATTAGATCGATTAACACAACCCATTATAATATTCACCTATTAATTTAAGAATAAAACTGACTGTTCAAAATTATAATTTAAAAATAATATGGCTTGTGATTTGTGTTAGAGATTATAAGCACCATCAATCTATTAAATGATCGCCACTTGAGTGTAGTTAGTAAAGTCAATGGGTGTGCTTAGAAGTCTGGTAAATTATTGTTAGTTATTTTTGAATTAAAGTTACCTAACCTAAATGTAACCACAAGTATAAATACAATCTGGTACTCTGGAAATCAGTGTTGAGGAAAAACTAATTTCAACATTCTCTCGATTCTTCCTCTCTTATTCTCTAAAACCTATTATAGGGTTTCTTTAATTTTTGTTTTTTTGCAAAATTTTCATGGTATCAGAGCTTCGATCAGAGGCCATGGTGTCACCAACTCCTTCTCCTCTTCCTAATCCTCCTCAAATCTTCAATCGTATACCAAAACTTACAAAAAAAAAAACAGAAAGAAAACTAATCGCAGTTAATCTCCAAAAACCTAAACTTTAACCTACCTATAAAACTTGAAGATGACAATTTCATCTACTGGAAGACTCAGATCTTGCCAGTTGTGAGAGTCTTTGACCTGGAGGACTTCATTTTTGGCAACACCATGTGTCCTGCTAAGTTCATCATCTGCACCAATGAAGAGTCTGGTGAACAGATCCAAGCCTACAACGATAAATATCTCAGCTGGAAGAAGATAGATCAGCTACTAGTCAGCTGGCTCATGTCAACCCTTAGTCTTTCGATTCTAGGAAGAGTCACCCAGTGTGTGACATCTTGTGAGGTATGGAATACTGTAACTACTATGTTTTCTCATAATTCTATGGCTAGAGTGATGCATCTTAGGTCTCAATTACAGATTTTAAAAAAGGGATCAATAAAAGTCAGTGAGTATATTGTTAAAATTAAGGGAATTATTGACTCCTTAATGGCTGCTGGACAAATTATATCTGAACAAGACCTAGTTGCTTATATTTTAGAAGGCCTAGGTTTAGAATTTGATCCTGTAATCTATAACATAGCTTCTAAGAAAGATGAAATAATACTTCAGGTTGCACAGTTCTTTCTCATGAACTATGAATCTATACTAGAATAATATCACTCTAGTGCTACAATAGATGTTACACAAGCCTCAGCCAACTTGAATACCAAATTTACCAATTTTGATAGAGGAGGAGGTCAATTTCAAAATAATAATCGTGGTAGATCTAGAGGTAGAAGAGGTGGCCGAAGAGATAGATATTACAACCAAAGGTTGACTTGCCAACTCTGTGGCAAGGCTGGACATTTTTCAGCCATATTTTATCATCGATTTGACCAATCTTTTGCTGGAAGTTTTGGTAAATCACAGAATCAGCAGGGCCAGCAATCATTCTCCAACAACATCAGTCCTATGCTGTAACACCTCCTGATCCGACCCGTTTGGATTGATCCAGGGAGCGCTACCGGGTTTTCAAAACTTTCCTTAACTCACTTTGTAATTCAAAAACCATTGAAAATCAAAATAAATTATATTTTTAAAATGCTTTTCTAGTGAGCCCATTCAAAACTGTTTGAAAAATTTTGTCAGAGTTTCCTCTATTTTTCTGATTTTTCAAAAAAATCCTGTTTACAAATAAAAATTCAATAATATAATAATCAACACTTCAAATTGCTTTTCTCAATTAAATGCGCACTCTGCCGTATAGTGCGACTTTCCAAACATTTTCAAATAAAACCATTCATAATTTAATATTTACAAACCTTTGAATATGAAGACATAAACCATAAAATAAATATTTACAAAACAAATACATAACACTTGTACACATTTCTGTATATGCATGTGTAACAGAATATAATATACAAAACTATATAACTACCCAAAGTTTGGTGACTCTGATCCTCAGTCTGCAGTTATCACCTCTTCAGTCTTTTTCTCCTTCTGTATCCCTGTTACCTACGCGTGATACAATCAACGCGCTAAACATATCGCTTAGTGGATGTACACTAAACTCATTTATCAAAATCATAAAATAAATTTCATAATAAAATATCACAATATTATCGTATAAAAACATGTCATTATTCAACTTATTCACTGAAATAAATCATATGAAATCAATTTAATAAAAGCAACTAAATTAAATTAATAATTCATACGAAATCAAGTTCTCAATTCTTTTATAATTATTTTATTCAATTCATTCTCAATCATAGCCCTTTGGTATACTCAACATAATTTCAGGACTGGAATATGGGTCTAGTCTCTGTAATATCGGTGTGACGTCCCAGGTTGCCCCGCAACAACAGTCACTAGTATCGGTGTGATTTTCCAGGGTTGCCCCGCTACAACAATCACTGGTATCGGTGCGACGTCCGGGATTGCTCCGCTACAACAGTCACTAGTAATAACGGTGCAGTACTGCTAAAATAACCCAGCTGGTATACCAACCTCCTATATCCGTTTTCTATGTCCAAGTATCCTAGAGCCGTTTCCAATACACAATATTCAAAATTTTCATATCAAACTAATTCATTCATTTCGAATCAATAGTTTTAATTCACAAAGATCCATCAATTTCAATAACAGTAATATTTATAAAACAATATTCGTAAAACCTATTCGAAAATATACGATATCACAAGTCCATAAATTGTTTTTCAAATCAACAATAATAATTTCTCAATTCATTTAATCAAAGATATAGAAATTCAAATCAAATAATATAAAGAAATTTATAAAGTTTTCAGAAATACGTGTACACCAACCTGGATACTGTTTTTCCGACAGTTTTTTTTCTGAATTTTCTTTTTCCTTTACCCTTTTCTCTTTTTCCCCTCATCTTCTCCTTCTCTTTTTTCTTCTTCTTTCTCTATCTTTTTTTCTCTCTTTTCTTTCTCTTCTTTTCTTCTTCATCTTCTCTTTTTCTTCTTCTTTCTCTCTTTTCTTTCTTTTCTTTTTCTTTCTTTCTTTTTCTTTCTCTCTCTCTCTCTCGTTCTCTCTATTTTTCTGGTTTTGCTTCCTTGTGAAGCTTCCACCAACCTTTTATTTTTTTATAAAATTTCGGTCATTGCGACATGTGGTCGCACTACCTGGTCATGTTGCTTACTGGAGTGATTTTACCGCTTTCATTGCTATCAACCATCGCGGTGTCTGGTCGCGACGTTGGTCGCCATGCTCACTGCCTAAATTTGATATTTTCACCGCGAGCTGCTCAGCGCAATCTGTGGTGGCAGTAACTAGTTGCGGTGCTCACTACCTAAAATCACCAATTTCACCGAGAGCTGCTCATCGCAATCCCTGGTCACGGTACTCACTGCCCAGTTTTTCACCCTTCTCTTCGTGCATTGTTTTTCGACCGTTCAAATTGGTCCATTTGGAAACCTAAAAATAAACATACATTTAATTATACTTTCTACCTCTCAAATCATAAATATAATATTTACATATTCAAAATTAATTCAACCATACTTTTCATATTTATTTGAAATTAGGGATGTTACATATGCAAGTCAATTTTGTCCAATAGCAGATGGAGTATTCCAATGGATACTCATATCCTCAGCAGCACATGACTGCTATGGTTGCAGCTCCATCAATAGTAGCAGACCCCAACTGGTATGTTGACAGCGGAGCTACAAATCACATCACTCCGGACTTCAACAACTTGAGCATCAATAGTTAGTACAAAGGCACCGATTGGCTGACTGTAGGTAACGATCAAAAACTCACTAACTCTCACATTGGTAGCACTTTGATCAACTCACATGTCACTCCTCATACATAGTTACAATTGAATAAAATATTGTATGTACCATAAATCACATAAAATTTGTTAAGCATTGCACAACTCACTCATGATAACAACATTCTAGTTGAGTTTAATGATACATATTGTTTTGTCAAGGACAAAACTACGAGGAAAACTTTGCTCCAAGGGGTCCTGAAGGATGGTCTATACAAACTCATCATTCCAAGGGTTGAGTACCTTAGTTACACTACTTGTGCTAGAAATGTTAAGGATGCTTTTATTAAAAATGCACCTATGAAAACTGCTTGTGTTAGTGCTGTTAGGACTGATTTCTTTAAATCTGATACAGTTTTACATTCTTGTAATTTCTTGCTGTCCATTAGTAATATAGCAAGAGGAGGTCCTCAATGTAATTCTCTTACTATTATAAAAGGTGTATTGCCTTCACCCACACATTTACTTGTAAAAACATGGCATCAAAAATTACGCCATCCATCTTCTTAAATTCTTACTAAAGTGTTTCAATTACTTAATGTTCATATTTCTGATTCAGCTTTAGTTCATGATTGTGATGCTTATAAAGTTAGGAAGAGCCATAAGCTGCCATTTTTCAAGTCTGATTATAAGGATAGGCAACCCTTAGAACTGATTTATGCTGATATTTAGGGTCCCTCACCTATCACATTATCTCTAGGGTATAAATACTATGCAAGCTTTGTTGACTCTTATTCTAGATATTGTTGGATATACCCCCTGGTTACAAAGTCATAATTTAAGGACATGTTTGTTATCTTTCACAAAACTATTAAAAGATTATTCAATACTAAACTTAGGACTCTACAAAGTGATAATAGGGGTGAGTTCAGAGTGTTGTCCCCCTACCTTCTGCAACATAGGATTAATGTTAGGTTCTCTTGTCCTCACATTCATCAATAGAATGGACTTGTAGAGATAACACCATAGCATTGTTGAGATAGGATTAACTTTTTTGGCTCAGGCTGGTATGCCTCTTTCCTTTTGGTGGGAAGCCTTTTAGACAGCAGTTTACACTCTTAATAGGCTGCCCACAGTGGTTCTTCATCACCACTCACCTTACTCTATGGCTTTTCACAGAATTCCACACTATGCTGATCTTAGAGTGTTTGGAACAGCTTGTTTTCCTCATCTCAGATCATACAACAAGCACAAGTTCTCTTTTCATTCTTCCAAGTGTGTGTTTTTGGGCTATAGTGATAGACATAAGGGCTATAAATATCTGCACCATTCTGGGAGGATTTACTTCTCTAGACATGTTTTGTTTAATTAAGGGAAATTTTCTTACCAACTTTTGTTTCAGTCTTCTGCCAAAGTCTGCTCACAATCTGATTCTTCTGTTCCTGCCTCTACTTCTATACCTGTTACTGCATCAATTCCTAGCCTAGTTCAAAATTCAAAAACTGCCTCTCATCCTATGACTACAAGGTCCAAAAATGGGATTTTCAAACCTAAAAATTTTACTTGCTCCACCCAGTCAACTTTGCCCAGTTCTGCTTCTGCAGTTGATGTTCCCAGCACTATCACAGATGCTTTATCTGATCCACAATGGGCTGATGCTATGAAAGCATAATTTAATTCATTAAAGGGAATAAAACCTGGTCCTTAGTTTCCTACACTCAAGATATGAATGTGGTTGGTTGTAAGTGGATCTTTCGTGTTAAGTATAAAGCTGATGGCACTGTAGAGAGATTCAAAGCTAGGTTAGTTGCCAAGGGTTTTCATCAAACCCCTGGCTTGGATTTCAAATAGACTTTTAGTCCAGTGGTGAAGACTTCTACTATTTGAATTGTTCTTGCATTAGCTGTGTCTTCCTCATGGGACATTCAACACGTTAATGTCAACAATTCATTCTTGAATTGGGATCTTCAAGAATATGTGTACATGACTCAACCTAAGGGTTTCATTCACTCTTCACTGTCTTCTTTAGTGTGTAAGCTTCATAAATCACTTTGTGGCCTGAAACGGGCACCTCGAGCTTGGTATGAGAAGCTAAAACTTGCTCTTCAAAAGTGGGGTTTTCTTAACTCCAAATTTGACTCCTCTCTCTTTTATTTCAAGACCTCTAAAGCTGTGTTACTTGTTCTCATCCATGTTGATGATATTTTAATGACATGCAGTGATCATTCTTTAATATCTTAAGTCATTGAAAATCTTAATGCTAGTTTTTCTCTCAAATCTTTGGGATCCTTGCAATATTTTCTGGGTTTTAAGGCTCACAGGTCAAGTGCTGGACTGACACTCACTCAAACCAAATATGCTTGGGATCTCTTTATCAAGACTAGTATGGTTGACTCAAAGCCCTGCTCAACACCACTGTCGCCTTCCAGCAAGCTTTCTGCTACTGAGGGCTGTTCTTTTACAGATGGCACATTATATCGTAGTACAATAGATGCTCTTCAATACCTCACTCTAACCATACCAGACCTTTCCTTCTTAGTCAACAAATTAAGCCAATTCTTGGCTGCTCCTACTCAAGTGCACTGGCAAGCAGTCAAGCATGTTCTTAGATATATTCGTGGCATTCTTAGTTATGGGTTGTTTTTCACTCCTTCGTCTCATTTAGCTCTTGAAGGATTTGCGGATGCGGATGATAGGAGGTCCACTGGTGGCCATTGCTTATATTTAGGTGGTAACCTCATTTGTTGGTCTTCCAAAAAGTAGCGTATAGTTGCCCATTCTAGCACCGAGGCTGAATATCGGTCTCTAGCCTCTGCTGCCACTGATATTGTGTGGGTTCAATCTTTGTTAGCTGAAATTCAGGTTCCTCTTTCTGTTGTTCCTTTACTGTGGTGATAATTTTAATGCCAATTCCTTGACACACAATCCTGTTTTTCATGCTAGGACAAAGCATATTGAGATCGATGTTCATTTTTTGCGTGATCTCATTGCTGAAGGCAAGCTGGAAATTTGTTATGTTCCTATAGTAGCTCAAACTGCTGATATCTTTACAAAACCACTGCCCATTTTCAAATTTCAATTGTTGTGCAGCAAATTAATTTTTGACAGGTCTCAGCTGCGTTTGAGAGGGATAGGTGAAGCCATTGATGGCCAGTCTTCTAAGCTTAAATTCAAACTGGTTGATTTGAACCAGCTGCATTTGAAGGGGAGTATTAGAGATTATAAACACCATCAATCTATTAAATGAACCCCACTTGGGTGTAGTTAGTAAAGTCAATGGGTGTGCTTAAAAGTCTGGTAAATTATTGTTAGAGTTAGTTACTGTTGAATTAAAGTTAACTAACCTGAATGTAACAACAAGTATAAATACAATTTGGTACTGTTGAAATCAGTGTTGAGAAAAAACTGATTTCAACATTCTCTCGATTCTTCATCTCTTTTTCTTTGAAACCTATTCTAGGGTTTCTTCAATTTCTGTTTTCTTGCAAAACTTTCAATTTGTAACCATGTAAATCATGATAGAATGTGGTGAATGATATACTAATTACAACTCATTTGTACATGTACAATTTTAGATAAATAATTTGGACAGCCTAGCATTACTCTAATTTTAATCCATAAAAATTGTTGATAATTGAACAACTTGAAAATTCAACATGAAAATATAGACCAAAATTAAACTCTTTTAGGTTTAGTTTGATTTAAATTGAACCGAACCAAACCGATTTTTATGAGTTCGGTTTTACCTTATAATTGGTTTGGTTTGGATTATAAATCACTAAACCGTTTAAATAATTGTTTAATTTGGCTGTAGTCAAACTCAATCCAACCGATGTCTATCCCTAATTCTAACTCAAATCTCAATTTGTTAAGTAACAATTGAACTCCATAGACATGCATACACAATAATTATTTTATTATTTTTTTCTATTTTTATATGTCAATTGAATTAAAATAATATTTCAAAATAAACAAAATAGAAAAGGATCTTATAATCCTCTCAAAAATGCCATATGAAGCACAATATTTTTATAAAAGCTCAATCATTTGTAATGCTCCTATTTCATGGACATTTCTGTTGGACCCCAAACAATCGCTATTACTAGTTGTTAAAAAAAAGGTTAATGTAAAAGCGCTGTCTAATATCCACCATAAAAATAAATAATGTCTAAACAGAAAAATAAGAAGAAAGAAATAATAATTCAATAACACAATATAAGATTTACGTGGAAACAGAAAAAAAAAAGGGAAAAAAACTACGGTCGTCAGGACGATAAGAGAAAAATATCATTATGTAGAAAATTGTTACAACTACACACTTAATATTCTTTCTCTAACCTCAAACCCCAATTACAACCAATGCTCAAAGCTCACAGCTCTCTCATTGTCTTCCAAATATCCCCTAACCCCCTTAGATACCCCGGGTCTCCCCCCGTATCCCCCGAATATCCCTTGAGTCACATAACAGAGCTCTCTCTGGTACTTTTCAAGTGTCTCTAGTATAGTACTTTTAACAAAGAATAACCCTCATATTTCTAGGCTTAGTATTTTTAGTATTAAAATAATCACAATCATACTAGGAATATGAAGTTCTTAAATAAAATATTTCCTAAACCAACCAGATTCTTAGAAAATCTTCTATTAATAGGAACTTCTGAAGTAAGACACTTCCTAAAATAATCAGACCCCATAAACCTAGGATATCCCGAACAAGACTTCTACTAAACCAGCTCAAATTCGTTGTCCCATATCCAAAATGTCACCGCGCGACCTACATGTCGCAAGACCGAGGTCATGCCACTTATTGCCGCCTTACAAGTCTACAGGACCATCCAATTCTGACTACGCATGAGGGTGTGTCCAGCCTTCTTTTCCAGCGATGTTTGTGTCGTTGTCTTCGTCTTGATCTTTTCTTTCCACCGATTTTTGAATCACCTCAATTGGACACTATTTGCTATACTTTCGCATCAGTTGATTACGGATGCACATTTTAGGAATTCAAGCCAAAACCTAACAATTTTTTTATATATTTCAAAAAGAGACGGTCATAGTTTATCCCCACTTTTAGGAATAATTACTGTAACACCCAAATTTGAATGAACCTAATATGCGTCTCTAAGCATTTAAGTTTTAATAACATACTTTTATATGTTTATTAATGGGAGTTAAATTTTAAATAAATTTTGATTGTCTAAGTAATTAAAATTGATATAAACTCCTTATATTTTAAAAAATTATACAAACTTAATGTAAATATAGTATTTTGAACCCTTTCAAGATTTTTATATTTTTACATAGCGTTGAAATATTTTTATTAAAAGAACCCTATTATTTTATTTTTCTTGTATATGGTTCAAGAATAGCACAAAGGAAAAAAAAATTCCATCTTTTGAAGTTTATTGAAATCTCAAGAAGGTGATTATCTATCAAGAAGGACAAAGGGATTTTAAGGTGTGTAATTAATATTTTTCTGTATTTTTCATATCTATATGCTTAGTAATTCAATAATATGTTTTGATTGGATAGAAACCTTAAAGGCATGCTAGTTTAGATTTTAGTTTTAATTTTTTAGAATTAGGTATAGACTGACTGACCAGTGCTTATTTTGAGAATTTTAATGTGATTATGTGTTTGGTTTTGTAGATTGGTTTTATATTCTGAAACTAGACATCTAATTGGTTCTATAAAAATCCGTTTTGCTTAAAAATCTGTAGTATTAATTTGTTATGAATTTTCGATTCTTTAACAAAGTTGCTAAAATGTTTTAGTTTTAGAACGTAGTCTCAGTTCCAACTATTGTTTTAGCAAGTTATACTACTCACAAAATTATGAAATTTTATATATAAGTTTTACAATATGTTCATATTATTTTTGAAAATTTTCATGATTTGTAGAGTTTTATTGAAAAGATATGAATTTTGAAAATAAAATGTTTTAGTTTTAGAACGTAGTCTCAATTCCAACCATAGTTTTAGCAAGTTATACTACTCACAAAATTATGAAATTTTATATAGAAGTTTTACAATATGTTCATATCATTTTTGAAAATTTTCATGATTTGTAGAGTTTTATTGAAAAGATATGAATTTTGAAAATAGGGTACTGTATTCTGTCCGGCAACAGACAGAGTGCAAAAACTCAAAAGTAAAAATACTTTAAAAATACGTATATGTATTATTTGGCTTTGAAAATTTTATTTTGGAATTAAATATATTTATTTTACGTTACTGTAAACTTTTATGTCAATTGAAATTTCAAAAAATTTTAAAAATTCAGTATTGTATACTGTTCTGGTATACCCACTGTCAAGCAAACTTAAATACTTCAATAAATAAATTATTTTAAGATAGCTTACAAATTTATAAAATTCTAAAAAATTTTATATGAGGATATGCATCCGTTAACAACTTTTCTGAAAAGTTTTAGAATTTTTCAGTGTGTGATTTATTTACTAAAAGTCCAAAATTTGACACTATTACGTTTCCAAAACAGCACTAGTTAGTTCTAATTTTAAGTTTTCAGTTTGGAGAACTTTTTGAGATCATATTTTGGTCATAAGACATTATTTTGAGTCTTAAATGAGTATATTATTATGTGATCTAGGCTAATATTTGGATTGTTATCTTTTTGGAGGATTGGTTTTGCTTAGACTGCTGAAAGGTAAATATACTAAATCTTTTATATTCAAAACTGGAATCACAATATCATATGTATAATAAATGTGTTTATGTGTGCTTTTGAAATATGTTTATGAAACCATTGTGTTTTGAAAATATGTGAATATATGGTACTATAAAATACGTTTTGACTAAGCTTACCTTTATTTATCACTGTTAGTAGGCACTCTTATAATTTTTGTATAGAGCCCTATGTAATATGTTATTTGTCATGTGTGTGGTATATGAGAAGTGACTCCAGGGTGGCAGGGCACTATGAGGATTAAAGAGTCTTCACATTCATATGTAGACGTATTGGTGTATGTGGGAGGACTCGTTGATGATCATAACAAGGGCCTGACTCTTACTTTCCGGCATGACTGCTATGTGTTTTTAATAAGAAAATAATCCCTACTTGCACTTTCCTTGTATACATTAGTTGCCGACAAGTAACTTTGACTCCAATATGTGATATGTGTATGTGCAAGCTCAACTATGCGGTGATTAGTAAAGAGAACCTAGTATTATTTTAATATATGATAAGTATGTTATTTTTTATATATGATAAGTCTTATTATTTGTATTTTGAATGTTATTTTAAATTGATAAATGAAAATTAATGTTTAGTATGCTCACTGAGTATCCAACTCACTTAGTCCATTGTAATTCCATATGTTTGAGGTTTTGTTTCACGCATAACATAGATTGATATTTCGGCGAAAATCAGTTCTTAGTTCTCTAGACTTTAAAAGTTTATTTGTTTTTTTAGGTCACTATTTATGTTATTTGAATATTTATTGAAGGATGTATTTGCTTTTAGATTTATTTTGAGATTTATTGTAAAATGTTTAATAATAAGTAAAATCATATTTTGACCTTCGGGTTGGAGTGTGACAATACGGGATTGCAGATATTATTCGATGCTAACGACACTTAGCAACAACATAGTTAAGAACCTAAATTTAAATTCCCCACTCCAAGTAAAAAAGCAAAAAAGCACAACCACCAATGTACTATTAGGACCATTACAGTACCATCCCAAGGAACAATTACAAAGCAGCAGTCTTATTAATAATGGAAACACAATTTTATCAGTCACCATATAACATAATCTAAAGCCTCAAGTTGATTTTGTGTATATGCGGATACCGACAGCGAAACCTAAGATTGCAATGGGAACTAGGAATTGCAGAAGCTTGATGATGAACTCTGATGTCTTGTCCTGGTTGTAGTGGGGCTGCTTTGGAGGTGTGTACATTTTCTTCTTTGGGATGCTTGATATATCAATATCTCCAACATGGTACTGGTGCATCATTTCTCTGGCAGTAGTACTATGACCCACATCCTCAAACTCATCAGTGGCATCTTTCCCTGAAACACATTCAAAATTCACACACACACATGACTCACCCCCCACATAGTTCCAGGTGTTTTATATGATAAAGTGATCCAAAAGACAGACTCCACATTCCATCCAGCCAATACTATATATATACCTGTTGCTGATAACAAAACTTCATCACCACCAGGATGGTCTTCCAAGAATTTTGTCACGTCATACACCTGTCCCAAAAAAAATTCAAATTGGCTAAAAGATAAAGGCAAAACGATCAAGAAATTGGACAAGAAACTGCACTAAAAACATCGTCCTTGTAGAGTTTTTGAAACATTGAAAATGCATAATCTGCAAGATCTGGAAATTATTACGACCATACAATTAGAGTAAAATTGACATGGTCTATGTTGTCATACATTCGATGAGCACTAGCTTGAAGTTAACAATTAACAACTAACAGGAATCACATCCAAGAGCTTCTAACTCTAATGGCGAATGAGATCAAAAGGCATTAACAAGGAACCTATAAAGAGATCAAATTATCGAAAAATGGAAACGATCCAAGTCAAGGAGAATTAAAAGTTATGCTTTTTTCTCATCCGTTGATTCCTTCGTTCCATCCAACCCCATAACAAGTCTCAGGTTCAAGTCCCGCATAGTGGTGCTTGATTACCTATACTTGAGAGGCTAAATTTAAAATCCTCACTAATAGTTGATTGTTAATTGCACAGTGAAAAGACCACATCCTACTACATCAAGACAACACTTTGAAAAGGAAGATGTGGGTGAGGCCTGTATAGTTAAACATTCATGAGCCTGGAACCACCAGGGAAATCTAGAAGAGATTGTCATGTCAACATCAAAGTTCTAAGTAACTAGTAAATTGGCAGTTCAAAAATATAAAACGAATAGAGAAGCACCGATATATATCGACATCTATCAATTAAAACATACTAGAGAAGCAATATACACTGAAATAGAGAAGAATTCCATGCTTGAATTTGTTTGAGTATTAGAACTTAGGCATTAAACTTCCTCTGTAAATAATCGGCAAGATTATGATGGAATTCGTATCCAAGTTACATATCAATTAAACCATTTAATAGGATGCAAGCGTGTTTGTGAGCGCGGAAAATAATCATTCAGATAATCATGCCAGTACTATTGAATTATACTAAGCAATGTAGAGTGATTAATCTTCTTAACAATTTACTGATACATCAAATTCAATCCAATTATCTTCAGATTGGATCAAATATGCTTATTGTGACTTTCCCTTCCATGATCAGCTCAATTTCAAAACTATGAATAGATAAATTAGCTCAAATTTGCATCATTTCACACAAACTCACGTGTCTGTGGTGTACTTAAATGAAAATGCTTGCAATGTGTGTATCCAATGATGACACAACAGCAGTTCAATCATTACAAAATTATCAACTTGATTGATCCTACTTATATCAAAGATTGAACCAAAAATCCACCTGGTAACCCCAAAAGAAAAATGAAAACGCAATACATATTTCAACTGCACCTAGAAGACTCTGACTCTCAAAACGTTGAAAACATAGAACAACAAAAAAACAAAAGAATCAAATGCACCACCACCCCATCAGTAAAAATCACAAGCAGAGTTAAAAGAAGTTAAAAAAGAGAGTGCGAAAAGGAGAGTGATCATGACCTTGCCATTGATGATGATCCAACAGTCCCTGGAATTATTGTGCTTAGACACTTGAGCCAAAGTGAAGAAGACCTTACCATCACCACCACCACCACCACCATCCATTATAGTCCTGTTAGGAAATGCAAGTGACTAGTGAGTGAAGCAGCAGACAGAGAGTCAAAATAAAGATAAAAGAGCAAGAGAAAGCAAGATATGGGGCTGGGTGGCCGGCTTTTAGAGAAAAACAGAAGAAGAAGAAAACATGAGGGCGTGTTATGGCGGGTTGACAAGAGAAGTAGATGAGAGAGGGAGAGTGTACAGGTGATGTCATTGTAATCAAATTAGGCGGTTGGTCGGTGAACTACCTGCTGCTTCTTCATTAACGTTTACATTTGTAGGAATTGGTTGGTGGGTTGGTGGATTGGTGGCTCTCTTTCGTTCGTTCTTTCTTACTGTATATTTATTTATTTATTTTTGTGATTTTAAAGGTTTTTTCATTTCAGTGGAGTTTTTTTCTTTCTATTAGACAAATCATCATTAACTTAAATCTATTCACTAATTATGTGATAAAAGTGGAATAAAAAATATAAAATATTTAACATTATTCTAAATTAAATGTCCGTAAATATTTTATTCTGAAAAATATCTACTCCACAATACTACTTAGAAAAAATTCCCACATATATATTAAATATCACATCCTCATTAAATGTTAATAAATAAGCACGATCGGTTTTGAAACTCCCCCATTAATATAAATGAGAAGAAGAACGTCACTACGTCACTCGAGCAGTAAGAAAATTTGTCACACTTCTTTTTATTATTATTATTATTTAATTAAGTGAAATATATAATCTAAAATATGTGAAATAGTAGCCATTTCTCAAAATTCAAGAAATTCATCATAAGTTTGGAAAACTAAATTCCATATCAACAATCAAACACTTTTAATTACTTTTATCAAGAATATTATTTTATTAATAGGTATCATAATTAGATTATAATTGAAGTTTGGTAGCTAGATTTAGATGACTTTTGCCGCTCTCATCAACTTTATAAAATTCAAGGAAGAACAAAAAGATTATATCAATTTATACTTCAAGTAGTTAGTATATTTTCCTCCCACATCAGTGTTGAGGGTTCAATTCTCACTATGCATATTTACCAGATAGTTTTCTCTTCATATTATAGGAGTAGATATCTTTCGTTATGAGAGTAGATATTCGGACTGCACGTGTAGTGATTGATCTCGATAAGTTCTGGCCATTATTTGGTATTGTATGAGATTGAATAATAAATAATTATATTTTATATTTGATAGAGTGAGATTGTTTACAATAATATTAGATTAAATTGATTTTTAAATAAACTTAAATCATAAATCAATTCTAAAAATAATTAATTTTTTAAAATAAATTAATTAAATTTTGTTAAAAATTAAATCAAATTATTTTAAATTAGTAAATATAATATGAAATTATTTAACTTTGAAATAAAATAAAATATTTTAAATATTTTAAAAGAATTAATATTATAAAAAATAATGTTATTTTTAGTTGATATAAAACTTTTAATTTTTAAAATGTTTTTTTTTAACTTTTAAAATATAGTAAATAAATTTAATTTTATACACAGTTAAAAAAAAATAGGAGAAATTAAAAGGAAATAAAAAACAGAAGAGAGATAAACTATAGAGAGAGTGGGACAGATGAAAAAGTTGGAAAAAAAAAATCTACTGTGCAAGACAGGGAGAGAGAGAGAGAGAGGGGATAAATTAATCCCTTTAATTTGGAAGGGATTTATTTTATTATAAATTAATAAGACTAAATATAATGTTAGTTGTTTGGTATTACCAAATAAGGAATTCTATTTTTTATCCAATCCCGAACAATAAAGGTGCCTAATTGTTTACTATTTTGGGGTGTGTAACTACAATAAGGTGTTGAATAGCTATTAGTCAAAGTTTCAAATAATTGAAGAGGCCCATAATGACTTGGGTTGTGATCAGATTTGGGCGGGTTCGATCTGATTTGATAATATATATATATTATCATATTTACACCTACATAATCCACGTAATGCTAAATAATTTATTTGATGGTGTTGTGTATCTATATAAATGAAAGAATAAATAACGTATAACTTTTTGAGGTTTATTCAATTATAGGTGGAGTCAATTTTTAGGTTTATTGATAAAGACATGCCATGCCGTTAGATAAATTTAATCAAACTTAACATACACAAGGGTATTTTTGTCTTTTCATGCTTTTTAAATTTTATTTTATTAAATAACTAAAAAAAATTTTAAAAAATTATCCTCTATCTTTAAGATGATTGACCGTTAAGGTTTACTTAAAAAATATATTTTTTTAAAATTATAATAATTTTTAAAAAAAAATGGAGATTCAATCTCCACCGTCCATAAGATGGACGAACTGTGGAGATCCAATCTAGGTTCATTCAAGATCTAGGTTCGTATTGAACGAACCCAGAAGAAACTGGACTTGTTGAGAAGCTTTTGGATTCTTCGACGAACCTAGAATTTCTGGGTTCGTCGCTGGGTTCTTCGACGAACCCATAAATTCTAAGTTTGTTGAAAAACCCTTATGGGTTAGTCGAAGAACCCAGTTCTCGACGAACCCAGAACTGGGTTCATTCAATGAACCTAGTTGGTTCGAACCACATGAATCTCCACATTTCTCTCTCCCACTCTTTCTTGTAAAAAAAATAAAAAAAATAAATTCATATCTCCACCGTCCATTAAAAAATGACGATGGTGATATGAAGTTTAATTTTTTATAATAATTTTTATTTTTTAAAAAAAGAAAAAATCTCCACCGGTGGAGATTTAAACTTATTTTTTTATTTAATATATTAATAATTTAAAATATTATTTAGGGGTATTTTGGTCTTTTTAATAGTTAAATCTAGTCAACTATTAAATTTGAGGGGAATTTGACTAACGGTAGGGAAGGTTTTTATTAATAAAATTTAAAAGTTGATTCTACTTGTAGATGAGCAAACCTCAGGGGTTCCGAGTGTTATTTTCTCTAAATGAAATATAAAATCACTTTTATTGGTTGGCCAATTTTATTACTATTAGAGCATCTCCAATGCAAATATATATTTTTGAGTATTTAAATAGTGTCAGATCAGTATTTTTAAATAATATGGATCTAACTTGTCAAAAAAATTATAAAAATGCATATTCACTTCTCCAATATAAGTATCTAAATAGTAATTTCGAATCAATCGCCACAAGCCATTTGTCACATTCTCTCTTCAATTTAATATGACAATTAAATGCATTGAGAAAATGTTAAAATTATTTTGGTGAAAAAAGTTAAAAATCCTAGTCAGCATATCAAGGAGAATATCTACAATTGGAAACTCTACTTGATATTCTCTAACTTTTTTTTTACTACATCATATTAAAATTGAAGTTAGATAATTGTATTAGAAAGAGTTTTTTTAACCTTTTCAATATAAGTCCTATATAGTACTCAATTTTCTCCAAATACATAATAGTATTGGAGATATTCCTAAAATTTTAGTTGAATAGTTTATCTCCTTTTAATTTCCCTAATTTGTTTTTATAAAAAGGGTTATTTTAGTTATTTTTTAAAATGGATTTTACTCATGTTTCTTAATATACTGAACACAATTATTATAATTTTGTTTTTATTTATAAAGTGAAAGAGTGACAAATTTATTTATATCGAGCTCAAGATAATATATCGTTAAACAAACGATTTTAATCGTTGTCCTATACCCCTCAAATAAATTTATATAATAAATTAGAATTCATAGTTATATTTGTGTAGTCCATAACAATACTACTAATTAATTCACATATAAGAGATTTTAGGATCGAACTTATATTAAAGTTTGGGGTTGAGCTTGTTGGTTGTATAATTATATATATATATATATATATATATATATATATATATATCATAACAATCTTATACGTAAAGGGAAAAAAAAAGGAAGAATAAATATATATATATATATATATATTTTGTTAAAATTTTATGAGAAGATTTTTCTTTAAAAAAAATATATATTCCTTTTAGTGTAACCACTTGAAACTGAGACAATTTAAATGGTATGACATTAATTTATGAGAAATTTTTTGAGGAGAGATATATAATATATTTTAAAATATGATAAATTACAACTAAACTACCTGGAGTTTGTCTTTTTACAGGCATAATCAACTTATTAAAAAACTAACCGTTAACTCCCCTACCGTTAGTTAACCGTTATAAAATATTAGTCAACACTAGGTAAAATTAACTATTCCAAGGGCATTTTAGTAATTTTAATTTATTTTAAAAATATTTTAAAGAAGAAAAAAATTTAAGATCTCCACCGCCCATCTCAAATTATCAATAAAAATTAAAAAGTATATAAATAAAAATATGTCAACCTCCATGGATCTCCATGAATCCATGGAGATAAGTGAACCTGGGAAGGCTTCACCTTCCCTTGTTCGACATGGTGTTCGTCGCGTCTAAAGATTGCCTTCGTCACACGACGAAGGGGAGATTTATGGTCTCCTATGGAGGTCCTTCATGGGAGATTCATAGAGGACCTCTAATAGATTCTGATTCCTTTTTTTTAATCTTAAGTGTTTTTTTAATTATTTTTTTGATATTTTTATTTATTTATTTTTTATTTTTAATTATAGGTATTTTTTATTTTTATATTTTTAAAACAGTTATCTTTAACGGCTAATGCAAACGTTAGGGGAGTTAATTGTTAAATTTTTAATAAGTTGATTACGTCTACAAATTATTTTTTTTTTGAAAGAAACATACGTCTACAAATTGTTAAATCATAGGTAGGCTGGTAGCTGTAATTTGTACTATAAAAAATTAAAGCGAATTTTAAAAATTGAGAGATTATCTTAAAAATAAAAAAAAGGAAAACAAGAAAAATATAAAATATAAACAAAAGTAACAAAGCCGAAACCCAAGAGGATTTAAAATATTTTATTTATATATATATATTTTATTTAATATGATATTTTTTGACTTGTTGGGTAAGTTTTTTAGATTCACGAAATATACATAAAAGCGAATAAACTATTATCATTGAAGCCCCTCTCTCTCTCTCTGCTATAGGGTTTCGAAATTCGATTCTTTGCTTCCAATCAAAATCTTGAATTGAAACGTTAGGGTTTTTGACTACAACTGCTGCTCGGCGGTCATGGCGGCGACGATGGTGAGCTCGGCCGGAGGTTTACTTGCGATGTTGAACGAGAGCCATCCCTCGTTGAAGCTACATGCTCTCTCCAATCTCAACAGCTTCGTTGACCAGTTCTGGCCCGAGATCTCCACTAGTGTTCCCATCATGTACTTTATTCTAATTCCTTTCTTTCTTTGTCTGATTTCTTGTTTTCGATCTGCTTGGTTTCTGGGAAAGTAAAAATTTGAATCTTCATGGGTTTAATGCTGTTTTTAGGTGGGATTTGAATTCACTGAGTAATTTTGTTTTCAATTGCTTAACAAAAACTAAGAAAACTAGTATTTTAGTTAAGAATGTTTGTCTGATTGTTTCTTTGAAACAAAAATGGTTTTTTTTTCTTTTGTCTTTTTAATTTATTTTATTCTGTTTTTGTTATGGGTTTGAAGACTAGGGTTTTTGCTCTTTTTAGGGAATGTGAAACGTTAATGCTGTTTAAATTCTGTGGTTTCTGTTCCTGTAATTGGTTGTTTTTCGGAGGAGATTAGGACATATGAAGAAGGTTTTGAACTTCTATTAAGGCAGCTGATGATGTTGTGATGATAGTTTTGTTAATATTAGTCAATGACAATCTGCATAGTTGTAAACTCTGCTATTGTAATAGATATAGGACGTGGGAATCAGATTGGGTACAAAATTTGCTTTACTCAAAAAGTTTGGATTTTCCCCTTAGTTTCTTCTTTTTTGTCATAATGTTGGACCTTTAACAAGAGAATCAGGGATATCATTAGATTCTGAAGTGGAGATGAGTGAGGGGAAGTAACTTTGATATCAAGTGGTTGCCAGGTTTTCAGTTGATGCTGCTGCTAGAGTCATGATGCTTTGGGTGTTGATGCTTTCAATGTTTGGGCTTCGGGTTATAGGCATTAGTAAGTTGCCTTGTTTTCATGAATTTGAATGACTTTGTCTGTCCACTTAAAATTCTCTTCATTTGAATTGCATGTGCAATTCTGCTGCAGTGTTTACTAAAATGTGGCTCCGCTCTGTAATGCCTTTCCTTTTTCTGGTCAAAGAGAAGTAAGATTAAAACAGTAGCTTAAGAGATATTGAAAGTTTCAAGAAAAGTCGGTCATCTTAAAAAGAAATTATGCTTCATGGATGACGCTATCTCTTAACTTTTGAAGTGAAGCTGATGGAATTAAATTAGGAATCTCAGCTACTTTCATAACCATATTATTTATTCTTCCTATATCTTAGTGCAGTTTTCATCCTCTGTCGTAGTCTGATGTTATTTCATGTGTGTGTTGTGCTGATTGTTGATTATGTATGTTACTGCCAGATTGTTGGGAAGCAATCATATAGTTCTGTTTTAAGGCGTAGGCTTATGGTTATGGATGGACCGCATGACATTGATTTTGAAAAATCAAATTCTGTGTAAATCTATGTTTGTATTGGTATAGATATTGAAGGACCACCTTTTTCATGTATATATCATGGCTATCAATGTTTATGTTGTTTCATCCATCTTTGATTCAGTGAAAGTTTATATGAGGACGAAGAGTTTGATCTGCATCAGAGACAACTGGCAGCGCTTCTGGTTTCAAAGGTTATAACTAATTTCTGCTGTACTCTCTCCCTATCTGCATAGACTAGTGTTTTCTTTTTCATTACAGAATAAGTGTATGTTCTGTAAGAACACTTTATATGTGGACACAAAAGAAAAACACAGAGAGAGAGAGCATATGGGGTATGATTCAACTATTCCAGAACGCTTACCCTCTTGTGAAGGGTGAATACCAAAAGATTCTCATAAGTGTCTTTGCTCCAAATCTATAAAAGTATATCTTAAGGCTGAGAGAGAGTAATATAATTACAGAAACTAAGGCTAGTTATTAGGAGCTTCCAATGCCAAATGTACCAGATAGTGGAAAGTGTCATTCGCCTCTTTTATGAGAGCTCTTCTTACAAGGCTTTTTCCTTGAGCAAGAAAGATGATTATGATGAAATTGTTGACTTTATCCTAAATAGTACAAATATGCTCTCCCTTGTAGTATTAAAAAAATCCCTTGTTACTTTCCAGCCACATTACCCAAAGGACAGCCGTAATGCTTCACTGCCACAGGACTCTAGCTCTCATACTACCAACAAAAGCGAAAAACATTTCCCCATAATACTATTTACATGAAGAAGGCAACATAACTTGAGATAATTTAGCGTAGGAAAACAGGATGCTCCAAAGCTTCCAAGCTACTGGACAATGAAACAGAAAGTGACTAAAAGATTCCATATTATTCTTATACGTCACACACCAGTGAGGGAAAAGATAACTCTTAGGTTTCCTCCTTTGAATATAAACTATGACACTCATGTCTGTTTGATAGATGCATTTTATTGTTCTGTTCTATTTTTTTTAATGGATTCTACTGTGCTTCTTCCCCACAGGTTTTCTATTACTTGGGTGAACTTAATGACTCATTGTCATATGCCCTTGGAGCTGGTTCCTTATTTGATGTTTCAGAGGATTCGGATTACGTTCATACACTTCTAGGTAAGGATATTTGTTGAGTTCCACTATGTTCTGATTGCTGGAACAACAAGGGGAATAGGGAGTTCGGTTAAGTCAATGTAAATTTCATTTGATTATCGTTTATGATTTCACATTGTTTATATTGAGATATTTTACACTGCTTCTATTGACATGATACTTTGTTCAACTTCTGTTCTCAGCTAAGGCTATAGATGAATATGCCAGTATCAGGACAAAGGCAGCTGAGTCAAACGATGAAGCAGCAAATGTGGACCCTAGATTGGAGGCAATTGTGGAGAGAATGCTTGATAAGTATGTGAACCTTTACTTTTTTGATCTGATATCTCATCTTCTTCTAGTTGGTTAAACATTTGTTCATGTAGGTGTATTGCGGATGGAAAATACCAACAAGCAATGGGAATTGCGATTGAATGCCGAAGATTAGATAAACTTGAGGAAGCAATTTCTAGGAGTGATAATATACATGGGACTTTGTCATATTGCATTAATGTCTCTCACTCCTTTGTTAACCGTAGAGAATATCGGCGTGAGGTGAGTAGTTTTAGTGTAATTGACTTTGAATGTTATTTTTGGACCACTTGTTTATGCTTTATCATATGGCTTACATAAAGTAGTATCAGTACTCAGCCTGCATCCTGGAGTAAGTAATGTAGATATATTTTTATATACAATATGAGGCCAGCTCATGTTAGATATGAAGTTTTGCACACTCTTGGAACTTGACATGTCAAAGAAGATTCTGATACATTTCATTATTTTAAATGCCTAGTTGGTGTGCATTGGCTGGTTTTGGCTTCCTATACCTAGTAAATCTTACTATGATTCAATTTTTTTTATTACTCTTTATGCCTTGTTGCTAATTTCATAGTTGATTGCTATGTTTTTTGATTCACAATTAATTAATTAAGAGTTGGTGATCACCTATTTGTCACATTATTGTTGCAAGTACTATAGCACACATTATTACCTGAGTTTATATAAAATTCATATTCTAACACTTGTACATTTACTCTTTTATCATGTTCTTGTTGTGGCCACCTCTAAGTGTTTATTGCACGTCATTGCTGTTGGGTTTCTTTTAGTAGTAGATGCTTGATTGTTCTAGCTGTTTTTTCCATTGTTTCATATGTTATATCTTCTGTTGAAAGCATTCTGCTTTAATGAACTTGATTCGAAGATCTATAAAAAAACAAAAAACAGAAAGTTGTAAGTATTTTGATGGAATGTTCTATAAGATCTCTCAATGAATTGGTTCTTCCTGCAGGTGCTTCGTCTTCTTGTTAAAGTTTACCAAAAGCTTCCCTCTCCAGATTATTTGAGTATTTGCCAGTGTCTCATGTTCTTGGATGAGCCTGAAGGCGTTGTGAGTATATTGGAAAAGCTTCTCCGATCGGAAAATAAGGATGATGCTTTATTGGCATTTCAAGTAGCCTTTGATCTTGTAGAGAATGAGCATCAAGCTTTTCTCTTGAATGTGAGAGATCACCTTCCTGTTCCTAAGACAAAACCTTCCGAGGCAGTCCAACCGGTATCTAGTGATCCAGCTTCCGCTCAAAATGAAAGTTCTACAGCTGCTGAGGATGTTCAAATGGCAGATGGAACTTCCGCTTCCAATGCAATTGTGCCTGAAACAGATCCAAGTGAAGTGATGTATGCAGAGAGACTGAACAAAATCAGGGGAATTTTGTCTGGAGAGACGTCAATTCAGCTTACTCTGCAATTCTTATACAGTCATAACAAGTGAGACCGTTTGTCTTTTTCATCAATTCTAAGTTTCCTTCAGAAATACTTTTGTAGAGTTTATTTGGATGAAGATGGTTTGCGAGACGTTTACATATCTGGTTGTGTTTGTTTATAGGTCTGACCTATTGATTCTAAAGACAATAAAGCAGTCTGTTGAGATGAGAAATAGTGTCTGTCACAGTGCAACAATTTATTCTAATGCAGTTATGCATGCTGGAACAACTGTGGATACTTTTCTCAGAGAGAATCTGGTAAAACAATTGTTGAGTTTTTATTATTTATTTTTTTTACGTTGACAATGATGATACACACACATATATAAAGACTTACACAGACATACATATGTATTTGTTATAATACTTTGTCAGTTCTTGTCAATTCTCAGGACTGGTTGAGCAGAGCCACCAATTGGGCTAAATTTAGTGCAACAGCAGGGTTAGGTGTTATTCATAGGGGACATCTGCAGCAAGGAAGGTCACTGATGGCACCTTACTTGCCCCAGGGTGGGGCTGGCGGTGGTGGCAGTCCATACTCTGAAGGTGGTGCTCTTTATGCTTTGGGTCTCATTCACGCCAATCATGGCGAGGGCATCAAGCAATTCCTTCGTGATAGTCTACGCAGTACTAATGTTGAGGTAACTCTATGAGAACTCAAAAGATTTTTTTATTAGACAAAAATCCTCCAAAAGTGTTTAGGAAATTCATAATTGAAATTTTTTTGCAGGTTATTCAACATGGTGCCTGCTTAGGTCTTGGATTGGCAGCTCTAGGAACTGCTGACGAAGATATCTATGATGATATTAAAAATGTGCTCTATACAGACAGTGCAGTTGCTGGTGAAGCTGCTGGCATCAGCATGGGTTTGCTTATGGTTGGAACTGCCAGTGAGAAGGCGAGTGAGATGCTTACTTACGCACATGAGACGCAGCATGAGAAGATCATTAGGTAAGCTGGTTTTCCAATGTGGGTGTTGTTTTAAGCTTAACTCTTGTTGTTGTGTTCCCTTAACTCATGATTATGTTTCAGGGGATTGGCATTGGGCATAGCCCTTACAGTGTATGGAAGGGAAGAGGAAGCTGACACGTTAATTGAGCAGATGACCCGTGATCAAGATCCCATTTTGCGTTATGGTGGTATGTATGCATTGGCACTGGCCTACAGTGGAACGGCTAATAACAAGGCCATTCGCCAGCTGCTGCACTTTGCTGTCTCAGATGTGAGTGATGATGTCCGGAGGACTGCTGTTCTAGCACTTGGGTTTGTCTTGTACTCTGAGCCGGAGCAGGTTTGTAATTTTTCATGTTTTCCTCTCTTTTTTTCCTTTTTCATCTTTTAATTGTTCATGTTCTTCTATTTGCCATTTGTTGTTCTCTATGCAATGTGGTGTTGCTATCTCTTATATGGATAATTCATTTATCTTTTTTGATCGGTGGGTTGGTTGTGAGTTGAGGGGAAGGTGAACACAGATTGCTATAGATCTCACTGTGTTTTTGAACTGCAGACCCCTCGAATTGTCTCCCTGCTATCTGAGTCATATAACCCACATGTTCGATATGGAGCGGCTCTTGCAGTAGGCATTTCCTGTGCGGGTACTGGCCTGAGTGAGGCTATATCATTGCTAGAGCCTCTGACATCAGATGTTGTTGATTTTGTTCGTCAAGGTGCTCTAATTGCTATGGCTATGGTCATGGTCCAGATTAATGAAGCCAATGACTCTCGTGTTGGAACCTTCAGGTATTGTTGTAGTATTAAGTTTTGCACTTCTATTACACTTGTTAAGTTCGCATCACTTATAAGTATTTTTTTCCCCTGTTGTATAGGCGGCAATTGGAGAAAATAATTCTTGATAAGCATGAAGATACCATGAGCAAGATGGGAGCTATTTTGGCCTCCGGAATCCTTGATGCTGGTGGAAGGAATGTGACTATAAGATTACTTTCCAAGACAAAACATGATAAAATTACAGCAGTTGTCGGTCTTGCTGTTTTCAGTCAGTTTTGGTATTGGTATCCCCTTATTTATTTCATTAGCTTGTCGTTCTCACCCACAGCTCTAATTGGGCTCAACTATGACCTGAAAGTTCCAACTTTTGAATTCTTATCACATGCAAAACCTTCTCTGTTTGAATATCCAAAGCCAACTACTGTGCCCACCACCACGTCAGCTGTAAAACTTCCCACTGCTGTTCTGTCAACATCAGCAAAGGCCAAAGCTAGGGCTAAGAAAGAAGCAGACCAGAAAGAAAAGGTGAATGCTGAAAAGACTGATACTTCATCTGCTGGAAAGGGAAAATCATCTAGTGAGAAAGATGGGGACTCTATGCAGGTAAAATTATCATCAATTTTTGTAACTTACATGATAGGTTTTTGAGCAATTTTTTTATAATTAAAATAGGATAGTCCTTGGATATATGTTGATATTGTTGGTGCCGCTCTTGTAGTGAATTGATATCCGCAACTTGCTGTGGGATTACTGGGGTTGTGTTTGTAAATCAAATAGTTCCAACTAAAAAGAATAACTTTTGCGAGGGTGGGGAAACAGTATTATTTTTTTTTAAATTAGAAGTTTTTATATTTTGTTCTTGGTATTAGTGGTGTTACGTTTCATTCTGACCTTGATTCCTTGAAATTTAAAGAATAAAAAAGTCCATTAATTCATCAATTCATGGTCATAATCTTTTTGTTCTTGTTTTTCTCTTCATACTCTTTTTGGCAGGTTGATACGCCACAAGAGAAGAAAGCAGAACCTGAGCCTTCTTTTGAAATTTTAATCAACCCTGCCAGGGTGGTTCCTGCTCAGGAGAAGTTCATTAAGTTTCTGGAAGACAGCAGATATGTGCCAGTTAAGTCAGCACCGTCTGGTTTCGTACTCCTGAGGGACCTGCGTCCTACTGAACCCGAAGTGCTCTCTCTTACTGATGCACCTTCATCTAACCAGTCACCTGCTAGCGGGACAACTACAGGACAGCAGGGTTCTGCTTCGGCCATGGCTGTTGATGAAGAACCTCAGCCGCCAGCACCTTTTGAGTACAGCACATAATTTGGTCAGTTTCATTTGGGTTGTAAGTGTTATTTTTCATGGTCTTTTATGGGGAGAATGTGGCTGCAATAAGCGGGAGAAGAAAACAAACTGGTGGGAGCAACCTGCAACCACTGACACAATCGTGCTGGGTGATGTGCAACCAAAGTTGAGTTTGCAGGAACATTAAGGTTTCTTACATGCAGTGCTGTTGGTGTGGCCTCTGCCCCCGTTATGTTCGATCTGTAAACTGTTTTATTTTTTTAATTTAGATAGTTATATTTGAAAGCTAAGGTGGATGGGGAAGATGGAACTTGTAATACACTGGATAATGGGAAACTCAGGAGTGCATAGCCATCTCCCTGTAATTCAGACATTGATTTTGCCAAAATTGGGACACCGAATGAGCCAAGGATGCCAAAATTGAGTTTCTTTTTCTTATTTATTGTTTTTTTTTGGTTGCGGTAGCTCTGTCAAAACACTTGAAAAATTGAAATCCTTGCACACTTCTTCATCTGATTTATCCAATGCTCGATGAAGTTTGTATCCTTCATTTTTATATGATGATGCATATGTTGTGGTTTTGTTACATTACCCATGTCTGCAAAGTGATCTGCAAATATTTAAAACAAGGATTATGCTTCATAACAAGTTTCATCTCTATAAAATCTGTTCTGCTGGAAACAATCAGACTGCAAATTAACATCTTTGAAGTTTACTCATTTACTTGTTCAAAAAATGGGTCGATTTATGGTTTTTGTGTCCCTCTAATTTGTTTTGAGTTTGATGGGCATTGATATGTTGATGATGTTTATCTGTTGCCCACCTTTGTTTTCATAACCCTATCCCATTATTGTTCACTTGCATCATGTGACCCTCCATTCTCTTTTTGGGACTTTTCAATTTGTTATTCATTACACATCTAATTCAACATGTATACACATTTTTGTTTGAATTTTTGAAGACATCCCACTTGCCTTTTGAACCTAATAACAAACATGGATGAAAATTTAAAGTTTGGTGGCCATATGGCTTCATTCTTTAACTTTAATACTCTTTTGGGGTTTCTATGGTCTCGTCTTGGGACGGGATCGGTCTCATTTCAACAAATTAAAATTAAACTAAGCAAGTTTTTTGCTTATGTTAAACAAGTCTTATACATTAACATTGGAATATTATCATAGTATTAACTGGTCGTATCAAATTTAAAAGCAAAATCTTCTTTTAGACTAAGAGGTACTTAAGTAGATTAAACATTTTTTTTATTCCTTTTCTCTTAAGATAACTCCTCCCCAGAGTGCTTTTACTTCTTTCACAAGCAATTTTAAATAACTTATCGAGAATTTAAGTGAATATAGCGGCACAGATGTATCGTGCAAATACATCCAATCTTGAATTCATAGTAGCAATCCTGGTTAATATATAATTTGTCAAAAAGGCAAAAAGTGTCTTTTATAGTTTAAAGTTCACATGAATATAATGAGTATAAGATATTTTACTCCTATCAAATTCACAATTATTTCTTTCTTTTTTGTTTTGTTACGTAATTACAGGCATTTAGTTTATACAACAAGAAGCCAAGCTTATTAAAAACAATATGTTTTAGAAGAGTGAAAAGCTGAAAATAACTTAAGAAAACATATATTAATCTCAAGAACTTGTAGATGATGCCAACATACGAGTAAACCTACGAATTACATCCGTATCCAAAACACTAGCCAAAATTAGAAGTTCAAGTCACTATATGCTTCCTAGAAATGATGTGTGAATTGTAACCGCATGCATAGCTTGGTGGTAACCATACCTCTCAACGAAATTAAGATCTTTAAGTTCGTAACCCCCTTCCCCAAGTCATAAAAAAAGAAAAAGAAATAAGAAATATCCTGATGTGCACGCTTCAAGTTTTGCACGAGCATGCATCATGTTCGTTATTTCATTTTGGATCATTGGCTTCACATAAGCATCTTTCATCTATAAGCCGAAAACACATTTACATAGTTAAGGAAATCCAACGAGTAATGCTTAAATTCAGGATCGAATTCGTATTCAATGACGATAATGGGAGATGCAACACAATTAATTGTCGAGGATGAACACAAATTTATCAATGATGCATGGTGAGAATAATTAATTAAGATCAAGAAGGAGCCAGACTTGTTCCACTGCAAAAACATACATCTTAGGAGGAGGCACGCAATAAGTAATTAACATAACATTTTGATAATAAAAGATTGTATATATTTAATAATGTTCTAATTTCTAAGAAAACTTTTAGTTTAGGCCAGTTTTAATAAACTGCATTTTAGGAAGATAAATGATATGAGAGTAACATTAATTAATGTCCTATCAAACTCTTAATATACATCTCACATGATTTTAAATTGTACTTTTAAGATCTGTGGTATGAATATTATGAGAGTAAAAAAGCCATTGATTTTTCTTTTTGAAATATAAAATATTCTGTCACGATCGCCTGGACAACCACATGGTGATGATTAATAAAACATATCATGTTTCTATTATTCTGAAGAAATTCAAAGTCTATAAATTTGAAAGTTGAAATCCTGAAGTAGTTTGAGATCGATCGAGTTTAATTAGGATCATGAAAAGGGGTGGTAAAAGTAAGTGAAAAAGAGCGTTTGTTCACCTGTGACACCCATTAATTATAGGAGGTGGTGTGTGTATATGCATACATGGGAGGTGAAACTGAGCGAGTAGTGTGAGGTCCACATTAAACACCCAGAGGCTCCTCTCTCCCTATCTCTCTCCCAAGTCAAAGCCAGCTCTTAGAGGCAACCATGGCCCCATTATATAAAGATTTTTCAGTTCTTCTCAACTCTCTTGGTGGTACCCCATCCTAGCTAGCTTTTTCTGCTCTTCAAATCCCTAAACGCCACCAATTCATTTTCAGTCTTGTCTTATTCTCTTCAGTCAGGTCAGTGCTGTTTTCTTCATCCTCTGTTTGTATGTATACTGTGTACGTTCGCACTGTTTCTTCTTATCCTCACAAGTGTTTTTTTTTATTTAAATAGTTTTATAAAAGTGTTTCTGTCTAACCTTTTCATCTTAACCAAAAAAACTTCAAAAAAAAAAAAAATCTCTTTTTGGATTTATACCTTGTACGAGTTCCTCTCTCATGTGGACCTCAAACAAGCTACTAAGTTATATGCAAATGTTATATTCATGTAAATAAGAAGAAAAACAAAAAAAAAACCCTAGCTAGTGTTGGATTTACTGTGGTGTAAATTATTGTAGGTTTGACAAAGTTTTGAGGAGAGAAGTTTCCCAAAGGTGGTTTTGTCGTTTGCATGAATTGAGCTCAATTAGGGTTTTTACGATTAAAGTTATCAGCTATATATATATATATATATATTATATATATATAGTAATGGAGAAAGAAGAGAACTACCCGGTACTCTCTCACCTCATCTCCTTTCACTGTTTGTATGTTTTTGTTGATAGATCTTTTCATCACCATGTTGTTTTGCTCTAAACTCCATCTCTTGCAGCCAACTTTTGCAGCTGCTCTAGATTACTCTCTTGATCATCATCACCATCATCATCATCAAGATCACATCTTGATGAATAAGCCACGAGTACTCGGCGAGAGTACTTCTGCTGATAATTATAACCCTGCAGGAATGGTTGATTATATGCTCAATAATCCTCAATCGTCACAACAACAACACATGATATCATCTGGGTTTTGTACTAACTCTTCCAGCTCTTTTGATAAGTTGAGCTTTGCCGATGTGATGCAATTTGCCGACTTCGGACCCAAGTTGTCCTTGAATCAAACCAAGATCCCTGAGGAAGACACAGGAATCGACCCGGTTTACTTTCTCAAGTTTCCGGTTTTGAATGACAAATTGGAGGATCAGACTCTGATGATTCCACAACCTGGTGGTGGCGGTGGTGGGGGTGGTGCAAGCAATAACGAAGAGTGCTTTAAAAGAGTTGAAGATCATGAAGTGGTGATCAGTAGAGACAATGATGAAGAAGAAGCTAGGGTTTCGGACAATACTTGCGTGCAACTTCGGTTTCTCGGAGATGATATACAGAACGGGACCGTCTTACCGGAGACGACAACGACCACGACAACAACGAAGAACAAGCGAAAAAGACCAAGAAGTATCAAAACAACTGAAGAAGTTGAGAGCCAAAGGATGACTCACATAGCTGTTGAAAGAAATCGAAGGAAACAAATGAATGAGCATCTTCGAGTTTTGAGGTCTCTCATGCCTGGCTCTTACGTTCAAAGGGTATATATATCTATATAATATCAATTTTCTTTTACAAACACGAGCTAATTACTAGAAGTGATTGTTTTTGGCAATCTAAGAGTACTTTTTTTTCTTCTTGTTTGTGTGAATTCTCAGGGAGATCAAGCTTCGATCATCGGTGGAGCGATTGAGTTTGTGAGAGAATTGGAGCAGCTTCTTCAATGCTTGGAATCACAGAAACGGAGAAGGCTCTTAGGAGATCAAGCACCGGCGGCTGCGGCAGGTGGTCGGCAAATGGGAGACTCGACGACATCTATGGCAAACCAACAGGCTCCAATAGTTTTTCCTCCTGGTCTTCCTCCAGCTTTAGGTTTCCCAACAAATGATCAAATGAAGCTCATGGAATTCGAAACCGGCGCCCTTCAAGAAGAGACAGCCGAAAACAAGTCTTGCTTGGCGGATGTTGAAGTGAAGGTGTTAGGGTTCGATGCAATGATAAAGATCCTCTCAAGAAGAAGACCAGGCCAGCTCATTAAGACCATAGCTGCTCTTGAAGATTTGCAGCTCAATATTCTTCATACCAACATCACCACCATTGAACAAACTGTTCTCTATTCCTTCAACGTCAAGGTATCAACATTAGTTACTTCAATCAGTGATTTTATTACTAAAATTTGTAGTATTTAATCTCTAAGGAAACTTATCTTAAAAAATGATATTCATACATTATAATAGTCACGTGTCATAAGATCATTAAAAAGTAGATTAATGCCGATCTATAATACTTTTAATATCAGCGTGCTGTTAAAAATATGAAGATCTATGTTAGATGTTACTTTATAATAATAATAATGTATGCAGGTTGCAAGCGAATCAAGGTTTACAGCAGAAGAAATAGCAAGCTCGGTCCAACAAATATTCAGTTTCATTCATGCAAACAGTAACATATGATGATGTCATATAGTACACAGATGAATAAAGATGAGGTCTTCTCTGCTTCGTCAAAGACAACCCATTTGAATGGTTCCAGTACTTTTGGATTCTTTCTCAGCTATATATATATTTTCTACAGGATTCCTCTATATTTGTTGTAGACATATGGATTTTTAAGTACTTTTTTCTTCTTGGAATATCTACTTTCTGTCAACAAAATGACAATTTGTTTTATCAACCCATGTGCATATATGCTCTCTCTCTCTCTCTCTCTCTCTCTCAATCTGTCCGGTAATTTGCAAAGGTTGCATTTAGATGCTCCATCCATATAGAAAGAGGTAAATAAAAGTGCTTTTTGCTCAAGTACTTCTATATTAAGTGCCTTTCCTGAAAGTACCTAAAAGTGTTTCTTCATTCAAAAAATGTTTTTCATCAGAAAAAACCCTTTTAAATACTTATTCGAAATTAATGTATCGAATCCAACAAAATGTTTTGATTTATTGTCATCCACAAACACGATATAAAAAAAAAGACAATTAATCAACTCTATGCAAGGAAATTGCTGGCATTTTGAACATAAAAATTCAGTATCGGTCCATACAAAAACCGCATTTGTAATTATAACTAGCGTACAAAATCTCATGCACAACATTAAACTCTAAAATTATGGTATCCAAGTAGTAAAATGCTATATATGTTCTAGCATGATTACATATGTCATAATATGGTTAGATATGATGAAGCCATGTTCGATATCTCGATCGAGTAGTGCAATTGCATGTAGAAGAAATTAGTGTGTTGTGGGGGAGAAGAGAGGAGAAATATGGATGGAGACAGGTTCTCTTATTGATTCTGATAAGTAAAATGAAACAAACTCATTAATGAGGTTGGGAGGTCAACGAGTCCCGTACCTTCTTTTGGTATGGGTTGACTTGTCAGAAAATAATCAAGATTTTTTTTGGTAGTATTAGGCCTTCCACTTACTTTCTTGGGTCCCTTTAGTCGTCTGCTTCATTTTGGCCACATTCATCTCCTCATTTTTTGCTCTCTCGATTTTATCATTTTTTTTTATTTGCTCAATTTGTAGAACGTTTTAGCAGGTCGGCTTGTGGGGTTTGCTTCTTTTCCACTCCAATGACTAGCAACATCATTATTTGGATTAATACCATTATTATTGTAGTGGTAAAAAATAGACTCAAATCAGACTAAGTATATAAACTGACCAAAAATAATCGAACAAAGCCTTAAAGCCCATTAACTCCTCATCAGTGGGTCAGAGCAAGTCTTATAAACGGCTACATAGGCCTATCCAATCTTATTCCTGAAAATTTAGGGATACCTAAAATTTCGAAACATGATCTCTTCAACCAATCCCAATGAGCTCCAAACTCCTTCCTATAAATACAAATCTAAGTCTCAGAGGAAAGGGTCAGCAATTTCACAAGCAATTACTACTACTGATACACTCAACTCGATATCACACTGACTACTTACTGCCCAACCACCACTTGACAATGTCGACGCTAGACCTTAGTGCTATCAACTTGACGACAATCGACTTCAATCCACTACGGTATCTCTAATACCACCTATGCTTGACGTCCATCGTAGGTCATTACGCTTGATAATTGCCCTTCACGGGTTTGATCTCCTTTATAGTCATTTCACCAATTTGAGCCTATTTGTTAACTTGAGCGTTAGAGACCATTTGATTGGCACCACCTCGATGACCCATGTGCTATACATTCACTCTCTTTATCCTTACAAATTGTTAGCTCTACTATCAATACGAGTGTAGATTCCAACATCTACAATTATCAAAAGTTTTTTCATTTGAATAAAATAAAATTTGTAATCGGTTGAGATTGATAAAAGCTTTTTTATAAATACTATAACTCAGTTGAAAATATACATATAATTAGCTTGGTTAATCATTAGTGACAATAACATCCATGCATGGCTGAACTATAAGATTCTATTATAGGAATAAAGTTGCCAGAAAAGTCATAATAATCTATTGATCTTACAAATGATTTATTAGGTTTTATATGATATCAATGTATTGTTGATGCTTATAATTGAGTTTATCATGAAGTTAACTTTTTGTATAATGAATACTTTATTAGTTTCAGAATAGTAAAAAATAGGGCTAATTGCACCAATAGCTCCTGTGTTTTGGTCATATTACACTCACTGGCAACTTTTACTTTTATTATACAAATATTCTTTGAAAAATATTGACCAGACGATTGACTAACATTAACTTTAATATTAAGTAATTATAGTAAGGGCAAAGTTGTCTTTTACAATATAAAAAAATAATTTTTTTTAATGGACTCATCACTATCCAGATCCCATCACTCCCTCAACCCATCTTTTCCTAAAAAAAATGGAAAAAAACTCCATTGAAGGAGCTCAAAAGGAGCTTCGAATTCCTTCAATGGAGCCTAAATCTCGTCGAAGATCGTTTTGAATCATTTCTTTGACAAGGATATTCATAGTTTGAAGAAGTTTTTTGGATATTAAAGTTGGAAGGAAAAAAAAAACCATTTGTTGACTGTTGGAATATCACAATTTCCATAGGCGAAAGTTTTGGAATTTTCATTCGTTTCTCACACGATTGGAGGAAGACGAAATTTTTTCCACATCATTTAATTGACTGCTTATATGTATTAAGAAAAACCCACCCGAATTATTTTGTATGGTTTCTTTAGAGTGGGCTCTTTGAGAGAGAAGAAGAAGAAGAAGACAGCAAAAGAAGAAAAAAAAAAAAAGGAGAGCGAAAGAAAAAAAGAAAGGAAAAAAAAACCCACCAGATTTTTATATAATTAAATTTTAAATAATTATTAAGGATAATAACAAATTAAATAAAATAAGATATTAAGGGTAGAATGCTCTCTTTGCCCAAAACGTTAAATGTAATGTTAGTCAACCGTCTCGTCAACCTCTTCCAGGGGACGTTTGTGCAATAAAAGAAAATGGGTCAAAATGTCACCAATTATACCCTATCTTTCCATTATAACATCTGATTATTGTTTTATCTGAAAATAACACATATTTTCAATTAAACCCTAAATTGCCCTCTTCTTCCTCCTATCTCTAAACTCTCTCTAACACATCTCTCTCTCTTTCTCTAATCGATGTATCTCTCTCCCTAACCCAAACTCTCTCTCTACTCGAGCTCTATCTCTCTAACCCACTCACGAAATCTCTTTCTCTAATGAACAAGCTCTGATTCTCACTCTAAGAAAATAATTCACTCATTTTCTTTCTAACCCACGCACTCACTCACTCACAAAATCGGTTCAGCCGAGAAAGGAGGAAAGATTTTTGGTTGCTTTTTTCAGGTGGGCATTTTATTAGTTTTTAGGGATATAATCATTTTCCACTCTATGTTTTAACATATTTTCCATTTTCCACCCTCCTGTTTTTTTTCCTCTCTTTTTCACTTTACTGTTTGATGAAATAGCCATAATACCCCCTCCCGTTAGGTCAACGTTTGATTTAAATAGCTGACCTTCAATTGTTAAGGATAAAATTATAATTTTAGGTTATCATAATAATTCTTTTAAGGGTATTATAGTAATTTCATATTTTAAAACCAAAATAAATAATTTAAAATTATTTTGATGGATCCAATGAATCCATCAACCATTCATAATTAGCCACATCACCACATTAGCTGTGGACCACCAAATGGAAAGAAAAAAACTTTCTAAACGTTTCTTCCTACCATTTCCACCGGTTCCTTCATTTCTTCCATTTCTTTCTCAACAATTTTTCTTCGATTTCGCACAAAAACACCATAGCCCTTCTGAAATCGAAAATCAAAGACAGTAAGATGAAAGTTTTGTTTATTATTTAAAACTTTATTCATCACGAAAACACGAGGTTTAAAGCAACGGGGAGCGAAGAAGGAGTACTAGAAGAATTTGGCCAAGAGGTTAGTGTTATCGTTCTAACTTCTTCTATTGTAAGTTATTTTTTATGGTTTGATGCATGTAGAAGATGCTTGTTGTAGATTACACGATTTAGGAAGATTTTTAGGGTTTTTATTTTTGAAAAAATTGGGGCTTTTTGAAATCAAAGCCAAAATCAGTCAATTGACTGTGTTTTGAACTTGTTATGATGTTATACATGCATTACAAGTGTTATTAGTGTAGGAAAAACACTGTTTATATATGAACAGTTGGTGGAAATGCATGATAGAACTGGCCAACTGGATTTTTTTTTTATTTAACAGGAGCATTTGCTTCCAAAGAATAATAAATATTTTCTGGGTTTGTTTCATTTTTCACTTTCACCTGGAAATTTTTATAGTGTTTCCATTGCAAATCTCACTGTTATTCTTGTTCTGATATATAGACCAACTTGAGCCCTTTGATTTTTGTGATACATGAATGCGCATTTGATAATATATGGTGAATACAATTGTACTGTACATTGTATACATCAAGAGACTGTTGTGAAATTTTGCATTGAAATTAGGTGACTACAGACCCCATTTCTTGCATAATTACAGATAATGCAAATTGAAGTGTCATGTTCCTCTATATAAAAAAAGAAACTTATTAATATGAGTATTTTGCTATCAAATGGGTTGAGAAGAAACAAGAAGAAAAAGAAAATGAATATAAAAAAAGCGTTTTTGTCCAATGTGATGTGTTTGGTTGTTGTCCAATGTAATTTTACTTAGTTAAAAGCATTTTTGTTTCCTGTTCATTGGTCTGTCCCACGTAATTTTATGATTCTCTTTTGATTACATAGTTAATAGTTATATTAAAAATTATTTTGTTAATTAATATTTAGGTATATATTCTGATTTGCAATTTTTTTTTTATAGTGATGCATAGTTTCGAGATTATAGTTCATTTTGGGACTAATATAGTTAAGTTTGGATACTGTAATGCTGATCTCATCAGTATCATCACTTTGTTGCACTCTATAAGTCAAAAAACCACAGATAAGGAAGATGTTCCTAAAGAACAATTTTGTGTGTTTGTTATATTACCTTGGTGTAGTGACATAGTAGAAGTGAAGAATGATAATGAGTTGGTGAATGTCTTTAGTATGTTTAGGGAACATGGGTGTAGTAGAATAGTGTTTGAAATAGATTACCAACCCTATGTACCATTGCCACCTAAGGGTTCATCTTCTACCCCTAATGCTGTAGATCCTGATGTGATAATTGATGAGTATGAAAGTTTAGATATAGATAATTTAGATGACAATTATTTTACTTACCACGGAGATGATAAAGATGGGGGTAGCGTAAATGGTGAAGAGAAGGTATTGCACTTGATTGGAATGCAAACTCACAAGTTGTTGTTGTGGGTTTCGATGATGATAATGATCAGGAAAACCACATTTTATTGGAGGGTTATTAATCTAGAGAAGATGATGAGTTTTTTAGTGACTCAGAAATGGAAAATGTTGAGGGTAAAATAGCTAAACTAATGAATGGTAATTCATTCAATCAAATAGTAGGAGGGGAGATAAGATTTGCTGTAGGTCAAACCCATGACAATGTGTAGACGTTGAGGGAATTATTGAGAGATTATGATATAAAAGAGAGAGTGAATTTACATAGAGTGAAAAATGAGAAGAATAGGTTGACTTACAAGTGCAAAGGAGAGGGCTGCAGTTGGAGGATCCATGCTTCGTGCATGTTGATGGAGTGACCATGAAGATAAAAACTTATAATAATCTTCATGAGTGCCATAGAGTTCACAAGAATGATGAGGCTAAGGTATTTTGGATTGCTAGAAAGTTTGAGACACTTGTGATGTAACGCCCCTAATTTTTCGTAATTATGAAAATTATTATTATTAATTATTATTAAGCATGCAGAAGTTAAGTATGTGATTTAAATTGGTGGAAAATATATATATTTGGTATATAGTTGAAAAACGAATAGTGATTTTAACCGAATTAAATCCCATTAGAGATATTATTTTTATGGTGCATTTGGATGATAATGGATCCAATTAAATATTGGTAAAGTCAATTTGGTAACTGGATAAATGTAGAATATTTTTAGAATAATTATCGAGATGGAATGTGATTAATTGTAAATTGGTTTCCATTTTAGAATTTTGAAATGTTAAGGGGGCATGTTGCAATTAAGATATATATATATATATAATATAATATAATATAATATAATATAATATATGTGTGAGTGGAGGATCCACTCACACAAAACACAAAACAAGTCAAGCAAGAAGCATATTATAAAAAAAAAAAAAACACATGATAAGTGGAATTCTACATTCCAGTTGTCCAAATAACAAAGTGCAAAGCAAGTCAAACTTGCAAAAACAAAACAAAACAAACTTGTAAAAAAAAAAAAACAAACCAGAAGGTTGGCGTGAGAAATAGAGAGATTCTAGTGAGAGAAAGAGCTAGAAGAAGAAGAAGAAGAAGAAGAAGAAGAAGGAAGGTGAAGTTGGTCAAGAAGAGTTTTGTGTAAAGAATAGCATTTCAAGTTTGGTAATACCGTTTTCGTATTTTTCAGATTTTTCAGATATTTCGGAATCGTTATATTATATTGTTTTTAGTTTATTTGAGCTATATTGATTATGATATATTTTTTGAAATTGATTTTGGGATGTTTTGGATTACGTATATTTTGAATATATTCTGGATCCGTAATATTGTTTACGAAAAATATTCTGAATTGATTTTTAATACGTTTTGATTATAATAAAATTACGGAGTATATTATTAAAAGCAATTTCGTATATATTGTTTTGTGATTTGTTTCGAAAAGTAACTCGGGGCATTTGGATTTACTATGGATTTACGATATATAATTGCATGTGATTTTAAATGTGATTTGAAGCGATTTTTGGATTCAGAAATATTTTCGGAAACGATTTTGTAATTTGCTTGTATATGTATATTGATGCGATTCGAATTCCGGAAATGTGTATACTGATTTGGATATAATTTCAGAATTTAAATTGACAATTCTGTTCGGAATGAATTATATGATTTTTGAAAAGTAATTTGGCTCTGATATATGTAAACATAGATATGGATATAAGAGATTGACATGTCAATTGGGTTTTCTGAGTAGTACTACGCCGATTCTGATATGTATATGGGATACGCAGCGGGTCGTCCGTTGGTATCCAACTCTGTTCTGTATAGCCCGTAATCCAGTCCGAAAAATATGTTTAGTATATCAGGAGCCCGAAATGGAATTAGAAATGTGATATGATCTGTATATGATTTGAGATGAGAAATGATTTGATTTGGTATTATTATGTTTTCATAAGATATTTATTCTGATTTCCGATGGATTTATTGATATTTGCTTCGATATGATATTTGTTTCAGTTTTCCGATGGATTTGTATATTTGAAATGTTATTTGATATATTCGATTTACATGGGCCCTACATGTTGATATTAAATGTTATTTTGCATATTTGAAAAGTTATTGTACTATTTGCACATTTGACTTTTGGGTATACCCACTAAGCATTATGCTTAGCGTGTTGAGTTTCTCACACGCAGGTAAAAGAATTGTTGAAGGGGACAAGGATCAGAAATAGTAGAATCTGCAGGGATAGTGTTCAGAGTCACATCACTCCTGCATTTTGGTAGCCCACTATGTATTTGATGTTTTATATGTATTATATCGGCATGCATGGATATAAATGTTTTTTTTTTTAATATATGTAATGGATATTTAGTTTTATGTATGTTTGTAAATATTTGTGATAATTGGGCCCATGGATTTTAATGTTTTTGAAGTTGAATGTTTATAAATATTTTATATGAATTGTGTTTACGAAATTATTGAAAACAGCTTTTTGGAAAGTTAGAAAATCAGAGGAAACTCTAGCGAAAATTTCAGAAAATTTTTTTGGACCATAATTTTAAATATTTATTTGGATCATTACTTAAAGTTTCTGTTCTAAAATTTATTTTCCGTATACGGTAGCGCTTCCCGATTCGGTCTGAGCAGGTTCGAATTGGGGGGGTATTACATGTGAAGTCAAATCCTGACATTACAATTGGTGTCATAGCAGATTTACTGAGGGATAAGTATAAGGTGAATATTGATATTAGTAGATTGTATAAGGCAAAAAGAATAGCATTAGATAGGTTAGGTAGAGATCATTCTGAGTGTTTTAAGCACGTGAGGGCTATGCTTTTACGGTACAACAAAGCAATCCAGAATCAGTTGCATACATTAAAACACAACAGCCGTAACCTACCTTTTAGAGGTTTTTTCTGAGTTTTCATGCTCAAAAGTATGGATTTCTTGAGGGATGCAGGCCATTTATTGGTTTAGATGGCTGCCACTTAAAAGGGACACTTGGAGGTGTGTTATTGGCTGCTGTTGCTTTAGGTGCAAACAGTGGAGTATATCCACTTGCTGTTTGCATCTATGAAGTAGAAAATCTGTTAAGCTATAGCTAATTTTTAAAGCACCTACATGACTATTTGAAGTACCCAACAAAGAAGCAATTGTATTTCATGAGTGACAGAAAGAAGGGAGTGCTGAATGCATTAGAAGTGCAGTTTTCCTTTGCCATTACAAGGTAAAACACGCTTTTATTTTATTACTAATAATTGTACAACATATAATTGTACTACATATTGCTTTCAACTATATTTTATGAACATAGTCATTACTTTTGGGCAGGTTTTGTGCAAGGCATATATATGCCAATTTTAGACTCAAACACTTGGGCCAGAAGCTAAAAAATTTATTTTGGAAGTGTAGTAGGAGTAGTAATTTATTTGAATTCAATGATGTCATGGCTGAAATAGGGAGGCGTAGATGCAAAAACATGGTTAGATAAAATTAATCCCAGACACTGATCTAGGCACGCATTTGATCAATCAATTAAATGTGGCTATGTCACTAATAATATGACTGAGTCATTCAATAGCATGCTAGGAGATCATAGGGCTAAAACATTTTTACAAATTGCTGGAATTTATTAGGAGGATGGTAATGAAAAGATTCCAAAAGAGGAAAGAAGAGTATCTTGGCTGGAAATCAGAAATACCATCATTTGTGTCAAAAACAATTCTGATTGCAAGTAAAGATAGTAGGATCCTAATAATGCTTAGTGCAGGCAACGATGAATATGAGTTGTTGGATGAGACAAGAGCCTATGTAGTGAAAATAAATTAGGCTACATGTGAGTGTAGTGGGTGGCAGGTCAGTGGGATTCCATGTTGTCATGCAATGGCTGCTATTGGCCATTATGCTGGTTGAGATTGAGTAACAAGGAGAATTGTTGATTATGTTCACCCAAAACTGACCAAAACTGCATTTTTACACACGTATAGTGCCGTGATTCATCCAATTCCAGACATATGTGTGTGGCCTAACCTTAATACAACACCTCTCATTCCACCACCATTTACAACAAAACTCGGCAGACTTAAGCTTAGAAGAAGAAGGGAACCTGGTAAGAAACCCAAGGAAGGAAGATCTGTGAGTGTTGTATGCAAGAAATGTGGACAGCCTGAGCATAAGTGAAGAACTTGCATAAATGGATCAATGTTTGGAAAAAAAAAGCAGGTATGAATCAGTTCTGAATTATTAAATTAATATATATATATATACACACACACACCCCCGTACAGGTCTATATACACAAAGGTCACTCTCTGTGTGTGTGTGTGTGTGCGCATGCACATTCACACAAAGGTCACATGCCCAAACCTCTGTGTATGTCTCTATATATGTGTGTGTGTGTGTGTGTGTGTGTGTGTATCTAAAGAAACCTTTTTTTTTTTACTGACAGAATTCACACAAAGGTCACATGCTCAGACCTCTGTGTATGTCTATATATATATATGTGTGTGTGTGTGTGTGTGTATGTGTGTGTGTATATATATATATATATTGTGTGTATATATATATATATATATAAAGAAACCTAATTTTTTTTTACTGACAGAGAATAAGAGAGACAGATGCTACTGGTGCCTTAACTTCCTAACCTCAGTTAGGACCTCTAACTCAAACACAACCCCAATCACAAGTGACACAGCATTAATTTGGCAGCAGGATGAACAGTTTTTGTTGTTATTTTTGCTTCTGATGTTTGTGTAATTTCTATTATGTTTTTCTTTAGCCCCATTACAGTTTTGTGTTTCTTTCATATATTTTTGAAATGAAAGTGTTGTGGTAGTTCAGTTTTTTATTTGCCAAATAGATGTTTTTTGGGGGTATAATTGTCTTTTTAAATTTAATAAATATATGAGGGGTAAAATAGTCTTTTATGTGTTTACATGTGTCAGAATCTACTTTATTATGTCTTTTAACGGTGTAATAACAACAGGATGTAAAAGAGAGAAAAAAAACAGGAGGGTGGAAAATGGAGAATATATTAAAACATAGGGTGAAAAATGATTATATCCCTATTTTTTATTATATTATGCTTATTTTTTATCTGAATGAGAAAATGTGAACTGTCCATATATCATTTGAATCAGTTCTGATGGAGAACTGATTAGTTCCCTCACAAACTGATCAGTTCGTGGGAGAAAATCAAAATCTACCTTTCACATTAATTTGAATCAACCAAAACAATTGTTAAAATCTTTTTTGTCAATCTTCTCGGCTTCGTCGGCATCGGATTCAACGTCGGTGGGTGTCGCAGGTGAATAGGCGGTCGACCGATGGTGTCGTCAGTGAAATGGTGGCTGTCGTCGACCGAGGGGAATGGACGGTGGTTTGATCAAGAGAAAGATGTGAGTTCGGTGAAGAGATGAGAGAAATTGAGCGAGAAGAAAATAAGAAAAAAAAAATTTTTGGTGAAATGGTTTTTATACTCAACGGTATTTTTGTCCCAAACCAGTTTTATATGTTATTTTCAGTTAAAATAATAATGTGGTGTCAGTTCCCACAATCCAGGCCCGATAGGTGCTATTTCAAAAAAAATCTCATACAATAAAGGGCTAATTACAATAAAGTACCCTGACGTTTGGCTATATTGCAATGAAATCGTGAGTTTAACCTTAATTGCATGTTAGTACCCTTGACTAACTGGTTGACCGTCAAAGTTGACGGTCAACCAATAGTCAAAGAGTATTTTGGTCTTTTTCACCTTAATTTATTTTTAAAAAATAAAAAATATATATAAATTATAAAAAAAGTTAAATAAATCTCCACCGTCCATCAATTTGGAGATTATATTGACAAAAAAAATAAAAAAAACTTAAAATTAAAATAAAAAAATAAAAAAAAATTTATATTTTTAGTGTTCTTAGTGTGGAGATCCATATTGGATCTCTACCGTCCATCAACAGTGATGGAGCAGTTGCTCCGTCGCAGATGGAGCAGCGACGGAGTGCTGCTCCATCCCAGAGAGATGGAGCCGAAGCTCCATCTGCGATGGAGCTGCTCCATCCATCGCCGACGGAGAGCAGCGACGGAGCAAAGTGCTTTGTCGGCGATAAATGGAGCAGCTCCATCGCCGATGGAGCAACGCTCCGTCATTGGTCCATCGGCGACGGAGCAACTGCTCCATCAACGGGAGCACATCTGTTCCCGTTGATGGAGCAGATATGGTTTCAGTAAAAAAATTTTTTTTTTTTTTTATTGTTTTGTTCTTAGAGTTCTTCTGGATCTCCACCAAGAATACCAAAAAAAAAATTTAATATAAAATATTTTTTTTAATGTTTTTTAATTATATGATTTTTAAAATTTTTTTTGTAAAAATATATCTCCACCGTCCATCAAGATTGATGGACGGTAGAGATCCATTTTTAAAAATTTTAATTTTTTAATTTTTTTAATTTTTATTTAATTTTTTTTAACTAGGGGCAATTATGTCATTTTACACAAAAGTCAAAGTCAAATCGTTATATTTGACTGGTCAACTAAAGGTAGGGTACTAACATGCAATTAAGGGTAAACTTACGATTTCATTGCAATATAACCAAACATTATAGTACTTTATTACAATTAGCCCTACAAAAAAAAGTAAAAGCTACCAACAAATGTAATATGGCCAAAACACAAGGGTATTAGTGCAATTAGCCCTAAAAAATGTATAAGAGAACGCATCAGTTAACATAACAGGCTAGCGATCCAAGCCCAAGCGAGTAAGCTTGCCAAATAAAAAGATTTAAAGTCTGAGTTACTCCCAACCTGCAAGGCGCAAGCCCAATCCAGCCTAAAAGGCCCTGCCTTTTTGACACATAATATATATACATTACCTATTTTAACCTTTCAACTATTGTAATATTTGTGATCTAAATCTCATACGCATCATCAAGTATTTTTTTTTTTTTTAATATTATGTAACGACTTAAATATGAAATATTATTAATTATAAAATTTAAATATCTTTTATCATAATAATACAACTAAGTTGTATATTCAACATCAAACCTTGTTAGTAGTAATCTTCAATGCCATTTTAAATAGATACCAAATATACTTTATTCCGGGGGTTGTCTCATTGTGGATCGAATTCTTCATTATCACCAGGAAATGTAAACAAAGTGGTGCATTCATTGCTTGATGTTGATTAAAGAAAAATACATGTTAGTTTTGTTTGGTGGCATGCACTATGTATTAGGGAATTAAAATGTGTTGAAATTATTATTTAATACATTCCAATTGGGTGGGATTATGTTTGTACTTGAAGTTTGGAACTCTTAACATATATTATTTAATTTTGTTTTTTTAAAAGAGACATTATGTTTTAATTTTGAGAAATTAAATATAATTATTCTCCATACTATATGAATACTGTTTATAATTAAACTACACAATCTATGTAAGATAAATGAGACGAGCTTTTATTGACGTACACTAATAAACACATATATAATTTAAAATCTTACTATTAACTGACATTAACCACTTACGTTATACGTAAATATTTAAATAATCAGCCTAATTTATAAAATAAAATTTAACCTGGACCGTCGGATAATAAATGAAACGACAATAACCCCCATCAAACGACACAGCCCACTCAATGTCAATCAAAACCCCACAAAGAGACTTTATATAACACGAACCCGAAAAACCCTAGCAGCCCTCTTTTCTTTTTAGTGTTCATTTTCTCTTCTTGCCGTTGCAGAAGAAGGAAAAAAAAAACCCAAATCGAAGATGGTGTCTGGTTCCGGGATCTGCGCGAAGAGGGTGGTGGTGGACGCCAGGCACCACATGCTCGGCCGCCTGGCCTCCGTGCTGGCCAAGGAGCTCTTGAATGGCCAGAAAGTGGTGGTTGTCAGGTGCGAGGAGATTTGCATTTCCGGCGGACTTGTAAGGCAGAAGATGAAGTACATGAGGTTCTTGAGGAAGAGAATGAACACCAAGCCCTCTCATGGTCCCATTCACTTCCGTGCTCCTGCTAAAATCCTCTGGCGCACCATTCGTGGGTATGTTTATTCATTTTTAGTCGTGGCTCTTTTCAAACCTATATCAATCTTCGTTTTTTAGTTATCTGTGGATAGAATGTGATGGATCTCTATCTGGGTATATGTTCGTTTGACGTATACTGTTGAAACCAATTGGAACATTTTTTTTTTTTTGTTTAGTTTGGTCTCGGTTGTTGTTAAATGTGATTACTTCGCTTGGGATTAATTTCATTGTTTGAGTTATATTTAGTATGTTATTTGCTGCGCTAGTTTAGCTGTAGAACAAATCCAACATTTTCATTTATGTTGTTTTATCTGGTAATCGATACTTGTTCTGTGTGAGTGTGAGAAATAACCAAGTTTCCAATAGCTATGGTTGAAACTTCGGCCATCCTTTAATTTATTTTATTGGACATACAGGATGATAATTGAGTATTTGGTTTGTGTCTGGTGATTAAATCTGTTTGGGTTGGTTGTAGGATGATTCCCCACAAGACCAAGCGTGGAGCTGCAGCCCTTGCTCGTTTGAAGTCTTATGAAGGAGTTCCTCCTCCTTATGACAAGATGAAGAGGATGGTCATTCCCGATGCTCTCAAGTAAGTTTCTTCAATTTTGAGTATCATTGTTTGCTTATGATTTTGCTTTTGCTGTCACTTTGGAATTTTACTCTGTTCTTTGTAAGCAATCCTTATTGGCTGTTTTGAATGCTAGGGTTCTGAGGCTTCAGAAAGGTCACAAGTACTGCTTGCTGGGCAGACTTTCATCAGAAGTCGGGTGGAACCACTATGACACCATCAAGGTAAGAACCTGCTAGCCTATCTATCTAACTAAATATATGTTTTGTGATTTGTGTTTAGGGATTTAACGTAATTAATTAAACTGTTTGGATAGACACATTTAACACCCCTTATGTGAATACAACTGAACATTGCCTGCCTGCAGAAAATTGTCATACATATTCAAGGCAGGATGCTGTTTATTATTCAATATTTTATTGATGGAAATTATTAGAATAGATGTCTGCTTTCTGTGGCATTTTGGTATCTTGATTCATACAATTATACATGTTTTCTGCCTACCTCATTTAAATTCAGCTTAGCTGAATAAATGGTAAAACCTTGAATAATGATTTGATTGTTTCTGTCCTCTAGTTTTAGATGTATGTGTCATGATTAGTTAACAAGATTTAAGAGAGTTATTTTTATTGGTTACCATTGCTCCGAAATCTAATTTCTTATATCTCTAACTCATAATTAGGAGTTACTGTAATGATATTTGATGATATCATGGTCATATGAAGCATTGCGGTTATATCTTGTTTATTTGTGACATTAGTCTTGTTATGTTGAATGGGCACATACTTTAGATGATGTTGGTAGTTTATATGCTAATATCTTGCCATTTGATAAATAGGAAGTATTAGTTTGCCTCTTTCTTTGAATTAAGTTGCACCTAATGGATATAGTTCTAGATTATCACGTCTTCATTAAGATATAAGATTGGTAGCTTGAGATGCTTGGTTATGTGGTGTTTTTGGTTGGAGATGATGTGCTTTAGCATATGTATCCACAACTTGAGGCCTGAGTAGTTTATTCAGCTGCTTGTGTCATTTTGTTATTTGTAGGAGCTTGAGAAGAAGAGAAAGGAGAGGGCTCAGATAACATATGAGAGGAAGAAGCAGTTGGCTAAACTGAGGGTGAAAGCAGAGAAGGTTGCAGAGGAAAAGCTTGGTCCCCAGCTAGAAATTATTGCTCCCATCAAGTATTGATGAGTAGTCATATATAATGTGAGAGATGTGAGAGGTTTTGCTGCCGTCATTATATTTTGTTTTTCAGTTTGTAACTGATGATGGATCATACTTCAATTTGTGCTAGTTTTGAAAGTAGATGCTATGCCATATTCAACATACTTTGTTCAAATTAGCCTTTATTTCCTGAAATATTTGAGATTAACTGTGTTGTGACTTGTTTCTTGTTGCTTTCTGATAGTTTTGTTTTGCCTTTTTCTCGTATTCGTGTTTCTACTATAATGGATTTTGGTAAAATTTTATAAAATCAACCGATTATGCCTTTCACTTAACAATGCTGGCAAATATTTTCACAGCTCACCAAGTTATCTCCAATAAATTTAAACCTACACTCTTAAGTACATTCATAAACTTGGTGTTGAATTTTGTAGTTTTAGTCAAATTTACATAACTTAAAAATCTGATAGACATTACTATTAATCTTGTTATATGTTTCTGTGGGGTTATTGTCTATTTGCATCTTATCCAAATGAATGTTTATTGTGTTGTTGCAATTGATGCCTGGTTCTGAAGAGAAGGAAGAGATCTTAGAAAGTGGATTTCTTTTTTTATTTGGGGGATTATCATTTTGGTCCCTAAATTTTAAAAAATTATTAATTTTTTAAATGAGTTATGATTAATGGTATACTTGGTCCTTAACTTTTAAAAAATATATCAATTTGGTCCTTCTATTAGTCAACCAATAGTCAAACTTAACGGTTCCAGAGGTATTTTCGTCTTTAAACCTATCAATAACTCAACGGTAAATTTTTTAGTAAAATGATATATCTATCCCTGATTAAAAAATTTAAAATAAATTAAACTAAAAAATTAAAATTTTCAAAATGATCTTCTATAGATCTCCACCGATTGATGGACGGTAAAGATTATATTGAAATTTTTTTAAAAAAATAAAATTAAAAATTAAATATTTTTAATTTTTTTTAAAAAAAATTGAAATTGAAAATGGTGGCGATCCAATCTCACTAACCCAAAAAAAAAATCAAATTGAAGAACATGAGCGAACCCAGTTTCTGGTTTCGTTGAGGATCAACGAACCCAAATCTGGGTTCGTGGAGGTTCAACGAACCCAAAAACTGGGTTTGTTAAAAATGACTGGTTTGTTGAAGATCATCTTCAACGAACCCAATCCAAGTTTTTGGGTTCATTGAACCTCCACGAATCCAGATCTGGGTTCGTCGAGGTTCAATGAAACCAGAAACTGGGTTCGTTGAGGATGAACGAACCCAGTTTCTGGGTTCGATCATTCATCTTATTCAAACTTTGAATTTTTTTTTTTGGTTGGTGAAGATCCAGATTGGATCTCCACCCTTTTCATTTTCAATTTTTTTAAAAACAAAAATTTAAAAAAAAATAATTATATTTTCACTTTAATTTTTTTTAAAAAAAATTTCAATATAATCTTCACCGTTCATCAAGATTGATGGACGGTGGAGATCCATTAAAAAATATTTTTTTTAAATATTTAAATGAAATGACCATATTACCCTTCTATTTATTAATAATTATTTTAAAATTTTGAGGTTAAAATTATCATTTAACTTATTTAATTAGTATTAAGGGCAAAACTGTCTTTTATCAATTTTGTTAAGTTTGACTAACAGAAATTTAGTTAGAGGGACCAAATTGATACATTTTCTAAAAGTTAAGGACCAAGTGTACCATTAATCATAACTCATTTAAAAAACTGATAATTCTTCAAAACTTAGGGACCAAAATAATAATCCCCCTTTTTATTTTATTTTATGATCAGATAAATAATAAACCCAACCCATTTCTTTTATTTTTTTCTTGACAAGAAAGTTTACTCAAAGGAATGAACCATGATTTTTCATAAAAGGCAACGGTTTTTATGGATTTTCATGTTTAATCAAATGATATTTAATTAAAATATAGAACAAAAAGATCTCTTGAGTTTTGAATCTTTACAAGTGGATTTAATGATGATTATGTTTGACTATTAAAAAATTAAAATACCCTTAAATAATATATAAAATTATTAATATTCATTAAATAAAAAAATTATAAAAAGAAACAGTTAAAAAGATAAGATGGATGGTGAAAATTTTAACTTTTTTTTTAAATTGTTTTATTTAATGGATATTAATAATTATATTTATTATTTGGATCATTTTGGTCTTTAACATTCAAACATTGTCAATTGTCAAATATGATGAAGTTTGACTAACGGCACAAAGATATTTGTCAATATATCTAAAAGTTAATTTCGTTTGTAGATAAACAAATCTTGAGGACTCTAGGTGTTATTTTCTCTTGTGTAACCTTTTCTTTTTCTTACTAGCTTTTTTTTTTTCTATTCATACCTATTTATTGTTGAGTTAATTACACTAAATTCCCTGAGGTTTGGCTAATTACACTCAGAATTAAAGTTTCTCTTGTGTAACCTTTTCTTTTTCTTACTAGCCCTTTTTTTTTTTTTTTTTCTATTCATACCTATTTATTATTGAGTTAATTACACTAAATCTCCTTGAGGTTTGGCTAATTACACTCAGAATTAAAGTTTGCATTAATTGACACTAACCTCCCCTCACGTTAACTTTGACCGTCAAAATAAACGTGGACTTTTTTCAAATTTATTAAATGACCAAAATACCCATGTTAATTAATATTATCAATATTTTACTATTCACCCATATTGGATCTCCAACAATAATAATAATAAAAAAATTGAATGCATTCATCGAACCCTTATAGGTTCGATCTCCAATCCAGAGGGTTCGATCTTGAAGATCGAACTCTTCTGGGTTCGATGAATCTCGAACCCAGAAGGGTTCATGGAACCCAGATCTGGGTTCCACAAGAAGGGTTTGAATCGAACCCTTCTGGGTTCGATCTCGAACCCAGAGGGTTCAAAGATCGAACCCTTCTGGTTCGATCTCGAACCCAGAAGGGTTTGAAGAACGAACCCTTCTGGGTTCGATGAATCTCAAACCCATAAGGGTTCGAATCGAACCCTCTGGGTTCCACAAATCCAGAGGGTTCGAAGATCGAACCCTTCTACGTTCGAAGAATCTCGAACCCAGAAGGGTTCGATGAATGGCTTCAAAATTTTTTTTTTCTTGGTAGAGATCCAGATTGGATCTCCACCGTTCATCATTGTTGATGGACGGTGGAGATCCAATCTGGATTTCACTATTAATTTTTTTAATGAATAGTAAAAAATTGATAATATTAATTAACATGGGTATTTTGGTCATTTAATAAATTTTAAAAAAGTTAACGTTTATTTTGACGATCAAAGTTAACGTGAGGAGAGGTTAATATCAATTAATGTAAACTTTGATTCCGAGTGTAATTAGCCAAACCTCATGAAGGTTTAGTGTAATTAACTAATTTATTATTTCTATTTAATATGATACTTTACAATATCACGTTCAAAAGAGTTAAAGTAGTTAAGGAAAAAAAATTGCGTCTATTGTTATATTGTTTTCTATTATTATGTCTTTCTCCAAAAGTTTCCGATTATATGGGAGGGAGTAACTTTAGGAATATTATCATTTTTTTTTCTTTTATTTGAAAGTAAAGTCAGTTTACCTTATTTTTAAACTATTAATCAAAATACTTTGTTAAAATAATTAACAGAATTATTCATATTTTTAATAAAATTTTATAAAATCCATTTTACCCATAACTAAAAAGGAAAATAATTACTCTCTCAACTTTTCTCTCTAGGGAAAACATAACTAAAAAGGAAAATAATTACTCTCTCAACTTTTCTCTCTGGGGAAAACAGAATGGAGGTAGTTATTGGCAGTTTGCCTAGTTGTCACCTTCTTCGGTGTAGTTGGCTCATGTTGATTATTTTTTTAGTTTGCATTTCATTTCGATTCTTGATGGATGCACAGGAAATTGGTCGATTGAGTGAGACTTTATCACTATCGGAGAAGAAGGGTCCAGTTGTTAATTTTGATACCAATCTCAAGAAAATCGGGTTAGAGAAGATGGCTCTTAGTTTAGTGGGTAAAGTAATTTCAAGTAAAGTTATAAACAAGGAGGCTTTTCGTTCAATTATTCCGAAGATATGGAAACTGTATGAGAAATTTGAAATTGAAGTACTCAGTACTAATGTGTTTGTTTTTCATTTTCCGAATATACGAGATTGTCAACGGACACTTACCAGAGGTCTATGGAATTTTGACAGGTCTTTGTTAGTACTTGAGAAGCCATGCGGAAATGGATTTATTGATGAAATGAGTTTCTCAAAGGTTGAATTCTGGGTACAAATTCACAATGTCCCTCTAGTGTGTATGACCAAGGATATTGGTCTCTTTATTGGTCGCCAAATTGGGGAGGTTCGCAAATTAGATTTGGGAGCCACGGGAGACTATTGCGACGCTATGTTCGCATTGATCTGGATGGTTCTGGTCAAGTCTCCACTTTGTTGTTACGATACGACACTACAAAAAAAAGCTCATCCATTGCCCGTAGTAGATTTTTTTTTTTCTATAGCAGGTGATGCCCGTAGTAAAAAATCTTTTCTACTACGGGCAATGCCCGTGTTAAATACTTTATGTACTACGGGCTATACCAGTAGTAGATAATCTGACATTTATTTTTAAAAAAAAATTATTTTATTTAATATACAATTCAGATTGATTTCAATTTCCTGCAAAATATTCTGCAATATTGCACCATAGAATTTAAAAAATTATAAATAATAATATAATCAATAAAAACTAATATACTTAATTTGAAGAATAAAATCACATAATGATATCATCTTGATTACAAAATATTAAAGTTTTAATGTACTTTAAAGTACATAAATAATTCAATAATTTTATCCTAACCCTGATATACAAGAAAGAAATAAAATCACACAATACTATGGTATGATTTCTCAACAAGCAAGGGATCTACTCCAAGTTTTAAAAGAAGGGTCTATAAATCCTTTCAATTGTATTTATGGTTCAGCAAGCAGCATAGAGACAAGAGCGTGGTGCTTGATTCTGTTGTGGGGTGTGACCTTTAATGCTGTAATGAGAAATGTCAAACCATACTTTATTAATGAAACAAGCCCTCCACACAAACAGCTTGATCTTGGGAGGGATGTTGAAACGCCAAAGAGCTTTCCACCAAGACTCAGAAAGAGACAGCCTTGAACCACCAGCTCTATCATCGAAAGACATTCCAATCCAATAACCACTCTTTACACTATATCGCCCAAGAGAATCGAAATGCCAAAAAAGAGAATCTCTACTTCCAGGAGGTCCCGTAGGAATCACAAGAATAGATCGGCTGTCATCCTCCAAGAAAGAATCTCGGACAAGGGGTGCATTCCAAGCACCTGAAGGTAATTTCAAAGCAGCCACCGTGAAGGAAACATCCAACAAAAGAGGTGAAATAATACGAAACAACTTTGGCCGAGGAATCCATCTATCAGAATAAATAGAGACGGAAGCACCATCCCTAATTTGCCAACGGGAGTCAAGCGCAACAATCTCACGACCCCAAAGCAAACTTTTCCAAATAAATGAACCTGAAGAGTAACAATGAGCCTGCAAAATAGTTGAATTAGGAAAGTAGCAATCTTTGAGAACTTTGGCAACCAAAAAGTCAGGGACATTAATAATACACTAGACTTGCTTTGCAAGTAAAGTTTTATTAAAAATCGAAAGATTTCTGAAACCCAAACCTCCCTTCGATTTATTCAAACAAAGCCTCTCGAAAAGAACACCAATGAATACATTTATTAGTTTGAGAATCACCCCACCAGAAATTTGCAGCAAGCCTATGAAGTCCCGAATTAAAGCAACAGGAAGGCGAAAAAGATTTATGGAATACATTGGTATTGGTTGAACAACAGACTTAATAAGAACATTTTTTTCCTGCTGTTGAAAAAAGGTTGCCCCACCAATTACACAGTTTAGACCAAACACGATCCTTAATGGAACAAAAAAGCAAAGACTTCGATCTCCCCGAAAAGCTAGGTAAGCCTAGATATTTTTCATGACAATGTACAAGAGGAACCTCCAAGCAAGTAGCAAGCTCCCTAGCAAAGGCCAAAGGAACTCCACGGCTGCAACAAAGAGCCGATTTTGAGAAATTCACAAGCTGTCCCGATGCCATGGAATAAACATGCAGAATATTTTTAATATTCAAACATTCCTCCTTAGAAGCTCGTGTAAACAAAAGACTGTTATCCGCAAAAAAAGGTGAGAGATTTTAAAACCATTGCGACTATATCGAAACCTAGCAAAAGAGCCTGAACTCACCCCATGATGAATCAAACTAGACAACCCTTCAGCACAAAGTAGAAACAAGTATGGCGAAAGAGGATCTCCTTGACGCAAACCGCAAGAAGGATGGAGGAAGCCCACTGCCTCGCCATTCACTAAAAAACGATAAGAAACAGACGAAACACATCTCATCACCAATCTGATCCAGGACTCAGAGAAACCCAAAGTGCGCATCATTCCCTCCAAAAACACCCATTCTACACGGTCATAAACCTTTGACATATTGAATTTAAGACCAACGAATCCCTTTTTACCTCTTTTTTTGTTTTTGTTTTAATGCATGCATACATTCGAAACCAATAATCGCATTATCAATAATCAAGCCCCATGGGATGAAAGCACTTTGTGAATCCGAAATAACCTCCTCCAAGGCCAACCGCAAGCGATTAGCAATGGACTTTGCAATTATTTTGTATAAAACATTGCAAAGGCTAATAGATCTGAAATCAATTATTAGTAAGTTTTAATTCACCTTTATTACTACATGAAATAAATTGCAATTATTAACTTGCCTTGTAGGCAAACAGCCACCTCTTTTTTCTTTTTCTTTTTTATAAAATCTAATACCTTTCATATTAGAGAACTATCGGGATCAACCGATATTAAATCATACAAGCGCGGTTCGGACAACTGCTCCTAATAATGGAAGACGAAAACTACCGAAACCAACGGCTCGAAATACTACTCTTAATAACGGGAGAAATAGAAGAAAAAATAACATAATTGTGACATAATTGTAACCGAGAATATTTCAATTTTTTTTTTGAAATATTACCGGAATACTTTAATTAATATTTTAAAATTATGGAAAAAAATAGCATTATTTTAAAAAAGTAGAGGGAAAAAAATGATAAGATCCAATTTTGATGTCAGTTCCAAAAAATTTAAATTCAAGTTCATTGGTTTCGACACGACCCGAGAGTTCCAATGAGAGCTGGCCAGGATCATCAGAGCGAAAGTTATCAGACCCAGCATTGCCGCTAGTCCGCCGAACAGGTCCGGCACCGGAGAGTGCCACGTTGACCCTTACTACGTCACCGCCGGCGGTGGAGAAAATGAGGCCTTTGCTGTCATCGTTGTTGGTATTACTGGCGTTGGCGTGTGAAAGCTAAAACGGGTCCTCGTTTTGAAAAACATGCAGATTTGGTGGTGCTGGTTTGTTTTGGTGCTGGTTTGTTTTGGTGGTTGAATTTGATTTTGAGTGGTTGATTAAACAAAAATTGAAAAAAAATACATATTTGGTGGTTTGGTGGTGTTTGGGTGATGGTTTGCTTGGTTGAATTTGAGTTGTATTTGAGTTGATGAGAAAATAAATTGAAAAAAAAAAAATTTGTTTGTTTGAGTTGTTGATGGTGATGATGAATGATAATGATAGTGATGGAGGAGAAGAGAGAATGTTAAAATTGTATGGTGATAAAGATGATGATGGAAAACAGAAAATACAAATTATTTTTTTTAACTTGAAGTATTTTAGTCTTTTTATTGTTTTTAAACGGTCAACATTTATTATTAACGGTCAAATTTAATGGGAGAGAAGGTCAATGTGAGTTTATACAAATTTTAATTCCGAATGTAATTCATCAAAACTCAGATAGGTTGAGTGTTATTCGTTCTTTCATTTATGATCAAATTATCGCTCATCATTTCTTTTTATTACTAAATTCACACATATTGTTAATTTTTATTAAGTTTATAAACGAAATTATACATTTACTCTTAAAAAAATAAAAATGAAAAAGATTAATGGATCTCTACCGGTCCACATGAACAATGAAAATAAAAAAAAAATTAAAAAAATCAAATAAAAATTATTAGATGGATAGTGAAGATTCCAAGTGAAATCTTTATAATTTTTTTTATTATAATCTCCATTGTCCATATAAAATATAAAAATTTATTTTTAAAATTTGTTTAAATTTTTTCAATTATTTAATTATTTAATTTTTTAATTTTTTTTTTCTTTCTTAATCTCCGTAATCTGTATAGACGATGGAGATTTATTATTTTTTTTAAAAAAAATAAATAAATAATTTTATTTATGAAGTAAATGGTCGAGATAGTTAGGCAATAAAATTAAAATATGGAAGATAGTTTGATTATAAATAAAATTTGTCAAATCAACATTTCAATAGCAGATATGAAACGACAGGAGAGATTGTTGGGCAGATAACTAACTAGTCAACTAATTTTCTCAAAATGGAAATGCAGACATTTTAACAGTTACAAAAAGAGAGTGATATAAACGCCAGACCATTCAACTTGTAATTCATCAATGTTCATAGGTCTTTCCGTCTAACAACTAAGGCCAGCCCATTAATTGGAATATTTTGATTTCTCAGACAACACACAAGATCTTTCAATTTGTCAAAACAAATTATATAATCTTTTTTCTTTTTCTTTTTTTTTTTCTCTATTTAGTTATTGCAAAGATTTTCTTACTCCATTTTGACTTATTTATTTCTAAAGAAAGTTCCATTTTCAGGTATATTTTTCCTTTTCAATTTAGCATAATTGAGGTATTCAAAATCTACTATAAGAAAAAAATTATCCCAATTTACCATAATTAGATCATTGACTTTCTTTGTTTCCTTCCTCTATACCTTTTTTTTTTTTAACTTCTTGTTACATTTTCATTTTTTTTTTCTGAACATAGAAATCTGTATTTTCATTTTTTCATGGCTAAAAAGATGTCCATTGTTGAGTGTATTTGGGTTTTATGTGTTGTGGTTTTGGTTGGTTGTGAGTTGGGAGAAGCAAAACAAGGCAGGTTTGTGATGGAAGGCAACAAGCCAGTTGCTTGCCAGAAAGTTGTTGATAAGTCAGGCCACGGCAAATTTTCCAGCATTCAATCTGCTATCAACTCAGTTCCTTCCAACAATCAAAACTGGGTTTGTATCTTCATCAAGGCTGGCATTTATAGGTATTTAATTTCTTACCTTTGTTGAAACTTCAGGTTGCGTGGTTTATACTTGAAGCAATTCGAAAGAAAATACAATCTTAAATCCGTTATTCGCGTGTAAATACAGATAGTTCTATGCATGTATAAGCTTATCTTGTCAAGAATGAACTGAAAATGAGTTTTTTTTCTTTAATTTTAATATTATACGGTATCGTTTTATTTGAAATCTAATGGAGGTCAACCACCGATAGTAATATGACCCGTTTTAAGTTTTTAACGGAACAATTTAAAATTTTTCTTTTTATATAAATTAAAGTGAGGGTTAATTAAGTTTGGTTAATATTGTAATTGCTTAGAATAAAATATCAGTTCCTTATTGTTTGATGCATGCTTGTAGTTGAATATGTATTATGTGTTGTGTGCACATGAGTATTAATATTGTGTATATGCAAGTGTAGAGAGAAGGTGATAATACCATATGATAAGCCATACATCATACTAAAAGGAGAGGGAAAGAGAAAAACTCAGGTCATTTGGGATGATCACAGCTCTCTTGAACAGAGCCCTACTTTCGCTTCCATGGCCAATAATGTTGTAGTTCGAGGAATCAGCTTTGTGGTAAGCAATAATCTTCCTAACTGTGAGTTTATGTACTATTAACTGTTACACAACATTGGAATTTGAAGGGTTTATGTTGTTTAATATCATTTATTTATTTTGCTTATTGATCTCGTTTGCATTTGAACAGAATTCGTACAACCTTCCATATGGAAATAAGAAGAACACGAGAGTACCGGCGGTGGCAGCCATGGTAGGTGGCGACAAGACATCATTTTATCGATGTGGATTCTTTGGGGTGCAAGACACATTGTGGGATGTTCACGGTCGCCATTACTTCAATCATTGTACCATTGAGGGTGCTGTTGATTTCATTTTCGGTATAGGCCAGTCCATTTATGAGGTACTACTAACTATTTCTATAGATCTATGTTCTACTACTTGTAAACTGAAACTATAACAAAAAAATTTAGCGTCATACTTGTTAAAAGTAATCTCGAAAGTCTTACATATCCATTCATAGTTTAAATGAGTAATTCACCTTCCTCCGTACGCATTTACCAGTATGTATGGATAGTAAATATCAGGGTGACAAGTTTAGTATTTAATCTTGACAGTACTCAGCAATCTTGTAATTAATATTACAATCTATCATTTAAAAAACTGTATATTCTTAGATTCTTAAAGAAGAAAAAATTGATTGTTGGTTGTAGAATTGTGTGATACGTTTTATTGGAGGAGGACTAGAGGCAGGTCTTGCAGGATATATAACAGCACAGGGAAGAACAAGCCCAAAAGATTCAAATGGATTTGTGTTCAAGAATTGCATTGTGCTTGGAAGTGGTTCCACCTACTTGGGAAGACCCTGGAGAGACTATGCAAGAGTCTTCTTCTACAATTCCAAACTCACTAATGTTATTCACCCTCAGGGTTGGAGTGCTTGGAATGTTGCTGGCCATGAGTAACTTCTCTATACCTTAAAATACCTCATCTCTACTTTTTTATCGTATTGGAAATAGTCGTCGTCGTCTTCATATTATCTATACGTACGTATTATATACCATGCATGAGTTAGAGTGCTGTGTGAGTTTAATGTGTAGATTTTCTGCTAAAATGTTCAGGCATCAGTTAACCTTCGCCGAACACGGGTGCTATGGACCAGGATCCGACACTTCCGATCGAGTGAGGTGGGAAAAGAAACTGAGCTCGGACGAGGTGAAGCAGCTAACTAGCATTAGCTTCATCGACAACGAAGGATGGCTGCAAAAGCAACCCAGATAGACTTTAGATTGTTACCTGCGTATTGCTGTGTTGGCTGAACTTATTTCTCCGCATTTGGATTTGTGCTGTCAGGATGTTGTTTGCCAAAAACCTGTAATTTGCAAACTAATTGTCTTGAACATTTTTTGATAAGGTTGTTTCTCATGTTCTCATCATGATAGTTTTTTGTGGAAAATTTGCTTATGCGAAAAATCGAAAGTTCATGCAATATCGACTGGAAAATCTTTGGGACGAGAGTAATTATCGTGTACGGACGATCGACCAAGTCAGTAAAAACTGTCTCCTATTGAACTTCCAGACTAGGAAGTTTAGTTTCTTTTACTTCTCAAAAAGAATGTGTGGTTGTTTACGTTGGATTGTATAAAAAAAATAGACTAAGGAACTAGAGATTTGCATTTTTTATTATTATTATTATTTTTTGGTAAAAAAATATCCCACAATGAACAAATCTGACTAAGAGTAAGCTGACTAAGAGTAAGCATTACATGAGTGGTCTAAATATCTACTCTCACAAACACCGAGAAGAAATATCCCTACACATGCTGATAATTGTATATAGTGAAACTTCAATTTGACACCGAATAAGTTAGGAGTCTACCGAAATCTGCCCAGATTAAACATTATATGAACAATCCAGATATCTACTCTCGATTAATTCTACTCTCACAAATAGCGGAACAAGATCTCCTCTCAGATACTGATAATTACATATGATGGAACTTAAACCTACCACCAGTAATTATTATTGATTCTTATCATATATTTCACGAATGAATAATGTATAATGTATTGTTGATAACAAATGTTATTCATTCTAATTGTTTTGAGACTTGCAATTCACAAACCTAAATGTCACAACTCGTGATTATTTCAATGCTTATGTACCTACAGTCCAAATACAAACAGAAAAGTTCTTTTACATTGTCTCCCCTGTAGAGATGAGAAAATAAAGAGTTAATCCTTTGGGAATCAACTATCAGCATTCTCTTTTACAGGTAAAGGTGACATTTGCCTGTTGTTCACCAATCACCAGTAGCATGATTTTCAAACGCAGTCCGATAGTGCTCCAATGTAATTGATGCTCCCTAACTTTTTGATTTATATATCTCACTTCTGTTCAAATGATGCAATGTAGACTACCTCAGAACCTACAAAAATTCTCAACCTGATGCTATCCAGAACGTCCCAGTGTTGAGGACGCTGAAGATGAATTTCTATTTAGTATTATGTGTTGGAACACTAAGATAAAATTTAGTATTCTTGAAGTCATCTAGAAGGGGGTTGTAACCGTCCTTTGTTCTTGTCTTTGTGGGCAAGCCAAACTCTTCCATGAATGAAGATGAATCGAGCTACACAGAAAATACAAATTTCAGCAGAACATTCAGGGAGTAGAACAAAATTCTAAACCATGTAAAATGACAAACGATTTGCTGTGAGAAAATGCCCATAACAAGCAATATGAGCATAATAGTTGTTCTTGTTATTTGGAGCGCAGATAAAGTAGATTTGAAAATAATAATGTAAGTAAGACTAAAGCACCACCATTTTCTGATAGTGAAATCCTCATGCCTTGAGAAAGTTGGCGATGCACAAACCCTTTGTCTCACATAACACAGATATTTGGTCAATAGAACACTGCAACTATACAATACTACATGACAAAAAAAAAAAAAAAAACCTCATAATAGTTTAAGCATTACACTCATATGATTGCATTCTACCAAAAATTGGTATTCTACAAAGGGCCAAATGTTGTAATTCCTAAACAACAAATCTCTTTATCAAAGAAACTTTCTCATTATTTACAAATGGTTTTGTGAAAAAGAGCAGGTGTCGATTATCACTTGCTACTCCTTATCCTCCATTAGAAAAGATCATTATCCCAACATATTTATGAAAACATGCAGCCAGAATAGAATGGAGCTTTGTACTCAGAATTAAAATTTAACAGTTGTGACTTACAAAAAATGCTACAGTAAAAGCTAAATGAACTTACTGTAATCGTTCTCCTCTTCTTCCCTTGCTTGGATGATTTATCTTTCTGCATTTTTAGCCACCCAGAGCAGTAATGGTCAATACGTTCCAAAAGCTGAAAATCTGTGGGGAAAAAGATATCAGCATCACCCTGCAACAGAAAGCAACCAGATTCAACGTGGGATTTCAACAGTCCTTGTTCTGGCCCAACACTTCTGCAAGTTTTTAACTGAATGGAACAGCATAATTATAAAGTGAAATGATTTATCAACTGGACTTGAAATTCAACATAAGATAATTGTACCGTCAGGGGGTTCAGGCTGTTATCATTTTGCAATCTTACCTTCCCCCTTTACACAATAATACCTAAGGTATTAAATGACATCTCTATACAAATATGACACATAAAAAAAGACATAAAAATATCATACCTTTGCATCAAGATAACTAGTATAATCTTGGCTCTGACCATCTTTCTGCAAACCAAAAGCCAAATAAAGTCAAACAAATTACTAGAGCTCTTTCTTGACATGCATTTTCCTATTGTCTCTAACAGTCATGAAGAACCAAGTTGTGATGATAAAATGTGCAGTAGGCATTTCCAACTGATTCCTTGCTTTTATGTACTATTGATTAATAAAGTTGAATCCTGAATACATCTGGGTACTAAAAAGTCACCCTTTTTTTATTAACAACGTTTAGTTTGTTGGATCACAGATTCACAATGATGGATTCTTAAATAATAATTGAAAAAGTCTTAGGTGCCTAAATGTCATGCCAGAATGGCATTGGACCATAGGGGCAGATTTACCAGGTTATATACTTATAATATCATAGTTAGAAAATTTGGCTACAATGATGTCCTAGAATAAAGTCAACTTTAAAAAAGAGTTGTACTTCAAATGCAATAACATTACATGAATCTTTTTCTGCAAGTCTAATCATAATAATGTTGTTAGAGAGTGTAAGCCAATCAAATATAATACATGCACACACAAAAGTTCACATTACTGAAAAGAATATACCTTCGTTGAAACCAATGGAGCTCTTTCACCAGGTATCTTCACATCAGGCAGGAAACTAAAATCTGAAGCAATTAAGGACATCTTTGGTAGCTTCTCATGTAAAACCTCCAGTAGTTTCTGCATAATGGCATTATTCCTCTTTTAAATACGTACAGACAAAAGAGATTACAGTATAAAATCATTCAAACAATTTCCCTACCAAACAACCAGTTGGAAGCCAGCATCTTCGAGGTCTTGGAAAGACTTTAGACCAAATACTTCTCAACATACCACTGCCTTGAGTATGATCTTTTCCCCATTCCACGACTTCTATACATCGCGTAATTAGATTGTCTTCTAATGGCTTATACAACTCAGAGAGTGTTTCTCTGTAAATAGAAGAAATTTGGGTCAGTAAAGAATAAATGAAAGCAACCCCAGAGCTGACAATATTAATAGTAACATTAATCAACTAAGTAAATCAATGAATTACTATATCAAATCTTGATATTCTAGTAAAATTGAAATAAAAGTAGTATATATCAATCAAACAAACTACTAGGATCTTTATGTAACATACTTCTTAAAAAATGGGGTACCACCTCTCACATGCCACAGATCAGATACAGGAGCCTATATTAAAAAATTGTAATTAGTAAAGTCTTGTTGGTCAAATTAGCAGAAAAAAATCATATCAGAAGAGAAGGATGTCATCGGATGGATCCTTTATTCTCGTCTTTCAAACCACAACACACCATCTTGAGTTGATCAACTAATAAGGCTTGAAATCAAAATTATCTATTAAAGTTACCATTAGACCCTAAAGGTTAAGCTGATAGGTAAAGACCCAATGATAGTATTTAAGCTTTACCATATCTCTCACATGCAAGGCCTGATTTATAGCACTTGTTTGTCACATGGATTTAAAAAGGCTAGAAATCACTCAACCAAAAACTTAAACTGATAGTTAAGAATGTACCAATCAATATGCATGCCCATACATGCACACAAAAAATATAGATTATTGTAAGGAAATACTCTTATGGAGAATCACTTTATCTTGAAAGCTAATGTGAGAATTTGCACTTGTTTTCTTTTATGATTAATTTTGCAACAGAAAGTGCATTTGCAAACAATCATGCTTTTAGAAAACAGACCACACAAACTTGAACAACACATTTCAGCAGTACAATCAGCATAGCTTTCCAACCTATCCTGTTGCTTCTCAACCCATACTTCCATCCATGGAGAATCTTGATTTTCTGAATAGATAAGGTCGTGTGGAAGATTATCGAGTACCTGCAAAAATTTGATATCTGAATTTAGTTTGTGGGAAGAAAATCAAGTAGAATTTGCGTGAGAGATGTTTATTGAGTAATAACAGGAACTCACATAAACAAGCTTATACATTCATTAATATAACTTGCTATATTCTACACAAATAGAGGCAAGACTTGCGGCCTCTGGAAACAAGAAGGCTAACAAGTTATTGCTGTTGTCATGCCATTAGCTCTTTTCTAAGAATAAATGTCCGTGTCATAAAATACAAGTATTACATGCTATAATTCTCATCTTAGGTACTTAAATCAAAATTATTGACTTCTAAAATGGATACAGTTAATGGCAACAACCAGTTAATAAAACGCAATACAATATAAGAAGCTATTCCACCCCCAAGATTATAAACATAAGGAATAGAATATCAAATTGAAGGAAGGAAATAGCTGATATCCACATTTGTATTATTCCAACAATAGAATGATGTTAAGTAATTTCAAGTTTCAAAAAACTTAGGTGTTTGTATGTCCCCAATATTGCTACAATTTTTAAACAATTACTTTCAGGCACCCAGTCAAAATAAGTAAACTGTTCATTAAACATCACACAAGAGTGCATGACCAAGCAAACTTCTTAGTTAATTTTTGCTCCTTCTCTAGTTGGACCTATTTATCAACTCAAAGCTTATACCTCAAGCATTATCACCCAACAAGGTTGCTGCTCACCATGTCCTGTAAAAAAAAAAAAAATGAAATTGAGCTTTACTTTTTTACTTCAAGTTAAAAAATGTAAGGTACAAACTTGTTTCCTTTGCTCAGTTGTAGTAAGTTGGTTTAATTATATTAGTAACACAGGGATGGACTTCAGGAGATGACTGAATCTTATGTTCTCGCACTTCAAATGTTTCTAAGCAAGTTTTTCTCACTCAGCACCCACAAAGGAAAACTGGAATAAGCACAAAAATTAAGACAACTTACCCCATCCACCCTTCTCAGCAGCATCGCGACATTCCACTCTAAACTTTGATGAGTGACTACGAACCTGTCCAACAGTTTCTTTCTGTATCTGGGCCAGCGAGGGACTGATCTCCACTGAGCTACATTAAACATAAACAAGTACTTACATGATTGTGCAGGGTATAGATTTCACAACAATAAAATATAAATACCAAAAAAAAATGGAGGCAGGTTATCTTGTGTTCCAAAAATACTCGACAAGGAATGAAGTAATAGATCACCATTGTTATTACAAAATTCTGTAGTCATTATAAAGCAATTAAACCGATACTCCCAGATGCCACAAATAATTTGCTCTTAAGAATTCAATTTTTAGCAACTTCAACAAATGTCTTGATCTCATTAACATTTTTGTAACTAATCCATAGCTCTTTCAGTCATTTTCATGATTAAACCTTCAAACCAACTACCTTCATAAAAGATTGCCCTTTACACGGAGAAAATATAAAACAATAGTGACTGGTTGGAGAAGAATGCTTCACACGTTAAACTTATAGCCATATGGATCCTAGCAAGAGAATAGATTTTATGATGAGCGGGTGTATGTTGGGTGGCTATAAAGAGTAATTTTGTTTTATTTAAGGATACTTTGGTCACTAAATTTTACTAAATCAGGGTGCAGAGCATAATTTTATGGTTGTCAAGAGTCCACCCTAAGCATTATATCAAACTCTAACATCCACATTTTTTTTTTTTATATATTTCAATTATACTCATTCTCTGTTGTAAAAGTTCTTCTTTGGACGTCCCTGTGCTACCTAGGACTTCCTCGCTATTCCATATTGTCAAAGATCCACAAATTTTTTTTCACTTCAATTATATTCACATAATTTTTTTTCATTTCAATTATATTCATTCTCTTTTCTAGAAGCTCTTCTTTAGACATCCCTTTGCTAACATCCACATATTTTTGGTTTTTCATTTCAATTATATTCATTATCTGTTCTAGAAGCTCTTCTTTAGACGTCCCTGTGCTACCTAGGACTTCCTCACTTTCCATTGTCAAAGATAGGCTGATAGCATACACTATTATAGAAGCCACTAGTCTTGCATAATGAGAGGAGGGGGGGAGGGGGTGGGGGGGGGGTTGGGGGGGGTGGTTTATTAGAGTTTACTATTTTATGGATCGTTACCGTAAGCAAGCTTTTGGTGTAGTGATGACTAAAAAATTATAAACTACATTCACTGGGATTAACTTAAATAACAAATATTGTTATAACCTAATAACCACATTATGCTCCAAGAATCCAAATGCAGAAAACGCCAAAATGAAATAAAATTTGGTAACATCTACTTCATGAAGAAATGCGTTAAAACCGAAACAAGATAATTCTTAATGTAGGTATATGAAGGTCTAAACCACTTCATGGGAATTAAAGGGTCAGTCAATGCACTTACACGTAAGTCATATTGTTGTAAATTCTTTCAGGTGCATTCAACATTATGTAATCCATTATGCCCTTTGCACAAGTTCCTGATCCACCACCAATTTCATATATCTGAGTCCACATTACAGAACAGCATGATAAACTTTCGATGAGTTAAAAAAGTATATTTGAATGTTTAAGGCACCAAAAGGGTAACTATTTGAGAGCATGACTATTGACAAAGAGAACAATAACAATTATACGTAATAAATTAAAATCTGGTATTAAAGTTGTACGTCCATACAAATAGCAAATCTATAGAAAAGGAAAATGATGAAAACTCATGATTTTTAAGTCTAGAAAACAAAGGTTTGAACTGACACAAGTATGAACAAACACCTGCAAACCAGGCAGCATAATTATTAGGGCACCTCTATTGCATTAATTGATTAGACAACTAACAGGAGAAATGTTTCACTTAGCTTGAGCTAGCTTGTCCCAGGCACCTGATGGTCTATATTGAACTACGGTAATGACCACTGAGGAAGTAACAGATGACCCGTAATTTTTTATAAAAAAAAACACATGGAAAAGACAAGCAGCAGCACATGTTTCGTAGTGAGATGACAAAAAAGAGTTACATTTAGCAAACTATAGAATATAGTACTGGCTTGGTCTCTTTGTTTCGAGTTCGTTTATTTATTTCCTTTGTTTCATAATTTGGTTTGATTAAAATATAAAAGGCTCCAAAAGAAGCATCTCAACATTTACAATAGAATACTTTTTACTTCCTGGTCCAAATCGACAAGGTGAGTTACAATCATGAATGAATTATATGAAGTCAGTCATAAAATGACCAATATGTTTTATCTTAATATCACTTTAATGCCTAGACATTGATTGCTTTCAAATTTTCTTACAAATTCAATCAGAGCAAAACAGATAAAGTCAAAGATCATAAATGCGCTCTGAAAAGAAAGCTTTCTCTGAAAAGTCATTCTGAAATAGGATCAACGGGTAGATTAAAGCAACAAGAGTTTAACCCAAAGAGAGGGAACATACTTTTAGTGGAACTGAAAGGTTAGCAGTACGCATTATAGCTTCAGCAATCCCATGAGCATACCAAGGCTATAAAGGAAGTAAAAAAAACCACAAAATCAAAGAGTTAGCAAGCAGAATAGACAAGTTGCCTAGATGAAAAGGATTTTGTGCAGTTATCACAACATGCAGCTTGTTTAACAGCTAAAAGTACAATGGGGAAATACATCCAACAGAGATCAATGTAATGCATGCTAAAGAGATGGCCTATCATGCATTCAAGTTCTAGTTGATATCACAGTGACAACATTAAACGCAGGGAATACATGCTAACAACTCCACTATCTTGGTTCTAAAGATATTTAAACCAAGTCAATGGGCAAAACACCATGTCTATCTTTTAATGTTTTATTTTAACTCTTAAAGACAAGTGAGTAGTCAACTTGCTGAAAACATTAGAACTTCACCAATAATTATTATCTCAATGAAGGGATTTGGTTTTCTTTTGAGTTGTAGTAACATAATTATCTGTAAAAAAGAAAACAAAATCTAATCTTGAACCATAACTTCCCTATATAATTGATTTTTTATTTTAATTTTTATAAGAAACAAACTTGATTTTCATTTCAGTGGTCACGGGCATAGTCTAGTGGTAACCATACCTCTCAACGAAGTTGAGGTCCCGAGTTCAAATCCCCCCCTCCTCCAAGTTAAAAAAAAAACACTTGATTTTAGTTTCATTATATTCTGAGGCAAGGAAAAAAGATTACCTTGAAAAGCTCCACAGGAGTAAACCATGATATGTCACTCTGCTTGTATATTTTGTCCAAGTGTTTCATATAAGCTTTCCTCCCTAAAAATGCCAAAAGAGAACAAAATCTACTTCAAAAGCAATAGCAAATAGTCTAATATTCAGTTTGTTGATGGATTAAAGCAGCGCACAAAGCTTCAGCAAGTACAGGAGAACTTTTTAAATCCCGATGAATTCAGGTGCACATGCCAATTACTTTTAAACAGATTTGGTTGATGATTAATTACTGGCAACATACAGAAATCCAGATGACATATTTAGTAGAGTGCACCCAACAAACTAACCATTATAAGTTAGATTATCCTTTGAACATATTATTATTTTTTTTATAAGAATTTCAATTAATTTTGGTCATCACATTTACAGATTGGATATTTGAAATTCCATCTCATCATCTAGAAAAGAAATATCAATTTCCGAATTCCAAAAAGTGGAAAAAGAAACCCGTGGTTCTACACGTATATTCTTTCTTGTAACCGTACTAATGGCCAAAAAGAAACAATAATAGCAAACCACCAAATCGGAAAGCCATCATTTGAGTGCGTTCTTCAATCAAAAATGTTTTTGCCAAACACATCCTTGTACAAGACAGACATAGGCATCCAAAATCAGATTCATTACTAAAATAACGGAATCTGTGATTTCAGAAATTTAAAATCCCTCCCCTCTTAAGAAAAAAGACCTTAAATGGGAACTATCAGATAGTGGTTTAAATAAAATCTTGGATGCAACATTCCAAATGCATTTCAAAATAGGGAATATAACCTCATAATTTGTAACAGTGTTATAAACAAAAACTTTCCCACGTCGAGTGTTAAGCTATAATTTATAAATCAAATTTGGCCCAGGAAATCAGTTTCTGCAGAACTTAAAATGTACGACAGGTGCTCAACCCCAGAGTTAAAAACAGAGAATTCCTAAAAAACAGCCTTTAGTTATTAGAGCTTACTATAGTTTGTGCCTCAACATCTCTTTATTGCAATGCAACCCCAAAGGGAAATTATGCACAACCATGTCATTTGTCACCACCTTCATCCAAATTCTCTCAAGTCCAATAGCTCCTTGATTTAAAGCGTATGACTCCTTTCCAATGGTCCATTTATTAACTTCCGTTGAACATAAAAGATACGTCTTTTATGAACTTCCCTCATCTTATCTGAGTTGGTACCACCTAAAGCTTTCTCATTCTAGCTTTGCATAAACAGCCACTCACCAACTCAACATGCTCGTTCAACTACACTGATATATCCAAATATGTCATTTCAGACTAACACAAGATTCCATATCAAACACTGCTTCTTAACAAACATTTTACAATCTCACAAGGCACCGACAAGACTTCCCTGATACAAGTTGAGTTATCAACGACTTGCATTACCACGTAAAAGAAATCAAACCCAGTTACGCTTACCCTAGGTTCATTCAAAATCATCAGTAACACACCCAAGTTTCCACCATAACATCACTCTCACAATACCCACATCAAGGATCACACAGTAACCAACAAACTAGCAAGCAAAATAAAATAAAAAATAAAAAAAATTGAAAGATACCTTCAAGCTGATTAAACTTAATGCTGCTGTCAAGCACACCAACCGACCCCGACCTCTGTGAGAAGTAGCCGTGTTCAGGGTCGTACAATGCTGAACGTACGAAATCTCGAACCTGCCCGAGTGCATTAACAAGAATGACAAACAAATTTAAAACAAAGAATTGCATAGCTGATCAGCAAGAAAATAAAAGGAAAACGATATAGATATAGAGGGATTGTCTTACGAGAACAGGTTTGTCGCCGACAATGTGTGTAGAGAAGAGAGCTTGCGATGGAGGAACAAAGGATTGACATGTGTTAACTGCAAAAAAAAAAAAAAATCAACATTTATTGAGAAAGACAAGAGTGTGGGTACAAAATGTATGAATCTAGAACTGGAGAGAGAGAGAGAGAGAGAGAGAGAGAGCACCTTTGGTGGTGGGTTTGTGGAATAAAAAAGCAAGCTTTTTGGTGTTAAGAGTGCGAGTTAACATTTCGGTTTCAGGTACTGCTGTGGAGCACTGCACAGATTTGGGGTTTTGCTTCTTAAAACCCTGTCGTCCCTCCTCAGAAACCCATGATTTAATTTCTTTTACAAATATCTCAGTTGAATATGGTCAATTACCAAATAACTTGGGGATTTTTTATTTTTATTTTTTCCCTTAATTCTACAGTATCCGGATTTTTCATTTTTATCAAATTGGTTTTTATATTTTTCATAAATACTAAATTGATTTCATGTAATAATTTTTTTTAATCAGCTTTAACAATTGTATATATGAAATTGTATTTTAATTTATATCTATTACAAAACTGATATGTGTATGTATTGTATTTATATTTAACATATAAAAAAGAATAAAATAATATTTAAAATCAAATTATTCAAATAAAATAAGTAAATAAAATATTATTTTATTTTTTATTTTAATTAAATTATTTATTTTTCATTTCATAATTATATTGATCAATTATAGGTAAAATAGTAAGATAAAAATATATTTTATTTGAATAAAATAAATTAAGGTGGTAATGTATTTTTATAAATTTTTTAAAGTTAAACATTACACTTTAACAATCTTTTAACCGTGAGAAGAACTAATTTAGTTAAATTTAAAAAGTAGGGATGGAGGAAAAATTGGTCAATTATTTAAAATTTTAAAAAATGGATTTATTTGGTAATTGTCCACTTTAATAAAGTGTTTTTAAATATTTTATAACCATTTTAAAATCTCTATTTTGGTTGAATTATTTTAATCAATTATAACAAATATTTATAACTTATATTGTAATTTAATATTATATGTAAACAATTCTAAGCTTTTATTTAACCCAACGCCAAATTTTGTATATTATTGAATTTAGTTTATTATCCAGCACATTATTTCATCTATTTTACTAGAGCTGTTTCTTTTATATTTTTTTAAATCTAATTTAAATTAAGTGAAGAGTCTGTTGAAATTTATCGAAATTAAGTAATACGTGTATGATTCAAATATATATTCTTATAAATGGGAGAAATTCACTTTGCAACAGTAAAAATAATTCTATTAATATATAATAATAAATAGATATAATAAAACTTAAACCCGCTCGATACGAACGATTTTTCAAGTTGGATAAATAAGGATAAATCATTTTTTCAGTCAAACTTTATATAATATGTTGGGGTGGGCAGAAACCCGACCCGACCCGAAAATAGTTACTTTGATCGGTTTTGAGTTAAGGTCGGCCCATGTTCGGTTTTCATACTTGAAAACCGAATAATATTCGGTTTCGGTTCGGTTTTCAATCCAAGTCTAATAATATGGGTTTCTCTGATTCTGCTTTTGATTTAGAGCTCCAATGACTTTGATGTATATAGTATACTACGTTGTGGATCTTTGTCAATCCAAGTCTTGGGCCTATGGGCCTCTTCAGGATGATTTGTTTCTTTGTGGTTATTTTCGGCAAAAAAAAAATAGATCGAAATCTTCTGTTTATCTAAATTTGTACTGGTTCTAGAAGATTTAATAACACGTGTCATTAATAAAATTAAATTAAATAATCAATTATTAGTTTTATCTTATTTTCTTTTTCTTTTCAAAATCACAAGTGTTTTAGAGCATCTCCAATGCTATTATGCATTTGGAGAAAATTGAGTGCCACATAGGATCAATATTAAAAAAGTTAAGAAAACATTCTCCAATGCAATTATCTAACTTTAATATTGATATGATGTGGCAAAAAAAAAGTTAGAGAATATCAAATAGAGTTTCTAATTGTAGATATTCTCCTTGATATGCTGACTAGGATTTCTAACTTTTCCCACCAATAAAATTTTAGTATTTTGTCAATGCATTTAATTATCATATTGAATGGAGAGAGAATGTAACAAATGACTTGTGGTGATTGGTTTAAAATTACTATTTAGATATTCACATTGGAGAAGTGAATATGCATTTCTATAATTTTTTTGACAAATTAGATCCATATTATTTAGAAATGCTGATGTGGCACTATTTAGATACTCAAAAATACATATTTACATTGGAGATGCTTTTAAAGCTCAATACAAACTCAAATTAATAGGACATCTAAATTCTTCGTTGAAACTTATTTGATTTAAGGGAGTTAAAATTTATGTTTAATATAGAATTAAATATAAATTTTTTATTAAAAAAAAAAAAGAGAGAGAGAAAATAAAGTCTTGGGTCATAATTATTTTCAAAGTTGAAAGATAATTATAATATTTTTAAAGTTTTTTCGATTGATAATTTAAAAATAAATAAATAAATAAAGATGCAATTAAAGTTGATGATTATTATTATTAGAGCTTGGTAGAGCATCTTGCAACAACTAACTGAATTATAGCGACTTGATAGATTATTCTATCTATATACTATATGATGGTGAATTTTGATGAAGCCTACCTTTTTTAATTTTATTTAATTATGACACAAAAATTTAGATGACTGAAATCTGAATACTTCACTACCATGATCTTTCCATCATAAATTAGTAAGAGCAAATTGTAATGGAATATTTAGATATTTAGTTATATTATAATGAAATCGTATTTTTTCTTAAACTATAATTAAGTACCTCGAATAATTATTAATTTGGTCCCTAATATATTTAAAAAAATAACTGTTTACTCTATTTTTACTTTTTTAACTTATATGGTCTCTACCTTTTTTCAAAATATATTAATTTAGTACTTATGACCAAAAACTTTTACGGTCAAACCTGACATCAAGTTTAAATTAATTATTTTATCATTTTTTTTATTAAATTATTAAATTAGAATGATACTTGTACCCTTTAACTTTTTAACAATTTTACAGTCCGATAAGAAATCGATATATGTTATAAAAGTTTAATTTTTTTAAAACAATACTTAAAAAGGATTAATTAATAAAATAACTATGATAAAATTTATTAAAAAATTAAAATTAAAATTAAAAAATTAAAAATAAAATAAAATTTAATGAATACTTATAAAACTCAAAATTTAGTAATTTAACACATATATATAATACTTTTATATATATTATAGTTTTATTATTATATTTTTATTTTTATAATATAATAATAATAAATGTATATATATTTGTAATTTTATTATTATATTTCATTTTTATAATTTATATAATTTACTCTAAAATATGTATATATAATATTTTAATATTTTAGTTTCTTCAACTAAATTTTAAATTTTATAATTTTTCAATTCTAAATTTTATTTTGAATTTTAATAAATGGTATTTTAAAAATTTTAATTTATAATATTTATTTTTTATTTAATCATTTTTAAGGTTTTTTTTAAAATTAAGTTTTTATAATGCATATTATTTTTTTATTGAACTATCCAAATACGTAAAATTATTAAAATGTAAAGTTGGAGGGTAAAATCGTCTTGTTAATTTAATAAAAAAAGGGTTAGATGGTTAATTTATATTTTATGTCAAGCTTGACCGTCAAAATTTTAGTTATAGAGACTAAATTGATATATTTTAGAAAAAGCAGGGACCATTTGAGTTAAAAAAAATAAAAATAGATCAAAAAGTAATATTTTTAAATGAGCTAATTTCATCGACCTCCTCTGAAATTTTTTAAACTACAAGCGCATTCAACTTTATCGTTTATTTAACAAACACCTCCCCTCCCTTAGTAAAATTTGGTAAAATATAACAGCTGACTAGGGAAGGTATTTGTCAATAAACCCAAAAGTTGACTAATGAGAGGGAAGATACTTGTCAATAAACCCAAAAGTTGACTCCGCCTTTGATTGAGCAAACCTCAGGAAAGATAGGCGTTATTTACTCTTATTTAAATACATTAGGAACCAAATTGATAATTATCTGAGATACTTAGTTATTATTTTGGAAAACTACAATTTTATTTTAATATAACCAAACGTCAGGGTATCCATTGCAATTTGCCTAATTAATAATTCACAAATGAATAAAATACATATAAAATCTTTTTGTAAAAAAGAATAAATAACATTGAACCTAAGTGAGACTTGTTGAATTACTTAAAATTAAATTTTATAAAAACTCACATTAAATTTTCCTAACGTTAAGTTTGATAGTTAAAAAAGTATGGTTGACCGTTTAGAAAAAAAAAAAGTAGTTGAAGAAGAAGAGAAAGATCCACAGTGGATCCACTATAAATTCGTTGTGAATCACAAACTACGAGAGGCTCGAGTCTACTTTTTAAAGGTCAAACTTAACGTTGGGAAAGTTCAGTGTGAATTTCTATAAATTTTTAATTCTGCGTGTAATTTATATAGTTTCTGTGTTATATATTCTTAAAAAAATCCATTTTATAAAAAGTTGATATATCATATATGATGGGTAGGTGGCTTAACATGTTTTCGAAGTTTGCATTATTGTGAAAACTGCTTCCATTGTTTCTTAATTTTTGGGCCACCTCATATATGACACCTAACTAATTGCACCATGTGATACACATTATTTTGCTGATTAATTTACAATTTATTTGACCGATTATAAATTATTTATCACGTTATTTTGAGTAAAAAAGATTGAGATTTGAAAAAGGAAAAATGAGAGTAGATAATTGAAAAAGTGAAAGGGCATGGCCGCAAAAATTGAAGCTTTTGTCATTATCATACCAAACCTAAGATAGAAACCAGTTAACAACTTTAGGACAATATCAAGAGGTGGCTCTGTAGATATCAATAAAGTTAACAAGTTTCGACCAATCAATCTTGGGCAAAAAAAGAAGAAAGAAAAGTGAACTTTAAAGAGAAAAATGTCCAACAAATAAATAAGAACGATAGATAAAAACATAAAAAATCAAATTAACATTTAAAATGTTTTTTTTTTTCAAATACCCCCTTTCATTTGATTTATAGATATATTTCTATATAATCGGGAAATATATATTGACACAGTATGAGAAAAAAATTCTCTAAATATACGGATATATACGCGTGATATGACATGAAATTCCTCTACTAAGTGAATAACCACCTAAGTTATTACTTATTAGTAAATTCGTGCAAAAAAAAAAGTATTTTCTTTAGTATGATTTCTTTACGGACTTAAAGTATGTTTTGACATTACTTCTTTACTTGTAGTAGCTTTTTTAACTTTACTAATTTATTAAGAGAAGTTAAAATTTTGGGTATTTTTTTTTTAGCGTTCTTAATAGAAATAAAATTTCTTAAATACACTTGTTATATTTCGTAATTTATAATGTATAGCTTCTGGATACAAAAATTTATATATATATATATATATTTTGAAATCTAACTTTGTGGGTCAGAAAACTATCGGGGCCAACCTAGATTAAATCATACAAGCACAATCCGGACAACTACTCCTAACAACAAGAGACGAGAACTACTGGGGCCAACGGTCCGGACAACTACTCCTAACAACGGGAGGGGTTTTCTCAATACGGGAGAGAGATCTACCCACACAATTATGTTTTTATGGACAATAATGAAAATATATATATTTACATATCTACATAAAAATTTGAACATTGGTGGCTTTGAGGATTTTGAGACCTCCAACCACTAAGACAATGAACCATTTTAGCCTTACACAATTTCATATTTTTTTTGCTATTATATTTATTTAATAAAAAATTAATTAAAATTCAATTTTCTCTACAAACAAATCCCACACAATTTTTTCTATATATCACAAAAAAAAAAAAATTCACAACAAATAATTTATCTTCTTTAATCTTCCGCATCAAAAATCCATCTTTTTCAATCAAATTCCAAAAAAAAAAAACACACACACACATCATCCAAATCCTAATCCAAATTTAAAAAAAAAAAATGGATTAGACCTACTTATCATTGATGGAGAATTTCTTTGATGGAGTCCAAGTTTTATTTATATGTTTTTAAAAAATTATTGTGATCTGAAAAAGAATAGGAAGAGGCATGGAAATATTCAGAACTTTTCCTTTTTTTTTAATAATTTATTGTTACTTTTATCTTTTAATGGAGGAGATTACTTGATGGATGGGGGAGATTTGATCTCCTCCATCCATCCATTCTTTTTTTTTTTAATAATTAAATAATTAAATTTTAATCGATTAAAAAGATATTTATACCCTCTCACTATCATTAAATTAACGGTCATTAATGTGGTGGTCAGTGGTATCATTATGTAATAAATGAAAAATTAATATTTTTTAATTTAATTAAAAAATTAATATTATACATTTATGAAAAAAATATTTTAATGCAATACACCTGCAAAATTAATATGTTATTGATTGTCATATTCATGTAACATGACATTATACTAGTGGGGACCTCATCGTGCCTGCCTATTCTAACCGACTTTTGGTAAACTGGTGGGGTTGGAATTGGGCCGAATGGCTAGAATTGTCTATGGGTGGTCCTAGCCCTTGAAACCTTTCTAGGGTTGACTTGACGACTAGATGTAACTCAACCCTCTTGAGCCATTTAAACATGCATGTCCCATTCCAGACAGCTATGCCTGTACACAATTTTCTCAACTTTTGGTGTGGAGTGGAGTAGACTGGGGATGGCGCTAGTACAAACGTTCTGAACCATAATCGAAAGATTAGATTTTAGTTTCAGTTTAAAATTGGGAATCAAAAAATTAGATTTCAGTTTCGGTTCAGAACCGAGAATTGAATTGAGACTAGTTCCGCTTCTTGCAATTTAGGAACCAAAACAGCCAGCTCCAGTTCCTTTTATTTAAAAAAAAATTTCAATATAAATTTAAAAAATAAAAATCGAATCGGAATCGGCATGGAACCACCGGTTCTAGGAACCGGAGGAAGAACCGATCCATGCTAATTCAAAACTGAAACCAGAACCTTTTACCCACAGTTCCGATTCTAGAATCGAAACTTACGGTTCTGAAACCGTAGCTATAACTAGAGTAGACCCAAGTTCATGATATGAAAAAGTTACTTAATTAATTTTTATTTTTTTATACACCACATAAAGTGATGAAGATTCGAATTTGAAATATTATCTGAATGAATGCCCTTATCACTTAGTCACGTTGGACAGTGGCGAAATTTGATTAATTAATATAGCTAATTAATTGTTTAGTATTATGGAGTTAGCTCTACCAAAACAATTAATCATTTCATTTGAATCATGTATGCATGATGCATGCCTTCTTTATTTGGGTGGTTTAAGATCTAATATTTTATTTTATTAGTAATACTTGTGATTTGGTCCATATTGGTGGTAATGTGGAACATGTAGATTGTTTTTCTTATAGTAATAATGAGACATGTATGTAAAATTGTGGCATTAAAATAAGAGGGGCATGTACACATCAAATGTGTAATATATAAATTAAATATAGTTTATATGTAATTGACATTGACATAATTTTAAAAAGGGCCATAGGCACTCCTCGTTAATGGCATAATCATATTAAGATTGTCATTAATGTCTTATTATGTACATACATGATACAACCCTTACATTTAGTCAAATATGGTGAATCAAAAAGTATATTAATAATTTATAATGTAAATAAACTAAAAAAAAAAATTATGGAAACCTTGGAGGAGACTTCCTTATTTTTATAAAGGAACCTCCCTCTTCACAAATGGAGACGACTTCGTGAACCGTCCCTTAGTTGGAGGAGCCTCTCCACGGTTATGCAAACCTCCATGTCGGTGTGATGTGGCAAAGCCTCCCTTTAGTAGCAGAGACCGAAAGCTCGCATGATATATTTTGAAAACTAAAATTATAATATATTTTAAAAACTCATCTTAATTATTCATGTAACGTAAATAACCATAATCATATTTTAATTTGAAACCAAAACCTTGTTATACTAGTTAGCATCCACAAACAATAATAATTTATAAAATTAAAATAAGTATCTTAACCCTAAGTAATCTTGATTAATGCTGGTTTTCTCCATGCATGTGTTTTGATTAATTTTATAATCTATTCCAAATTAAGATGGTGAAAGCATGCCTTACCTTGCCTGGCCTGGCCTGGCATGGCTACCTAATCATGCTTTAAATATTAATATTTATTTATTTAATTATTTTTTGTTAATGAAGTTTAATTTAATAGTTGGTCATCAGGTCATGAATATTTAAACTTGTTTGTATTTCCTGTCTTCTACCCTCATCTCAGCCTCATTATCAATGACTGGTATCCAATTATTTTATTCTTATTTAAACAACTATTGACCTAACCCCTGCAGGTTTTGTCCAACTTAAAAAAGAAAAAAAGTCTCCTTAAAAATACAGGTTTTTTTTTAGTATGTTGTTTGTAAAAAAATTGATAAAATTGATTTTTATTTACGTTCTAAGAGAAAATGGTAAGAAATGATATTAATAAAAAAGTAATTTTAAAAAATAATACTAATTTATTAGTTTGACTAGAAATAACACGTATTTTGGTTTAAATCTCAAAATACCCTTAATCAAATCTTTTTCTTTCAATTCTCTTCCTTTTGCACTTCAGATTTTTTTTTTTAAATCAAAGAAATCTGTTTGTGTATTGATAGAAAAAATCATACTTTTTTGCTAATTTTTTTTCACTCCCACGAGTTATTTTTAGGTATGATACGAATTAATATTTTTCTCCCTCTCACGAACTATTTTGCTCTCTTACGGACTATTTTTACTCTCCCACAAACTATTTTTGAGGTCTGTCACGAACTATTTTGCTCTCTCACGAATTTTTTTTACTCTCCCACAAACTATTTTTTAGGTCTATCACGAGCTAATATTTTTCTCCATCTCACGATTTATTTTGTTCTATCACGAACTATTTTTGCACTCTCATGAACTATTAGGTCGTAGGCTTTTTTATTGTATGGCAAGCACAATTTTGCGCTGCTATTTATAGTCAAACTAATAAATTAATGTTATCTTTCTAAATTGATCTTTCATTAGTTCATTTTTTTTTTAAAAAAAAACCCTCTTAATTTAATAAATATAGTTAGATTCAGCAAGAAAAATAATTTAAATTTTCTATACTTTCTTACATATTTTTTAAGCTATATCTTAATAAGGATACGTTTATTAATTAAGAATAATAATTAGAAAAATAGAATTTAATTCTTTATTTACGATTACAGTATTTACTAAAATTGGTTGAAAATCAAATTAGGTGGACCCTAGTACACAATCAAGAATTGAGTTTCTATAATTGGAACTTGATTTCTCCTCCTACTTAGTAGGCATGACCATTGGAACCGGACTGGTGGTTCCGGTTCCAATTTTTCCTCAACCGGAACCGGGACCGGGGAGGTCCCGGTCCCGGTTCCGGTTTAAACCGGGGGGAACCGCCTGGTTCGGTTCCTCCCTGGTTTGTTTGGAACCCGCGGTTCAACCGCCGGTTCCAAACCGGCTGGAACCGACAAACAATAAAAAAAATTAAAAAATTAAAAAAAAAAAAATAAATTAATAAAAAATTAAATATATAAATAACGATAATAATATTTATAAATAAACTGGGTACTCGATTTCAAAAAAATAACGATAAAATTGAAATAAAATTTTGATAATATCATAAAACTATAAAATTAAATAAATAAATAAAAAATTAGGGCTTGCGCTTAATTATACCTCAATTAAGCTGCCTACGTATTCTCTAGGAGGAATCAAAGCCCACGTAGTTCTTTTACCTGTTATGTTTCGGATGTGATCAATCGTCGCTTGTTCCTTCGGCTGTCGTTGTATCCTCGTTGGTGTCGAAGAAGTCATTGTTGTCGAACACCAGATCCAATTCCTGCTGCCGATATGTGGCCTTGGTCCAGTCGTCAACACAAACCTGGATCTGTATTGAGTCAGGACTGAGCAATGCTTGTCTCTCGTCCAGAACATTGCCACCTGCACTAAATTCCTGTTCGACGACGACGGTCGAGACAGGGGTTCCAAAAATTTGTTTGGCAATGATGGCCAAAATTGAAAAGTTAGTTTCGTACTCCCTCCACCACTGTAGGACGTTAAAGTCTAGGGTGTCCAAAAACTCAAAGGAGGTGTTTATGTAAACATCAACCTCTGAAACATAAGTTGATGAAGACGAACTCCACGTCCTTGCTTTTTTGGTAAACACGCTTGCCCCTAACTTCCTTAATGTTGAGGGAAAGCGCAAATGACTAGTACTACCGCTTCCGTTTGGTTCCGGTTGTTGAACAATAATGTTCAGCGAGGGACCGTAAACAGAACGATATTCGTCATACATTGAATAAAATAAATTCCTAATATTATTATATAAACCACTAACATCTATGTCCATTATCCCTAGAGATTGGTAATAAAGTGTAAAAAATTCATATAAACTATTAAATTTATTCCTAGGGTCAAAAACTGATGCAACAGTATAAATTACAGGAATGTCCCTATAATAGTTTATCCATCTTTCTCGCATTGCATAAACACACGGAACTAATTCATTTATTTGTGCACATTCATTAAGTGCATCTACAATATTAAGGGCTTCAAATAAAAATAAATGTGCAGTTGGATAATATATACTGGATAAAGAATGTGTTGTATCATGAAAAACTTTTAAAAGAATGCAAATTTTTGTACAAACATCCCAATGATGTTCATATAAATTAATGGTATTAACATTGTAACATCCCGGATTTCGGATAATTAATTTTATATATGTGAATATAAATTTTGTGATTGGAGGGGGTGTAAATGTAATTAAAAGTATGTTTATTTTTATAGTTTCCAGGTGGACCAGATTGAACGGTCGAAAATGATGCATGAAAAAAAATTAAAAACTGAGGCAGTGAGTATCGCGACCTGGTCACCGCGACCACAGGTCGCGATGGGCCGCTCGCGATGAAACATGAAAATTTTGGCAGTGAGCATCGCGACCAGTCACCTCGACCACAGATCGCGATGAACTGCTCGCGATGAAAATGTCAAATTCTAGCAGTGAGCAGTGCGACCACCAGCGCGACCAAGGTACCGCGAGGTATGCTCGCGATGAAGGCGGTGCAAACACTCCAGTGAGTACCGCGACCTGGTGGCGCGACCACAGGTCGCAACATCCGAAAAATATAAAAAAAAAAGTAGCTTCTCACAGAAGCCAGAAAACACACAGAGCAGAAAAGAAAGAGGAGAGACCGAGGAAAAAAGAAAAGAAAGAAGAAGAAAGAAAGAAAAGAAAGAGAAAGGAGAGAAAGAAGAAGAAAGAGAAGGAAGAAGAAGAGGAAGAAGAAGAGGAAGGAAAGAGAGAAAAAAAAGTGTGGGTGAAAGAGAAAGGTAAAAAGGGAAAGAAAAAGAAAATCGTGGAACCGCGATTTGCCGAAAGGAAACGGTATCCAGGTAGGTGTACTTTTATTTTCGGAATCTTTACGAAAAGTATTAAGTATTTCGTTTTTGTTTTCGTTTTCGTTTTCGATTTCGTTGAAATTTCTCGTTTTCGATTTTCGTATGAAATGTTTCCGTTGATCGTGTATATAGTGAATATTTGCAAAAATAGTTTATCGAAACGGCCCTAGAGTACTTAGACATAGAAATGGATATAGGAGATTGGTATACCAGCTGGGTTTACTGAGCAGTACTACGCCGATACTGATTGCTATTGATGATTATTATGTACCTCCTCATGGATTCGTCCAGGGGCAGGGAGACACGTACCTCCTCACGGATTCGTCCTGAGGGTTGGGAGCCACGTACCTTCCTAAGGATTCGTTCCTGGGATAGGGAGTTATGTACCTCTCTAGGTTCCGTACCCACGGTCCTAGAGTAGGGAGATACGTACCACTCTTAGGATTCGTCCTAGGGTGGGAGTTTGACCCATATTCCAGTCCTAGTATGTTGAGTATTCTAGAGGGCCAGAATTGAATTGAATTACATGATATGTTTATAAGTGCTTTTTGAAATCGATTTAATACGTGTAATTCAGTGTTTATATTAAATGATTGTAAACGAATTGTGTATTTTAGTGTTTATATTAAATGATTATTAAATGAATTGCGAAAACGAATTGAGTGAGAATATTGTTTTAGTTGAACTTATGGTTTGATTTTGAAGTATATATATATATATATATATATATATATATATATATATATTGTGATTTGTTTCCTATTAAAAGTTATTTATGATTTCCATATTTGAGTTTAGTGTACACCCACTAAACTATATGCTTAGCGCGTTAGTTTTGTTTCTAACGCGTAGGTACCAGGGATCCGGAAGAGGCTAAAGACTGGAGAGAGAGAGAGAGTTGCTGACAGAGTCCCAGGGTTATCACAGTTGGGTAGCTATATTGTTGTTCTATGTATATATTCTGAAAGCATGCATATACAGAGGATTTGTAAATATGTTTCGTAATATATTTTGTAATTAAATATTTTAAGATTTCTGTCTTTTATTATTAGAATGTTTGTAAATATCGACTCTTGAATGATTTTATTTTATAAACTGTTGTTGGAAAGTCGCACTAAACGGCAGGGTGCGCAATTGTTTGAAAACGATATTGAAGTGTTGATATTGAATTTGTATTTGAATTGTTTTGTGGAAAAACAGGTTTTGAAAAATCCGAAAAATAAACGGAACTCTGCCGAAATTTTGTAAAAAGTTTATTTATTGGGCTCACTTGAAAAACTATCAACTATTTGGTTTTCCAATGGTTTTAAAATTATTCGATGGGCTCACAACGGTTTTCGGTTTATAAATGAGTTTAGAAAGTTTTGAAAGTCCGAGTAGCGCTCCCTGGGTCGGTCCAGCTAATAATTCTCTATACTCGTAGCTTTTACAAAGCAACTTATATGTGGAGTTCCAACAAGTTGGAACATCACGGAAAAACCTAATTGGATGTTTCCCGTTAGTTTTACAACACCTATCCCATTATTTCATAGTGCTAGGATGTTTCCACAAATAGTATAGAACATCCCTAAGTGGTGTAATCCACTCATGTAGTGTTTGCAAGCCATGTTGTACACATATATTTAAAACATGGCAAACACATCTTTGATGAAAAATCTGCCGCCAAAATAGGGTTGACACAATTGAATTAATTGTGGAACGGCGGCAGTATTATTTGCAGCATTATCAAAACCAATTGCAAAAATTTTACTCTCAATACAATATTCTTCAAAAATAATTTTCATTAATTTATAAATATTGTCAGCAGTATGGGTCTGGTCAAAAATTCTAAATGCCAATATTCGTTTTTGCAAATCCCATGATTGGTCAACGAAATGGCAAGTGAGTCCTAAGTATGAATGTTTTTGCCAATGATCACTCCAGATATCGGCACAAACAGACACACGACTCGGATAATTTTGAAAATATTTTACTAAAGCTTTTTTTTTTCTTTTTTATAAATATCACACATAGTACGTTTTATTGTGGTCCTAGGTACTCTACATGCAGCAGGATTTAAAGCATTATGACAATATTTTAAAAAACTAGTTTTTCCCCAAAACTAAAGGGGAGATGTTCGGTCGCTACCATTCTTGCTAATTGGTCCCTATTATTTTGATCAGTATATTTAAATAAAGGATGGTTAGGGGATGTGTACCTTGAAATTTGGTGTTGTCTTCGCTGATGGTGAGCTTCGGCTGGATGCTTGCTGTTGATATTCTTCCAATACGTCCCGTACCCTCCGGATTTGTTCAATTTAAAATCTTTGGAACAATAGTTGCAAACCACTATAACTGACCCATCCTTCTCCACCCTCTTCATATGAACTTTTAAAAGTTCAGATTTGTACTTTGACAAATTTGGCTGCGCCTACGGCATTTGTACGGTTTCACTTGGGATTGGGAGGGTTGGAGCAGAGGAGAGACCACCGCTAGAAGAGGGATGAGAACAATCAGGATTAAAATTAAAAGGATTTTCATTACCAAAAATTACCTCCTCAAATTCTCTTTCTTGCAAGTGTTCAGCAAAATTTCGATTGTTGTTGTATTCTGGGAAAAGGCGACTTTTCACTTCTTGAACATTTAAATCCGGTACCTGCTCATTTTGCTCAGCGTTTCTGTTGGAAACGGACCTTCGGCCTCCGGAAATAGATTTTCGATCTCCAAAAATAGATAGTCTTGAGGGTGATGTCATTATAAATTTATAAAATAAAGTGTTTAAACAAATAATGAAAACAATTGCAGTAGTGAAAAATAATAGCAAAATTGAGAGAATGAGAGAATTAGAGAAATATTGAGAGAATTAGAGATGAGGGAAATATTAAGAGAATGAGAAAATTTGTGTGAATGAATTTGAGAATTGATGGGGTTTATATAGTTTTTTGGATTGGAAAAAAATTAATATTTTTAAAAATTTAGGGGTTAAATTGTAATTTTCCAAGGGCTTTTTGGTAATTTTCTAGCAAGGAGCTGTTGAACAACGGCTCCCTGCCTCTCAACGTTCACATTGCTGCCAGTTGGCAGCACAAGTTGTGGCCAACGGCCCAAAAAGTTTTAAAAAATTTTAATTTTTTTTTTTTTAAAAAAAAGAAAAACAGGAACCGCCCGAACCGGGCGGTTTCGATTTTTTTTTGGGTCATACCAGAACCGGGACCGGGACCGGCTGTCTCGGTTCCGGTGCCCGGTCCCGGAACCGGTTTTGAACCGGAACCTTAGGTTCCGGTTCAAAACCGCCGGTTCGAACCGAACCGGGGTCATAACTACTACTTAGAGCATCTCTAATGCAAATATGTGTTTTTAAATATCTAAATAGTGTCACATCAGCATTTCTAAATAATATAGATCTACCTTGTCAAAAAAATTATAGAAATGATATTCCCTTCTCCAATGTGAGTATTTAAATAGTAATTTTAAACTAATCACCACAAGTCATTTGTTACATTCTCTCTCCATTCAATATAACAATTAAATGCATTGATAAAATGCTAACATTTTATTAGTGGGAAAAGTTAGAAATCCTATTTAATATATCAAGGAGGATATCTACAATTAGAAACTCTACTTAATATTCTCTAACTTTTTTTTTACCACATCATATCAATATTAAAGTTAAATAATCGCATTGGAAAATATTTTTTTAACTTTTTCAATATAGATCCTATGTGACACTCAATTTTCTCTAAATACATAATAGCATTGGAGATGCTCTTAGGGAATTAAGTTCCCTTTTCTGATTATGTTTCTCATGGACCTTAATTCCGTTGATTTTTATTGTTGATTAGTAAACACGTCCTAAAATTGATTACAAGGTAATTTTGCAATATCTAAAGACAATTACATTTTCTAGTATAGATTATGACAATGTATATTTTAAAGGTAAATTTAGTAATTAAAAGTCTAAGTAAAAATGCACATTCACTTATAGTTCAAGTGTTTAGTGCATCTCCCTCCCATCTCAGTGGTGAGGGTTCAATTCCCACCATGCATATTTACCAGTATGTATGGGTAATTTTATTCTCTTATTGCGGGAGTAGATATCTTCCGTTATGGGAATAGATATCCGGGCCGTGCGTTTAGTGATTGATCATTCCAGCAGTTATTAATCTTGTAATTATATCCCTTTAAAAAAAGTCTAAGGAAAAATAATAATATTATATATTTTTTAAAAATATTAAAATCAAAATTAGTTTATTTAACCAAATATTATATTTAATTTCTTAAAATAATTTTGATTCCTAAAGATGCCATCCTTCTCTTTTAGATAAATTTACTGTCAATATATGTATTAAAGCAAGTAAAAAATTGGAACAAATATGAGTTCTTGATTAATTACTAAAATGAAGTATTTATAAAAATAAAAATTAGTTGATGAAGTTGAAGTAGCCCAGTAATAAACGCAATCACGCATGTTTTAAAGAGATTGTGGTTTCTAAGTCGATTCTCCTTCCACACTCTGTCAAATTTGTAGTTAAAAAAATAAATTTTTTTCAAACCATGTAAACATATCACAAAATCATTGATCAATACGTTATAATTGTTAGATGTAAATAGAACTTTTTTTTAAAAAGAAAAATTTCAATAAAACGGTTGTATACCATGTCATAATTCACCATGGTCATGAGGAACATGAAAAGGAACCCGCCATGCATCTTCCACTTGTCTCAAGCCGTAAGATATAAAATTACATGTATTTTTTTTTTACAGAAAATGGTTGGTAGATAGGCTGACCGCTTTACCAGTAGGGACCGGAACATTGCGTCCCATGCACCCAGACACATCTAGCTCACCCCCACCGCATCTATGTTGGGGCCGAAGTTTAGAAATTTTTACCGTGAATAGAGCCTGAGGATGTAAATATACCATCTCGCTAAGGGCTAATAGCAGAACACTTCGAACTTAGAGCTCCCAAAATTTGAACCCAAAACCTCCAAACGGAATGAAGAGGTCTTTACATGTAGTTGATTATTCATATTACAGTACATAATGGTGAACAGAAAAGCCTATAGTTCACCAAACGGTAGAAGTAGAAGTGTAGTTGATGATGATGACGGTGATGATGATGTAGTGCTATCATCATTAAACAGTCGCAGCAGAGCAAGTTGTGTGTTGTGCATGGAAACTGCATATGACATGAGATGGGTAAAAAATATGAGAGAGAGAGAGAGAGAGAGAGAGAGAGAGAGAGAGAGAGAGGTGATCTTGGCAACAAGAAGAAGCAAAGTACCCCACTGGGCACTTGCCATCAACATATATAATTGGGGAGATTTGGGAGGACATTTTTGTCTGAAACCTCATTGTCATGAGCTTGTGATCTCATTCATTTTCATTTATCTCTGTCTTCTATTCCTTGCAATACAATACAACCACTATTTCCTGTACATCATGCTTGCTGGTTGGTTCTTTGGTAGGGACCAGAAAACTCCACCTATATCTATTTGTAGTTTTGGACTGGCTTTGTCTTTCCTTTTCTCTGCTTTAATTATCTCCATTGTTGTAGTCATTCAAAAGCAAAGGTCTCTCCATAATCAATACTACTTTTTCTAATTTTGATACTTTTAATTGTCAACTTAGTAACTTTTAAGTTGAGTTGGCAAATAGTACAACAGTACCAATTCAGCTAACATAATAATTTAAGTAGGCTGGCACTGTTACTATTATTAGTTTCTTTTAATTTAGCACTAATTGTATTGATTTTTCTTAAAATTTTATCACCTATAAATGAAGTTGACTTTATCGTTTATTTATAAACACTTCACATATGCTGAGTAAAATTTGATCAAGTATAACAGTTAATCAGGAGAGATTTTTATCAAAAAATTTAAAAATTAACAAGAAGGAAGGTCTTTGTTAATAAACTAAAAAGTTAACTCTACCTGTAATTGAATAAACTTCAGGAGAGATAGGTATTATTTACTCTTTAATTTAATAATAAATTATGTAAATTAATATAAGTTATAAATAACATATTATTTATCATATTATATTATAATTTGATGAACTACTTTGAAAATAAGTGATCTATAAAAAAGTAAATAATTTATCTAATTAAATTAAGAAAGACCAAAACATGAAGGGCAAAGAGTATGATTATGAATTATATAATCCTAATTATTAATAGAGTTTTAAGTTTAATAATAACTAGAGAGTTGAGACTCGGTATCTAGTTATCATACAACCTATTCCATTTGCCAAGAACTATTTTTTTTATTTATAATTATAATAAAAGAGAGTGAATATAAAAAAAATATTTATAAAATCATGTGCCAACCAGGACTGCACAAAACACACCGTACAAAGAGAGACAGGGACACATCACAAACACATCGCTGTCTTCACCTCTGCATGCGCTTCACTTATATTCTTTCTCTCTCTCTCTCTCTCTCTTTCTCTCTGACCCAGCTCAGTCCCTCTTCTGCTTCTCTGTCCAAACTAGGGGCTCCTCGCCCCGACCCGCCAAGCCCATTATCGTCATTTCGGATCCTACAGTCTTCTTCTCGTTATTGTGAACTGTGAAGTGATTCGTCGTCAGACAATGTACTCGGCGATTCACTCGTTGCCGCTGGACGGCAGCGTTGGTGGTCACAGCGACTTCCAGAGCCCTCTCGACGGAACCAACCTACCTGGGGACGCCTGCCTCGTCTTGACCACCGATCCCAAGCCTCGCCTCCGCTGGACCGCCGAGCTCCATGAACGCTTCGTTGACGCCGTTACACAGCTCGGCGGCCCCGACAGTAAGTACTTCAAACTACACACTAACGTATATATATATATACATATACATATATATATACCCGTAGTTGGATTCTCTTCTCTCTACTCGTTTCTACCTGCTAAATCTTCAAATGCTACTTTCTGGGTTATTTTTGTAATTGTCAATTAGTCTTTTAAACCTGTTACTTTTCAAGATAGATAAGTTTGTTTTTTTAAGTGTAAATAAGTTCTTTTTAGATCATTAACTGTAGTTGTTATGGGGTTGTTGTTGTTGCTGTAGTTCAATATTCTTTTAATTATTCACGGGTTCTTGAAAGTCATTGTGTGATTATGTTAACATTTGACCGTGAATATAATGCAGTCAAAGGGACCAATGGTTTTTTTGGAACCATTTTGTTCATTAAAGTTGGTGTGCATATATTTAGCTGTAGGACAAAGTAGAGCGTCTATGGCATTTTGTCTTTGTCTAATAAAAGAATATTCTGATATTCACATTCGGGTTTGAGCAAATAGCTGGCTCAATCACCGTGTAAATATTTGAATTGAAACTAAGTTGCACGCTTTGTGTTTGTAAGTTCTTATATAGGGCGTTCGAATATGGAGTAATCAAAGCTTTTGATTGCAATAGTTATTTAGTTATTCTTCACTCGAAGTTCTGATAAGAAGTGCTATGTTTAGTTCTTCCAAAATTTTAAGCTTAAGTATCTCCAAGTTTGTGACCTTATTGGACAATTATACTTTGATTTAGTCTCCTGTTAGTCTTTGGTTGACTGTATTGGTTTATGTTCCTGTTAGAATATGATGTAGATTTTATACAATTTATGCTCATGGAGTGATTGGTGAAGATTTTGCCAACACACCAGGACCACCAAATGTATAAAAATTTGGTAAAATGGTCATGTGAAAGGTGAGTCGTTTTCAATGATAATTTTCTAACAGTTTGTTGGGGAGTCATCATCCTAAAAGAGACAAGCAAGCTTATCAAAGTATTGAGTACTGGGTGCAATTTAATGGTGGAGGATTATTTATTGGAATGTTCGATTAAACTAGTATAATATTCTGTTATATTAAATTGGAGAGTTTTCAAATGCATCTTTAATGTTGATGGGAATACAATAGTCATTTACTCATGGATATGTGATGCTCATGGCTGATTTTACTAGATGCACATGCTTGTGAATAGGAACTTACAGTTACTGAGGCTAGATGTGATATAAGTTGCAAACTCTTATTAAAATGTTTGTGTACTATTGCTGATTTATCCAGTGAAATGATCGACAAGGTTTTCTCAATAGGCATTGAAAAGCTTGTTCCAAGATCCTCTGTCTTGTGTTGTCCTCGTTGTAGTACTTGAAGCTATAACCTAGTAATAAATTGTTTCAGAAAGTTACCATTTTCGGTGATGGCCTATGCTTACGTTGCATTTTTCTTCTTAAAAGATATATTTTTAAGGATGAAATTGATTGGTTGGAGAACTGCTGAGTTGGGCTGAGCTTAGAGCTGGGGATTCTAACAGACTCTGAAAACACTGATATAGCCACTTAAAATAATCCTCCAGCTTAAAAGATTCCAAATATTACTTTTATGATTTTCTCAAATTTTGGTTAGGATCTTATTATGTCTAGCTTGAAGATTTTGGTGAAATCCTGCGCTTGCTTATTCTGTTTTTACCTCTTATGTGCTCAAAACCATCCAACGTTTTTTTTTTCATAAATTAATAATAATGATAACCATCATCATCATCGTCCTATGGTTTCTTCTGAAAACTCTGATTTTTTTTGCAGAATTTTATGGATATTTAGTTATGTTTTCACAACCTTACAGTGGTTTTCATGACAGAAATACACTTGAGAAATGAATTTTACAGTTTCTGCCATTTATTTTAGAAATATGGCATGCAAAAAAGGTTTTGGAGCACGGTTGCAGTCCATAAGCTCAAAACTCTTTTATTAGCTCTGGAATTGAATGAAAGGTTGCACCAATGTTAATGGAATTAAAAAAGAATATCTTGTATAAGATGGTGATGAAGACCAAGAAGATTCAGATGGGCTGATTCCAAGCCTTCCTTTAATAGAGTTTCCAACATCACTTAGACTCACCTTACAGATTTGTATGGATACTTATTAGTGCTCCTCTAGTTTGGAGGTAAAATGTAGTTCCCTTGTCTGATGCTTGGACATTGTTAAAGGGAAGCATAAAGGTTCACCTTATAGTTCTTACATTACTTAATAGGATACAGTTAAGTACAAAACTGAAAATTGTCATACAGGAAGGATAAAATACAACTTGTAGTTTTGTATATATACTTTTGAATGCTCCTCAAGTTTTGAGTTACAAATTACACCTTATAGTTCTTGCGTTGCTTGGACATTGTATCTACTAATCATAACAGGGGATCAACAGTGAATATAGAATGCATAGTGTCATGTCGGAGTCTAGGGTTACCTTTAGCCGTTATTTGAAGCAATGGCATCATGAACATGATGGTTGTAAATTTTTTTGATGCTTAGTACTTGACTATGGTATCATTTTCAATCGTTCATTTTTTTCAGGTTGTGATGTTATGCTTGAAAATGTTTCATGCTAAAAGCATGATGAAAGAAAAGAAAAGAGGAAATGTGCGGAGGTTCAAATCTTGCTTTAGGTTCTGGGATGCATTAGTGACCTAGGGTAAGGCTGATAGTCCAAAAGGTGCTAGTTATGTGTGTCTGAATAGGATGAGTTGAAGCAAAGGAACTAAATTATGGCTTCTGAGACACTTCCTAAACACATGCTCATGCTTATACCTAATTTGGATGAGGTGTCTGAAGGGAATTGTCAAATCTGTGTATGGCTTACTTGATCGAAGAAGACGCTATATATAGCTGAAGGATAAGAATTCTGTTTTCTTCTCATTGATGTGAATTCTCAGTCTTGATTTTGAAGTAAGCATGCATGTGTGGAGACTGCAACCCTCTTGTATTAATGACCTGAAAACAAACTGGTATCCTTAAGCAATACGTATTTCTTACCAAAAGAAATGGAAATTAGTGAAAGTCCTGAATGGTAAATACTTTTGTAGATTGTAACAGGTTTGCTTTGGTTTATCCGAGTTTTGTTGAGTCATGCTCCAATTGTAATCCTTGAAAAAGGTTCTGTAGGCTTGATTATGCCCTATTGTGGGACTTAAGACATTAGTTACCGATATTAAAGATTAGCTCTCCAATCCCTGTTTGGGCCTAATATTTGTTGCTAAGTTTGAAAAGGCTGGTTTCATTTTGACCCAGCCCCGGTTTGAGTTTCACTTTGAGAATCCAATTTTATGTACCCAGTGGTCTGATCTCTGATGTAAAAATGAAATAACTGTTCTTATGTAGAGTTCAAAAATACTTGATTGGTTTTTATACTTTTTTTCCTATTTTTCTGGATGAATTACAGAAGCAACGCCTAAGACTATCATGAGAACAATGGGAGTGAAAGGCCTCACCCTTTATCACTTGAAATCTCATCTTCAGGTTGTTACTGCTACCATTTGTTTTTAGTTACTGAAATGTATAATACTATAATTAGCTTTAGTGTATTCACTTTTTTTTTTTTTTTTCTTTCTTTCTCTTAATGCCTTGTTCTTGCAGAAGTACCGGTTGGGGAAGCAGTCATGCAAGGAATCAACAGAGAACTCCAAGGATGGTATACATCTTGGTTCTTAGAAACAAAATATATTCATATGTTCTATTATGGTACAAAAAACCATTTTTATGTTTTTCTTGTGAATGTTCTTGCTATGTCTAGTCAAGTAAAAGAACACTCTAAATACCTTTTGAATATGTCTGAATGGATTGCAGCTTGTTGTATCTGTAGTTGTAGCTTTTAAGAATTACATATCTGGCAGATTTTAGGCCTCGATTTTTCGGGTTCAAGATACATGCTAAATGGCTTTTTTTTCCATTTGCTGAGTTTGCCTTTCTTGGCATATCATGTATTCTCTGTTTTGTTCTCCCCTCTGCCCTATTATCCTCCAAAAAATACATAGTCTGGGTCAAGTACAATCTTTTGTGTGAACTGCAAATTGGTCATCTTTTCTTTCTAGGTGTTCTGGGCCATGCCATGCTCCTCGCTAGATGATGAGAAGGGCTAATGACCCTGCAGAGGAATAGTTGCACATGGACTTCTAATTGACTGATAATTATGTATGGTTGGCATGCAGTTTCTTGTGTTGCAGAAAGTCAGGACACTGGTTCATCAACAACAACGTCAACAAGAATGGTCGCACAGGATCTGAATGAGTATGTTGATCTCTTTGCTTGTTACTTTCAAAACTTGTCTATATCTCTACCTTTTCATAATTTCTGCATTTCATCTTCCAAACAGTGGTTACCAGGTTACTGAGGCATTGCGAGTACAGATGGAAGTCCAAAGAAGACTTCATGAGCAGTTGGAGGTTAGTTTCCTTGGTCTCTTGGTGGCTACTTAAAACATTTATGTTTCTTTCAACTATCCAGATTATTTGTACCGTTTTGAATACTCTTGTGTGCGTGCAACTGAAGATAGTGTCAACATGCCACAAACCACTTTAAAGAAGAAAATTAATATTTTTCTGTCAGTGGGCTTTAAATTCATTTGAAAGCCTATGGCCTTTCCTGCAATCTTCTCATGAAGCTGAGTTCATCCTGCTGTAATTTTATTTTATCTGAGTCCAAATAATTTTCTTGTTTAATCCTAATCTGTTGGGAACATATTCTATGGTTTTTTCCTAACCAGGTTCAGCGTCGTCTTCAACTCCGGATTGAAGCGCAAAGCAAATACCTACAGTCCATACTCGAGAAAGCTTGTAAAGCTCTCAACGACCAGGCTGTTGCATCCGCTGGGCTAGAAGCTGCTAGGGAAGAGCTTTCCGAACTAGCCATAAAGGTTTCCAGTGATTGTCAAGGGATGGTCCCTCTGGAAACCATAAAAATGCCTTCCCTATCTGAACTTGCTGCCGCTCTAGAGAACAAAAATGCTTCAAATATACCAGCACGAATAGGTGATTGCTCTGTTGAAAGCTGTTTGACTTCAATTGGAAGCCCAGTTTCTCCGATGGGTGAGGGTCCTCAGGCTGCTGCTATGAAGAAGAGACCAAGACCCTTGTTTGGCAACGGAGACACATTGCCATTGGAGGGAAGCATGAGGCAAGAAGTAGAATGGATTATGCCTAGTATTGGATGATGAGTAGCTAGCTAGCATAGGACATTTCTTTCTTAGAAATGAGACACTTGATTATTTTGTTATCTTTTTCCCTTGTCCAGTTGATCTAAAAAATCTCCCATCCTTCAATCAACTGTATCATCAATGGTCTGTAAATTCCTAACCTAAAAGCTGATCTTTTTTGAATGTGGGGGGTTACCTTTATTCTATGACTTGGAGTTGCCTCATTCAAAGATAATTAATGTAGTTTGCCTTTTTGGGTTGGTGGAAAGAATAGGCTTTAATTTAAGTTAGTGATTGAAGTTTTGACTCATATTGGAATTTAGCTATCTTTTGCAATAAACATCCCCTCCTTGCCAATTTTGAATTCAATGTGATAATGACTAGGGCACTAAGTTTTTGGAAACAACTTCCATTATAGCTTTATTATGGGTAGAAATATACATGTAAGTTACAGCTTATTATTTGCTTTTCAACCCACTCAATATTTTCTAATGAATCATTTTACCCAAATGGATTCAGACCCGAAAAGTAACTTTTACTATGGAAAAAGTGGGATTCGAACCTTATTATAGGATAAAAATTTTAAATTTAAGAAAGAATTTGAAAACCCTTCAAATTTGAAAACAATTTTTCTCATTTATAAAATACACTTACTCATTTACTTATAAATCGGTTACTTAATTTATCAAGGTCACTTGTCTTCGTGTATTTAGTGTGGGTAGATAACTTTATTTATGGAAGTAAACGTCCAAATCGTATTTGTTATTGAAAATTAATTTTTAAGAAAAAATAATTCATAATTCATCTCATCTGATATGAAATTACTAATTATGTAACGTGATATGAGAAATCACTAGCACGAAATGTTTATCAGAAAGTGGTTGATACACGTTGAATATTACAAATAATCAAATCCGCTCTAAATTTTACCAACAGAATTCATTTATCCAAAACAGAGGAAAAGTCATTATCCAGAACAGAGGAAAATCCATCAAAACTAATGATAGCGCTGATGTGTGTCGAATCAAGTAGAGAGTCCAATTTTCCAAGCAACCATATTCTTTGATTGCTCAGTTGTTAAAAGATATTTCAAGAGAGAGAAGCGCACTGGTACGCATCCACTCCTTTGCTTCTTGTCAACGGCCATAATTGCATGCTCCGCTTTCAGACAAGCCCATTTTGCTTTTGCTTATTCTTTACCTTTTTTTAATTTCTTTAGCTTTCTAAGCACTAAATTCCCTCTTCTTTTTGCCTTTCTCATTATGCTAACTATATTTCACGACTCTCTCTTTTTTGTTGAAGCATCAGCTGTCTCTTCTCCAAAAACAAATACCCGTCAAAGATTCAAATGAGTAAGTTTTAAGGTTTTTTTTGTGTGGCTTTTTATCATACTGCTCCTGTTTTCTTGCTATTCAAGGGGATAATATTAGCAAGTTCCAAGAAACAATGTTTGTACTTGTTGTATGTTTAAGTTTTAGACCCAGTTCTGGCTTGAAATAGGTTTCTCTTTAAACTTCAATATCTGCTATTGAATTCTGGTTTATGTTCATGTGCCTGAGTTCCTGATTCTGTGGCAAGTAGAGGTAGGAACTTCTATGGTCATTGGTATATATTCTTAGTTTTTGGTACGTATGGTTTTTAATTGTGACTTAAAATTCAAGTTTTTAGTGGGTATTCTTGTAATCGATTGATCTGGTTGTGTGTTTTCACCATTAAAAACAAAATTTTTGATGAGTGTAAACCTTTATGTTAACAGGCCCTCTGTTTGTGTAATAGGTGGTTTACCTTATAATTACTGTCAGATAATAGGATGTGGTTTGTCACCATCAATTAACTTATTGATTTCTTCTTAGGCTTATCGTTTTTGGAGTATGTTTGGATCTGAAAGAGTATGGAATGCTACGTAATGATTATGAAAGTAATTCTAATATTGTCATTATCTTTGCATTTCCTTATACTCTTCAAAACTATATCAAGGGTTTTATCTATAATTATAGTGGTGTATAATGCAAACAAAACCGGAACACTTCATGGATGAATTGAGGCAATGTTGAAAATTATGAAAAACGATCCATATATACGTTTGGGAGCCAACCACATGGTAGTCTGACCATCCAAAATAGCAGGTTTCAACATAATTTCATAAATAGTAATAATGATGAGCAAGTTAAATACAGAAAAGCCTGTTATAAACAGATCTTGAAAAGTGAATAAATACTAGAAATAACATATTTAACCTTATATGCCTGTTGTGTTTTCTCAGTTTATTGAAGTTTTATGTATTAAACTAGGATTTCAGTTTGTTTGAATGGATTAACTTGAGGTCTAGTTTGACAGTAGCATCTTTTCCTAGAGTGGGGAATTTAGCCTGCAACTAATGCGTGAGTATAATTATATCCCTCATTTCTTCTTTTGGAACACTTATGTGATGGTCTTTGTGCTCAGATATTCTGAATTCCTTAAAGAAATTGAATGAGTTGCATAGAATGGTGGTCTTTGCCTCCTTAACTACCTAAACTAATCACCATAAAAAGAACAGTATGTTTGGTTGTTGACTCACAGAGTCATTGTTACTGGAAAAATACAAGTAAAAAAAATAATAAAGAAGTTAGTGTGCGGCATTGATAGCTTGGAAGGTGATGGTCATAGGTACTGATAGTAGGATGATATATGATTCCCGATATTGGTGGCAAAGCCAGTGAAGGAGGCGGTGCTAGTAATACTTGTGAAGGTATTAATGATGGTGCCAGCAATAATTGTTGCAGTCATGGTTGTATGGATGGTGTATGTGGTTGTTAATTGATCTCTGTTTGTCTTTTGCGGTGGCAATATCAGCAGACTATCATAATTAGTGAAAAGTTGTGTTGGTGTGTGTTGTTGTTGATGTTGATATAATTGTATAAGCATTATGGGATAATTGATATGTTTGCTCTCCTAAGTAACAAATATTTGGAGGTGGTAAAAAATGAAAGGTGACTACATTCTGGGATATCGTTTGATTGGTGTCTAGGAAGTAAATTTTTGCTTTTGATATCATTCTTGGTGCCTTACTTATAGCTTAAACTTTTAGGTCTTGGGGTAACTTATCATGGTATCAAAACTAGTTTCACCAAGAGATCCTGGATTAAATCTTTTCACATTATTTATTTTTGTATTTGTTACTTGTTACTTATGATCATAAGTTGTTTTATTTGTATTTGGACTTGATTAACGTGACAAAGTTATTGTTCTTGCTCGTGAAAAGGTGCGTTAGGGATCTTAATATCATTTTGAATCTTTACTTATTAGTTTAAGTTTTTGGGTCCAAAGGTTACTTAACCATAAGCAAAACTCAAAGTGATTTTTCTCTTGCAAGCATAAAAAGAAACCAATTCAAATACTTCTTGAAATGCAAGTCTTGGTTGAACTTTCACTACATAATTGCATCTCAATAATCATTTCTATATCTTCAACCATGTCAACTTCTTTAGGAACTTGAATTTTCAGGCACAATTACATAGTTATAACCATATTTCTACTAATTCATTTTGCTTATCACTGAAATCTGCAATTGCCACAACATAACCATTTCTGTGATCTCTTTGAGAATATGAGTTTCACCACACCAGTATATGTATCAATTTAGTTCAGTTGCTATCATTGCTAGAGCTGCTATCACTTATACAGTTATACCTCTTCATTCCACAACTGTCATCATCTCTGCTTGCTGCTTCAAACAAGCAGCATCCATGCCACAGATCATAGCACCATCAGCTCACCGTATTGGCCTTCTCATTGGAACTATCAATGCATGAAGTAAAAACAAATCACATTTAGTTTATAATGCGCGACTCAGTTGACTTGAGGTATTTTTTAATAATTGATTAATTTACTTTCACAAAAACAAAATATTAAAAAGAATGAAATATACAGTACATAATAATATAATCAGATTAAGCTGCTTGTATTTTAAATATTAAGAAGGATTTGTGAACTCTTTGACATTTTTACCTTGAGTCAGAGAAATATTAGTAAAGCATATTATGTCCTTTAATTTAGTGTAGAAAAGAGCTTATTATTCTTTTCAAAAGAAAAAAAAAAAAGTTATTATTTTCTGTTATTGAAACCGTCGATATTCTAAGAATATACACAATCCTAAATTTCATATGATTTTTCAAGCCTAAATCTGATTCTGTTCATTTTATCTTCAAGGCAAATCACACCATTTCCCTTCTCTGAAATCTTTGTCTGACAAAGTCGGAGACATGTTTTGCCACTGTGGTTCACAAAACAAGTATAAGAGGTTGGATGCAAAGCTTGAGAGGAAAATGATCGAAGTTAAGAAAAGTTCATGGGGACATAGCAATTTCAAATCAATTGACAGCATAATTTTGAGGTTCCCTCAGTTTAAAGAGGGTTTGAAAAACATCAAAGGTGTCTTTGAGCAATATGGTGGGTCACAATGAAGTTTCTTTTCTATTCTCTTCAATGTTGGTAGCATTTTATTTTACAAATTGACTCTCTCTCTCTCTTTTCTCTTTTATCTTATTAATAGATGAAGATTCTAATGGAACTATTGACCTTGGCGAACTTAGACATTGCTTAGAGAAATTGCAACTCCAATTAGAAGAGGAGGAGATTGAGGAATTATTCCATTCTTGTGACATTGATGGGAGTGAAGGGATACAATTCAATGAGTTCATTGTTCTTCTGTGTCTCATCTATCTTCTAATGATGCCCTCGTCCTCTTCTCTCGCTGAATCCAATGTAAGCTCAATTAATTTATTTTGTATATTTGAGGAATGTAGGCTTAACCACTATATTTGATGACCTGAGGATTTTTTCAGACATCAAAGGTGGGTTCACCACAGCTTGAGGCCACTTTTGATGCTATAGTTGAAGCATTCTTATTTCTTGATAAGAATGGTGATGGAAAGCTGAACAAGGAAGACATGATCAAGTCTTTGAATGAGTCTTCTCCTTGGGAGAAATCACCATATCGCATCACCAAGACTCGATTTAGTAATTGCATCACTTGCTGTACTTCCAATTTTAGTTCTGTAGTTAATTCTCATAATAAGTTTTCTTAATCTTCCTATTTGAATTTGATAAATTACAGAGGAAATGGATGGAGACAGAAATGGGAAGGTCAGCTTCAGGGAATTCCTCTTTGCTTTGATAGGTTGGGTTGGGATTGACAACGATGAAGAAATCACAGACAAAGAATAAAAGCAAGTGCCAGACAACATATAAACAAACTGGGTGATAGTCCAAAATGACGTCAAGGTGACGCATTTGTCCTATATCTGAAATGCCCCAAGTATGTTATTAAAAATTGTTGTTGTATAATGTTTATGTCAGTTATGATCGCTTTTAGAATTGTAATATGTTTGTACCGTTCAATAAATTTAGCTGATAACTTGGTAATGATTATTATTTCTTCTTCCAGCATCTCTTATTGTTCTGTGTTAACTGTAGTGGAAAGTTCCTTATGAGAATAGTTCACAGCATTTAGATGGTAAGAATTTGTTCAATTTAAGTAAAGCATCGCTATAATGTCATTGCAAATATATACAAACAGAAACCCATTCTTGTTATACACATCATATACCTTAAATATTAAACAAAACTTCAACGATGAAAGTGAGTAAGTTCTCAAAAACAAAAAATCCTAAAGAGTATCCGTCTGAGTTGTATGGAACTTCATTGTATTCCTAGAGCTTGGATTTTCTTTATCAGAGAGAAAGAACAAGCATTTCTCTGTTTCCATTCTTCCATGCTTTCTTTCTTTTGTACTTCTTCCATGAAGCATTTGTCGTTTCCATCAAGTATTCTCACAATCTGCCGCATGGTTGGTCTTAGTTCTGGGTTGGAGAGTGTGCATACCATTCCTAATTTTGTGAGTCTCAGTAGTTCTTTATGATTGTACTCTCCTGTCAACCTTAAATCAACTAGCTCCACCAATGGTCTTTCCCGTGCCTCAAATTCACGAACCCTCTTCGCTAGTAACACATCAGGCCGCCGAAAGTCAACTGCCATCTGTCCACTAACTACCTCGAGTACCACCACACCAAAGCTATAAACATCAGCCATTGTGGTGGCCTCGCCATTTTGTATGTACTCCGGTGACATGTAACCAAAAATCCCACGAACTGATTTGTTTGCATTAGTAACTTTGTGATGGCCGTGATCACTGCGTGTCAAGAATTCAGCAAGGGCAAAGCTACTGAGCCGTGGGTTCATGTCTGGATCAAGAATAACTGCAGAGGAGGTAATGTTTCTGTGGATAACTTGTTCGTCCCATTCTTCATGGAGATAAAGAATGGCACTAGCAAGTGACTTGACAATGTTGTATCTGTGATGCCATTGCAGGACAGAGTGGCCAATTCCATGATCATTATGGAAGAGGAGGTGACTCAGAAGGCGAGTTGCTGAGTAATCATAGACAACAAGCATCTCGCCTTGCTCAGTGCACCAACCACGGAGCTGAACCAGATTGCGGTGGCGGAGCTTGCCTAAATTTTGAAGTTCACTCGAGAATCTTGCACGCAGTGCAGGGCATTTGTTCATGCCAAGCCTCTTCACCAGGACATGGTGACTGTTGGCAAGAAAACCATGGTAGGCAGTTCCGAAGTCCAGCTCTGCCACCCTTTGTGACTCTGAGAAGTTGTTTGTGGCAGAAATGATTTCCTTAAAGGATATTTCGCGTGGAGTTTCAACCATGAAGAAAGAAGTTTGTCTCTGAATTCTGTCATTAGAAGATTTGGATTCACTGTTTCCCGATTCAGCCGTTGCATATACAGTGTCTCCTGTGGCTGTCACATAATTTCTCTGAATTTTGTCATTAGAAGATTTAGATTCACTGTTTCCCCATTCAGCCGTTGCATAAATAGTGTCTCCTGTGGCTGTCACATAATTCGATGAAGCAGATGTAACGGTTGTGTTGGTGCTGGTTGTATTGGCCGAGCTGGTGGTAGTTGTGTTGCCTGTACTAGTGTTTGTTGCAGAGGACAAAGAAATGTATCGAGGGTGTGACTGAAATGAGGGGAGAGCTGGCAGTTTACCTGAATTATTGCCAGAAAGGGCTTCTACAATCCATTTCATGTTAGGCCGCGATTGTGGATTATGGAGAGTGCAAAGTAACCCAATATGAGTAAGACGCTCCATGTCAGAAAGCTTGTAAGATCCATCCGAAAGCCGATTATCTCCTGCTTGTAGAAGCTTTCCTTCATCAGACAACCTCCTGATCCAATCAAGTAAAATAATCTGATCATCCTGGTAAGTGAGATCCACTGCCCTCCTGCCAGAAACCACCTCCAACACCACAATCCCAAAGCTGAAAACATCAGATTTTGCTGTAGCAACACTTCTTTTCTGGAAACTCTCAGGTGGCAAGTACCCGATTGTGCCACCAATTCTAGTAGTCTCTGCCAAGTGAAACTGGTGATGTTTCACTGATGGTGTCCGGATTTGATACTCGAGTTCGTGTTCAAGCCATCGCGCCAAGCCAAAATCACCAAGTCGGGCATTATAATGGGAGTCGAGCATCACATTACTTGTCTTTACATCACGGTGTATGATCTGAGTTTCCAGTTGCTCATGAAGATAGTGCAGTGCAGACGCTAAGCCTCCAATTATCTTTTTTCTAAGGTCCCAGTTCAGGGGTGCTCCTCCTCCTCCATTTTCAGGCCTTCTAAAGAGTACCCTGTCAAGGCTTCTGTTTGGCATGTAATCATAAACAAGAAGCAACTGGTCTTCATGGACACACCAACCTCTTAACCGGACAAGATTTCTGTGGCGGAGATGAGCTACAGCAACCAACTCAGCCGCGAAAGTCTTTTCAAAACGTTCTCCTTTCTCTGCCACGCATTTGACCGCAACGACAGTTCCATCACTAGGTAAAACAGCTCTATAAACCTTACCAAAACCTCCACTCCCGAGAACTTCATCTTCGTTAAACCCATTAGATCCTATATAAAGCTCAGCATAACTAAAAATCCTGGGATTCTCTCCACCAACCTTCTCAGATATTTGAACTCCTTCCAAGTCATGATACACCGCAGATTTCTGTTTCCTTGTCGTGTTGGGGTCACAAAAACAGACCCATTTCGCCTCGTAAACCCGCCGTAATGATACAGAAATGAAACCAACAACTTGACCGGCACAGCTTCTGTGAGGCTTTTCTTTCACCTCCTCTTTCGTGGGAGTTTTGTAGACTTGGGATTTCTCATGTGGTTGGATTTCATCAACGTCCGCCGGTAACACGAAGCAAAGACGGTTAAGCTGCATGGCGGAAGCTGATGATGGCGGCGGTGGTGGTGGTGGTGCCAGAGAAATGGGTTTAGGATAATAATAATAATAAGTCCACTAGATGGACATGGAAAAAGATGGTGATGATGACCAACAACACCATTCAATGAGGCTCTTTTTTTTGGATATGATATGTGTATTTAAAAGAGAAAAGATTCAGCATCTTCATGGCTTTTTTTGCAGGGTGCATTTATTCAACACGGTTAGGTTGCATGGTTGAAATGTAAACTATCAACTGAACCGGCCAACAAAGAACCTACCCCATCTATGACGTTGCCAAAAAGAAGATTCTGATTTTCAATTTGGCTGCTCTCTAGTCTCTCCCTCTATTTTTACATTTACAAATATTCCAAGAATGATTTCACATTTGGAGCGCGTCAAGACACGCTCCAGAAAAAAAGTTGATTGTTTGGATTTTATATTTTGTTAGGTCTCAAAACACAAGAAAAGAGCATTTAAAGACATGTCAAAACACGTAAATGTGGATTTTGGTGAATTGAATTTAATTTTCAGGCTAAATTTTGAAATTGGGTGAGTGGGATATTGGTGGATTGGATTTGGATGTGTACACGAATTTAATGTGACAGCCTCCTCGTGCAATATTATTATTATTATGATTTGCTATTTTTTGATATATATCGCTTTCAAGTCTTTATTATTATTGTGATTTAATAAGTAAAATTAATGATATTCACACATAACTTAAATGGTTAGTGCACCTCCCTTCTATTTCAGTGGTGAAGCTCAATTCTCATCATGCGTATTTATTAGTATGTGTGGATAATTTTCTCCTCTTATTGTGAGAGTAGATATCTGGACTGTGCGTTTAGTGATTGATCTCGACAGGTCTCAACATTTATTAATTTTATAATTTTACCCCTTTAAACAAAATTAAAGGACTCAAAAATTTAATAGAAAATATATATTTATTTTTTTAATATATTAATATATTAAAATAAAATATGACCGTTGACCGTTTCAAAAGTATAAAATAGCTAAAATATTCTTAATTAAAAAAAAACTGAAATAAAAAATATAAAAACAATTATAGATCTCCACCATTCACTTGGGTGATGGATATTTATTCAAAATAAAAAAAATTATAATAAAATATAAATAAAAAAACACTTGAGTTCTCCACCGTTAGACGATGGAGATTAAAATAATAAGGAAAAAAAATAGACAACTGATTCATGAATCTCCTGCTAATCTCCATGGAGATGTTTCCATGTTAGTTTTTTTTTTTTTTTTTTAATTGATGGAGGTGTTAAGTGTTTTATTTTTTTTTTATTTTTTTTTAAGTAAATTCTACTGTCCATCTAATTTGAGATATACAAGATCTTAAATTTTTTTTAAAATATTTTAAAATAAATTAAGATAACTAAAATACTCCTAAAATAGCTGACTTTGACCAATATTTACTAACATTTTATAACAGTTAACTAACGACAAATGAGTTAGTTATTAATTTTTTCAATAAGTTGATTCTGCCTATAAAAAGGCAAACCCTAAATAAATTAATTGTAATTTATTATTTTTTTATTATATTTTAAAAGAACAAATAACTTTTTAATCCTTATACTATTTAAAAATAAAATATATGTCAAATACTTATACTCTCTTTAAATGAGCTGTAAATATATTTTAGATCCAAAAATGATTTTTTTAAAGGAAAATAAAATCTATTAAATTAATTGTTTTGCCTAAAATTATTACAAGTAGTTTTAATTTTAAATTTTATTTAGTTGATTTTCTGTTAAGTATTATAAAAAAGGATATAAGAATGCTTTTATTATTGTTTTTCACTTGCTTTTTATTATTTTGACAATACCAAAAAGTAAATAACACATTATAAATTAGCTTTAAGTTTTTTTTTTTTTTTGTTTAAACAATAGATTAGTTTTAAATTGGAATTTTACATTACAAACCAATTCCATTATCATTAGTCAAAATATTGTAAATCTCAAAACACATATTAAAATTTTCATAATAAATTATGTGATTTAAATTCACTTATATTTTAGTTGTAAGAAAACTGATAGATAAAAAAATAATTTGTTTTCACCACATAAAAACTAACGAGTATTTACAGCAAATCACTTATTATATTATTTTAAATTAAAATGTGGAAACAAAATTTGGAATATATTAGTTGAAAAGATGGGACTGAGTGGAAATTAACATGTATATCAATCACATCACACTAGCAATTTCCCTTTGCAAATTTTTGAATGGAGAACATAATCAACATTTTGATGACACATCTTTGATTATCACCACTACAAATTCAGACTACAATTCTTTTTACAAATTGTTGTGGATCAACATCACATCAAATCCAAATCTCTAAACATGTTTCTTATATTTGAATGATTAAATGATATGGTATTTGATATTGACAACTCACATCCTATATTAATTAATTTGACATGAATTTAGATAATTTTTTTTTAGAAAATGTAGCATTACTCTTTGCATTAAGAAAAATATATTATTACTACAAAATATACTCTATTTTTTCGGCATTATAATTTCCAACCCACATTTTGAATTATATTATGATTTTTTTTTATGTGACAATTTAATCTATATAACATGCAATAAAAGAGATAAATTATTATTAATGTACATGATTTACAAAATCACGTAACTAAGTTGATATATAGCTTCTGATAGGGGTGGGCACCAAAATCGTAACCGAACTGAATCGATTTGAATTCGAACCGAAAATTGTAGTTTGGTTCGGTTCAGGTATTTACTTTAGTTCAAATCAGTTTTCAATATTAAAAACTAAATTAGTTCAGTTCAAATCAGTTTTAATCTTTTAAAATCGATTTGAACCGATAAACAAGTACAAAAGAAAAAAATCTAGTCGGCTAAATCATTCTCACCCACTGCTTAATAGTAAAATTTAGAATATTATTACTTTTTAGATTTTAGGTATAATTTATTTTATTTATTATGTTTTAATTTATTTATTTTTTGGATTAAAATTACTAGCCCAAAGGCCAAAATTAAAATTATAGTCCAAATTAGCATTCAAAACATATTAAATTCAAATATATATAAAAAGCTCATTAGGCCTAATAGATCCAAAATTAAATTGAACCGCATTGATAAATTCAAATATATATAAAAAGCTTATTAGGCCTAATAGGTCCAAAATTGAATTGAATCGAACTGATAAATTCAAACATATATAAAAAACTCAGTAGGCCTAATAGGTCCAAAATTAAATTGAACCGAGTTAATTCAGTTAAGTGCAATTAAGTTCATACTTTCAATTCGGTTTCAATTTTTAAAAACTGAATAAACTTCAATTCGGTTTGATTTTACCCAAAACTGAACCGAATTGAATCGTGCCCACCCTAATTTCCGATATAAAAGTAGATATTGCTAGTAGAATTTAATCTCGGTAGGTTTCGGTAGCCTTCTAATCTATAAAGTGTCATATTTTAAATAAATAAATGGGATAATTGCACAAACATAACATGACGATTGCAAATATTGTACTCGCTATCAACTTAAGCTTTTATTGCACAAATATTTTATAGAAAAAATTGACCAAACGTTTAACTAATCTTAACTTTAAAGTTAAGTTACTGAAGTAAAGGTAAAATTATATATATTTTTTATTAAATTATTAAAATAATTAAAAATAAAAAAAATAAAAATTAGTTCCAGATATTCATCATCTTCTCCTTCCAAATTTTTTTTGTGTGGGTCCAGGTTTTTTTTTTTCCATTAGACTTCTTCTTCTTCTTCCAATTTTTTTTCCACCACACAATTTTTTTCCATTTTCAGATTGTTTTTCCACCAAACAAATTTTTTTTCCATTTCTTCTTCTTCTTATTAGACAGCTGTCATTCTTGTTAGACGGCACATTCTAGTACAATTGTACAAGTAACCTATCACTTTGTAAACATTTTCTCATAACATTCCAGGTATTTTTCATACTGAATCTTCAGTCTCCTTTAAACAAGTTTAATACTTGAAATGCTTTATATAAAAACTAAATAACTATGTCTTTAAATATTGAAGAGAGAGAATATATATATAAAAACTAAAATAAGAAAGAATAATAATAAAATAGATTTAACCACCCTAATGTGATTCGATGACAAAGATACTGATTCAGCCTGGTAATATCTCAGTTTTAAATTGCCAGCACTGTTAGTGATATATATAAAAAAAATAATAAAATAAATTTAAATATTAAAATAAAAATAAGGGAAATAACACATCTAAAAAGTAAAAAATAAGCGAAAAAAAATATATCTAAAAAGAAAAAATAAAAGTAAAAGTTCAGACTTAATTACATCATAACTTTATAGTCAAGACTTATTTATTCATTTATTTTTTAAATCAGTATTTTCAATTATAAATATTGATTCAATATTTTAATTTCATTTCAACAAAATTTTCAGTTTTTAAATTTTAATCAACAAAAAATTTAAATAACCCAAAATTAATCAAACTACAACTTTAAGGGTGAATTGCACTCAAGTACCATGACTTATAACGTAATTATACGTTTAATGCCAGTTTTGTTATAATTGCACACGAGTACCTTATAATCCGTTGACCGCCGTTAGGGTAACGGTTGACTAAACGGGTTCAGGGGCAAATTGATCTTTTACGTTTAAATTTATTTTTAAAAAATTTTAAAAATCATCCAACCATTAAGAACATGCCACGTCATATTAAAAATATTTTTTAAAAAAATTAAAAAAACTCAACATCAAAAAAAAAAATTAAAAAAAAATTTTGATCTGGGTTCGCGATCGAACCCAGGACTGGTTTCGATCGCGAACCCAGATCTGGGTTCGCGATCGAACCTAGATCTGATTTTTCAATTTTTTTTTTTGTTTTTTCCTTTGCAGGGGCAGTTTCGTTATTTTATCTGAATTCGTTTGGTCAACCGTTACCCTAATGACGGTCAACGGATTACAGAATATTCGAATGCAATTATAGTAAAACTGGCATTAAACGTGCAATTACATTATAAGTTAAGATATTTGAGTGCAATTCACCCCAATTTTAAAGAGAAATTAACCTTTTTGTCTTTTTCTCTGGACTTTGTCAACATTTATTTATTTATTTATTTTCTTGATTATTATTATTATTTTAAACAAATTTGAAAGAACCGCGAAGAGGGCTGAAGCAGAGGGTGGGGATACAATCATACAATACAAAAGACAAGTGAAGGCCCAAAAAGTCAAAGCTGGGACAGGTGGTGATGTGGACAGTGGCACTGGGACTGGGACTGGGACTGGGACCCCTTTTGAGTAAATTTTTTGCCGTATGATAGCGGCAAAAATCAAGGGTAGGAAATTAGTTTGAATTGATTGATTGATGCAGGCATTGATATTTGGTGGTAGATTTTAAGTTGGTTGAATTGGGTTGTCTACTTCTCTCGTGTTTGTTGCTTTTACATGTAATACTAATACCTAACATGCATTACATAATAATTCCAAATTGATCAAATTTTCAAAATGATTCCTCTACTTTTTCATATAAAAGGTTGTGTGTTTCTTAGATAGTCATGCTACTACATTTATAAGTAATTCAATAAGGAGGAGGAGGGTTTCTATGATTTCAAATCATATAGTGAACTCAATCTGTGTTTTGATCTTGCATATACCGTAATTAGATCGTGATTCGAATACAAAAGAATGAAACTTGGATTTTCAATTTGAAAACAATCAATTCTTAGTAAGTCTTCAATACTTTTAACAGCGTATGTACAGATTTTATAGTTTCTATATAGGGCGAGTTGTACTCAAGTATCCTGACGTATAATATAATTACATATTTAATGTCAATTTTACTATAATTGCACTCGAGTACCCTGTAATCTGTTGACCGCCGTTAGAGTAACGGTTGATTAAAATATTATTTTTCTTAAATTTAAAAGTCTATATGCATGTTTCTATTGAATATATATATATAAAAGAAAAAAAAAAGAGAGTATAAAATAAATTCTTAACTTTAAAAATATAGGTATAAGAGGTATACTGTTGAACAAACCTTATCTGATTAATATATTATTAAGATGTATAATCTAGAATGTCACAGAATGTGATTTCATCTAATCTTATTATTCTAATTTTATTTGCTTCCATAACAACAATCAAATCCCCAACAACTACTGCACTTCACCAGACCAAGACACAGTAGATATTATCATGAACTAATGCGGAATGCCTACTTAAACCTAACGAGACCCTACACTTATCATTATTCTATAATTTCTATCACATAGTTTTTCTTTGGCTTTGCTGGACACTACACACATAGGCCATGTCCTTTATTTTTTTTAATAATATGATTATAATATTAATTATAGTGAATACAGCTTAGAGAAGGAGCTGTGTGCAAGTGTTTGATAGAAACACTGAGGTGTTTGTAGAAAGTACTCAAAGAAAAATTGAAAACAGAGAAGCTATTAATGGCTGTCACAAGCTCTGGAATTTTATTGATTTTTCAGATAAAGATTACAATAGAGCAAGCTCACTTTATATATGTTTATAATTGCAAAACAGATTAGTAACTAACTTAACAAGTTTTCCCACCTCTTTCAATTCACTAACAGAATTTGATGACTCATCAAATTCTGTTATTTCTGTTATTAAGGTTGAATCAGCTACTATGCACCCATGTTGATGATTGACCTTCTGAGCTTCATATGATGATCATGATCAAGATAACTCAAGCTATGATCATGATCTGTGAAGTGATAATCCTAGAGCCTTTGAACAACAAGAGGGTGTTGTTCCTTATTTCCTTCTGTTGCAATATCACTATGTTGAACCTTGCTTATTGTGTTAGCAATGTTAGCTGTAGCTGTAGGTTCAGTTACCTTCACATTCCCACGCAAACAAAGCCGGGATGAATCAACCAAGGTGAGTTTGGAACGAAGGTACTGAAACCGATCCTTGCTCAAACCTTTAGTTAGTATATCAGCAACTTGATGGGCTATTGGAATGTATCGTGGCTCAATCTCACCCGAAGCCACCTTTTCATGAATAAAGTGGATGTCAATCTTTACATGCTTGGTGCGAGAGTGAAAAATAGGATTTTGAGCCAAAGTATTCGCGCCAATGTTATCACACCAAATAAGAGCTGGACTGGTAAGGGACTGATGAAGTTCAGAAAATAAAGCTTTTAATCAAAGTATATCAGCAGTCACCAAAGCCATGGATCGATATTCAGCTTCGGTATTCGATCGAGCAACAACATATTGCTTCCGTGAGCTCCACGAAATTAGATTACCTCCAAGAAATAAACAAATGCCACTCGTAAAGCGCCTATCATCGAGAGAGCTAGCCTAATCAGCATCCGAAAAAGCTTCAATTGTGAACTTAGCAGTAGGATGAAACCATAGACCTTTAGAAATTGTTCCTTTCAAGTAGAGAAGAACTCGCTTGCAAGCTAGCCAATGAACTTGTGTAGGTACAACAAGAAATTGGCTGAGTTTATTTACAATGAAGGAGATGTTCGGACGGGTATGAAAGAGATATTGCAAGGCTCCAATAGTGCTCCTATAGGTCTTTGTGTCAGCAAAAACAGCACCATCATGAAGAGAGAGCTTGACACACTGGAGCTAATAGGCGTGTCACACGGCTTGCAATCAAGCATATTGGTGCGTTTGAGAAGATCACCAATATATTTCGATTGTGTAAGGTATAAATGTGACATCCCAGGGTATTACTTACATCCACTTCCGGGATTTGCCTAAACTGGTCGATGCCAGGTTTGCCCCGCGAAGTCCGACAGCCCCAGCGATCTCACTCAACGGTACTGTCCTCTTTGTCCGAAGCCTCAAGGTTTTCTTTCGCCTCCCTCTTTCGATTCGAATCTAGGACTTATCCATAAGTACCCAAACCTTATCAAATGAGTACCAATTGAGCTACTCATTTGATAAGGTTTGGGTACTTATGGATAAGTCCCAGGTTCGAATCGAAAGAGGGAGGCGAAAGAAAACCTTGAGGCTTCGGACAAAGAGGACAGTACCGTTGAGTGAGATCGCTGGGGCTGTCGGACTTCGCGGGGCAAACCTGGCATCGACCAGTTTAGGCAAATCCCGGAAGTGGATGTAAGTAATACCCTGGGATGTCACAATAAAAGGCGCCTTTTATTGTGACATCCCAGGGTATTACTTACATCCACTTCCGGGATTTGCCTAAACTGGTCGATGCCAGGTTTGCCCCGCGAAGTCCGACAGCCCCAGCGATCTCACTCAACGGTACTGTCCTCTTTGGCCGAAGCCTCAAGGTTTTCTTTCGCCTCCCTCTTTCGATTCGAACCTGGGACTTATCCATAAGTACCCAAACCTTATCAAATGAGTACCAATTGAGCTAGTTTGGGTACTTATGGATAAGTCCCAGGTTCGAATCGAAAGAGGGAGGCGAAAGAAAACCTTGAGGCTTCGGCCAAAGAGGACAGTACCGTTGAGTGAGATCGCTGGGGCTGTCGGACTTCGCGGGGCAAACCTGGCATCGACCAGTTTAGGCAAATCCCGGAAGTGGATGTAAGTAATACCCTGGGATGTCACAATAAACCCGAGGAATCGTGATAAGCCTCAAACCCAAGAAAGTAACTAACAAGTCCAAGATCCTTCAAAGCAAATGTGGAATAAATAGTATCAACAAGCTGCTGAATCTGATAAGGATTACTGCCAGTTAATAGAATATCGTCAACATATACTAAAAGATACATAATGCTCGTAGGAGAGGAGTGTATGAACAAGGAGACATCAGCAGCTGAACCATAAAACCCCACGATAGAGGGGCTATTTTCAACTTGCAAAACCATGACCGCGGAGCCTGTTTAAGGCCATAGAGCGCCTTATTTAACTTGCAAACGTGATTAGGCGGATGAGAATTCACAAAGCATTCAGGTTGCTGCATGTATACGTTCTCATTTAGGTCTCCATTCAAGAAAGCATTATTGATATCAACTTGCTAAATGGACCAGCCATAGAAGACGGCCAACGTAAATATAATTCGTATGGTGGCAACCTTCACAACCGGGTTGAAGGTGTCGAGAAAATCAAGGCCCGGGTTTTGATGAAACCCTTTAGCGACTAAGCGAGCTTTGTGCTTGAGAAGAGAGCCATCAGTTTTATATTTTGTCCAAAAAACCCATTTACACCAAACTATGTTCATAGATATAGTAGAAGGAACTAATGACCAAGTTTGATTCTTCACCAAGGCAGCATACTCATCATGCATAGCTTTCGACCAAAAAGTATCAAGCATTGCCTCCTTGATAGTGTATGGCTCAGTGACAGCTAGAAAGGCAAATGGTAAGGACCATGCAGATGTAAAGGCCTTTGGCTTGAAAATTCTATTCTTAGAACGTGTTGTCATGGAGTGTGTAGACAGCTGATGGACAGTAGCTGCAGGGACAACATCAATTGTAACAGATGTTGCAGGATGAAAGACAACTGAATCATGACGTGGTGCAGAAGCAACATCAGGTACTGTCGTGGTAGGATAAGGTAGCTGAAATTGAGGAACAGTAGGAACAACAGATAAAGCAGGCTGATGGGAAGTAGAGAGCAGATAAACAACAGTTGTAAGAGGAATTGATGAAGATGCTGCAGCAGTATGACCTCTTAAACATGGGAATAGTTTCTGATATGGAAATTCAAATTCGTCAAACTCTGCATGTCTTGTAATCAGCACCTTACCCAAAGGAAAGAGACAACAATAACCCTTGTGTTGCTGACTGTACCCAATAAACACTGCCTTCGTAGAGTGAAGATCAAACTTGTGAGTGTTATAATTTCTAATATAACGAAAACACAAGCATCTAAAAGTATGGAGAAAACTATAATTGGGAGATTTACGATAGAGTTTTCATGAGGTGACTGAAAACCAAGAAGTGAAGTAGGAAGATCATTGATAAGGAAGCAAGAGGTTTGAAACGCTTCCAATCAGAAATTCAGAGGCATCTTAACATGTGTGAGAAGAGTTAAACCCATCTTCACGAGATGTCTATGCTTTCGTTCAACCACATTATTTTGTTCATATGTACATGCATAAGAGAACCGTACTTGTACACCTTGTTGAGTCAAAAATGGCACAAATGGCAAAAATTCACCTCTCATATCAGTTTCCAAACATTTTATTCGCTTACCAAGTTTCAGCTTAACCTTATTTTGAAATTGTATAAAAACTTTTAAAGTGTCAGATTTCAAGGTCAAGGGAAAAGTCCATATGAAACGAGTAAACGAACTAACAAAAGCAATGTAATAGCGATGACTATGTGTGGAAATAAAAGGAGCTGACCCCCAAAGATTACTATATACAAGTTTGAGGGGCTGATTGACTGCAATAACAGACCTTTGAAAAGGTAATTTGTGAAATTTGCCTAGTTTACAAGAGTCAATAGCAGCAAGATTACAAGGTAAATGCAAAGTTCCTAGGACTTTCTTTAAGATAAAGGGAGCTGGATGTCCCAGCCAAGCATGCCAAATTGTTGAATTAACAGTGGCAGTGAATGCAACTCGTTAAGCTATGTTATTATTGAAAACTTGAAAGGAACCAAATGCAACATGTTCTGATGTAAAAGTAGTAGTGCTAGAAGGAGCACAAGATGCGACAGTTCTAGAGTAAGCATAATGGACAGTATGACAAGGCTGTGAAGCATGAGTAGCATGAGAAACAGCCAGCTGATATAGACCATCCTTAGCCGGCCCTTGGAGAAGAGTCATTCCAGTTTTACGATCCTTAATCACACAACCATTAGCACTAAATTCAGCGATTGCATCGTTATCTTTTGTAATTTGTGATATACTAAGGAGGTTTTTAGTGATCTTGGAAACATGTAGAATATTATACAAATTCACTTTCTTTTAGAGTTCATATGAGAAGCAATAGTTGAATGTCCAATATTTGAGATAGGAAGATATTGCCCATTACCTACAACCAGTTTATTATTTCCAGTATAAACAAACTTATGTGCAAGATTATGCAAATCGAAGGTAATATGATTGGTTACTCCGCTGTCCACATACCAAAAGGGATTATTGACAACAACTAGAGTAGAAATATAAACTAAATTTTGATGGAGATTAGTTTGAGCTGGTGGACTATTTTGTTGAAAAACTCCTTGCGAAGAACCTGCTTGATCAAAATACTGTGTATTCTACCCAACAAAAGCCTGATTAGTAGAGTTATTAGGAGGTGGTGGCCTTATAAAATTTTGATCAAACCTATGGTAACATTAGGCATGATGGCTTGGTTTGGTGCAAAGTTGACAGTACAACCGTTTCCCTCCAAACCTGCCTCATCTTTCTCTTCCACGATTATTGTTCCTGCTGTTTTGAGAGTAATTAAGTCGCTGATCTTTCTTGTCACCAGCATTGGTTGCTACAAAGTGTGCTAAAGCTCTTGGAACTGATATTTGAGAGGTTGAATTTAGCTGTTCAATCCTTTGCTCATGCATGAGAAAAAGGAATTGAGTCTTTTCAAGATCAATGGTTCGTTGCTGCGAGGAAACAAGGACCACAATTGCGTCGTACTCATGTCCAACTCTGTTTAGTATAGGCTCAACAGCAGGTCTCTCTCGGGTACATCTTCACCAGCTGCAAATAAGACATCTCCAATTGTTTTTATATGAAGAATAAAGTCACTAATAGAGAGAGAACCTTTCCTGGCTGATTGGAGTTGTTGTCGAAGTTGAAGAACCTTGGCCATGGATCTATAAGAGTAGAGGTTTTCCAGCTTTGTCCAAGCCTCTAAAGCTGATTTGCATCTAGTCACCTCTCCTACAACTTTCTGACTTAGTGTAGAGATCAACCAAAAGAGAAGTATTTGATCAGACTTCTTCCAGTATTGATAGTGTTTATTGAGCCTCTGTTCTGTTCTTGTTTCTCCATTATCATTAGTGAGCTGTACATCAATAAATTTTTCAGGAGGTTTTTTCATTGGATCGATGAAGTTTTCAAGCTCTAGAGCATGTATTACAGGCAAGATCTGCGTTTTCCAATATATGAAGTTACTTGTTTCCTTTTGTTGCAATATCACTATGTTAGCTATAGCTGTAGGTTTAGTTACCTTCACAATTATAAATTTGTTAAGAATTATTAAGATTAATCATTATATGCGCAATCAAAATAAATATATATATTTAAAATTGAGAGATATATATTTTAATAATATGAAAAAAAAAATTTCTCATATATACATAGAATCAAATGATATAATAAGAATAAAATACACATTAGTTAAATTTTTTATCATGTTAAAAAATTAAGAGATAGAAAGAGAGAGAATCAATGGATATAGATGCCCAACAATCAAAATTTTGAAGAATTCTTTAAAAAACAATTGTTGGGTAGCTTATAATTTTATGATGGACAAAGACTAGGTGCACATCAACTGTCCCCCTAATTGAATCCAAAATTGACACAAAACACAGCTGATGTATGAAATTGATTCTAATAGGGGCCACGTGTTGAATTTCGATAAAAAAATTATTTAAATGTGTCTGTATTCAAATACCCACAATCTCGATATAAAATTATGATAAAATCCATGAAATGTTCGATTCCACCCAAATCTAAAACTTAAAAATAAAAATATAAAAAGCAATGAAGAAAGATATCAAATTACGTTTTATATATATATATATATATTTTCAATAACCAAAAGGTTTTGCCGCTGGCCACAATTAGTATTAGTGTAAACGTCATATACAAATAAATAGTCACGAGAACAATGATATTAAAGTAAGAAATATCTTTCTCAATTCTTCTTTTGTTGGCGCACATCCACTTGTAATAAAGTAGGTAGTGCACTTTTCTTCTACTTTAGTGGTGAGGGGTTTAATTCTCACCATGTATATGTGTGGGTAATTTTTTTTTTTTATTGTGGAAGTAGTATTCTCCCACTATGAGAGTAGATATTTGGATCACGCGTTTAGTGGTTAATCTCTGTAGGTCCCGACAGTTATTGATATTATAATTATACCCCTTAAAAAAAATTCTTCTTTTGTACTCTTGTAAAAAATTCTCTAGGTTGAATTTTTGTTTTTCCAATTTGAATTGTAGTATAAAAATGTGTGTGAAAAATGTGAACATGATGAACTTACTAGGGTGTTTAAACTGTCAAGATTTTGTCTATAATAATATAATCTACCTTTTAAGAAATAAAAATTCAAGTCTTCCAGATGAAAAATCCCTCCATTATTGTCATTAAAAATTAAAAGATATTCTATGAAATTTTTTTTTTTTTTTGGTAGCATGTGATTCTGACTTTGACTACTTTCATTTCTTGATGAGGGAATTCACTTGACCTGCGCTGCCTTTTTGCTTGCCACCCCACCCCACCCCACGTTGTATGCGTGCGTGAGTCAGCGTAACCGAATAAAAAGATGAATCTATTAAAATAATATTATTTGATATAAAAATTAGAGTTAATTATATCGACCTCTCAACTATATGCGGAGTCAACTTTATCATTTATTGACAACAACCTCCCCTGCCGTTAGTTAACTTCCGTTAAACTTAACTGTTGACCAACTTTAACGGTTAAAATGACCAAAATACCCCTAAAATAATATATTTTTTTTTATTAAATAAAAAATTAACTTAGATCTCCACTGTCCATATTAGGTGAGATGGACGGTAGAGATTGTTTCTTAAAAAAAAATTATTATAAAAAATTAAACTTCAGATCTCTATCGTCCATATTTGAATGGACGGTGGAGATTTAAAATTTATTTTTTAATTTTTTAAAAAATAATTTGAGTTTGAAATGTGGAAATCCAATCTTCATATTGGATCTGTAAACCAAAAGAAGAAAAAAGAGAAGAAAATTGTTGGAGATCTAGAATGGTTCGTCAACGATTTGGGTTCGCCATTGAAGGCAAACTCAGATCTAGGAATTTTTTTTTAAAAAATTAGGATGAAGAATCCAGAAGGGTTAGAACCCTTTTGGGTTCTTGGAGAACCTAGAAACTAGGTTGTTCCTCCTAATTTTTTTTTTTTTTTAAATTCCTAGATCTGAACCCAAAAGGGTTCGAACCCTTCTGGGTTCGTTCAGAAGAACCCAGGTTGGGTTCTTCAAAGAATCCAAACCTTCTTCCAATTTTTTTCTTAATTAATTTTATTATTATTATTATTTTTAAATAAATCTTAACCGTCCATTATTTTAAAGATGGAGGGATGAGATTTTTTCTTAATTTTTTAATCTTTATTTAATAAAATAAAATTTAAAAATTCTAAAAAGACAAAAATACCCCTGAACCTGTTAAGTTTGACTAAAGTCAACTAATGGCTGGGAAGGTCGTTGTCAATAAACAATAAAATTGACTTCGTTTGTTGTTGACAAAACTTCAGGGAGGTCATTGTTATTAACTCTAAAAATTAAGATATAAATGAATATTTATATCATATAGAATGATATAAATAAGATATGAATAAATTTTCCGTGCACTCAACTTTTTGAATTTTGAAGTTTCATTGGGGCACTATGCTAATTAATCATCTTGTTGTCCTTTTTAATAATTAATAATATATGTTCATGTTTTGAGTGAAATTCATACATTTATCATTTATCTCATCTTTTATAGTTTTAATAATAATATTACGATACGTAAGTTCTCTTTTTTTAGTGGTTGGAGGTCTCAAACTTTTTCAAGTCACTAAGATTTAACATCTTGTGTACCATTACTATAAAAATATTATTGTGTGGGTAGATCACTTAAAAATACTATTGATTAAAAGGTTATTTTTCTTAAATTTAAAAGACTATATGCACGTTTATATTGAATATATATAAAAAAAAAACGAAAAAAAAAGAGAGTATGAAATAAATTCATAACTTTAAGAATGTAGGTATAAGGAGGATACCATTGAGCCAACCTTATCTTATCAATATATTATTAAGACGTATAATATGAAGTTTATATCTCCTTGTATAAAAGAGCTCAAAGATTTTTAAGTAAAATATAACCAATAAATATGAAAATACTATTTAATTAAAATCATGTGCTACTGTTTTTTTTAACTATTACAATTAATTCGTATTTGGCAAATGAAGATGTGACTCGAACTCACAACCTTAATGTGTAATTGAGAATGACATATTATTAGACCATTATTATTTTAGTAACCTTAGTAGATATAAGAATATATATATATATATATATATATATATATTAAACTAACAAAATCTCTTCGATACGAATTTATAATTAGAACGAGAAAGTCACTCAATCAGATTTCATTAAATCTTCTAATTTTAATTTCTTCCAAAACAACAATCAAATCCCCCAACAACTACTGCACTTCACCTGACCAAGATGCAGTAGAAATTATCATGAACTAATGCCTACTTAAACCTAACGAGACCCTACTCTTATCATTATTCAATAATTTCTATCACACATTTTTCTTTAGCTTTGGTGTAGTAGTAGGTAGGGATTGGCCCGGTTCGGTTCGAACCGAACCGGTGGTTTTAAATAGGAACCTTAGATTTCAGTTAAAAATCGGTTCCGAAACTGAGCATCGGAATCGGGACAGCCAGTCCCGATTCCAGTCGTCCTTAAAAAAAAATTGAAACCGCCTGTTAAGAACTGGCGGTTCACGAAATCGTCCGGTTCGGCTCCAGTTTATATATATATATATTTAAAAAAAATTTAAAATTTTTTTAAAATTTTGGCCGTTGGCCACACTGTGGCCAACGACCACCTGCTGCTAGCTGGTAGCAGTCAAAGGTCAGAAAGAGCCGTTCAACGGCTCATTCCTTGAAACATTACCAAAAATTTCCCTAAAAAATTTACAATTTAACCCCTAAATTTTTAAAAATATTAATTTTTTTCCAATCCAAAAAACTATATAAACCCCATCAATTCTCCAATTCATTCACACAAATTCTCTCATTCTCTCAATATTTCTCTCATCTCTAATTCTCTTAATCTTTTTCTAATTCTCTCATTCTCTCAATCTTGCTATTGTTTTTCACTACTGCAATTGTTTTCATTATTTGTTTAAACACTTTATTTTATAAATTTATAATGGCATCACCCTCAAGACCATTTATTTTCGGAGATCGAAAATCTATTTCCAATTCCAGAATGTCCGTTTCCAACAGAAACACCGAGCAAAATGAGCAGGTACCGGATTTAAATGTTCAAGAAGTGCAAAGTCGCCCTTTCCCAGAATACAACAACGATCGAAATTTTGCAGAATACCTGCAACCAAGAGAATTTGAGGAGGTAATTTTTTATAATAAAACTCCTTTTAATTTTAATCCTGATTATTTTCATCCCTCTTCTGGTGGTGGTCCTTCTGCTCCAACTCTCTCAATCCCAAATGAAACCGTACAAATACTGTAGGCGCAGCCAGATTTGTTAAAGTACAAATTTGAACTTTTTAAAGTTCATATGAAGAGGGTGGAGAAGGATGGGTTAGTTATAGTGGTTTGCAACTATTGTTTCAAAGATTTGAAATGGAACAAATCCGGAGGGTATGGGACGTATTGAAAGCATATCAACAGCAAGCATCCATCCGAAGCTCACCATCAGCGAGGACCACACCAAATTGCAAGGTACACATCCCCTAAACATCCTTTATTTAAATATACTGATCAAAATAATAGGGACCAATTAGCAAGAATGGTAGCGACCGAACATCTCCCCTTTAGTTTTGAAGAAAAAACTGGTTTTTTAAAATATTGTCATAATGCTTTAAATCCCTCTGCATATAGAGTACCTAGGACTACATTAAAACGTACTATGTATGATATTTATAAAAAAGAAAAAAAAGCTTTAGTAAAATATTTTCAAAATTATATGGGTCGTGTGTCTGTTTGTGCCGATATCTGGAGTGATCATTGACAAAAACATTCATACTTAGGATTCACTTGCCATTTCGTTGACCAATCATGGGATTTACAAAAACGAATATTAGCATTTAGAGTTTTTGACGACACCCATACTGCTGACAATATTTATAAATTAATGAAAATTATTTTTGAAGAATATTGTATTGAGAGTAAAATTTTTGCAATTGGTTTTGATAATGCTGCAAATAATACTGCCACCGTTCCACAATTAATTCAATTGTGTCAATCCTATTTTGGCGGCAGATTTTTTCATCAAATATGTATTTGCCATGTTTTAAATATATGTGTACAATATGGGTTGCAAACACTACATGAGTGGATTACACCAATTAGGGATGCTCTATACTATTTGTGGAAACATCCTAGCACTATGAAACAATGGGCTAGGTATTATAAAGCTAACGAGAAACATCCAATTAGGTTTTCCCGTGATGTTCCAACTTGTTGGAACTCCACATATAAGTTGCTTTGTAAAAGCTACGAGTATAGAGAATTATTAGTTAGATTTATGCAGCATAATGTTAATACCATTAATTTATATGAACATTATTGGGATGTTTATACAAAAATTTGCATGCTTTTAAAAGTTTTTCATGATGCAACATATTCTTTATCCGATATATATTATGCAACTTCACATTTATTTTTATTTGAAGCCCTTAATATTGTAGGTGCACTTAATGAATGTGCACAAATAAATGAATTAGTTCCGTGTGTTTATGCAATGTGAGAAAGATGGATAAACTATTATAGGGACATTCCTGTAATTTATACTGTTGCATCAGTTTTTGACCCTATGAATAAATTAAATAGTTTATATAAATTTTTTACACTTTATTACCAATATCTAGGGATAATGGACATAGATATTAGTGGTTTATATAATAATGTTAGGAATTTATTTTATTCAATGTATGACGAATATTGTTTTGTTTACGGTCCCTCGCTGAACATTATTGTTCAACAACCGGAACCAAGTAGAAGCGGTAGTACTAGTCATTTGCGTTTTCCCTCCATATTAAGGAAGTTAGGGACATGCGTGTTTACCAAAAAAGCAAGGACGTCGGGGAGTTCGTCTTCATCAACCTATGTTTCAGAGGTTGATGTTACATAAACATCTCCTTTGAGTTTTTGGACACCCCAGACTTTAATGTCCTACAGTGGTAGAGGGAGCACGAAACTAACTTTTCAATTTTAGCCATCATTGCCAAACAAATTTTTGGAACCCCTGTCTCGACCGTCGCCATTGAACAAGAATTTAGTGTAGGTGGCAATGTTCTGGACGAGAGACGAGCATTGCTCAGTCCTGACTCAATACAGATCCAGGTCTGTGTTGACGACTGGACCAAGGCCTCATACCGACAGCAGGAATTGGATCTGGTGTCCGACGATAATAAATTCTTCGACACCAACGAGGATACAACGGCAACCGAAGGAACAAGCGACGATTGATCACATCCGAAACATAACAGGTAAAAGAACTACGTGGGCTTTGATTCCTCCTAGAGGATACGTAGGCAGCTTAATTGAGTTAAAATTAAGTGCAAACCCTAATTTTTTATTTATTTATTTAATTTTATAATTTTATAGTTTTATGATATTATCATAATTTTATTTCAATTTTATTGTAATTCAGTACCCACTTTATTTATATTTATTATTATCGTTTTAAATATATATTTAATTTTTTTTATTAATTTATTTTTAATTTTTAATTAATTTATTTTTTTATTGGGACCGGTTCCGACTGGTTTGGAATTGGCGGTTCAACCGCCGGTTCCAAAAAAATCGAGGAGGAATCGAAATTGTCGGTTCCCCCTCGGTTCCAACCGGAACCAGGACCTGGACCTCCCCAGTCCCGATTTTAGTTGGAGAAAAAAAAATAAGTGGAACTGACAGTTCGATTCCAATAGCCATTCCTAGTAGTAGGCCCATGTCCTTTATTTTTTTTAATAACGTAATTATAATATTAATTACAACTCTATTGATACCTATCGAGATTAATTATTATATATGTGGTTTAGATATATACAATCAAATTAAAATATATCTACTTTTATAATACGATGGGAAAACATACTGTGTCTATACTTTTTCGGACTTTAGATTCTACCATATGTTATACTGTAGCTAATTAACTCAATCTGATTTCATTAAATCTTCCAATTTTATTTTCTTCCGAAACAACAATCAAATCCCCAACAACTACTGCACTTCACCAGACCAAGACACAGTAAAAATTATCATGAAACTAATGCCTACTTAAACCTAACGAGACCCTACTCTTATCATTATTCTATAATTTCTATCACACATTTTTCTTTCGCTTTGGTGTAGTGGTAGGCCCATGCCCTTTATTTTTTTTAATAACGCAATTATAATATTAATTACAACTTAATTGATACTATCGAGATAAATTATTATATATACGATTTAGATATATATAATTAAAATTAAAATATATCTACTTTTAAAATATGAAGAGAAAACATATTGTGTCCTGTACTTTTTAGAGCTTTAGATTCTACCATATGTTACACTGTAACTAATTAACTAAGATTCTCATAAATATTTTTATGTATGGGTCTATAATCATATGACCAATTCAATCCCATTTCATATCACTTTTTCTAGAAAAAATAATAATTTCAAAACCTTTTGGAAATTTGCTGAAAAGCAATAAACAATTTTACAGTTTCTAAATGAATAAATAACACTCAATTTAACTGAGATTTGTTAAATTACACTCACAATTAAAATTTATAAATTTACACTAAACTCCTTTATTGTTAGTTTAACTGAAAAAAAAAAAAAAATTTAACTAATGACAAGGAGTAAGGGAGTTTTTATACTTATAACCAAATATATATGCAGATATCTACTTCCATATAATAAAAGAATATTCCTGACAAAACCTAAGAAATGTTGAATATCACCAAAATTTAGAACTTAAAAATAAAAATATAAATATAAAAAGCAATAAAGAAAGATATCAACATATATATATATATATATATATATATATTTTTCAATAACCAAAAAGTTTTGCCGCTGGCCACAATTAGTATTAGTGCAAACGTCATGTACAAATAAATAGTCACGAAAACAATGATAATAAAGTGAGAAATTTCTTTCGCAATTCTTCTTTTGTACTCTTGTAAAAAATTCTCTAGGTTGAATTTTTGTTTTTCCAATTTGAATTGTAGTATAAAAATGTGTGTGAAAAACGTGATCATGATGTACTAGGGTGTTTAAACGGTCAAGATTTTGTCTATAATAGTATAATCAAACCTTTTAAGAAACAAAAAAAATTCAAGTCTTCAAAGATGAAAAATCCCTCCATTATTGTCATTAAAACCTAAAAGATATTCTTGGAATTTGACTTTGATGATTCATTCCATTTGTTGTTGGAATACATAAAATATATGAAAATTGTTTTTTTGTGGTAGCACGTGCTTCGGACTTTGAATAGTTACATTTCTTGATGAGGGAATTCACCTGACCTGCGCTGCCTTTTTGCTTACCACCCCACCCAACGTTTTGTGTGTGCGTGAGTCAGCGTAACCGAGTAAAAATATCGATCTATTAAAATAATACTATTTGACATAAAAATTAATTTATAATTGAATATTTATATCATATATTATTGAATTTTTCGTACACCAAACTTTTTGAATTTTGAAGTTTTCATTGGGGCACTATGCTAATTAATCATCTTGTTGTCCTTTTTAACAATTAATAATTAATTCATAATATATATCCATGTCTTGAGTGAAATTGATGCATTTATCATTTGTCTCATCTTTTATAGTATTAATAATAAGGAATATTTTTATTCTTTCCCTGACGATTCGGTCAATAATACTTTACCTCTTCACATTTTAAAAATAGTTATTTTTTCTCTTGGAGTTAATTTTCCATCCAAAAAATTATATGATCATAAAAATATTAAGTGAAAAGACTTAATTACCCTTCAAGGGTAATTAAGTCTTTTCACTTAATATTTTTGTCATCATATTGATTTTGGATGAAAAGTTAACTTCATAGGAAAAATAACTATTTTTAAAATATAAGGGGGTAAAGTATCGTTAACAGAATCGTTAGGGGAAAAAATAAAAATATCCCTAATAACAATATTAGGGTACATAAGTTCACTTTTCTTAGTGGTTGAAGGTCTCAAACTTTTTTAAACCACTAAGTTTCAGCACCTTATGTACCATTGCTATAAAAATACTATTGTGTGGGTAGATCTTTTAAAAAAAAATTTAAAAGTAGGTGCAATGACCAAAAGTCAGGTGGGCTATTCAGAAAACCAAATTATATGGGCCTATATTAACATTCTTCTATCTTTAAATATTAAGCCCAATCATCCAAGGATTGGGGTTTTTTGTGACTTTTACTGGTGAAGGGTCATTTTACTGTTTCTACATGCAGTGATGCAGCATGTCTTTACAGAGATTTTCAAATTAGTGTTTGTTATCTAAAGGTTGGAATGACAATTGAGCGGATTGGGGAGCGATACTTCAATCTCTATTCTCGAATCCGTTTGAGATGGAGGTCTTTATCCTCATACCGATCCCCTTATCTAAGTAGGTGGGGTGGATATGAAAAAAATTTCAAATCGAGATAGTGATATCCATCACAACGGACCTCACTCCTTCCACCCCGCATATGATAGTAAGTGTTTAATTTTTATATTTTATATGAGAAAAATAAAACTAACTCTGATAATCTTAGTCAATGTACATTCTAATAATGTATTTAAGCAGGTAAGGAAGAATTGGATACTAAGAGGAACTAAATGATTTTATATGATGTTTGGTACATGCACACTAGATTGGGTACAACAAATTTAAACCGTGAAATATGGGAAATTAAACAAACAATAATTATTTCAAAATAAATACCTCTAAGTATAGCTCGGTTATACACATTCACTCATTAGTTAAGTGGTTAGTGTACCTCATTTCCACTTTAGTGGTGAGGGTTCAGTTCTCACAATGGGCATTTACCAGCATGTGTAGGTAGTTTATTCGGACCGCGTATTTAGTGATTGATCTAGACAGGTCTCGATAGTTATTAAGCTTGTAATTTGTACCCTTAAAAAAAAAAAGTATAGTTCGGTTATAAAGATACCCATTTATATGGATAATTTTTTTTAATTTTTAATGTTAGAGTAGGGGCATAGTATATACCAAAATAAGGGCGAATTGTACAAAACTACTCTGAGTTTATACATAATTAAACGCATAATGCCAGCTTACCGTTTATTACACTAAAATACCCTTAACCATGTTGACTTCGTTAAAACTAACTGTTGACCAGCTTTTTTTAAATGACAAAAATACCCTTATTAATAAATATAAAAATAATACTATTTATTAAAAAAATAATTCATTCACCATCATCACCATCTCCATTCTCCACCATCATCATCTTCCTCAAAATCCATCATTTCCTTCATTCAACTTTTCATATTCATCACCACCACCCATCCAACTTCAACAATTAATCTATCAACCATCCATCCAAAAATCAAACACCACATCACAAAAAAGAAAAAAAAAATGAAAAATAGGTGGAGCAGATCCGCTCCACTTGCATTTGGAGCGGCACTCCATCGTGCAGATGGAGCGGCTCTCCACAGACCATGGAGCGTCGCTCCATCGCCTCGATGGTCGGCGCTCCCTCACAGATGGAGAAACTCCATCTGCGATGGAGTGGATTTTTTTTTTTAAATGTTAAGGAAGAGATTTGAATTTTTTTTTTTTTTTTAGATCCCTCTCATTTTCAAATCTAGGTATTTTTTATTTTCAAATCTGAATATTTTTTTATCATATTTTCCCATGCTCAGGGACGAAGCCCAATAAGGGCTAGGCCCACCCTGTGAAAATGAAAAAAAATGATAAGTTTAAACAACACGGGCTTGTAATGGAAAAAAATTGAGTAAAGCCCGCTCTTAAAATAAAAAATATAAGAAATGTTAAGTATGAGGCCCAATATTACATTTTAAGCAATTTAGGCCCATCCTTAAACCCACCAATTTAACCTATCTCTCTCCTATCACAATTTTTTTTTTTTTAATTCCCTTTCTCACTACCTCGCTCTCTCTTAGGGCAAGGCCAATGTATCACACTAAATATTTCACCATTTTGGTGTTAAAAGGATATCTTTATAGAATATGCTTACACCAAATTTTTTTCCACTCCAATATTATTAACACCAAATTGGTGTAAAGAGTATCTTTAAAGAATATTCTTTATATAATATTATTAATTTTTATTTGATAACTTATATAAAATTAATTTATTTATTTGATATACTTAAATAATTAATTATATAATATTAAAAAATAATTATTTCATAGTTATTACAAATTTAATTTTAAATAAAAAAGTTTAGAGATGAGATAAAAAATGAATTAAATAAATTAAATATATAATATTAGGTTCATTTTGAAGATCTCGACAAGATCTTTCCAATGGTATATTTTTTATAATATTTTAATTTATAAATTTTATTATTTATCAAAATTTATAAATATATTAAATTGATAAAAGGATATAAAAGAAATAAAATTTGTTTGAAATAACTAAAAAAGGGTAAAATAGAAAATTTATAAAAGTTAAAAAAAAATTGGTGTGGTGAATAGTACAACACTAAATTTCATCAAATTTGGTGTGGTACTATTCACCATACCAAATTTTTTCTTTTGGGAAGTGAGATTTGGTGCTCCAAATCACACCATTTTGGTGTTTTCACACTAAAATGGTGCTACATTGGCCTTGCTCTTAGCCTCGCGAGAATACAAAATTGTTCTTTTTTTTTTTTTCTTCTCTTTACAACTTAAAAATGATCCTTACTTTTTTTGTCCAGTTGTGTTCTAAGGACCACCATTCTTTTATTCCTCTTTATAAGTATTTTTTTAATTATTTATTAGTTTATTTTATTTTAATTATTTATATCTTTTATTATTTATTTATTTATTTATTTATTATATACTTCATTTTATTTTAGTCATTTATTTATTATTATTTGATCGTAGTTGTTATTTGTTTATTTATTTTTACTATTGTATAATTTGTATTATATGTGCACATAATTTTGTGACATAGAATTTATTTACACTAATTAATTGTTTTTTTTTCTAATTTTATTAGTATTTAATTTGTAAGATTAGTTAGTAGTTTATTTAAATTTATACTAATTAAATATTTATTTTTATTATGCACATCTTTTATGGTTAATAGTTTTTTGAGGTTAGTAGTTTTTTTATGAACATAATTTTAGGAAATTAGGGATTTTTATGCTAATTAGTTTTTTCCTATTTCATTAAAATTTTTATAGTTTTGGTATATGAGTATTTGTAGTGTGATTTTTGTTTTGGATTTTCTAAAATACATTTAATTATTTTTGTAGGTCATAATGAAAAAAAAAAAATATCTTTCATTATTTCAATAAAAAAGACGATGGTCAATCATCAAGTAGGTCAAATGCTCGTATATTGCATTGTTATAGTTATATGATTAATTTAATATGAAATTAGTATATGTTTATCTTAACTATCTCCAATTAAATTTATGTTAGTCCACCCGGACCGTAAATCCTGACTACGTCCTTACCTATACTTGTGAGTTGTTGTACTACTTTTATTAGTTTTATTACATCAAGTTGAATATTTGAACTTTGATGTTTTCTGGGTAATGGGTATCCATCAATTATAAATAATATATATAAAAGAAATGGTTTTTAGTTTTATGAATAAAATTGTGGTTTTATTCTTGGGTTGTTGCAGATGAAGTGCTTTGCCTACTAGTATGTCATTTTGAGGAAGATAATAATGGTGGATATGGTGATGATGGTGGACTGGAGATGGGGAAGATGATGAATTAATTATTTTTTTATTAATTACTATTTTTTAATATTATTTTTATATTTATTAATAAGGGAATTGATGTCATTTTCTTAAAAAAGGTTGGTCAACAGTTAGTCTTAACTAAGTCAACATGGTTAAGGGTACTTGAGTGTAATAAGCAGTAAACTGACATTATTCGTGTAATTATACATAAACTCAGGATAGTTTAGTACAATTCGCCTCCAAAATAAATAAATAAATAATAATAATTACTTCAAATAAAATAGTAGGTAGTCCTTAACGTTTAAGGAATTATCATTTTTGTAAAGCAGTTACAGTTAATAGTATCCTTGGACCCTAACTTTTAAGAAATGTATCAATTTGGTCATTCTGTTAGTTAACCGTTAGTTAAATTTAACGGTTCTAAGAGTATTTTCATTTTTAAACCTATCAATAACTTAACAGTAAAATTTTCAGTACAATGACATATTTATTCCTAGTTAAAAATTTAAAATAAATCAAATTAAAAAAATTAAAAAATTAAAAAAATTTCAATGGATCTCCACCGTCCATCAAGATTGATAGACGATAAAGATTATATTGAAATTTTTTAAAAAAATAAAATTGAAAATTAAATATTTTTAATTTTTTTTTTAAAAATTGAAATTCAAAATGGTGGAGATCCAGATCCTCCATATTGGATCTAGATCTCCATAAAAAAAAAAAAAAATTTCAAAGTTTGAAGGTTAACAAACCCAGAGAATTGGGTTCGTTGAGGTTCGACGAATCCAGAAAACTAGGTTTGTTATTGTTCAATAAACCCAAATCTAAAACTAGGTTCGTTGTTGTTCAACGAACTCAGATCTGGGTTCGTCGTTGTTCAACGAACCCAGAGCTGGGTTCGTCGAAGATCCGTTGAACTGGGTTCGTTGCACCTTAACAAACCCAGATCTGGGTTCGTTGAGGATCGAAGAATCCAGAACTAGGTTCGTGGATCCTTAACGAACCCAGTGCTGGGTCGTTAACATTCAAACTTTGAATATTTTTTTTTGTTGGTGGAAATCCAATCTGAATCTCCACAATGTTGAATTTTAATTTTTTTTTTAAAAATATTTTATTTTCAATTTTATTTTTTAATATAATATTTACTGTTCATCAATATTGATGGATGGTGGAGATATATTAAAAAAATATATTTTAAATATTAAAATGAAATGACCATATTACCCTTCTAATTATTAATAATCTTTTTAAATTATTGAGATTAAAATTGTATAAAATAGAATTAAGGGTAAAATAATCTTTTTACCAATTCTATTAAGTTTGATTGGCAGAAATTTAGTGAGAGAGACCAAAGTGATACATTTCCTAAAAGTCGGGGTTCAAAGATACTATTAACTATAACTGTTTTAAAAATTTGATAATTCTTTAAAATTTAGGGACTAAAATAAAAATTCCCCTAAAATAGTGCATGGTGGGTCCTTTTCTTTAAGGATTTTTGTAGATTGGATCTTTAGTCTTACACTCTATCGAAGCGGTTGGGAGACACGATCCGCAATCTCTGTGAGCCCACTCATCGCACGTGGATCCCACGCAATAACAAAATATTGCGAGATGAAGAGAAGTAGTGCCCACCAAAACGACGTCGGACTTTCTCGGAAATGTAACCTCGGAAGAGTGTGTAAAGTCGTTGAAATTTGAAAATCAATTTCACACCAACCCGTAACCGTCCAAATCTAGGGTTTTTTTAATAATAATATATATATTAAAAAAAATTAAAACAGACAAAAGAAAAAAAAAAAATAGTTTTCTCCACTGAGTGGGCTCAGCCACAACTCGGTGAGTTATTCAAATTGATCACTTTTGTTCATCTGATTTTTGTTCTTTGTTTCTTTTTAATCTGAAAGTGAAAACCGAAACTGGAAACAAAAGAAGAGAGAAAGAATCAAATCAACATATTTTGATTTAATTGTTAATTGCTCTGTTTATTTTATACAAATTAGTGGTTCATTACATATAAGCTTTTCTATAACTAAACTTTCTATTTGTGTTGAAGTGAATTAGTTTACTGTGTGATTGTTTTCTCATATGTTTTATTCTCGGCAACCAAACGCAGCTTGTTGTCTCCTTTTCCACTATTTGCTTATGTGTATATAAGTGGAAAGTTGTTAAATTTTGATGAATTCTGTTTTGTTTCATTTTGTCTCAGTTTTCTTTGGCAATATGTGTTAATGAGAGACTGTTGATTGGGAAAGAAAAATGTCGTGCCAAGCAATTGATTCATGGACGTTTAGTGAACTGGTGGGTGCGTTTCTTGATCTAGCTATAGCTTATTTTCTGTTATGTGGATCCATGCTTGCCTATTCCGCTTCGAAATTTCTGGGTTTCTTTGGATTGTGCTTGCCTTGTCCTTGCAATGGACGTTTTGGTAACCCCAGTAAGAATAATCGTAACAACTGCTTGCAAGGTTTTTTAGTGGATTGCCCGACAAAGAAAATCTCTAATGTTCAGTTTTTAGTTAAGAGAAAGTTGCCTTTTAATGTGATATTGGCCGATCACCTGGATTTGGTGAAGGAGAGTAACTTTGAGAATGGACTTGTTGGGTCGGAAGGTGAAGCATCTTGTGGTTCATTTTCGAAAGAAGGAAGGTTTAACATTAAGGGCAAGGGGGCTACTAGTAAGAGGTTGAGACATGGAATCAGGCGACGTAGAAAAGTTGCTGTTAGTAATGACCAGCCTCCATCGGTTTCACCATTTGATCCATCAATTTTGGATGCACAGGCTGTTTGGGGGTCTCCTGGGAGTGTCAGTGAAGTAGGAAATGAGATTATGGAAGGCAGCTCAATTTCTGTTCATCTGGGAGGTGGAGGTCTTGAATCTCTTCATGGTAAGTGTAAAATTGTGCTTAAAGATGAGCTTTTAGTATGCTATGGAACACACTTGTTTGTAGTGTCAGTACCGTTTTCTCTCATGATATATCAACTATGGCTTAAACAGCTTGTTACAAAGTCAATATGGTGGGTTTTTTTCTTATATATTTATATTATTTTTTTTATGGTAAACATAATCACTTTACATAAAAAACGAAGAACAAAAACAGTTGAAAGATAAATAAATAACTTTGTGACTCTCTTCACTTTGTCTAAAAGGGGATTCATGCGCAGAATAAATACAAACAAATAGTTTCCTAACGTATCTTGAATATCAATATAGATTGATGGTCTTTTACTCCCTCATCATTGTCAAGAGGGGACAAATGCTATCTTTTATTTGATCCTCAAAATATTTTGAGAAACTATTAGATTGTCTAATGTATGAGTTTTAGTGTTAATTGATAGGAATTATATAAATGCATTAATCATGATGACATTGGGTTCAATTTCGTAAATGATTGTCTGTACCTTGTGAAATACAGCGAGAATTAAGGTTTTAATGTCACTTAACCTCATGGTTGAGTGGTAGGATAAAAGTTTTTAAAGTGTTTTCCTTCAGGAATAAGCCCTACATGGTTTTCAGAGAGCCTTTGTGCATACTAACTAGTATGTGCTCACATGCTTGCACTTTAATGCATTATACCTGAACATGCTGATGCTGCTATTGATGTGGATGGTTGGCTTAGATAGCAAGGGATCTAGAACTTTCTTACTTTTTCATGCATTCTTTCTGCACATGCTAATTTTTTGCGGCTGATATGGATGGTTACTTTATTTTAGATGGCAAGGGAGCTTGTAAGGAGAATGGTGGTGTGCCTTCTGAATGGAATGAATCTCTCAATGACTGTAAAGCTATTGACAATGATGTGTCACCTGTTGAAGAGATCCAGTCTGATCTTCATGGGAAGCTAGGGGTTAATGGCAGTGATAAAAATATGATTAGAGTTTTGGAACAAGCTCTTGAAAAAGAGCATGCTGCTCGTTTGGCTCTGTATCTTGAACTTGAGAAAGAGAGAAGTGCTGCTGCCACTGCTGCAGATGAGGCTATGGCTATGATACTTCGTCTGCAAGAGGAGAAGGCATCAATTGAAATGGAAGCTAGGCAATTTCAGAGGATGGTAGAAGAAAAATCTGCTTATGATGCTGAAGAAATGAATATTCTCAAAGAGATTTTAGTAAGGAGAGAGCGGGAAAAGCATTTCTTGGAGAAAGAAGTTGAAGCTTTCAGGCAAATGGTTTTTGGAATTGAGCAGTTGGATGCTGATATGCTTACAGCTCCCACACAAGGACCAAGGGCTTTGTCTTCATTATATTCCAATGAGGATCCAGTGATGATGCTGCAGCAGGTTGGCAAATACATTGGCAAGAAGGAAAAGGTTAAAGGTGCAAATGAATATCATGAAAATGACGTCACATTTATGGAATTGCAAAATTATACTCTTCCTTTAGGCAAGGAATTACCAATCCCAGAATTGGATGAAGATGCTGACTCTTCACAACTAGATCGCATCCATAGAGATCCAACTTTTGACAAAGATCATCAACATCTGTCAAGAAATAGTGATGAGATCAGTGCACAATGGAATGGTATGGTACCAGTGGACAAGAATGCAATTGATCAACAAAGAGAGGTGGAAATACTGGCCGAACATTCACAATTCAGTGATTCAATTACTCAGGTACTTGTTCCTGAGAAAACTATTATCTCCACAGGGGAAGAGCTGGAGCAAAGTGATGACACCATTGCATGGCAAGGGTTGGCGTCAAAGACAACAGAGATATCTGATAAAACTAAGATAATTGTTCCATATAGCGATGGTAATGTGGAGGAGTATGGAATAGATATGCTTAGCTCAGTTCTCAATGGAGACAATGTTGTTCATGATGTTCATGTCATTGGTGATAAACTTAATATGTGTGATGAAGCTAGTGGAAACAAAAATGAAAATCTGTCAAAGAATTTTGCTTTAAATATTCCTAGAACATGTGATAGTTCAACTATAAGTAGGTCGGAGACTGAGAAAGGCATGACAAGAAGCACTTCTGACATATTTAATAGATTGCCTCTTACAGGATGCTCACGAGGAAAATCGTTGCTTTCTGATTTGAGAAGAAATTCTATGTCTGCTTTTGATTATGAAAGGTTGAAAATTGATAGTGAAGTTGGGTGGCTTAGAGAAAGGCTGAAGGTTGTCCAAGCAGGAAGGGAGAAGCTCAACGTCTCTGTGGGGCATAAAGAGGATCAAAAAATTGAGTTGCAGCTTTTGGAGGATATAGCAAGGCAGCTTCAAGAGATTCGACAATTAGCTGAACCTGGAAAGGCAGCACGCCGGGTCTCTTTGCCCCCTTTGTCTAAGGTTCGTGTTAAGAGTTTCCATATCTAAACTCTAGTTGACTAAATTATATAGTGTTTCCTTTTCTTTTTTCTTCATCCACAATTTTTCTTCTGTTGGTAGAATTAGTAGTGTTTTGCTTTGTTTCAAGTCGTACAGTGTCTAGGAGCATATTAAACTTCTATAGTTGAGTTATGATTGCTGCTCTCCTCAGTATGAGATTGAATTATTCCTCAAGAGGAATTTACCGTAGCCTGTTGGTACTCTCTTCGTTGAGGGTTCACTCGGTGGCGTTTGGCAACTGCTAGCTGGTCTATGTGAAATTGCTATCAAATTGATTGCTGTATACTCTGGACTGGATGTTATTAATAAGGTTAACCTGTGGGGTTTTCTTGAATGTAATTATATATGATCATGGCTTGGACATTTCTTCAGATTAGTATGTATATCATGCATGTTAGATTTAAATAAGGATTTAAATGTTCGTACTCTGAGACTTGCTAATTAATGTGGATGAAGAATCACTTGACTCCTTGAGCACTTTGTTTTAAGCTTGCTATCTTTATCTGTTTCTATTGAAGTGTCAATTTCTTATGTACCATTGTTCTGTTATTAATTTAATCAGTAGCCTTGTAAAGTTGAAGCCTGGATGTTTTTGTGTGATTTATTTTGGGGCTGAGGGAGAAAAGGATTTGTTTGGTTGCTATGGTTAGTAAATGTTATTGCTAGGACAATACCAAGGTTGGTTGGGAGACTTTTGGGTATCAGCAAAATGATGACGATATTGAAGAAGGAATTTGAAGAAAAAAGTCGCCTACTGTTCATTTAGCATTAGTGAGGCTTGGTACATAATCCCCATCACAATTTTCTATTTTACTTCTTTTCCTGTAATTTAATTATTTTTCATACTGTCCTGATTCTTGTACTTTATAGCTTGGTTCTATAACTTCAATTGTTGATTGGCAAAGCTTGTTCTTTTTCAGGTTATGTTGAAGAAAAGACGCTGGCGGAGTGTTTCTTTAGGAGAGCAAAGAAGTACATGAACAGTATCCTGGGATTATTGGTACTTAAGAGTGTAGCACAAGCTGCTTTGTACATAAGTTGAGGAACTTTTAGTTAATAAATCTGGTTTGGATGCTTGATTAGCCATACCAGCTTTCTGCTACCATTTTGCACGACACCTAATTTTGTGGAGAGCTTATTTTCTTTCGGGATGCTCATGAACGAGCTTCCGGAAGTATGGAATTGATGTTTCTATCATGGCTTCTTTGAGGCTGCCAGCTGGAATGAGTTGTGAAGATGGCAATTGAGGTATATATTTTCCATACAATGCTCTTAGAAATCCGAGTTTGACAATATGTTAGACCTGTTGGTTCTACTTGAAGTGAACTTTTGTTGATAATCATTCCACTGTTGCTACTACCATTTTAGTTTGAAATCTCTTGTAGGAGTTCCCTTTTCATAGTCTCGGTGTTATTATTTTTTTTTTTTTTGTATTAAATAAAGACAGATTGTATCTATGAAATAATGTTTTAAGTATGATAATAAAGGGTTGAATTACAAAACAAGCATAACTGATTTTTTGGTTACAGAGAGTTAGCTGTTCTTTGACCTCTATATATTATTTCCTTTTTAGTCTGTTTTCTTCAGTAGTTCTTTAAAAGCTTGATGAAAGCTTGTTTAATTAAAGAGGTAAGGGAGCTTGAATCATTTTATTGCCACCTACTTGGGATACTATATATAATGAAATAGCTCCTGTCTATTAAGGTTTTATGGTTTGGTAGTAGCCTCCAATTTAGAGTTTGGTGAATGAAGAACGATAGCGAAATATCATATCAATGAATAAAGAAAAGAAATATAAGTATGTTTTATTAGTTCCATAATTATTGAAGAACATCCAGAATACACACTGAATTTACATTAATATTAATGTCATAGCTGTCCCGCAGAACACAAAATTGAACCAATGGAAATATTTAAGTTCTAATATGGATACTTCAATCTGAAACACCTAGTGAGAGATCACCTTGTAACTGCGCTGTGGAACTTTTTTAAAGATAGCCCAAATAAGATCAAAGTAGAGAGGAAGCTGAGCAATAGCGAAAAAGGTCATAGGCAAGCAAGTTACTACATAGATTGGATAGGCTACAGCTCTCAACTCATTTTTTAGAATTAAGAAATGCCCAGAACAGAATGAAATCAATATAGAACCTATAGATGTGAAGAGGGAGGTTAAACCAAGAAGAAGCTTTCTAGGCAAGTCCATTGAAAAATCATCCTCTTGGTATCTAGAGGTGAGAATTGCAAGGAAAAACACCAAGGCTGTAACCGAGAAGCATAGAGCAACTAATGATGAGATTGCAAAGATGTTGAAGGTAATCGCGTTTTTGAGAACTGGCTTACCACTTTTCTGGTCGACTCCGCCTGGGACTGTGGCTGAAGTTGCATATGCAACTGTTGCTATGAGTGCTGCAACCACAGAGCAGGCCTCTGAGGTTTTGGTAAGCCATTCCCTGCCTTCTTTGACTAGGTCTTTGTGTGTGTTTGTGAAGATTTCTTTCGGGGTTTCGCCTTTGTTGTTGTTTCGAACAAAGAAATGTCGCGGCATGGATTCCTTCACAAACTGCATTAGAATAATAATTCATCTCAAGTGTGAGGTAAGAGTAGTGAATTGACAGAGCTGGCTTTAGTGGTTTGCATATATACCTTGTACCACTTGATTTCCCATTGCATTTGCAGAGCAGCGCCTGGAATAAGCCAAGGCCGATACTCCCCGAATGTGGCGGCAAGGTGCAATGCACTGTTGCCTTGGTTGTCCAATTGCCTGAACACACTCTCCCCTAATATTTTTCTGTTCAACAAAACCTGGTAGACGCGAGTTTGCCTGTTCTCAACTGCCAAGAGCACTAGATTTTTGTTTTCAATGTTCAAGTCCTGAACTGCCACCGGAAATTTATCCAGGATTTTCTCCACCATCTCTGCCACACCCATCTTTGCTGCTATCAGTAATGGTGTCTCTTTTCTCCACGATTGTTGAGCTTTTTCCTTCTCCAATCTCGAATATTCTGCAGTCATTTGCATTCCCAAAGTTGTAAATTAGGTCTCATGATCTTAAACACTTTCCACCTTAAATGACATGAACAAACTAGCCTTGACAATGATTAAAATAGATTGGCAAAACCAAAGAATGAAAAGTTGCTCTGGACCTGGACGGGTCAAGCTACAGTAACGTTATAATTGTGTTTTTGTACAAAAACTAAATTTTCACCTTCAGTTTTATAGCAATTTCCTGGACTCATAAGATGATTCAAAAATAGCGTACCTGCTTCGATTAGAATTATTCCATTGTCATTTATATCTTGTCTTGCAGTACTTGTATTTGCGCTATGATGCGTGTCATCGGTAGTGGGCAGCGTTTCTGGAATTTCAATAGGATGTTCTTTGTTTGATCTAGATTTACTAGGATTGTGTCCGTTATCCTCGTACTTGTACGAAGATGCACTGTCAACCAGTTCATTCATGATCTGATAGGCCCAGGTGTGTCTGGCTTTCTTTTCTGTTATTTTGTTTATCCTCGATATGCCTATGTAACATCATTATCTTGTAAACAACTGTCTTTAAGGCCAGAAAATGCTTAGAATTTAATATTACAAAATATACGAATACTGACCTACACCTAGAATAATTAGCAAGGCCTTCATGGTCAGCTTGAGAAACAGAACAAATGTGGTGTAATTGGGAGGACATAGATGATTTTCCGCAATTCCCTTCTTCGATAGTCCTTTACCTTCATTAGTAAGGAAAATGGTTAACAAAGTACATTTAAAGGTCTTGCATCTGTTATGGCCTCTCCTGTATTAGATATATATGTAAATCCCCCTTTCAATTTATGCAAACAAAATGATTTTGTTTACCTTCAGGTTTGCTGCTCTTCTGTTGAGGATTCTCTTCGTCCTCTTCCTCACTCTGTTGTGGTTTAACTAGAGAAAAAGTGCAAAGAAGAAGCTACTCTGTCACACTTGTAACAATATTTTGTCTGGCTACGGAAAAATTGTTCTGTGACAGAATTAACTCACTAAATACTCCAATCGCACGCTTCATGAGTTGGAAGAAGGTCATGCATATATCATAGTTTTGTGGATAGTTGAGACCAGTTTTGGATCCAGAATTGTATGAGTAAGCTTGGGGATCGTATTTTTCCTTCTTGAGCTCATTAACAAACATACCTGTACAAGTAAAATTGAGTACTTAAAAAAAGAAAAAAAGAAAAAAATAAACAGCTATATTGGAATTGTGAGAGCAGGGAGATGAATGATGATAGATTTTGAGAAGCTATCCTTACAATGATAAATGATACGATCAAACGGCTTAAGGCGACTGCTGCTTTGGAATGCATTAGGCTTGCTTGCCAGAACGTGCAGAGGAGTTAGACCGTTTTCATTGACAGAGTTTAAAAGAGCCGGGTAGTATTGTATTATCTGAAATGCCACACCTGTTGGAAGAGAAATAAATTAGTTCAAGTGACAGAATTGTATTAGAAGATGCCAACAACAAGCACTTACTAAAGAATTCTCCAGAAATGGCAGCGTGAAGAATGGTATCCCCGTTTCTTTTTCTACAAGATGAAGTGTCTTTTTTTTGGCTAAAGTGGTTGAGGCAGAGAAATGCCTCCTTCTTTCCGTGAAGAGCAGCCAAGAAGAGAGGGGTTTCGCTCTCGTTGTTACGAGAAGCAACACCGCTGGGATGTTTTGAGGCAATGCAATGGCAAATGTCCACATTCCCACGTGATGCTGCTAGATGCAAAGCTGTGTTGCCTTTCTCATTTTTGATTTCGAGGATGTTTGATGCATTTGCTTCCAACCTTTCTACCAGTTGGAACACAACAGCTGTCTCTCCATCTGAAACAGCTATATGCAAAGCTGTGTCTTCTGATTTTGTGAGTTTGGCCTCTAGGATGTTGGGGTTCTTCTCACAGGCCTCCAAAACTGCATCCCATTGTTTTTGCATGACGGCGTCAAACACCTCCTCCATTGTTGATCTTAATATCTCTTCTTCAGGTACTCTTTTGGACTCTGTAAGCTGAACTTAAGATTTGGTCTGTCTGTCATTAATATAAGCTGAACTTACTACAGCACATGCTTCTTCAACAGCAGAATACACCAACTGTTAGTACAAGTAGAGATTCGATACTTCGCTTGCTAAAGCCTGAATACCATTGTTGGACCCTTTTTTCTTTTATCAACATTAACTTTTGGGTTTAAAGATCGCATAATTTCAGAATTAGTTTGATAAGAGATTCTATGTTCCAATGCCACCAAGATACTGAGAATTTTTGAATATTGTGTGTTTCAAGTCCAGAGCAGATAGCAAACAAAGCCTGTGGTAATGAATCTACTTGCAGTCCAGCGCAAGTATGCCTCAGCTAAATTTAATGCTTTAGAATTAGATGCTGCTTTAATTTATGTCTTTTTTCTGAATCACTCTACTCTACGTTTGCTTTTCGTGTTTTTCATTTCCATCTCAAAAGATCAAATAATACGAGTTTAAAAAGAAGTCTGCTTTTGTGTCCCATAAGTTAAAAAACATGTCATTTTTTTACTTTTATTTTATTTTATGTTTGAACAATTATGTCACCTTTAGGCTTTATACTTCTTACAATTTTTTATAATAAAAATATAAGTAAATAATATTTAAACTCCTTGAGGTTGTTCACTTATAAGAGGAATCAACTTTTAAGTTTATTGGTATAGACCTTCCCTTTTGTTGGTCAAATTTGATCAAACTTAATATGTATAATACTATTTTTGTCTTCTTAAATTTTTTAAATTTATGTTATTAAATAAAAATAAAAAAATAAAATACAATTGAAAATGAATCTCATTCGTCTATATTTGAGATGATGGACGGTCGAGATTTATTTAAAATATATATTTATTAAAATAATAATAATTTTTTAATCATTTTCTCTTAATTTTTTAAAAAATTAAAATTTTTTTTAGGAATAATTGCAATAAAGTATTCCGACGTTTCGCTATATTACATTGAAATCGTGAGTTTAGCCTTAATTGCATATTAATACCCTCGACTAACTGGTTAATTGCACGTTAGTACCCTTGACTAAATGGTTGACCGTTAGAGTTGACGGTCAACCAATAGTCAAAGGGTATTTTGGTCTTTTTGACCTTAATTTATTTTAAAAAAATAAATTTTTTTATAAATTATAAAAAAAGTTAAATAAATCTTCACCGTCCATCAATTTCCTTGGGAAATTGATGGACGGTGAAGATTATATTAATAAAAAAATAAAAAAAATTAAAATTAAAATAAAAAAATAAAAAAAATTCAAAATAAAAAAATAAATATTTTTGGTTGTCGCAACTCAACCCAGAAAAAAAAAAAAAAAATTTTTTTTGCCCAGATCTCCATCAATGGGAGCAGATCTGCTCCCGTTGATAGAGCAGTCGCTCCATCGCCGATGGAGCGCTGCTTCATCGGCGACGGAACAGCTCCATTGCATTGAACCCAATTTTTTGGATTCGCGTTTGAACTCAGAAACTGGGTTCGCTTTCTAACCCAGAAAATGGGTTCGAATGCGAACCCAGATCTGGGTTCGAACAAATTTTTTTTTTTATTTTTTTTATTTTGTTCTTGATATTCTTGATTGGATCTCCACCAAGAACACAAAAAAAAAAATTTTAATATAAAATTATTTTTTTAACTTTTTTTAATTTTTTTTTTAAAATGTATCTCCACCGTCCATCAAGATTGATGGATGGTGGAGATCCATTTTAAAAATTTTAATTTTTTAATTTTTTTAAATTTTTATTTAATTTATTTTTTTTAAACTAGGGGCAATTATGTTATTTTACACGAAAGTCAAAGTCAAACCGTTATATTTGACTGGTCAACTGACGGTAAGGTACTAACATGCAATTAAAGCTAAACTCACGATTTCATTGCAATATAGCCAAACGTCAAGGTACTTTATTGCAATTAGTCCTTTTTTTTATTAATGAATCTCCACAGTTCATTAATCTTGATGGACGGTGGAGATCATATTGAAAAAAAATTATTTATTTTCATTTTTTTTTATTTTTTATTTTTATTTTAATATTTAATATTAGTTTTTTAAAAATAAATCTCCACTGTCCATCTCAAGTCAGATAAAGAGTGGAGATATTAACTATTTGTTTTTATTATTAATTTATTTAATGAATTTTGATAATTTTAAATATTATTTTAGGGGTATTTTTGTTGTAACACCCCCTGACCCGACCCGGCTGGATCGACCCAGGGAGCGCTTCCGGGTTTTCAAAACTTTTCTTAAATCTGTTTATCATTTGAAAACCAGATAATTTATAATTTAAAAACTTTTCTAGTGAACCCATCAAAATAATTTTTTAAAAATTTCGGCAGAGTTTCTTCTATTTTTCTGATTTTCCAAAACCTGTTTTCAACAAAACAAATCCAATACAAGTTAATTTCAACACTTTAAATCTCTTTCTCAATCAAATGCGCACCCTGCCGTTTAGTACGACTTTCCAACCAGTTTCAAATAAAACATATATAATTAATATTTACAAACAGTTGAAAAGAAATATAAATCATAAAGCAATTAGTTGCAAAACATATATAAATGTATATCCTGAACATGAGTCCATGACATATATTATGTATCTTTTCTCATTTCAATGGTAAAGCTAATCTAACAGCTACCGGTCGTACAGGCTCAAGCATTTCATACGGACCATTAAACCTAAGATTTAACTTCTTTTCCTCTCTGAATCTCATTACTTCTTTCTTTCATGGAGATACTTTAAAAAATTACTGTGTCACCGACCTCTATATAATGGCTTTTCTTTTCAAATCTGCATATGACTTCTGATGGTCAAATGCAGTTTTCTGTTTTTCCTTTATAATTTTTACCTTTTCTTCGGTTTACCTAATCAAATTAAGTCCTACTAACTTATCTTTATTGAACTCTGTCCAATGAAGAATCTATTCTGACAAGTAGGAAATGTGCTGACTTTGTCAGTCTATCTCTTATCACTCCCATTGCATCCTGTTTACTCCATGTAAGGGATAATCCTGAGACTAATACGGTTCCATTTCCTTTCAGGTATAAGACTTGGTGTTCTTGAGAACAGTTAATACCCATAATCGTTTCGATTTTCTTGGAATTTGCTATAATACCATTAACTGATACTACATATCTCAGAAAAGAAATTTTCATTTAACCAAACTTCAAATTTACTGAATTTGGTATACACTTATTTTCTCTTAAAATCAGTCGCACTATTTAGAGATATCGATCATATTCTTCCCAAGCTCTGAGATTGGATTAGAATACCATCAATGAATACTACTACAAATTGATCTAAATACGGACAAAATATTATTAATTATATCCATAAAGACTGCTGATGCATTCGTCCATCTATATAGTATCACGACGAATTCATAGTGTCCGTATTGTTTTTAGAAAGCTGTTTTCTGATCATCAGAATCTTTCACCCTCAACGGAGGATAGCCCGGTCTGAGATCACTTTTCGAAAAACCATTGATTTCTCTCAACTATTCCAATAAACCATCAATTCTAGGCAACAGAGTATTATCCTTAATGGTAAGCTTATTCAGTTGCCTATAATCAATACACAATCTCATCGACCCATCTTTCTTCTTTACAAAAAAGACTGGTGCTTCCCAAAAAGAAACACTAGGTCAAATGAATCTCTTAGCTAACAATTCTTATACTTGTATTTTCAATTTTTTTTTTGTTCAATTCTACAAGTGCCATCCTGTACGGAATAATCAATATTGGAATGGTACTAGTATCACATCAATCACAAATTCCATTTCTCTCTCTCTCTCTGAGGATACTTCAGAGAGTTCTTTCAGAAACATGTCTAGAAAATCACATACAATGGATATATTATGCAAACTAGAATCAATCCTCCGTAAATCAACCACATATGCTTGATATATTTCACAACCTTTTTCTGATCAATATTTGTGCAACAGTGGCTGAGACAACATTGCAGAGATAATTCTTTTATTCATAAAATCCTTATCAGAATTTGGCTTTTCTTAGCTGATCAAGTAAACCATCGATTCTAAACAATATATACAAATATACTTATCCTCGATCGTACATTTATTCAGTTATCCATAGTCTGCACATAATCTGGACGATTCATTCTTAAACAATAATCGATTCTAATCCGATATCTCGATAACCCAAAATTATACCTCAATTCATTTCAAATTCTCATAATTATGATTTCCATCAAATCACTTGACAATTCATATCCCGAACTCTTAGTTAGACAATATATATATATATATACACAATCATATTGAAATCGGAACCATGATTAACTACTACTTCATATTCAGATGGTTCAATTTCTAAAGATAAATAGGACAAGTATATTAATATCTATATGTCTCAATACAAGAACATTAATTGCCAAAAAGAAATATCATACAAGTTATCGCGTCAGGTACATCCTTGTCTTCCTAAGCCCTACTACCATAGGCTCGTGCAGGAGCTCAATTATCTGATCTTGTCACTGATTTTGACACCCCTCTGTGGCTACCTCCTTTAGTTCTTGTTTGATTGGGCCTCCTATCTCTGGAAGTTGTAGGAGCTGATCTCTCTGATTGCTGAACAGGAATAAGTTTAACCTGTGGGCATTCTTTTTGAAAATGATCATGGGATCCACATTTAAAACAGGCTCCTGTGATCCTCTGACATTCCCCAGGATGTCTTTTTCCACATTGCTCACACAATGCCGGGGCACAACTATCCTGTCTCCCTGAAGGCTCTGCTGCCCCAGTAGGCCTACTAACGTCGGCTCTTATCTGTCTGGATCTCCTCTTTCGAGAAAGACTGGGAGCTGACCCTTCTGATTACTGATCAGTAGAAATTTTAAGCTTTGGGCAATCCTTTTGAAAATGATCACGGGATCCACATCTCAAATAGGCTCCCGTAACCATCCAACATTGCCCAGAATGTCTTCTTTCGCAGTGTTCACATAGTACTAGGATTGACCCCCTAGCTGTATTTCCAGGAATATTAGCTACTGTTATGATTAACTGTTCAGACCTAACTGTGGTTAAAGGTCTCTGTTGCTGTCTCCGACTCTCCAATCTAGATCTAACTGTGCCAGATGTAACAGAAGCTTCCCCAGCTACTCTAGCGGAACTACCAGGTCTATTTCTGATTTCATCTTCAGAGGGTTCCATTTCTTTCTTCCTTTGTCTCTAGAAGACAGAAGAGGAATATGCAGATTAGAGTCACATCCGCCTATAGGTATCTTTATACAATGCATGCATATACAGACTCTTTTGGTCCAAAAACGCCTAAACCGCGCTCTGATACCACTAAATGTAACACCCCCTGACCCGACCCGGCTGGATCGACCCAGAGAGCGCTACCGGATTTTCAAAACTTTTCTTAAGTCTGTTTATCATTTGAAAACCAGATAATTTATAATTTAAAAACTTTTCTAGTGAGCCCATCAAAATAATTTTTTAAAAATTTTGGCAGAGTTTCTTCTATTTTTCTGATTTTCCAAAACCTGTTTTCAATAAAATAAATCCAATACAAGTTAATTTCAATACTTCAAATCTCTTTCTCAATCAAATGCGCACCCTGCCGTTTAGTGCGACTTTTCAAACAGTTTTAAATAAAACATATATAATTAATATTTACAAACAGTTGAAAAGAAATATAAATCATAAAGCAATTAGTTGCAAAACATATATAAATGTCAAATTACAGATTTCTGTATATGCATGCTTAACTGAATATAATATATATACAAAACTGTATAACTACCAAATAAGTATGGTGACTCTGGATCTTCAATCTGCAGCTACTTCCTCTTTATTCTTTTCCTCCCTCTGTGTCTCTGATACCTACGCGTGATGAAATCAACGCGCTAAGCATATCGCTTAGTGGGTGTACACAAGTCAAATTTATAAATTTCACATAACCTCATTTATAATGTGTATAAACCAAATACAAATCATAGTATATCGAATACACTTTTCAAAATAAATCAAATAATCATATTATCAACACTTACAATTAAACAAATCCTTTCTCATTTAAAATCAGTAATAATAAGAACAATAAATAAACTGTTCAAATTTAAATATCAACAATTTATCAAATTTCATTTCAATCCTGGCCCTTTTATATACTAAACATAATTTACGGACTGGAATATGGGTCTAATCTCTGTAATATCAGTGTGACGTCCGGGGTTGCCCCGCAACAACAGTCACTAGTATCGGTGTGATTGTCCAAGCTTGCCCCGCAACAACAATCACTGGTATTCGGTGTGATTGTCCGAGATTGCCCCGCAATAACAATCACTGGTATTCGGTGTGATTGTCCGAGATTGCCCCGCAATAACAATCACTAGTAATAACGGTGCAGTACTGCTGAATATAACCCAGCTGGTATACCAACTTCCTATATCCGTTTCCTATGTACAAGTATCCTAGGGCCATTTTCATAATATCATATATTCAATTTGTTTTCTTTTCATTTCAAACTAATTCAGAATCCTTTTCAAAACATTGTTCATACAATGATTAATTCAAAAACTCACTTTATAAACGAAATTCGATTATTTTAAAATGTTCTGAAAATTAAAATCAGATAGACACATATACAATAACATAAGTCACAATTATTAAACCAATCAATAACCAAAATCATTTTCAACAAAATTCTCAACTGAAATAAATTCAAGGAGAAATTACGCTGAACCTACCTGGGGTTTGCAATTCTACAGCTAGAAACAACTTTACCAAAAATTAACAGCAAACCCCCCTCCAGTTATCTTTGACCGTTAAAAGTTGACAGTTGACGAACTTAAACAGTGAAAAGACAAAAATACCCTTAGAAAAAGACAAGGTCAGGGGTATTTTTGTCTTTTTGGACTTTTTAATTTAATTTTATTAAATAAAAATTAAAAAAATTAAGAAAAAATCTCATCCCTCCATCTTTAAAATAACGGACGGTTAAGATTTATTTAAAAAATTAAAATAATAATAATAAAAAAATTAATTAAAAATAAAAAATTGATTATAATTATGTAAATTCATTTTTCAGATTAAATCTCAATCGTCCATCAAGATTAGTGGACGGTGGAGATCCAATCTGTAAAATGGATCTCCACCAAAAAAAAAAAAAAAAAAAAAAAATTTTTTTTTGGGTTCTTCGAAGAACCCATTTTCTGGGTTCTTCAATTTTTTTTTTTTAATTTTTACTAATTCGAACCCTTCTGGGTTCGTCGAACGAACCCAGAAGAACCCAGAAGGGTTCGATTCGATTCTTTGAAGAACCCAAAATTTTTTTTTTATTTTTTATTTTTTGGTGGAGATCCATTTTTCAGATTGGATCTCCACCGTCCACTAATCTTGATGGACGATTGAGATTCAATCTGAAAAATGAATTTACATAATTATAATCAATTTTTTATTTTTAATTAATTTTTTTTATTATTATTATTTTAATTTTTTAAATAAATCTTAACCGTCCGTTATTTTAAAGATGGAGGGATGAGATTTTTTCTTAATTTTTTTAATTTTTATTTAATAAAATTAAATTTAAAAAGTCCAAAAAGACAAAAATACCCCTGACCTTGTCTTTTTCTAGGGGTATTTTCATCTTTTCACTGTTTAAGTTGGTCAACTGTCAACTTTTAACGGTCAAAGATAACTGGAGGGGGGTTTGCTGTCAATTTTTATTAAAGTTGTTTCTAGCTGTAGAATTGCAAACCCCAGGTAGGTTCAGCGTAATTTCTCCTAAATTCAATACAAATCAATATTATTATTACCCAAAAATCAATATTTTTATTAGTTATTAATTTCAATGAATCCAAGATCAGAATCACATATATTTTATAAAACAGAAATCCTCTCAATTATTCCAAAATCAATATTTATCAATATTTGTAAAACAAGATATTCAAAAACATATTAATAACAGAAAATAGAACGTAGTACTACTATATGTCATAAATCAAAATCATTAAGCTTAATATACTCGAAATTCTGTAATTCAAATTCAATCAAATCAATTTGAATCTGAAAACTAGACTCAATTCTGTATTTACGCCTTTTTTCTTCTGGGTTTTTTCTTTTTCCTTTCTTTTTCCCTTTTCTCTTTTCTTTTCCTTTCTCCTTTTCTTCTTCTTCCTCTTCTTCTTCTTCTTCTTCTTCTTCTTCTTCTTCTTCCTCTCTTCTTTCTTTCTCTCTCTCTTCTTCCTTTCTCTCTCTCTCTTCTTTTTCCTCTCTCTATTCTTTCTCTCCCCGGTCTCCCCTTCTCCTTTCTTTCTCTGGCTTTTTCTTGAAGTTTCTCACCGCCTCTTATTTTTTTTATAAACTTTTGGTCGTCGCGACCGTCATCGCAACCTATGGTCGCGCTACCAGGTTGCGTTGCTCATTGGAGCAATTCCACTGCCTTAATCGCGATCACTCATTGCGGTACCATGGTCGAGCTGGTGGTCGCGTTGCTCACTGCCCGAATTTGACATTTTCACCGCGAGCTAGTCAACGCGATCTGTAGTCGCGGTGACTGGTCGCAGTGCTCACTGCCAAAAATCACCATTTTTCATCGCAAGCGACTCATCGCGATCTCTGGTCGCGGTGAGTGGTCGCGATAGTCACTGCCAAATTTTCACCCCTTTTCTTCATGTGTTGTTTTTCGACCGTTCAAATTGGTCCATTTGGAAACCTAAAAATATACATACATTTAATTATATTTTCCACCCCTCAAATTATAAATATTATATTAATATATATTCAAAATTAATTATGTGAAATTAGGGATGTTACATTTGTAACATCCCTAATTTCAAATAATTGATATTGAATATATATGAATATAATATTTATAATTTGAGGGGTGAAAAATATAATTAAATGTATATATATTTTTATGGTTTTCAGGTGGACCAGATGGAGCGGTCCAGAAAGAATGCATGAAAAAGAAGGAAAAAGTTGGCAGTGAGTACCGCGACCAGAGATAGCGATGAGTCGCTCGCGGTGAAAAATGGTGATTTTTGGCAGTGAGCACCGCGACCAGTCACCGCGACTAGGGATCGCGCTGATTAGCTCTCGATGAAAATGTGGATTTTGGGCAGTGAGCAACGCGACCAACGACGTGACCAGGAACTGCGATGGTTGATCGCGATGAAATCGGTGGAATTCCTCCAGTGAGCAACGCGACCAGGTGGCGCGCGACCACAAGTCGCGATGACCGAAATTTTATAAAAAAAATAAGTGGGCGGTAAAGCTTCTGGAGGAAGCAACCAGAAAAATAGAAAAGGGAGAGAGACCGGAGAAAAGAAAGGAAAGAAAAGAAAAGAAAGAAAAAGAGAGGAAGAGAAAGAAGAAGAAGGAGAAGAAGAAGAAGAAGAAGAGAAGAAGAGGAAGAAGAGAAAAAAAAGAAGAGAAGAGAAAGAAGAAGAAGAGAAGAAGAGGAAGAAGAGAAGAAAAAGAAGAGAAGTGGAAGAAGAAGAAAAGGAAAGGAAGAAAAGAGAAGGAGAAAGGAAAAGAGGAGGGAGAAAGGAAAAAGAAAATTCAGATAGGAAACTGTCGGAAAACGGTATCCAGGTTGGTGTACACTGTTATTTTGAATATTCGTTTTCAGATTCAAATTGATTAGTTGAAATTTTAATGATTCGTAAGTTTTGATTGAATTTATAAATAATATTTGAAAATGATTTTGAGTTATAGAAGTATGACTATGTGAATTTAATGATTTTAAGTTTCGTTTTCTGTAATATGCTATGTTTTTGAATATCTTGTTTTACAAATGTTGATGGATATTGATTTTGGATTGATTGAGAGAGTTTTGATTATATGAAAGTTATCTGAAAATTGAATAAAATATCTGTAAACTCTGAATTTTAATTTTATGGCCCTGATATATATATATATATATATATATATATATATATATATATATATATATATATATATATATATATATATATATATATATATAGGGAAAATGGATAAAGGAGATTGACATGTCAATTGGGTGTATATATGGCAGTACTGCATCGAGATTCCTGATGCCTATGATGATGAAATACGGATACCATTTCCTTAGAAATGGGAAACCGACTGTGAAATACGGATACCATTTCATTCTGAAATGAGAAACCGACTGTGAGAACATATGGATACCATTTCTTTATGAAATGGGAAACCGACTGTTTATATACAGTCGGTTTCCCATTTCATATGAGATGGGAAACTCGACTGTAAAACCCGTAATCCAGTCCTGTAAGCCCTGTTATGTGTATCAGGGGCCCAATTGAGAACTGAAAGTCAGAAAATGATGTGAAAATAAAGAAATGTTATTACAATCGAAACCCAGAAACTTTTGAAATACTTGATTTTATATAGTTTCAGGAATTGAAATATAATGTTTGTTTATATATATATATATATATATATATATATATATATATATATATCTCTGAATTTCTGAATTTGAGATTTATTGTTTTATATTACATTGAGATTTATTTTAGTGTACACCCACTAAACATTATTGCTTAGCGCGTTGATGTTTATTGCGCGTAGGTAACGGAGATACCGAGGAAGGAAAAGATTGAAGAGAGAGTTGCAGACAGAGATCCAGAGTCACCATATTTTGGGTAGTCATATATTTCTGTATATTACCCATGCATATACAAGAATATGTAAATGTGTTATATATTTATGTTTTCTAATTAATTGTTTTATGATATCTGTTTTTCATTTTCAAAGGATTGATGAATTATGAGCTGTTTTATTTTAAAACTGATTGGAAAGTCGCACTAAACGGCAGAGTACGCATTGGTTTGAAAGTTTGATTTAGAAGTATTGAAATTATATTGTTTTGGATATTTGTTGAAAACAGGTTTTGGGAAATCAGAAAAACAGAGGGAACTTTGCCGAAATTTTTGAAAATAAATTTTGATGGGCTCACTAGAAATAATTTTAAATTATAAAATTATTTAGTTTTCAAATTATAAACAGAATTAAGAAAAGTTTTTGAAAACCCGGTAACGCTCCCTGGGTCGATCTAGACGGGTCGGGTCAGGCGGTGTTACATTTTAGTGGTATCAGAGCGCGGTTTAGGCATTTCTGGACCAAAAGAGTAATAGTCTGTATATGCATGCATTGAATAAGGACGCCTATCGAGGTTGCAGACTGACCCGGCCTGGCTGTGGGTATGGGCTTCTGTGATTGCACCGGACCACTAGACTGCGGTCCCTTAAAATTCTTACTCTGGGGCTGATATGAGCTTGATGGCCCTGCTCTCCTTCTCTGTTGACCTCTGTCTCTTCTGGTCTGCTCTTCTTTCTTAATTCTTTCAATATTCAGAGCCGCAGAGACAAGTCTAGTGAAATCTTCAAATTCAAAGGCAGCAACCTGTAGCATCCCTCAATTAATCAACATTCTATTCATATATGCAAAATTAATTATTTAGAAATTAGGGATGTTACACAACCTGTAGGCGGATATAGTCGTTTAGTCCATCTTTAAATCTTCTGCACTTATCCGCCTCTGTGGCCACCATATCTCTAGCATATTTACTCAATCTGACAAATTTTCTCTCATATTCTGTCACTGTAAGCTGTCTCTGCTTTAGGTTGGTAAATTTTTTCTTCATGTTGTCCAGATAAATGCGACCGACATATTTTCTCCGAAATTCCTTTTGAAATAAATCCCAAGTTCTGTTCTCTAGTCGCATTGACTGTATAATGGAGGTCCACCATTGATAGGCATCTTCCTGCAATAAGGATACTGCCCACTCCAATATTTCTTCAGGTGTATAGTGCATCCGCTGTAAGATTTTGTCAGTCCTCTCAAACCAGTATTCTGCTGTAGATGCATCCTCATCCTTTCTGCCATGGAAGTCTGTCGGTCTATACTTGGGCTAATCGTTCAATGACTGATCTTCGTGGCGCTGCTCTAGCCCCATTCTGAAAGAACTCAACCATTTGCTGCATAAATGCTGGTTGTACAGGGTCAGCCACTCTAGGACTTACTGATTCCCTAGATGCTCCCCCAGCCACTCTGGCGAGACTCTCAGGTCTATCTCCACTTCCTTCCATTTCTTTTTATCCTATATAAGACAGAAGAGAGGTCTGCAGATTAGAGTCACACATTGCTATAGGCGTCCTTATTCAATGCATGCATATACAGACTATAACACTTTTGGCCCAAAAACGCCTAAACCGCTCTCTGATACCACTTCAATGTAACACTCCCTGACCCGACCCAGGGAGCATTACCGGATTTTCAAAACTTTTCTTTATTCTGTTTATAAACTGAAAACCATATAATTTATAATTTAAAAACCTTTTTGAGTGAGCCCATCAAAATTTATTTTCAAAAATTTCGGCAGAGTTTCCTCTATTTTTTCTGATTTCCCAAAACTTGTTTTCAAATAAAAACTCAACTCAAATAAAAAGCACAACAACACTTCAAATATCTTTTCAGTCAAATGCGCACTCCGCCGTGTAGTGCGACTTCCAAACATATTCAACTAAAACAGTTCATAATTCAATATTTACAATCCTTTGAAAATGAAAAACAGAATCATAAAACAATTATTTACAAAACATAAATAAATAACACAATTACAAATCTCTGTATATACATGCGAATCTAACCATATTGTACAATAATATATATATATATATATATATATATATATATATATATATATATATATATATATCTCTATATCTACCCTAGAAATGTGACTCTGCTCCTCTATCTGCAGCCAACTCCTCTTCAGTCTTTTCCTTCCTCGGTATCTCTGTTACCTATGCGCGATAAAAACCGACGCGCTAAGCATATAGCTTAGTGGGTGTACACTAAACTTAATTATCAAAATCATAAATAACTTTCCATAATAAAAATATCACAATATTATCGTATATAAACATATTATTATTCAAATCAAACACGGAAATAAATCATATGAAATCAATTCAATAGAAACAACTAAATTCAATTAATAATCCATATAAAACCGAATTATAAATTCTTTTATAATCATTTCTTTTCAAATCATTCTCAATTCTGGCTCTTTGGTATACTCAACATAATCCAGGACTGAAATATGGGTCGTTCGACCTCAGTGGTTGTCTGTCGAGCATAACTCCCAACCCTAGGATGAATTCTGAAGGTGGTACGTATCTCCCTACTCTAGGACCGAGTGCTCGGAACCTAGAGAGGTACATATTTCCCTATCATAGGACGAATTCTTAGGAAGGTACGTGTCTCCCTACCCCAGGACGAATCCTTGAGGAGGTACGTGTCTCCCTACCCCTGGACGAATCCATGGGGAGGTACATAATATCACATCAATGTCAATAACGGTGTAGTACTGCTAAATGAACCCAACTGGTATACCAACCTCCTATATCTGTATATATGTCCAAGTATCCTAGGGCCGTTTCAATACAATATTTTCACATCACGACTGTAATTCATAAATCGAATTTAAACTCACTAATATAAAAATTCAATCGATATTAGTAAAACATATATACATGATTTCATGGAAATTCAACGATTCGTTCATTCGATATTCTGAAACAATTTATTTCAACATATTCAACAAATCAAAATATGATTAAAACGTAATACTCAATATACGATTAAATCGAAATTATTCAAATAGAAAAACAATATAAGCATATATTTACTAAATTATCCGAAAATTCCAAATTCAAACCAACACATAAAGATTTCAAAAATATGTATACACCAACCTGGATACTGTTTTTATACCTTTTTCCTTCTGAGTTTCCCCTTTTTCCTTTTTCCTTTCTCTTTTCCTTTTTCTCTTTCTTCTTCTCTTTTCCTTTTCCTTTCTCCTTTCTTCTTCCTCTTCTCTTCTTCTTCTTCTTTTCTTCTTCTTCTCTTCTTCCTCTTCTCTTCTTCTTCTTTCTCTCTTTCTTTCTTTCTCTCTTTTCTTTCTTTTTCTTTCTTCTCTCCGGTCTCTCTTTTCTTTTCTGTTTTTCTCGGGTTGCTTCCTCCAGAAGCTTATTTTTTTTATAAACTTTCAGTGATCGCGACCGCTCATCTCGACCTGTGGTCGCGCCACCTGGTCGCGTTGCTTACTGGAGGAATTCCACCCCTTTCATCGCGATCACCCATCGCGGTACCTGGTCGCGCTGGTGGTCGCCATGCTCACTGCCCAAAATTCACATTTTCATCGCGAGCTAGTCAGTGCGATCCCTGGTCGCGGTGCTCACTGTCCAAATTTTACATTTTCACCGCGAGCTAGTCAGCTCGATCCCTGGTCGTGGTGCTCGCTGCCAAAAATCACCATTTTTCACCGCGAGCGACTCATCGCGATCTCTGGTCGCGGTACTCACTGCCCAGTTTTCACCCTTCTCTTCATGCATCATTTCTGGACTGTTCCATCTGGTCCACCTGAAAACCATAAAAATATACATACATTTAATTATATTTTCCACCCCTCAAATCATAAATATTATATCCACATATGCAAAATTAATTATTCAAAATTAGGGATGTTACAGTTTATATAGGGATACCATTTCATATGAGATGAGAAACCCGACTGTAAAACCCGTAATCCAGTCCTGTAAACCTTGTTATGTGTATCAGGGGCCCAATTGAGAACTGAAAGTCAGAAAATGATGTGAAAATAAAGAAATGTTATTACAATCGAAACCCAGAAACTTTTGAAATACTTGATTTTATATAGTTCAGGAATTGAAATATAATGTTTGTTTATATGAATTTCTGAATTTAAGATTTATTGTTTTATATTATATTGAGATTTATTTTAGTGTACACCCACTAAGCATTATTGCTTAGCGTGTTGATGTTTATCGCGCGTAGGTAACAGAGATACCGAGGAAGGAAAAGATTGAAGAGAGAGTTGCAGACAGAGATCCAGAATCACCATATTTTGGATAGTCATATATTTCTGTATATTACGCATGCATATACAAGAATATGTAAATGTGTTATATATTTATGTTTTGTAATTAATTGTTTTATGATTTCTGTTTTTCATTTTCAAAGGATTGTAAATAATGAATTATGAACTGTTTTATTTTAAAATTGATTGGAAAGTCGCACTAAACGGCAGATTGCGCATTGGTTTGAAAGTTTGATTTAGAAGTGTTGAAATTATATTATTTTGGACATTTATTGAAAACAGGTTTTGGGAAATTAAAAAAATAGAGGGAACTCTGCCGAAATTTTTGAAAATAAATTTTGATGGGCTCACTAGAAATGATTTTAAATTATAAAATTATTTAGTTTTCAAATTATAAACAGAATTAAGAAAAGTTTTGGAAAACCCGGTAGAGCTCCCTGGGTCGATCCAGATGGGTTGGGTCAGGGGGTGTTACAATTTTGGTCTTTTTAGCTGTCAAATCTGGTAAATCGTTAAATTGGATAAAATTTGACTAACGTCAGGAAATGTTTTTTTCAATAAATACAAAGGTCGATTCCGCTTATAGATGAACAAACCTCAGAGATTTTAGGTGATATTTGCTCTAAAAGTATTTTGTTTTCTATCAAATTTTTTTTTTAATCTAAGCTCTTTATTGAACTTTTAAATACTGTAAGGTATCAAAATTAATAATAATTGATTATAATAATTTGTTTTTTCATATATTATATTTACTTATTTTTTTTAAGAATACAATTACAAAATTAATATCTTGGGACTTACCGGGATTCAATTTAACATACAAATAAAAAAATAATTAATGTGAGATACAAATTAACTTGGGTGCATGAATAAAGTTTTTCTCTAGACTCTTTTTTTCTGTGTTGAAGCGATTCATTTCTTCTCCCATGGTGCATGACTAAAGGTAATCATTCGTTTTTGCTTTTATTTTTTTTATAGGAAAAAAAAATGGATCTTAGGTGGCAATGTATACAACTTTTAAGTGGGATCATATAGCACTCCTCTAGTAAGATTAGTATCACTTTAATAAACTCCATTATTTCCTATGTTAAATTAATTTACTTTTATTTCCGGTAGCTAACAGAAAAAGTAAAATATTCAAATAGTAATAATTCACAGAGGAACATAATAATTCACGACCAACTAAAAAATTTAAATGTTGTCTAATCTTTAAACCCTAACATAAAATCCAACTAATTTTAATACAATGCTCAAAATTAAAAATCAAGTTACCACATTTAAACCCAACCTTATTAGCTGCTCAATAGATGAGGGCAGATACTGATTGGGATACAAGCAAGGCCGGAACAGTTTTCAAGATTCAATGTGACAAGTTTTGATAGCTGCTCAATAGATGAGGGCAGTTCTTCAATTGCAGTTCCATCTAGAAATAACTCTTTTATATTACATGAGACCTCTGGAAAGGTCTTGAGCTCTAAGCAACCAGATAGAATAAGTGTCCCGAGAGAGCTCAAATGAATGCAAGTGGGAAGATTCCTGAGGCTTTTGCAGTCTTTTAGATTCAGGACACCAAGCTTCTTCAGGTTTTTGACAGAGGAAGGTGTGTCAAGCAAACTTGTGCAGCCTTGTAAATTCAAGCTTTCAAGGTTTGGGGCTAGTGACAGGTCTGGTCCTCCTGTTAGGAGCTTGGAGTGGCTCAGATTTAGATGTTTAAGCTTGAACGGCTCCTATAAGCAGAAACAAAGAAGAAAATGACAAAGAAAAATTAGCAATCTCTGATATTCTTAATCTAAAAATTCTATCTATCAAAAATATGTTTTACCTGGACACCACTCCAAAGTTGTTCAACATTGCTTTGAGGCATGTCAAGCACAACAAGGTTCTGTGGAAGAAAATTCCATGTCAATGATTTCAATGGGCATCCGTGCCAATGAAGATACCTTAGCTCAGTGAAGACGGATTCAAGGTCGTGAAAAACATGAACCTTATTTTTATTCTCTCCGTAACTTGAACTATAGAATTTGAAGAATCTTAGGTTATGCATCTTTGCAAACGTATGAGAATTTACACAAATATCTCTTATTTTAGACATATCCAAAGTGATCCCTTCTATTACTTCGGTCCCCTGATAATCGAGAAGAGATGATAAGTTAGAATCACATATAAATGCATTCAATTACAGTTTAGTGGTTTCATATTGACAAAACAAAAGGCTATTTAACTCCTATAACTCTCACCGTAGATTTTGTCAAGACATGGTAGATATCCTCATGATGCCACAACCGACTACGTTTGCCTGGACCTTTAATGGATTCTTGTCGGACAATTTCCTTACCCATCTCTTGCAACAAATCATGTACCATTATCTTGTTGTTCCATATAGTTATCAGAGTTTTTTCAATAAGAATGTGTATTCCAAACTCTGTGGAGAAGCCACTGGCATCAAGAATGCTAGTCACAAGATCTCTATCTTTCCCTTTAAAGAAACACGCAATATCTAAAAATATATTCTTCTTATCATCATCTAGTGAATCATAACTTATTTTAAGCACCTTCTGTATATCTAAATTAGGAATTCGCTCTAGTTTATTTATTGCACTCTCCTAATCTTGATATCTTCTGCCTTGCAGAAAGGAACCCAAAACTTTAAGGGCTAAGGGAATGCCTGGGGCGTATCTAACTACCCTATTTGATAGCTCCATATAGCTTAATTTAGGATGACTTTCTCCAAAGGCATACTGACTAAAAAGCTTAAGGGCGTCATAATGAGATAATTTCTCAACCTCGTATATCTTGTGCGCTTTACAGTTGATTAGTACTTATTTGTTTCTTGTAGTTATAATGACTCGACTTTCTGAGCTGAATCCTTCAAGACTTCCAATCAAATACTCTATTTCACTCGAATGAGTAACGTCGTCAAAAACAATGAGAACTTTCTTACAACCGAGTCTTTTCTTTGTAAAATCGGGACCTAAATTGGGGGTACCTATATTTAGATGTCCATCATCTAATATAGCATAAAGAAGCTCTTGTTGCAGGTGATTTAGTCCCCCACTCCTCTCCCATTCTTCCCTAACATTTCGAGCAAAGTAAGAACCTTTAAACTAACTAAAATTTCTGTTGAATACAGCACTAGGAAGAGTTGTCTTGCCTATAAAACCAATGCGCGAACATCTTTCAACCCAGTAGTGTATAACCACGATTCAATTTCACCGACTTTTGAGTCTATTCCTATCAGATCCTTGTTATCACTTGGGGACAAATTATTCAGTCTCTTCAAAATATCTTTGACAACTTCCTCCACCAGTACAGACTCGGGTCTGACAATATGGAAGAACAAACAGTGCTGGTAAGAATTAAAATTAGACAAAGAAATAGTTGACATTGATGGCTGTTTCCTATGATATAAGCAACATGTCACTGAAAATTAAAATACATTACTTGTCAAAGGGTTGTGATGAAGAATATGTTAGTTGTTATCACTTGAAAGAAAATATGATGCTTGACTTTGCATAATCCTCAACTACTTTATAACATATTCTATATCTCAATGCCAAACACAATAACACATCTATTTACCAGAACCTCATCCTGCAAGAGATCAATCAGCTGATGGATTTTAATGCATAAGTTGAGAAGAAATGATCGAATAAATTAGTAAACAGGTTTCAGGTGTCCTCCTATTGAATCTTCAATAGTGATATATAAGAAAGAGTAGAAAATTTGATGAGAAATAGCATAACTGGATACTGTTACAAGAAAAATTCAACACTTACATGACAAGAAGTGAAGTCCACCCAGATAGATTGGCTGATTCAGTCAATTAAAGCAGTCCTCCATCTCTACAGCTTCTCTAACCCATCCTCAAGATACTTTTCATGTTTAGCAAATGCATCAGCAAAAGTCCCTGTCTGCTTCCTTACATCGGATGGATTCACTTCATAGAAAATGGGAATTACAATCTGTCCATACTTGTTCTTGCATTCAAGAATCTTCACAAGTTCTTCAAGACACCATCGGGAAGATGCATAACCTTTTGAGAAAACGACAACTGAAATCTTCGAACCCTGAATTGCATTCCCTAGTGATGGAGAAATTTCATCTCCTCTTTTAAGCTCGTTATCAATGAAAGTTTCAATTTTTTTTCGATGTAAAGCTGCGTATAGATGGCTGATAAATTTTTCGCGGGTGTCCTCGCCTCTGAAACTGAGGAAAACATCATGCTTTACTGGATGAGAAGTGGAAAAAGAAGAAGAAGAAGACATCATAATTCCCTTAGTGAGAAACTCTTTGCAGTAGAAATGTTTCTAAATTCATTGTGTATGCCAGCTCTCTGCCCATGTAAAACTTGCATTTCTATATTCTAACATGGGAGGAAATCTTCAATGCACTGGAATTCATGCACCGGACCACTAAAATCGTGGTATCAAAAACATATTTGATTGGTTATTCATACCATATATTCGATATCATTGAACAGAGTGTATGTGCCCCGATTAATGAATATGCTTGAAGAAACTTGTTGCTTGAACCTTCAAGGAAGTTGCATTTCTAATTTTAAATTTAGAGTTTTGGGAAGCCAAGACAGCCTGTTGCTTTCACAGGAAGTTTGGCAATTCTCTGTTCACATACTACTAGTAAATTACTCCTAGACTTTTTCCGAAACCAACCAAAAGCAATATAAAAATTGCATGATTGCTTTCATTGAACTATATTTTTTTCTTCATCCCATTTCTTGGAAGATGTCTTGCTTTTTTTTTGTCTTTGATCAAATTTGAATGGTAGGTTTCTTGACTTTGACTTATTGATGTACTTATAAAGAAAAACCAAATCACAGACTGGTCTAGCTGTAATTGCACTCTTAGTACGTGTCAATTAATTTTTTAAATGTAGTTACAAATTTAAATTAATCAACTTGCATTAATAATTTTGGATTGAATATCAAGTAATGGAGAAACAGAAATTTATCCATGAACCGCATGTTTCAAGAATTAGACTAGACTTACTCATTGTGTATATATTATAGATATTATCGCATTATAAGTGCAATCCACTAAATGGACATGCCTCTAAATTGAAGGAATTAAACAAATCAACATGATTGCTGATATATATGCTGGGTCACTTGTGCATAAAAAACCATGAGCTGAGTTCTACATCAGAATTGTTTCAATCTCTTGGGGTGCGGTTCCTCTTCCTCCTCATCGGAGCTGAACTCTAAATTGTATATTTGATGAATTCCGCACTCCTTCACCTTACAACATTCTATACGTTTAGAATCATCATCCTCAAGAATGAATTTAATAGAGACCTTGTTATAAGCATTTTCACCAAAATTATTAGAATACATACTTTTTTTTTCTTTTTTTTCTCTCTATTGAAGTGATTCATTTCTTCTCCCATGGTGCATGACTAAAGGTAATCATTCGTTTTTGCTTTTATTTTTTTATAGGAAAAAAATTGATCTTAGGAAACCTGGTGACTTGGCAATACAGAGAGCCAAGAAGTAGGTGGCCATGCATACAACATTTAACTGGAATCATATAGCACTCTGGTAAGATTAGTATCACTTTAATAAAATTTGAAGAAATTATATTTATTTGGGCAGAAAACTCCATTATACCCTTTGTTAAACTAATTCGCGCTTTTATTTTCAGTAGTTTACAGAGAAAGTAAAAAAATTCATAGAGGAAGCACGATAGTTCACAGAGGAACACAATAGTTCACGGTCAAATAGATCACGACCAACTAAAAAATTCAATGTTACCCAATCCTCAAACCCTAATATAAAATCCAACCAATTTTAACACAATACTCAAAGTCAAAAATTAACCTACCACATTTAAACCCAACCCCATACAAAATCAATACCTGAGATCATCTTTACGGTGGTGGTCGAGCTTCTCTTCTATATCCCACGTTCAATGATGGCATCGAGTTTCTCTTTTCTCTTCCTTTCATGGTCGGCCTTCTCTCTCTTTCACGGTCGACCATGTTCTCTGCCATTCTCTTTTTTCTCTCTTTTCTCTTTTGTTTTGTTTGGAAGAGCATTTTTGTCCATAAGAGTCCATAAAAATTTTAAAAATTTTTTTAAAAAAGTATCACTTTCATAACTGTCATTACTATCATTGTAAGTATACAGTTCATCTATAGTAAACTAACTCCATTTAAAAGATTTAGGATGCAATTCTGTCGATAAATTACATAATTAATTTTAATTTTTTAAAAAAATTTAAAAAGTATATAGATGACATTATTATCTTTTATTCAAAATAATGAAGGTATCATAGATGTCCTTTTTCACCATATTTTATTCCTTGTTTGTGCTGATGGATTATCTGTTTCTCTTCGTCAGGCTGAATCTTGTAGTTCTATTGAGGGTATAAAATATGGTCGTTTTGGTCCTCGCATTTCTCATTTATTCTTCGCAGACGACAACTTATTGTTTATTCGAGCTACAGATTCAGATTGTTCAGCTCTTAAAGGTTTATTTGAGAATTATTCGAGTGCCAGTGGTCAGATCATTAATCTATAAAAATCAGTAGTTGCTTTTAGTTCGCAAGTATCTCCAAATCAAAGAAATTATTTGGCAGGCAGACTCGGTGTTTCTATAGTCCCTTGTCATACTCGTTACTTGGGGTTGCCTTGTTTTGCTGGAAAAAATCGCAGCCGTCTTTTGCATTGATTAAGGACAGAATAGTTCAGTGTTGGCGTGAAATTCTATTGAAATCTGTTATCCAGGCAATCCCGATGTATTCGATGCAACTCTTCAGATTGCTAAAATATTTTATTGCGGATCTCCATCGTTTGATTGCTAAATATTGATGGTAGGGTGATGTTTCGAAATCAAAAATTCATTGGCAGTCCTGGGATGTGCTGTGCAAAAATAAGATGGACGGTGGTTTAGGCTTTCGCGATTTGGAATCTTTTAATAAAGCTCTTCTTGTAAAACAAGTCTGGAGAGTTCTGAATATTCCAAACTCATTAGCTTCAAAAGTGTTGAAAGGCATATATTTTCCTACTTGTTCTGTTTTGCAGGCCACAGTCAAACCTTCAGCTTCTTTCTTATGGCGTAGCTTTACTTGGGGAGAGAATTGCTTGTTCATGGCCTTTATTGGAGAGTTGGAGATGGCTTGTCTATTTCAGTTGCGGCTGATCGTTGGTTACCTCGCCCACCATCATTTAAAATTGTTTCCCCAAATCTGGAGCTATCTAAACTTCAGGTGGGTAATCTTTTTAGTTCAACAGGTGTTTGGAATGATTCTCTCATCAAAACCTTGTTTTTGCCTTATGATGCTAATGCAATTTTGCAAATTCCACTGTCATCTCGCTATTGTCCTGATGTGCAGATATGGTTTTTTACAAAGGAAGGAGTTTACATTGTCAAATCTGGCTATTTGCTAGCCGAAAATTTGAAAAACAATCATGCTACTTCTTCCTCTTCTTCAATGGTAGATTGGTGGAGCTTTTATGGAAGTTGAATTTCCTAACAAAATTAAGATTTTTTTTATGGAAAATATGCCTTGATGGGATCCCTTCACTTGTTAACCTTGCTAGGAATCATGTGCCAATTTCTTCACTTTTATACCCTGTATGTCACAAGAAAAATGAAACCACCATACATGCGTTGTGGTTGTGTAGTTGTCTTCTTCCTGTACGAGATAGCTATGATTTTGAGATTCATTGTCCTACAGATAATTCTTGTTCTATGCTCTCTTTTCTGGTGGATTGTCGGGCTCAATTATCTACTGATCAATTTCTTTTATTTGCTTGTATTCTGTGGCAAATATGGAATTATCGAAATAGCATCATCCATTCTAGAAAGTGTCTCATGTTGGTGGATATAGTCCTTTGGTGCAAAATTTTTTTAATTGAATTCAATTAGGCTAATTATACAGCTCCTTTGCAGCGTGTGCCGCGTTTTGTTCGATGGATTCCTCCTGATTCTGGACTTATCAAAATAAACATTGATGTAGCTATAAATTCTACACTTGGAAAGACAGGTTTGGGAGTTGTGATTCGCAACAATTTAGGTGAGGTGTTTTGGCTTGGGTTGATGTTCTTGAAAGTGCATTGACGCCTGATGTGGCTTAAGCAAATGCTATCCTGTTTGGCTTGTCTATAGCTTGTCAAAGTGGTCTCAAGGTTGATCATCTCGAATCTGATGCTTCCATAGTCATATCTACGTTGAACAAGCGAAGTGTTTGATTATCTGCTATTGGGCTTATTGTTGATGATATTATTGATCTGCTGCGTCATTTAATTGTGTAGTAGAGTTTTCCTCATGTGTTAATTTTGAATCAATACCATAACCATAAAACCATCGAATCATGAACAAGGAAGAGAAGAATAGAGCACTCTTGATTTGCTGCAATACTCTAATTTTTTTTTTTTTTTTACTTTTCCATTGATATTTATATATGAAGTACATGGAGAGTTTACAGCCATATGTTACTACCAAAACATAAACTAATACATTATCATTAGGTAGACAGATTTTCATAAAATCTGGAATACCATACCTTTACAGCAAACCATTACCAACTAAAGTAAAAAAATGATTACATCCATTAGCAAAGAAGTATCTAGAAAAGTTTCACAAGCTGACACTCCTCCTTGAAACTTAAATACTCCCAGCTTGCTTCTTAGCACATTAAACTTGGCACAAGGAAGTGCCTTAGTTAATATGTCTGCCAATTGCTCTTCAGACCTGCAATGCATCAACTGAACATCTCCATTCTTTTCTGCTTCTCTTATAGCATGAAATCTAACATTTATATGTTTTGTTCTCCATGTTGGACAGGGTTCTTAGCAATAGAAATGGCTGAATTTTTGTCACACCATAACACAGTAGGTTTCTCTTGCATATATCCAGGTCTGTCAAGAACCTTTCTAATCCATATAACTTGATTTAAAGCTGCTGCTGCAGTAATATACTCAGCTTCAGTTGATGATTTGAGCAACTACATCTTGCTTTTTTTGAGGTTCCATGAAAAATACTCCACTCCCAAGTGAAAAACACATACTCAGTTATGCTTTTAGAATCATCTATAGATCCTGCCTAATCATTGTTAACAAAACCTTTAATTTTTAATCACTTCTCCCCATACCAAATGCCAAGATCCACAGTACCTTTTAGGTACCTCAAGACTCTTTTTACCAACACCAAAATGTGTCAAACTTGGTGAATGCATGAACCTTGAAAGTAAGTTAGCTGAGATTATCAAATTTGGTCTGGTTGTAGTCAAGTAGAGAAGGCTGCCAACTAAACTTCTATACTGAGTTACATTTGCCTTTGCATCACCATCAGCTTTGGAGAGCTTTTCATTTACAGCAAGTGGAGTTGCGACAGAATTACAACTCTCTAATTTGAACTTTCTCAGCATATATTTTGCATACTTTCTCTGACAGAGAAAAATTCTATCATTGGACTGATGCACTTCCATTCCAAAAAAATAACTCATCTCTCCAAGATCTGTCATTTTAAAAACCCGTAACATACTTCTTGAATTGTCAATTTCATGAATTCATCACCAGTAACCAACAATCATCTACATAAAGTGACACTATAAGCTTCTTCAAATTTCCACAGTTCACAAGAGTAGGCTCATTTTGGCTCCTCCTAAAAACTATTTGAAGAAAATGAGCATCAATTCTGCTATGCCAGGCTATTGGAGCCTGCTTCAGCCGATACAAAGCTTTATGAAGCTTGTAAACTTTGTCTTCATGACCTGCAACAATGAAACCAATAGGCTGCTCAACATAAATTTCTTCTGGCAAAACTCCATTTAAAAAGGCTGATTTAACATCCAAATGAAAGATCTTCCATCCACATTGAGCTGATAGAGCAACAAGTAATCTAATAGTTTCATGCTTAGCAACTGGGGCAAATGTATCACCATAATCAACTCCAGCCATTTGAGAATATCCTTTTACAACAAGTTTGGCTTTATGCTTGTGAAGGAACCATTGGGGTTCAATTTTGTCCTGTAAACCCATTTGACACCAATCACATGTCTGTCTTTAGGCCTTGAAGTGAGTTCCCAGGTGCTATTTTTGTTGATCATTGTCAGCTCCTCCTTCATTGCATCATTCCACTCTATTTACATTGAAGCTTTTTCATAGCAAGAAGGCTCATTTACAACAAAGCTGCATTTTTCATAGATTTCAGCTAAAGACTTAGTCTTTAGCACTGGAGAGTTAGATTCATCTTCTTGATCTTCAATATCATTTGCATCTTTATTTTGGTTATCAATTGTAGCAGGAATGGCTGTCAACTGTGCTGATTTTCCGCAATCTCAATATGCATCCTCATCAATTGGAATGTCTCTACTAATTACAATCTTCTTTGAGTTTATGTTGTACACTATAACCCTTAGATCTTGCTGCATAACCCAAGAAAATCCCCATCTCAGCTTTGGCATCCAATTTGGATCTCTTAACATTTGCAATATAAGTATAGCATATTGATCCAAAGGTCTTCAAGTGTTTGGCAGAGGGCTTCACTCCTGACCAAGCCTCAATCAGTATTTTCCCTTGAACAGCTCTAGTTGGCAGCCTGTTCAAGCGATACACTGCTGTATAAACAGCTTCGACCCAAAAACTTTTTGGTAATTTCTTTTCTGCAATTAAGCATCTTGCCATATCCATAACCGTTCTATTTTTTCTCTCTGCAACTCCATTCTGCTCAGGAGTGTAGCTAACAGTCAATTGATGAATGATCCCCATATCTTCACAAAACACATTAAATTTATTGGAAGTTGTTGAGGACCTAGTTCAAAATCCAACAACAAACCTAACTTCTCTAACAATCAATAACCCAATTCAACCCTAACTTCAATTTAGCCCTAAATTACAAATATCTATGAACCCTAATTTCCCAAATCAACACAATAACACACTCAATCTTGAATTAATCCCGAAATCAATACAAATCCACAACCCTAACTTCACTAATAACCAAATAAACAAAACCCAACACAAATACAATTAATATAGATAGATTGTGAGCTTAGTTACCTTATTAGGGAATCCCTTGCTCTCTAGTGCTTAGGTTATTAGCCTAAACCCTAGCCCAAGTTGATCTCACAAGCGAAATTGCAAGAAGAACCGATTTGTTCTTAGTGATGATCCAAGAGAATGAGAGAAATGCTCTCAATTTGTAATTTTGATTGATGATGATAATGAATAGTTACAACCCTAGACTAGTTGTTCTATTTATACAAAATCAGAAAATATGGAGAAATGACTAAAATGCCCCTAACTATTCAATTTAAAAGAGTGCAGGAAATTCAAGTTTTTTGGGTGACCAGTGAGCATCGCGACCTTGGTCGCGAGGCTCACTGCCTCATTTTTCTCTTCCTCACGCTAAATCACCATTTTTCTCCAGTGAGTATCGCGACCTAGGTCTTTAGGAAGACCTAGCTTCATCTTTAGGAAGACCCCTCTAATGCATCAAAACTTGCCAAACTCTCTCTTTCGGCCTATTCCGTTGCCAACTCCTATATTGAAGTGTCTCTTTCGGTATAAGCACTATCCTTCCCTCTTCATCAAAGATGGTAAATCATCCGCAATCAAATTTGGACTTCCAACTCTTTGTTTTAACACCGATACATGGAATACCGGATGTAAACGTGATGTGGGCGGTAAGTCTAACCGGTAGGCGACCTCTCCTATGCGCTCAAGCACCTTGAAAGGCCCATAATACCTTGAGATAGTTTCACATTGAACTTCTTCTTCAGTGACTTCTGCCTATACGGTTGTAGCTTAAGGTAGACAAAATCCCCCGCTTCAAAGGAAACTCCTCTTCGACTTTGATCGTAGTATTTCTTCATTCGGCCTTGAGCTTTCTCAAGCTCTTTCTTCACCTTAGCTATAATCTCGTCTCTAGTCATCAACTCTTTCTCAACCTCATCATTGGCTGCGGTACCCACTCATATGTGCTAAACCTGGTGGTGTGCGGCCGTATATTACCTCAAATGGACTCATGTTGATGGCTGCGTGGTGAGTGTATTTACCAATACTCAGCCCATGGAATGTACTCCTTCCATCTTCCTTGCTCACTATGGCAATAACACCTCAAGTATTGCTCCAAGGTGCGGTTCACCACTTCCGTCTGGCCGTCAGTTGGGGTGGTAGGATGAGCTAGCCTTAAGCTTGCTGCCCTGCAATTTAAACAATTCCTGCCAAAAAGAGCTCATAAACAATTTTCCCCTATCCGTCACAATGCTACGGGGAAATCCATGCAATTTCACCACATTCTCCACAAATGCCTTAGCACACTACTAGCAGTAAAGGGATGCTTTAATGGTATGAAATGAGCACCCTTACTCAATCGGTCTACCACCACTAGTATAGCCTCAAACCCTTGGCTACTTGGTAGCCCTCCACAAAGTCCATGGTCAAATCCTCCCAAATCTGTCCCGGAATTGGTAGTGGTTGCAGCAGCCCATTGGCCTCGAGAGTCATATTTGACCTTTTGGCATGTGTCACACTCGGCCACCTTCTTCTTCACCTCAACTTTGAGCCCCTCCAATAGAAGAAGTGTTTTACCTTCACATAAGTTTGAGCCATCCGGAATGACCACCTTCCTTGCTCTCGTGGAAGTGAGCAAGAATCTCTTCCCTTAATCCGGGCACATAGGCACATATACACATGTTTTGTAGTATATGAGCCCATTCTTCATTGTATACCTCTCTACCCCTCTCCATGGCTCTCTAACTTTTGACAAATTCTTGGGTCTTGGTCTCTAGCTTTACGGCCTCCCGGATTTTGTCCCAAATCTTCCACTCCGCACCACTCAAGGCTAATAGCCCTGAATCTTCCTCTCCATACACGGTCCACATCATGGACTACCCCTTTTCTGGAAAGTGCATCGGCCACCTTGTTTTCTTTTCCGGGTTGGTAGATGATGTCATATTCGAACCCAAGCAACTTTACCATAAATTTCTGTTGCTCTGGAGTGACTATTTTTGCTGTAGGAGATGCCTCAAGGCTTGTTGGTCAGTCACAATGGTGAATTTCCTGCCCAACAAGTACGGTCTCCATATCTTAACCGCATGTATCACGGCTAACATCTCCCGTGCATAGGCTCCAAGCCTTCTTCATTGGCCCCAAGGCCTTGGAGATGAATGCTAAGGGTCTCTTTTCTGAACCAAAACAGCCCCTATGCCCTCGCCACTAGCATCCGTATACACCTCAAAAGTCTTGTCAAAATTTGGCAAGGCTAAAACAGGAGTTTGTGTCATAGCCCTTTTAAGGTCTTCAAATGCAAGTCGGGCCTCCTCGGTCCACTCAAAGTTATCTTTCTTCAACATACCGGTCAATGGTTTTGCAACCAACCCATAATGCTTGACAAACCTCCGGTAGTAACCTGTCCCCCAAGAAACCTCTCAAAGCGGACACATCCTTCGGTAGTGGCCAATCCACCATAGCTTCTATCTTCCGAGGATCTACCCTTACTCCATTCATAGAAATGAAGTGCCCCAAGTATTCCAACTCTTCCTTGACAAATTCACACTTTGACATCTTGATGTAAAATTGATGTTGCCCAAGTATCTAACACTACCTCTAGGTGAGATAAGTGCTCCTCCATAGTCGAGAATAGACTAGGATGTCATCAAAGAACACCAACACAAACTTCCTCAATGCGGTCGAAAAATCTCATTCATGGTGGCTTGAAAAGTTGATGGTGCATTGCATAACCCAAATGGCATCACCAAATACTCATATAACCCCGAATGAGTTCGGAAGGCTGTTTTATGCACATCTTGCTCTTTCATGCGGATTTGATGGTAACCCGCCGAAGATCAAGCTTGGTGAATACACTTGCACCGTGTAGTTCATCCAACATCTCATCAACCGTAGGGATAGGAAACCTGTCCTTCACGTTGCTTCATTCAATGCTCTATAGTCGGTGCAAAATCTCCATGTGCCATCCTTCTTCCGCACCAATAAAACCGGAGAAGAGAATGGCTAGTACTTTGTCGAATTAACCATTGTTTATCATCTCTCCCACTTGCTTCTCAATTTCTGTCTTTTGAAAGTAGGCATAGCGGTATGGTGGTACATTAACGGGCTTTGATTCATCCTTCAAGGTGATGCGATGATCAAAGTCCCTAATTGGTGGTAGTGTGGTTGGAACCTCCAAAACCTCAAATGTCGGGCCAATAACTCTCTTACTTCCCCGGGCAGCCCTAACATTTCATCTTCCAACCCCTCCACCGATTCCTCCTTGGTTCCCTTTGCTTGTCTATCACTAGTGTTGATGATAGCAAAGCATTGGGCACCTCCCTTGCACAAACGCTCCATCACATGTGCTTCGCAAGGTTTGATCTCCCTAGATGAGATTGCGGTCCAAGACCTCTTCTTGCCGCCTAACTTGAACTTCATGGTCATGGTTTCATAATTGGTGACTACCTCGCCTATGCTTTAACCAAGCACTCCCAAGAACCACATCCAATCCCGCCAATGCCAAAACATGTAGCTCGGCGTTATCCGTACCCCTTGCACATTCATCTTGACATTTTTGTGCACTTCATCACATTTCAACCGCTTCCATTGGCTACCTTCACATCAAATGGTTCTATGGCAACCCCTTTCATGCCTAGTTTCTTCACGGTATTCACATTAATGAAGTTATGTGATGAACCGGAATCCACTAGCAAGGATACCTCGGAGCTCCCTATCCAAGCCATAAGTCTCATGGTGGATGGCCTAGGTGTCCCCGAAATGGCATTAAGGGATAACTCGGCCATTCCCGTATCAACCCCGGATTCCGCTACCTGTAGTTCCCCTTCATCACTAGAGAACTCTTCTTCCTCGGCGGTATCCGAATCGGACTCATCGGATTTAAGAATCATGAGTACCTTACCCTTTGGGCATTGGTGACCCCTTGCCCATTTTTTCCCACATTTGAAGCACAAGCCCTTCTTTATGTGGTCTTGTACCTCTTCTCTTGACAACTTCCTCACTTCTTTGGCCTTGCCCCTCGAATTGCCTTCATCTATGGTTTTGCCCTTCCAAGAGTTTTCGAGTTGCAATGGTTTTGTAGTCTTGCTTCCCGAATAATCTTTGAATGGTTTCTTCTCACCATAGCTTCCATCAAGGATCTCCGCAATCCTCATTGCCTCCCGCAAACTAGTTGGTTGCTTCAATTTAACTTCCCTTGCCAACCATGGTTTGAGGCCCTCCGTGAATGTCCCTAATAATAGCTCCTCCGGCCATCCCCTAGTCATGGTTTGTATTTGCCGGAACTCCTTAATGTAGGTCTGGAGATTGCCTTCTTGACGAAGCTTGGCAAGTAGACCATGGTGATTCGTGACCGGTGATGGTCCAAATTGAGTCACTATTTCTTGCTCAAATGCCGTCCATCCCATCCGTCTATGGTCACGGTCGTATTGAGCGCTAATCCATCTCCACCAACTACTGGCCTCACCCTCCAAGTACATACTTGCAATGTCTACCTTGTCGGCCCTAGTCACCTCACAAATTCTGAAATAGCGGTTAGCCTTATCTAGCCAATCATACGGATCTCCTCCGTTAAAACGCGGAAAGTCTACCTTCGGCTTCCTCAAGCCTCGATTACCCCGCCGATCCATTTCATAGTCCGATTCATCATAATGTTGATGTCTCGGTCTATCAAATTATTGTTCACCTCGGTAACCTCTTCGGTCTTCCCTTCGGTCTTCCTCCTCACTACTAGACCCGTAATCATTGATTGCCCTACCGGTCTCTCTCTTCCCTCTCATGACGTGGTTCAACCCATCTCTCGGCAACCCGGTCTCCCCTTTCTACTCTCCCTCCATGTCTCATGTGAGTCGGAGCCCTTTCTTGCCTCATGAACCCTTCATTGACATCTGTAAAGGATTCACCGGTGGTGTTCTAACCCCATGAGTTCTCCCGGTGTTTTGATCTACCTCCGCCTCCGTGACTACCCCCGGAACAACATCCCCCTCTACCGGTGATTTTCCTTCGGCCCGACAACCCTTCCAACGCCCTCAATACCCTAGCCATATCCGCCCTCAATTCACGTTGACCGGCTTCTAAGGTTTCAAATCGGACTCGGTTGGATGGAGTAACGGTTTGGGATTGTTCAATCTCTTCGTTAGACATCTTGAAACTAATTTTGTTCAACTTGAAAATTTTTAAAATTTTTTTTTTAATTCAAACACCTCCTACGAATTCTCTCAATGAAAGCACCAAATTGTTGAGGACCTAGTTCAAAATCCAACAACAAACCTAACTTCTCTAACAATCAATAACCCAATTCAACCCTAACTTCAATTTAGCCCCAAATTACAAATACCTATGAACCCTAATTTCCCAAATCAACACAATAACACACTCAATCTTGATTTAATTCCGAAATCAATACAAATCCACAACCCTAACTTCACTAATGACCAAATAAACAAAACCCAACACAAATACAATTAATATAGATAGATTGTGAGCTTAGTTACCTTTTTAGGGAATCCCTTGCTCTCTAGTGCTTAGGTTATTAGCCCAAACCCTAGCCCAAGTTGATCTCACAAGCGAAATTGCAAGAAGAACCGATTTGTTCTTGGTGATGATCCAAGAAAATGAGAGAAATGCTCTCAATTTGTAATTTTGATTGATGATGATAATGAATAGTTACAACCCTAGACTAGTTGTTCTATTTATACAAAATCAGAAAATATGGAGAAATGACTAAAATGCCCCTAACTATTCAATTTAAAAGAGTGCAGGAAATTCAAGTTTTTGGGTGACCAGTGAGCATCGCGACCTGGGTTGGTCGCGACCTTGGTCGCGAGGCTCACTGCCTCATTTTTCTCTTCCTCGCGCTAAATCATCATTTTTCTCCAGTGAGTATCGCGACCTAGGTCGCGACCTGGGTTGGTCGTGATGGTTTCTAGCTTTGTGCTCCAGTGAGCACCGCGACCGCGGTCGTGAGGCAGTTGGTCGCGACCGCGGTCGCGAGGCTCACTGCCTCATTTTCTCACTTTTTCTTCTTCTATCCTCTTCACTTCTCCTTTCCTCCTTCTAGTTCTAGTACTTCTTCTAGGTGAGTTCTCATCAGAAGTATACTCGTTTCTATTGTCTGATCTCAACATTTTAATCTTTTAGCCACTCTCAGACTCTACTATAGCTCTAAACTTTTTAAAAACATTAAAAGTTTGAGCTTTACTTGATAAAAAATACACCCATGTCATTCTAGTCAAATCATCAATAAAAAGGATAAAGTACTTGTTTTGGCTTAAAGAGAGAACACTCATAGGGCCACACAAGTCAGTATGAACAAGCTCCAACTTGTTCTTTGCCCTTGTAACATTATTTGATGAGAAAGGCTTTTTATGCATTTTTCCCAATTGACAAGCATCACATAAATCATTAATACAATTGACTGTAGGCATGTCTCTAACCATATCATGGGATTGCAAATACTTCAATGCATTCATGTTGAAATGACTATATCTTTTGTGCCATAATATAGAATCATCATGTTTGGAAACAAGTGCTGAGTGATTCACTTGATTCCAACTGATTGGAAAGCTATTATCACACATTTTAACTTTAACAACTTTAGAATCATTTGAATCCAATATAGTGCAGCCATTATTTTTAAATGAAAGTGAATATCCCTTTTTTAATAATTGTGCAACACTGAGCAAATTCTGATCCAAATCAGGAATCAACAACACATCATGAATTAATTTTACACCTTTGCTAGTGTGAACATAGACTGTACCTTTTCCTGTAGCCTGGACCATTTCTCCATTTCCAAGCTTTACTTTGGTTCTGTCAGTTCTGTCTAAAGCAGTGAAGAGGCTTAAGTCCCTTGCCATGTGGCTTGTGCAACCACTATCCACGTACCATACATCTTTTGAAGCTGAATAACATGCTTGAGTAGCCATGAACAAGTGATCTTCAGCTTGGGTTTGTTCATCAATAAAGTTGGCCTGTTATGCAGTTTGTGGCTGAGTCTGGTTTTGCTTAGATCTGCAATACTTCTCTCTATGTCCCCACTTTTTGCAATAGTTGCATTGAATTTGTGGCTTCCCCTTATACCAACAGTCTTTTGACATGTTGTTTGTTCTTTTGCAGACTGAACAGTAAGGAAACTTGTATTTTACTGCAGATTCAGTTGAACTCCCATCCATCTTGCCTTTTCCTTTTTGATCACCACCTTTTTTTTTTTTCATAATTCTTCTTCTTTTGATCCTTTTGAACATATGGCTTCCCCTTGTGTCTTGCCTGAAATGCACCTTTAGTCATATCATCCACTCTCATAGAAATTCTTTGTTCTTGAGCCTGCAATTTACTGATTATCTCAGGAATAGTTAATTTCTTGAAATCATATGACTCCTCAATGGTAGCAACTTTGGCTTCAAATTTTTCGGGTAAGCTGATCAATATTTTTTCAACTACTTTATAATCTTGCACAGCCTCACCATAGAGCCTCATCTGGTTCACCAGTTCTAATAACTTTTAAGAATAACCATTAACAGATTCATTCTCCTTCATCTTCAACATTTCAAACTTTCTCTTGAGAGTTAATAATTTGATTGTTCTTACTCTCTCACTTCCCTCGTACCTTTCTTTTAGCTCATCCATATCTGCTTGGCTGTTTCAAGATGCATGATGCTTGTAAACACAGTATCTCAAAGCTGAGTGCAGACAAGTAACAGCTTTATCCCTCTTCATCTTCTCTTCGTCATGTTGCTTTATTTGAGCTATAGTGGGATTAGCTCTCAGTGATGAAACTTGCTTATCTTCATCTACAATCTCCCACAAACCCAAGGACTTCAAATATGACTTCATTTTAACAAACCAAATTTGATAATTTTCCCCAGAAAAATGAGGAACAGTAGAACCAGTATTGCTTCCTGAAGCCATCTGATTACTCATAGGTGTTTAATCACTCAAGAACAAGTGTTTGAACTCTAAAAAATAACTCTCAATATTTTATTGATTTAAACCTCACAGCCCATAAGAACAATGCTCTGATACCATTGTTAGTTTTGAATCAATACCATAACCATAAAACCATTGAACCACGAATAAGGAAGAGAAAAACAGAGCACTCTTGATTTGCTGCAATACTTTAATTTTTTTTTTTTTTTTACTTTTCCATTGATATTTATATATGAAGTACATGGAGAGTTTACAGCCATATGTTACTACCAAAAACATAAACTAATACATTATCATTAGGTAGACAGATTTTCGTAAAATCTGGAATATCATACCTTTACAACAAACCATTACCAACTAAAGTAAACTAAAATGATTACATCCATTAGCAAAGAAGTATCTAGAAAAGTTTCACAAGCTGACATCATGGTCCCTGGATTGCGAATTGGGTGGCTCACTCTTTAGCAAAGTTTGCTTTTGTTGAGGATCAACAGTTGGTATGGATTGAATATTTTCCTCCTTGTATAGCGGATCTTCTTTTAGAGGATTCTAGCTCCAATTTGTAATGTTTTCCTTCATATATATCTCTTTTTCTCAAAAAAAAAAGAAAAGAAGTTATTCAATAGCTTTTCTCGTAATCAGTTTTTCATAAAAAACAGTTCTCAGTTAAATTCTTAAAACTGATTACAAGAGAAATAAATTATGAATTTTCGTTTTTAAAAATTTTATTAAACACTTTTTTCCTTAAAATATTTGGAAGAAATTGATAATTCTCCAAGTTGTACAATCACAAACACACATACTTTAGTTATGCCCTATGGGTGGTAATATAATATGGTTATCATGTCATGTTTGTATTTGTATCAATTCAAATACGGCTTGTTAATTTTTTGCTTAACTTAAATATGATTAGTTAAAGTTATCATATCACAAATTAAAATCCAAACACGACTGAATTAACGGATTATTTGATAATACCGATTTAACTCTTAATTTATAAATTATGTCATCAATTATATAATAAACACAATTCAATTAATTTACATACATATTTAAAACTTTAAAGTAATTTAAACCTTTTTAATTAAATTACATAATCCAATCCACTAAACTCATTTAATAAACAATTTAAATAAATTATATGTTTATCCTCAAAATTTAATCACGTTAAAAGGATTAACGGATTAAAGTGGTTTAATCCAAACACGACTTGTTTATTTAACGGGTTTAATGTATTCACCAGTTAATTTCATACCCAATTTATGTCATGTCACCAGCTTGTGTCAACACGTGTCATCCAAAACTTTAGTAGGTGGGTTAGAGGTTTGATCAGAGAGTTTGATTGATGCTACGTGTACAAAGGTTTTCTAGTTCTACAGTAGCTATCAGTTTAGAGTTAGGTGAATAAAGAAAGGAACATTGTGGAAGATCATATTGTGCATTTATTCCATCATGTCCTTCACAACAAAGAAGCACAGCGAACCACCCGTACTCTGAAGACTTGCTAATTAATCATGCATATATCATGCATGTTAGATTTAAATAAGGATTATTTGTTCGCACTCTGAGACTTGCTAATTAATGTGGATAAAGAATCACTTGACTCCTTGAGCACTTTGTTTTAAGCTTGCTATCTTTATCTGTTTCTATTGAAGTGACAATTTCTCATTTACCATTGTTCTGTTCAAAGCCGTGATTGCACTGTTTACATGTATGGTATTATTCATCATATACTATTTATATATATGTATTATTTATATTGGGTCAGCTCAATACTATTTTGAGCCAATAGTATTCGAGCTACAAATCCAACACAAGGTTGGTTGGGAGACTTTTGGGTATCAGCAAAATGATGGCGATATTGAAGAAGGAATTTGAAGAAAAAAGTCGCCTACTGGTCATTTAGCCTAAGTGAGGCTTGGTAAATAATCCCCATCACAATTTTCTAGCTTACTTCTTTTCCTGTAATTTAATTATTTTTCATACTGTCCTGATTCTTGTACTTTATAGCTTGGTTCTATAACTTCAATTTTTGATTGGCAAAGCTTGTTCTTTTTCAGGTTATGTTGAAGAAAAGACGCTGGCGGAGTGTTTCTTTAGGAGAGCAAAGAAGCACATGAACAGTATCCTGGGATTATTGGTACTTAAGAGTGTAGCACAAGCTGCTTTGTACATAAGTTGAGGAACTTTTAGTTAATAAATCTGGTTTGGATGCTTGATTAGCCATACCAGCTTTCTGCTACCATTTTGCACGACACCTAATTTTGTGGAGAGCTTATTTCTTTCGGGATGCTCATGAACGAGCTTCCGAAAGTATGGAATTGATGTTTCTATCATGGCTTCTTTGAGGCTGCCAGCTGGAATGAGTTGTGAAGATGGCAATTGAGGTATATATTTTCCATACAATGCTCTTAGAAATCCGAGTTTGACAACAGTTAGACCTGTTGGTTCTACTTGAAGTGAACTTTTGTTGATAATCATTCCACTGTTGCTACTACCATTTTAGTTTGAAATCTCTTGTAGGAGTTCCCTTTTCATAGTCTCGGTGTTATTTTTTTTTTGTATTAAATAAAGACAGATTGTATCTATGAATAATGTTTTAAGTATGATAATAAAGGGTTGAATTACAAAACAAGCATAACTGATTTTTTGGTTACAGAGAGTTAGCTGTTCTTTGACCTCTATATATTATTTCCTTTTTAGTCTGTTTTCTTCGGTAGTTCTTTAAAAGCTTGATGAAAGCTTGTTTAATTAAAGAGGTAAGGGAGCTTGAATCATTTTATTGCCACCTACTTGGGATACTATATATAATGAAATAGCTCCTGTCTATTAAGGTTTTATGGTTTGGTAGTAGCCTCCAATTTAGAGTTTGGTGAATGAAGAACGATAGCGAAATATCATATCAATGAATAAAGAAAAGAAATATAAGTATGTTTTATTAGTTCCATAATTATTGAAGAACATCCAGAATACACACTGAATTTACATTAATATTAAAGTCATAGCTGTCCCACAGAACACAAAATTGAACCAATGGAAATATTTAAGTTCTAATATGGATACTTCAATCTGAAACACCTAGTGAGAGATCACCTTGTAACTACGCTGTGGAACTTTTTAAAGATAGCCCAAATAAGATCAAAGTAGAGAGGAAGCTGAGCAATGGCGAAAAAGGTCATAGGCAAGCAAGTTACTACATAGATTGGATAGGCTACAGCTCTCAACTCATTTTTTAGAATTAAGAAATGCCCAGAACAGAATGAAATCAATATAGAACCTATAGATGTGAAGAGGGAGGTTAAACCAAGAAGAAGCTTTCTAGGCAAGTCCATTGAAAAATCATCCTCTTGGTATCTAGAGGTGAGAATTGCAAGGAAAAACACCAAGGCTGTAACCGAGAAGCATAGAGCAACTAATGATGAGATTGCGAAGATGTTGAAGGTAATCGCGTTTTCGAGAACTGGCTTACCACTTTCCTGGTCGACTCCGCCTGGGACTGTGGCTGAAGTTGCGTATGCAACTGTTGCTATGAGTGCTGCAACCACAGAGCAGGACTCAGAGGTTTTGGTAAGCCATTCCCTGCCTTCTTTGACTAGGTTTTGTGTGTGTTTGTGAAGATTTCTTTCGGGGTTTCGCCTTTGTTGTTGTTTCGAACAAAGAAATGTCGCGGCATGGATTCCTTCACAAACTGCATTAGAGTAATAATTCATCTCAAGTGTGAGGTAAGAGTAGTGAATTGAAAGAGCTGGCTTTAGTGGTTTACATATATACCTTGTACCACTTGATTTCCCATTGCATTTGCAGAGCAGCGCCTGGAATAAGCCAAGGCCGATACTCCCCGAATGTGGCGGCAAGGTGCAATGCACTGTTGCCTTGGTTGTCCAATTGCCTGAACGCACTTTCCCCAAATATTTTTCTGTTCAACAAAACCTGGTAGACGCGAGTTTGCCTGTTCTCAACTGCCAAGAGCACTAGATTTTTGTTTTCAATGTTCAAGTCCTGAACTGCCACCGGAAATTTATCCAGGATTTTCTCCACCATCTCTGCCACACCCATCTTTGCTGCTATCAGTAATGGTGTCTCTTTTCTCCACGATTGTTGAGCTTTTTCCTTCTCCAATCTCGGATATTCTGCAGTCATTTGCATTCCCAAAGTTGTAAATTAGGTCTCATGATCTTAAACACTTTCCACCTTAATTGACATGAACAAACTAGCCTTGACAATGATTAAAATAGATTGGCAAAACCAAAGAATGAAAAGTTGCTCTGGACTTGGAGGGGTCAAGCTACAGTAGCGTTAGAATTGTGTTGTTGTACAAAAACTAAATTTTCACCTTCAGTTATGTAGCAATTTCCTGGACTCATAAGATGATTTAAAATAGCGTACCTGCTTCGATTTGACTTATTCCATTGTCATTTATATCTTGTCTTGTAGTACTTGTGTTTGCGCTATGATGCGTGTCATCGGTAGTGGGCAGTGTTTCTGGAACTTCAATAGGATGTTCTTTGTTTGATCTAGATTTACTAGGATTGTGTCCGTTATCCTCGTATTTGTACAAAGATGCACTGTCAACTAGTTCATTCATAATCTGATAAGCCCAGGTGTGTCTGGCTTTCTTGTCTGTTATTTTGTTTATTCTCGATATGCCTATATAACATCATTATCTTGTAAACAACTGTCTTTAAAGCTAGAAAATGCTCAGAATTTAATATTATAAAATATACAAATACTGACCTACACCTAGAATAATTAGCAAGGCCTTCATGGTCAGCTTGAGAAACAGAACAAATGTGGTGTAATTGGGAGGACATAGATGATTTTCCGCAATTCCCTTCTTCGATTGTCCTTTACCTTCATTAGTAAGGAAAATGGTTTACAAAGTACATTTAAAGGTCTTGCATCTGGCTAAATATCCAACAAGCTTGGCACTTACCTTTCTTCGATTCCAATGCAGATGAAGATGCTCCTGTTATGGCCTCTCCTGTAATTAGATATATATGTAAATCCCCCTTTCAATTTATGCAAACAAAATGATATTGTTTACCTTCAGGTTTGCTGCTCTTCTGTTGAGGATTCTCTTCATCCTCTGACTCACTCTGTGGTTTAGCTAGAGAAAAAGTGCAAAGAAGAAGCTACTCTGTCACACTTGTAACAATATTTTGTCTGGCTACAGAAAAATTGTTCTGTGACAGAATTAACTCACTAATTACTCCAATCGCACGCTCCATGAGTCGGAAGAAGGTCATGCATATATCATAGTTTTGTGGATAGTTGAGACCAGTTTTGGATCCAGAATTGTATGGGTAAGCTTGGGGATCGTATTTTTCCTTCTTGAGCTCATTAACAAACATACCTGTACAAGTAAAATTGAGTACTTAAAAAAAGAAAAAAAGAAAAAAAGAAACAGCTATATTGGAATTGTGAGAGCAGAGGATGAATGATGATAGATTTTGAGGAGAAGTTATCCTTACAATGATAATGATACGATCAAACGGCTTAAGGCGACTGCTGCTTTGGAATGCATTAGGCTTGCTTGCCAGAACGTGCAGAGGAGTTAGACCGTTTTCATGACTGAGTTTAAAAGAGCCGGTAGTATTGTATTATCTGAAATGCCAAACCTGTTG